>BSBM01000299.1:32650000-33250000 GCA_027924585.1 Larix kaempferi | reverse complement strand
TATAAGCTCTAGGGCTCTAATTCCAAGTTTTTAGGCTCAATGTAGGGTTATGGTTTCTTAGGTTTCCTTTAGGGTTATTTATTTATTTTTTATCATGTCAAAAAATCATTGTTTCTAGCTAGGAACTTGCCCTATAGAATTTCAAACATTTCAGAAAATTAAGACGTTTTAGGAAACGGCTTAGAAAGATTTCATTTTTTTGGATACGGCTTGGAAACGTTTCAGAAAATGGCTGAAAACGGCTTGGAAACATTTCAACTTTTTGGATGACTTGGAAATATTGCTTATAGCCTCTATTTCAGTATCTGAAACGGGGAATGGCATATCCCCAATTTTCCTAGACATTTCTGGCAACTTGTGTTAATTTAGAGCATATGCAAATGGCCTATTTCATAAACAAGTATCTTTGGTCATGATGGTGTTAAAGTTAGTGCAGTTGCGAGACCCATTCTCAGACAGAATGGTACCCTAGTCAGTTAACTAGGGTTCCTAGTCATGTTAACGAAGCAAAGTAAATAGTAAGACCCTAGAAGGTACCCTAGGGCCCCCAGTTGTCTCATGGGGTTCTTGGTCGAGGACCAGGTTGATACCATGGAAAAGTCCCTGGCATGTGGCTAGGACCCTTATTTGTCTCTAGAGTATTCTGGTCTGGGGCCAAACAGTTTCTTGGTCACAAGGACCAAGCAGGTCATACAGGTTGAGACAGAGACCTCCTTGTCCAAGGCCAGGCAGATTCTTGGTCATGAGGACCAAGTAGTTTTTGGAGCGACATACCTGGTCAATTAACCAGGTGGATCTTGGTCAATGGACCAAGATGATGATGTTTGACGTCCTCCTCTCCTAGGTCTTCAAGATGGTTGAGCTAGATGGTCTTCTCAAGGGACTGGCCACCCCTTGATGAAGCCACTAGCAATTGACCTAAGGAGTAGTCTGGAGGACCACAGGATCATATCATCTAGTGTGGACCTTCCTTATAAAGTAATGATGAACTTCAGGTAGTGTATGGAACACTTGTACATTTGAGAGAGAGATGATAGGTTGTACCCCACCCACCTTGGTTGCTCATCCTTGGTCCTTACACCTTGTTGTGGTACCTTGTCTTGTTCACTACTTTGACTTGTGGTTAGTGGGGTCATCCAACCACCTTGAGTAGTCTTGATTTGTATCACCTTAATGATTTATGGGTGTCATGGTTGATTGCCCACCTTTGTGGTTCACCCTTTGGTCCTAGTGTTGTGGGTCATGTACCCACACTTGTTTTATGTTTTACCATGTGTTGGTCCTTAGTAATTATATGTATGATGACATAACCCTAGTACCCACTTAAATCACTCTATTTATATTTTATGTTATTTTATTTTTGTGTCTTAAGTTTTAACCCTTTATGTGTAGGTACCCACCTAAGACACATTAATTATATCTTTTATAAGTGGTGTGATGTCTTAACTTATTGGTACCCATCCTAATTTAGTGGAACCCTAACTCATTTGAGATTTAATTTATGATGCTTCTAGAAGTACTAAGATTCTATTTAATGATGTCAATTTCTCTCACTTGAGATTATCTTATCATCTTCATCTCAGTTCTGATTTCTACTGCTTGATGTCAAGGGTTTCTGAGGATCTTGCTGCTGGTTACTTACCTATGTAGGCCATCCATTTGTCGAACACTTCAAATCTGATTTGGCTGATCACTGCTAGGGTTCGCTGTTGATTATTGACTATAGCCGTGACCTAGTTAAGGTCTTTTCAGCCTGCCCACTATCCGATCTGATATTTAATTGTTGGTTAGGAAGGTCATGACCCTGGGTTGTTAGCTGTGGGATAAATTTCTACCAGCTGTAAGCTTTGAAGATCAGATCTGCTTGTTGAAGGGATTCGATCTGCCTACTGGGGTTCTGATCTGCTTGTCTGAGGTCTTGCTTGAGTCCAACTAAAGTCTGATATGCTTGCCTGGAGCCCGATCTGCCTGTTGTAGTCCTGATTGGGATTCATTCTGCTGTTGAGAGGTCTGTTACACATCTGATCTGTGTTGAAAGGTCCGATCTAACTTTTATCTGCTTGTTGAGGGTCCGATCTGCTATATAATTGTCTGTTGGGAAGCCGTGAGCTCTGTTATAGTCCACGATCTGCCTGCTAGTTGTTTATGTGTGGAGGTCGTAAGGCCCTAGGATCTGATATATTCTACTATGTGCACAACTGAGGAGATCGTGAGCTTTTAGACTACCTGTGATCAGATCTGTATTGCCGAGACTTGCCTCTAACCAGATCTATATTATTGAGACCTGTTCTATATGCTGAGACTTGCTTTTGATCAAACCTATTTGCTGAGACATGTTTAGGACCAGATCCTTGTATTGAGATTTATCTGTGGTTTAAACCTTGCCCTTTGACTTTGGTTGTGGTCAACCCTATGTGTTGAATCTTGTTTCAGACTATTACTGTATTTTAACTGTCATTGACCTCACTGCTATACTTTAACCTATCATCTCTCTCTCTCTCTCTGGTTTGTACTTACCCTCTAGTAAGGGTCAGCTGGTTCCTAGTGATTGAATGGCCTCTGAGAGGCACAGTCCTTTTTCTGAAAGTAAACTCGTCTGAGTATAAAATAGGAAGGGTCCCACACTGCAGGTAAGTACCCTAACTTCTTCTTCTTATTAATTAGACTTGTTATTGTTAGTCTTATACTGCTGATTACATGTTACTAAACATTACTTTAACATGGGGACCAAATTGGTAGTGTTAAAGTTGAAAGAGATGAAAATTATGTTTTATATCATATTTGTTATTTACTGATATACTATTTTGTTTCAGTACTAGTTTATTGAATGTAATTTTGCATTAAAGTACATGAATTTTTTAATTCTCTGCATCAAACCCCAACCCTAACCCTAACCAAAATTTAACAGATGGTGGATAGCTTATTTCATTCCACATATTCATGGTCCACTTCCTATTATATAATTTAAGAATTTATAAGTATGTAACTATTATATGGTTGCTGCTCAAATGATTAATCAATAAAATACTACGGGTGATATTTCTAACTTCATAATAACGTATTATTATCTGCAAATAATACAAAGATACATCTTTTCATATATTCTCCAACTAATTTGACATTCTACATATTTTTTCAGAATATGCATAATAATATTATATATTAAAACATTCAAAAGATGATTCACTCCGACTTTTTTTGGGAAATGGTGCTCCCAATGCTCCTGCTCCTGCTCCACGCTCTGGCATCCTTTATCTAAGGCAGTGAAAGACTTCTCAAAACATGATGAGTTCTGGTCAATCTACTCTGATCACACATTACATAAGCCCAATTTGGGCTTTCGGCCAAACTAGCAGCATTTTTGTCAAACTCATCAACTTTCAGCAAGCCTATTGAGACCATATCGTTGCCTCACATGGTAACTCTAAAAGAGCAAACAAAATTGTCTTCTTTGTCATTCTTCTCTAGAAGTTTGGATTATGAGTGAGGATTTACAGCTGCTAAGAGATTTGACTGCATTTGCAGACCACAAAAACAAGATTTTTCAAACATATGGAGACCAAAAAAGAAATTACATTTATCTTGTCAGTGAATCTATTGCTGAGGCTCCAGAATCTATCTTGTTGATAATATCAGGGAAAATATCAGAAAATATTAGAAAGTATCAAGAAACTTTAAAAAATACAAAAATAATTATTTTTTTCAAATTTTTAAACATCTAAAGCAACATCAACATCAAACAAACACATTTTTATATAAACATAAAAATAAAACTGATACATAAGACATATAAGATAAAGGCAAGCAGTACACCAGTACACCACACATCGATACTGAAATCTGAAATCTATCTTGACCCCTAAGTAAGAAGTCTTGACAGGACGATACAAAATCACATCAAAACAAAAATAAATGTATCCCATGAGATGAATCATCATGAGGCATGTAGATACTACAATGATAATGCACTAAGGAATCAAGGATTAGTTTCAGTCAAAAAACCTCCAAATGATTCACCATACTCCCACATTGAGTCCAATGGCTTTGGCATTTTCTAGGGCACTAATTCAATAATAAAAACTATGTCACAAAACAAATAGGAAAAGTTAATCAACACGAGAATACTGCAATTAAAATATCACAGCTAGATAAGTGTTAAATCTCCCATTGAAAACAGCAAGAACAAGAATATCTAATGGGCATTGCAAACCCTATACTAGATCTTGAAAAACAAAGAAAATACAAGCACAATTTGTCTTATATGCCTTGGAATATGGATTTGGAAGATCTGAGTAAATACCCACTCCACAATTGCTCGGATGATAGCAATGACTATTGAAAACAATAAATTTCCCCGTGCTTGCTTGATGGAAAATGGTCACAGCATCCTCAGAGCTCAATCCCGTAGTTTAATTTTCCAAAATGAGAGAATAAAAACCCCAAACAGGCTTTTAACGCAAAATTGACGGGGTAGACTGATAATTTCCAATTTATCGCGATAATTTCCCAATTTTTCATGATAATTTCAATTTATCGCGATAAATTCTAAAACCCCCCAAAACAGCGATATATTGTCTTATTGGTGATATATCGCCAATAAGTGCAACACTGCAAAAAAGCACTAGGGAATCACAAGTTGCAATTTCAGACTATAAAATTATTTGAGCAATGAATATTTGAAAAAGAGGCACATTCAGAAATAGATTCAGCATTAGACAAGCTCTCACACAAAATACAAAAATATTTGGAAGGATCTATGTTCTTTTTCTCTTCTTTTTCTAAAATGTCACAAATAATCAAGCCATATTGTTATTTTACAATTTTTTCATACACCAGTGGTGTAGCCTGAAAAACCAAATTTCATCTCCCTAAAACATTTTAAAAAAGGTGACAAACATTTCTAGCAGTAATCCAAGGATTTGGTAGGGGAAAAGGTCCAATGCAATTTTGTGGTAGACCAATAAGTGGGACAGTGAGCTTGCCAAAATCTTTGACCACAATGTAACCTCCAGTCATAAGGTACCTATGGATGTAGTCCATCAATGCTAACTCAATCTAAAAGCCATAGTTGAGGATAATGTTAAGAGAAAAATTTGAACATCAATATAGGGACCCTTTGTTCATCTTCTGTTGTTAAAAACATTAATACCTTTCCTACTTCTAGTTCGAATAGTAATAAACCTCCAGCACCACATTGACATACCCCACAAACCTTTGTAAGGTGAATGAAATCAAATAGTCAAAAGCACTTCTAGCTTTCTCCATTAAGGCATTTCAAGACCAAACCTTCTAACAAATGGTTGAACAGGGTGTAAGCATTATGTTTCAAAGGACATCAGTCAGGATTATGCTGGTTAACCTTAACATTCCTAAATTCCATTCCCCTGATCCACCAGAATGTTTCTACCATATGAAAATATATTTTGGACCTAACATTTAACTTCAACGTACTGACTTCAGAAATTATTGTTCATATAGAATATAGATTTGTGACATTTTCCCTTCTTGCCGTTGGAAAGAAAACATGGAGCATTGGTAGATGTTAATTCCATTTGTTTGCTGAGAAGTTTCAAATAAATGCTGGAACATTATTGAAGTTAAAACACAAGCTAAATTATAAAAGTAGATGCTGGAACCTTGTTATTTCTCGTAATCCCAAAAGATGTAGCCTGATATCGAAGAGTTTCACCACCAGCCATTGAATCTAACTGTTCTTCAGTCATATTCTCTGTATATTGGACATTTGCCATTTGCTGGATTAGTTCCTGCAACAAAATAAATAATAAGATTTTATCAGCATAGACCACTGTATGAAAAACTACACAATTTAAAGGCTATTGTTCCCCCAAAAAGTTAATTACATGACTCAAGAAAAAGAACAACAATTTCCAAAGGCCACTATCCCCCAGAAAATCACTAAATATATACCTGCAGGAGAACAAGCTCAATGCCCTCTCCTCTCTTAAGTTGATTAACCAGATATTGGAAAAGGCCTCTCAACTCCATTGATGGATATTTCTTGCACCTGGAAAGAAAAATTACAATGGTCAACCTAACTTGACTTCAGTCATTATAGTGTTAACACGCAATAATTCCAGGTGTACCATATAACACAAACCATTAAGTGATATCATATTTTCCTTGACTGCGATATAACACAACAATATTCTTATCACAGCTCACATGTAAAAAATTGAAAATTAAAAGTAGGGCTTCCTGGGATATGCTCGTGTACATAATATACAAAATATGGAACATAATGGTCATGTATGAATATTGTATCAAATTAATCAGATTCATTGACCTTGTCTATTTTCGAAGGACAGAGAAATTGATGAATGAACATAGCCTAAAGTCATCCCATTTATTTTTACCGGAAGAGTCCAATCACAGCTATACCAGATTCAGCTTTTTAGGGTGGCAGATGTGCACCAAATTTACATTAAGCGCAAGAGGGGGAATTTACAATAAATTTGGGTTAAACTGAAAAACAACCCGTCCTATGAAGGTATGTGAGTTTGCACCTGCTGAAAACATACCAAACCTGTCATATCACAAGTTGGCTGTGTTTACAGCTCAGGTAAACAAACCCACACGGATATTAATGTCCAACAAAAAACCACAATAAGTAGGTCAATAGGGCTCAAAAGTACATCACCTGTAAGCACATTCTATGAGTGTGAAAACAATGCCTATTGCTAATCTATCAAAGCAGAAAGAGGCAAGTACCCAGCTTAAAAGAGTACAAAGTAGGTGCAGAAATAAAACCATGACAACTATAAAGAAAGGATGTCAAGGTGAGTTGGAACTAGAACCCCAAATGAGAGGAAAGAGAAAAGGCTCCTCAAATGAGTCACTAATCACCACAAGGCCAATGCACTTTCTGACAATGTCTTGTAGAGAATACCCGAGACTGAAGGGGACTAGCTGTGTAATTCTGGGAGGAACCCTGGAATGAGGAGGCCTATCACTCCTAACATTCAAGGCTACCCCAAGCATACAAGACAACCAGAGAGAAAGTGGTGACTCTCCTGATTTCTAATCAAGGGGTTGCAACAAGCCCTGTAATCTATGTCCAAAAATCTCCCTCATGAAAAGAGATAAGCATCTCTAGACTAGAAAATGGAGACGAAGCCACCTAAGTCTCGATATAGGAAGTGAAATCTCCCTCTAATCTCATAGTAGATATGGTGTCTGAAAACAAGGTCCTTCTCTAACTCGATCTCCTATAACTAGCACACGTAGTGTTATCCCTATTTCAGCAGGGCTGATTTTGATCAGAGATTCCTGAAATGAGACATGTGGCTTCATCATAGATCATTGGTCATAGGTCCTCCAACTTTGTCAGATGGTCCATGTGCCTTGTTGTGCCTAGTCAAAGACAGTGCCTAATCCTCTAGTGACGTGATACCTATAAACCCTCATTTACTCATCGTATTTTCTGGCATAAAGGTATGTTAGCATAAGATATTACAAGTATGCTTCTATAATGATTCATATACTTAAAATGTTGCGTGTCTTTAGTCTAACCTTGGTGTTATTCTTCTTACTTAATAAGTGTGTTATTACAATGTTGATTTGTACCATGGTGAACTAAGTTATGTGATTTCATCCATTTCACAACATTTACCTAGCCATATTTCATCTCGTTAACCAATTCACTCATCCCCTTCATTTTCCCCTTTGTGAACGATATGTCATTCATATTTGAAAACATCGCCAAAATATCGCTGTTTTCCTGAACAATCATGATTTTTTTGGCCTGCCAATTTTTTTGACCAAAACAATCGCAATTTTCTGGAAAATCAGACCTCCTGATTTTTTGAAAAAATCGGCAACGGTTTTTTAGGAAAAATCACGCGATGACACAAAAAATCAACAGGGAGGGTGGGCCGTGGGCTTTAATGCCAATTTTGAAATTTTTTGAGTCATTTTAATAGTTTTAAAACACAGATTTTTCTTAAAAAATGACCAGTTTTGTATAAATGACATTGAAGTCAGTAATATTAAATGGTAACGTTAAATTTTTAAAGTAAACGTGGCATTCTCCTTATCTTGTATTTTCCATCGTTTTACTTAAATTTTTAACATTACCATTAATTGTTTCAAGATGTTTGAGAGTGGTTCCAACGTCATCGGATTTTCCACAGGATTCTATCATGTATGAGGGTAAGGGATTGGAATTTAATCAAGCACACCAAACTCTCTACGTACCTTGATGTTGTTGGTGTTGATGCCTGATTGTTGAAGTTGATTGAACTCCTGAGTCCTATGTCATGACCTTAAAAAAAATGCACCCTTCAGTCAAGCAAAATCACTTATTAAGCATGGGAAGCTTTTTCTACCTTCCGCTGTCATTCTCAGGTCAGATAAGCCTAATATGGTTGATTTGATATCCAATTAATAAGGTTATTAACTTATTACAGCTGTAGTTTACGATTGTTATTTTCAAGTGTTCATGGGCTGCCTTTTGGGTAATAAAATACAAGCAATCATTGTTCTATGTGCAATTCTATGTCCATTGTTATGGTGAATGAAATCTGAGACACAAATTGACAAACCAACTCAAAAAAATTGCAAAAACCAAGCTAAGATCAGATCCGGAATCTTACATTTATGGACCATTTCTCTTGGAGCGCCCTCTCTCTTGGGGCTTGTAATGTACCATTATCACTAGTTTAACCATGATTATGAGGGGCACCCTCTCTCTTTGAGGTGTTTGTTGGGAGTTGAGCATTATTTTATGTATTTTTTAACTCTATCTTGGAAAGTCCCTAGTATTGATCTAGGGATATAGCATTTTTATTATTATTCTATTACAAATGAAGTTGAATCCTTCTCCTATAAAAGGAACTCACTTCTCATTTGTCATTTGTTGTTGATTATTAAAGAATACTATCACAGCTTTTGCATCAAAGGTTCTTTGTCTATTGGGGTTTCTTCTTCATGTGCAGCACAACTTGATGAACCCAATGTTGAGGTAACTCGTAATTTTTTTATTGTAAGATTTATTTCCTGGTTCACTTCGAAGGGCAGTCTTGCAAGTCGAATTTGAGATTCTGCATGTTAATTTTGTTGTTTGTCTAGTAGCTTAGCAATCTTAGGAGGAGCTGCAAATCAAGGAGCATAAGCTAGGGTGCAAGCTAGGACAAAGATTCGAAGAGTTGAGTCTTAAATGCCACCCTCCCTCGTTGGGAATTAGTAGGAAATCTCAATAGTTTGTTGGGATTTAGTCTCACTCTTTGTTGCAGAAAATTCCAGCCAAGCACATACACTTCAAGGTTCAAGGAGAATTGATCCCAAGACCCCATTGGACCAAGTTTTGAAAAGGCACTACTCTCTACTTCAATTTCTACAACCAAAATCAATCAAAACCTTTAAATTTAATTGATTTCTTAGGGTAGAATAAATTATTAAAAATCCCAAAATATTTTAGGTATTTTGTTGTGATTTATTAGGACAGTGAGGAGTTATTTGTGGAAATTAAATGGTGAGTAATAAGTAAGACTTTAATAGTAATGATCCCTTAACTATTGGTTACAATATGCTTCTTTAAGTTTCTGGAAAAAAATGGTTTAATATTTTCTGTCCTAAGTCACATCCTCTCTAATTGTATTTCTGGAATCTTTATGTGATGCTAAGTTCAATTGATTTATTTAGCGCATTGCTCTTTGTTACCCTCCAAATTCTCTGCAATGTTCCATGGAGGAGGAGTCTCTTTTGTATATAAAGGCAAAGTGGGGCTTGTTTTCTGTTTAAGTGTTGGTCTAATGGGGCTCAAGATTCATGGTCTGGTCATGGTAGGTCCTCTTGGTTTTCATTTCAAGGAGTGTTGGCTTAGTGACTCTGTTAACTGCCCCTTGATGTGGTAGAAGTCGCCCATCGTGTTTTGCATTTATGCCCTGGGTTGGTGTCTTGTGCTTCTTGGGATGACTCCATTGGAACACATTGCTTAGGGGCTCCCAACCACACTTCCTTTTATGCTTTGTAGAGGTGATTGCACATGTAAGGGTTGTCATACCCATCTTAGCACACCTCATTTATGCCCACTTGGACCTATTTTTCTTATGTATTGACCCTCCTAGTGGCTAGAGCATGCCAAATTGGTGATGACATCATCCTTTTGAAGAGGTTGTACAACCTAAAGGAGGACATTGAGGGAAAAACACATCGTTGGGGTTAGTTGGGGCATGACACCCTCCCCCCAAGTTCAACTTTTGATCAAGTTGCACCAATTCATCATTTTTATTATTATTTTATGTCTTATGAGGTTTAGTCCTCAAACCCTAAAAAAGATATTTTAAGTCATTTCAAGTTATTTTGTCACTTTAGCTAGGTCGAGCCTAAATCACATAAATAAAGCTAGCTTTCTCATTTGTAACAAAAGATCATGGGATCAAATAAAATCATTTATCTTTTTCTTCTTGTCTATCTTGACCAAGTGGTGTGCACCTCTCTTCTTGGCATCTTGAAGCTTAAATGTGGTGATTTCTTCAATGTTCCACCAAGTTTCTGGGACGTAGGAGAATGAGAGCGGGGAAACGCACATGGGGGCGTGTGAAGACCATCCCCCAAATTTTAGGACAAGTCATGGGGGATGAGGAGAGGAGACTGGATCAGAATGGACAATGTAACCTTATAGGCGGGATACAAAAACAAGAAAAACAATATACTTAACAGCCCATCTTATAAATTTAACAGTAAAATAGTACAAGTTTGATAACATACAAGTGACCCCAAAATGATGCCAGTGATTGTAGCCAGTCCGACAAGTTAAGACCATCATCTTTCAGTTTTTCGCGCCCTCCTTGAGCAAGGCGCTCAATTACAACATATTCCAGTACATCATATTCAAGCTGCAAAATGCGAATAGTGATTGGCTTAGAGCTTGCACCATGCTTAATATTTAAAAAACATAACAGCAAACAATGCAATAATTCCATAAAAGGGACTGTAAAAAAGAAAGGAAAAACATAAGAGCCCATTTTATTTTTCCCATTGAATGTTTCAAATCATTTAAGATTTATAAATTTACTAAAGTTCATGCTGCTTAGAAAAATAAAAAGAAAGGAAAATCCAATTTTTAAAGACCCGTAAAAAACGGCTGTACATCCTAGCAATAGCAACCATACATGTTACAGCAGTTGGAAAGAAAATAAAAGAAAAAAAAAATCTCAGGAACAAAATTTGCCCAGTGACTGGTTCTGAAGTTTCTGTACAGCAGTTAACATAAAAGAAGATATAAGTTTGTTCTCCATGCTGTCTACAAAATATTTTCTACCACAAGTGAAATTTGTTGAGTTTTCTGTCTCAGGTACATCCCTCTCCCTCTCCTTATTGACTGGTATCGAGATGTCCAGTATAGTCTGGCTCCTGGGACACTCACTTTGTATTACAGCACCTATTATATTGTTATACATATCTTTTTTGTTGGCTAGACCTGCTGATAAGCTTAGTCAAATACTTATCTAGGCGGTACTTTTACTTTATCCATCTTTCTTTATCTCTTTTTCAGCATTCTCCAGGAGTTGCTTTTGCACTCCCACATTGTACTCTTACTGGATGTATCCTCTAGTTCCATTGACCTACTTTTGTGGTCATTCAATGGACATTAATACAATTATCTTATTTGACAATACAGACTGAGTCTGCCTTAGTAAGAGCTGTGCATTCTAGGCTCTGTCTGTTTACATCTTGAAAAGAGAGATTGGAAAGATACATAAATCTGTGAGAAATATAGTGTGGCTTGAGAGGTATGTAAAGGGTATTTCGGTCTTGGGGATTGAATTTGTGAAAAGTAACAAGTTTCAGCTGATCAGATCTTGTAGATTTTGACTCAGCAGGATATGGAGTGGAAAGGAAATATACTCCTTTATATGTGTCCAGCTTGGCGTAGCTGTGATATCATGGGCTAATAAGAAATAGACAACAACCGTACCATCAACTCAGTCAGTATACAAGACTACAGTTGGTCCACCTTTTGCAGCGGTATGCTTGAGAAAAATGCTCACTCATTTGCAAATGCAGCAAGAACAAGAAACACAGCTTCACCACGATAATAAAAGTGTAATTAAGTTGGTAAACAATCCAAGATATCATGCATGCAAAAAACAAATTGAGGTGCATCATCATTTCACTTAGGAATAAGTACAAAACAATATTGTTGAATTATTGTACCATCCAACACAGGATCAGATAATTGTCGTATTTACAAAGACATGCATTAAAGTAAGCTTGTAAAGCTCAGAATTCATTTAATGTAAGAGCCATAAAAATATTTAGTGATAGTGATAGATAACTAACTATAAGAATAATGTTTTTTATGCTATGTAAATACGAAGTATTGATAATAGCTAACTTTGATGTTAGTCTGGGTTATAACTTATAAGTTGCATGTGAGTGGTCAGAGTTGAATGTAATTATAGTTATAATTAAAATAAGGACAGAATCTCTAAATTAAGCAACTAAAGAGGTTACATACATGAAACACTTCTATGTATCCATTCATGCATTTTAAATAATACAGATCCATTTGTTCAGTGTTACAAATTTCTCTCTTTGTTGGTTCTACGCATCTAATTTCAACAGTTATTAGATCACAGTTTAATCATTATCTAGATCATTTTGTGGCTACTATAACAGTTTTCCTAGTCATAGTATTATAGTATTAAGAGACATAAGGTGTCTCCCGGGAATTAGTTGCTTGCCATCTGTTAACAATAATCACCTGATAACAAACAAAGAAAGTAAATGACTATAGAAGCTACATAGTATATTTTATATAAATGATCCTAAGTTGCAGGAAACTTGGTACTAGGCCCCGTACCACTGCCGTACCAGGTAGGAAACTCGGAAATGCATTTGGTACTCCTCTGAAATGTGTTTCCGACCGTGCCACCACGTTTCACGTGGACGAAACATGGGTGGTACGGCTGGAAACCCGTTTCCGTGCCGTATCCGCGTCCGTATGGCACATTTCCTCCTCGAATTCTCACTTTTCCATCCAAAAAAGGAACTCGTTAGCTTAATCAATGAGTTAAGTTGTTTCTTAATGGGTTAATGATGGTTTAGGATACCTCTATAAGCCTTTAAAAGTCATTTTTTGCATAAAAGGAGGATTTTACTTCCCTCGTCTCATTTGAGCAAGCAAGGGTTACCTGAGGAAGCCGATTTGAAGACAATCTACTACAACACTATGCAAATCAACTTATCTTATGTTTTAGTTCTATGTTGACTATTCACATTTTGATATATGTAGCATTGTAGCCTAATAAATAAAGGCTGATTTTAAAATTTTGAATATATTGTATTGCCAAGGTTGTTTTTGGATATTACTACTTGGAAACTTGCATTATGTAATCATCTACAACAATTATTAATGATACAAAGATGGACTTATGAGTAAAATGTGATATTAGATGTTTGAAATTATGATTTATCACTTGTCATTTATGTTTCGCATTTAATTTTTAATGTCCTTGCTAATTTGCATATATATATATATAATGTGATATTAGATGTTTGAAATTATGATTTATCACTTGTCATTTATGTTTCACATTTAATTTTTAATATCCTTGCTAATTTGCGTATATATATATCGTGTTTCCCCGTTTCCTAAATTTTGGGGGGTCGCATTTCCAGTGCGTTTCCGTATCGGATACATGTTTCCGTTTCCCGTATCATGCAACTTAGAAATGATCCATTTGTTCAGTGCTATAAATTTCACTCTTTGTTGGTTCTATACATCTAATTTCAACAGTTATTAGATCACAGTTTAATCATTATCTAGATCATTCTGTGGCTACTATAACAGTTTTCCTAGTCATAGTATTATAGTATTAAGAGACATAAGGTGTCTCCCAGGAATTAGTTGCTTGCCATCTGTTAACAACAATCACCCAATAACAACCTACAAAGAAAGTAAATGACTATAGAAGCTACATAGTATATTTTCTATAAATGATAACAAGAATGTGAATGGAAGTATTGTAAAAGACCCAGGATATATTCATTGATGAGATATCAAAAAAGGATAAATAATTATTCCAAGTTTATAATGCACCTCATAGCGTAGTCATTGCTTTTTTTTTCATCGGGAATATATCTCTCCAAATATTCTCTACAAATAAAGGGTGAAAAAAATGCTATCTAGTTCCAAACATTCCTCTCTGCTGGTTGATCATGCCAAATATGAGGATTTAACCCATGGGAGTGTGGTCTAACAGGAAGCAGTGAGATGATCGGGCTTGTATTAGCGTAGAGATGAGAGTTCATATCCCTCAAGTGGGTGTGGGTGTAAATATTTCCTTGTGAATATAAGAGGAAGAAATTTGAAAAAGTAAACTACCAAGAATGCTTCCTTTAAACTTTCTAATCAGCGCCACAGATGCAATGCCAAGGCAGAATTGTCATCAGTAGTAAGTACTAGGGCAATGAATTATGCCCATCGCCATGCCCTTGGCATGCTATATGGCTATGACGGACACCACTCTATCAGAGGACTAAACAAACCACACACAAGGGAGGATTATCACCACCCCTCTTCACCCTCCAGTCAAACCCCCAGTGGTATCAAGTAATGTTACAAATATCGTGTCGGCGAATATATCGCCGAGGGTCCAAAAACAAAATATCGGATTTATCGGGGAAAATGTCGGCAAACATCGGCAATATATCGGCGAAATTAAAGAATACAAAAATATTAATTTTTTGACTTAGCCAATATTTTTCTGATATTTCCCGATTTTTGCCGATATTTCCCGATTTTTTGCCGATATTTGCCGTTTTTTTTGCCGATATTTGCCAATGTTTGCCGATATTTTCAAAAAATCGCGATATTTTCAAATGGCGATATTTTTGCCGATTTTTACCGATATTATCACCAAGCTGGAAACATCGCGATATATATATCACGATGTTGGCGATATATCGCCAATATTTGTAACCCCGGTATCAGGAAATGATTTAAATGTGAATAATTTTTATATGTATCTTTCTTAAAACACATGAAGGTAGAAACAAAAAACAGTAGCACAGGATTTATATTATCCTTATGTCAACCAATGTTACAAAAATCGGCCGCTTTTTCGCAATACCCCGATTTTTCGCGATTTTTCCGAGCCCCCGATTTTTCAAGGAAATACCGGGTCGATTTTCCCCCGAAAAATCACCAATTTTTACCCCGATTTCTCGCTGATTTCTCTCCGTCGACTCGCGATTTCCGGGACAGTCAAAAAAAAGGTGCGTTTTTTTGCGTTTTAAAGCCCGCGGGAGCATCATTCCGGCTCATTTGCTCGCTAGTCGCTACAGCAGTGGAGAGAAGAGCTCCAATGCGATTTTTTTCACCAAGGAGGAGTTTCCACGCCATCAAGCACCAGATTTGAAGATTGGACTCTGGAGCAGCGGAGCTTTCCATTTGGGGTTTTTTACAGCTGAAGAAGGTATGTAAAACAGTAAAGCAAATTGCCCATCTATTTCTCATTTTTCCAAGTAGGTTCATGTTGGTTTGCATTGGCATGATCTCTCCATCCTCATCACTGTTTTCTAGAGGCTCTTAAACAAAAAAAAATTCCATATTAATGTGATTTGCAGCAGTTATGTTTGCCAAAAAAACGTTTTTTTTTAATTTTCTTGCCCTAGGTCTTCCTAACAGAAATTTCTATTCGTATTTGTTGTTTTTATTTATTTGTTGTTATTTCAAATTAGTTATTTGTAATTGTAATTTTGTTGTTTTAAAAAAAAAAAATTATATTTCAAATTTTCATCAATCACATGCAGCAGCATGCTAATTTTTGTGTTTTTTTTGTTGCCCTAGGTTTACTTGAAAGTTGAAACTTAATTTCTTCCATATACAAGATGTCGAAATTGGATGCATTTTGGGAATTTGGCACAGCCGTTGATCCAGAAAATCGACAAACGCTCACTTGCAATTTATGTGGGAAAAGAATGACGGGAGGGATAAGCAGGCTGAAATATCACATTGCACAAATATCGGAGCATGATGTGATTGCTTGCACCACAGCAAACGAGGATCACATTGACAAGGCCAAAAAAGCAATTGAGGGAACTAAGCAAAAGAAACAATTCAAGGAGGCCGTGAGACATCAAATTGCCTCAAGATCCGGATCCGGATGCAGAGTGGGGGCTAGTGAGACGAGTCCGGAAACCTTCTCCACACAGCAGTCCACAATGCCTTCACCTTTGACTGCATCACCATTAGGTGCCTTTGTGTCGAGATGCACAGCTGGTGGACAACCTTCTGTAAGGTCCATGATGAAATTAAAGGAGAAAAAAAGATGCAAATACACTTGTGGGTCGATGCTTGCTATGGAGTGATATTCCATTTAACTTTGCCAATAACCCATTTTATATGTCCATGTTTGAGGCAGTTGCTATTGTTGGACCAGGGTATAAGCCCCCCACTTATGAGGAGTTGAGAGGGCCCATCCTCCAGAATGAAAAGGCCGAATGCACTCACAGGTTGGAGGATCTTCGAAAATCATGGGAGTTAACAGGATGCACAGTGATGTCAGACGGTTGGACTGATATGAAGGGTAGGACCCTTCTCAACTTCTTGGTTCATTGTCCCAAGGGCACTATGTTTTTGAAATCCGTGGATGCATCTGCATATGTCAAAGATGCGGGTTTACTATGTAGCTTGTTGGATGACTTCATCCAAGAGGTTGGCCCGCAGCATGTTGTCCAAGTCATAACGGACAACACTGAGAACTATGTGTCTGCTGGTAGGATGCTTATGGACATGTATCTTTCACTATTCTGGACTCCTACTGCGGCCCATTCCCTTGATTTGATGTTAGAGGA
Organism: Larix kaempferi; assembly: GCA_027924585.1. Classification (NCBI taxonomy): domain Eukaryota; kingdom Viridiplantae; phylum Streptophyta; class Pinopsida; order Pinales; family Pinaceae; genus Larix; species Larix kaempferi. Next base: position 33,233,176 of record BSBM01000299.1, on the reverse strand, counting down.
TTTAGCCAAGATTGATTGGATCATGGATACCATTGCTTCAGCACGAAGCATCACAAAATTCATATACAATCATGCAGCGGTGCTTAGCTTGATGAGAACTTTCACAGGTGACAAAGAGTTGGTGCGTCCTGCCATCACACGCTTTGCCACTAGCTTTATTTCTCTCCAATCCATCTTAGGTTCTATGTGGGACTTGCAGCGGATGTTCCTTTCACCTGAGTGGTGTGCTTTATCATTTAGCACTCGCCCAGAGGGGCAAGCCATATTCAAGCTAGTGAATTTCCATCTGACCTTTTGGGATGACGTGAGGGAGGTTTGTGACGTCACTGAACCTTTGGTAAGGGTTCTTCGATTGGTTGATGGAGATAAGCCTGCAATGGGCTACCTGTAATATCCCAAACTGTTGTTTTTCTTTTTTTCTTGTACTGTAGATGGCTAGTAGGCTTATATCTCAACAGAATATGAAAGTAAACCCAGATCCCTACATGCATGCAGTTGCATGCAGAATTGTGCCATAGAAAATATATGAATGCTAGAAAGTAGGAGGAATTAATGCATGCACATACCAATATGTAGATCTGCTAATGTCGATGATGATGAACCCCGCATGCAGATATTCTGATGGATGAATAATGAGATAAGTCAAATCATCCTCCAAGATAGAAGTGCGCCCTCCTCCAAGCTCTGAATGCTCCAAAATAATAAATACTCAGCCGAAGAAGACCCTGATGAGGTGTGCTAAGGTTATAGTGCCCTTCTGGAGATGATGGAGACTGCGTGCATAGACTCTGATGGCTTCCAAGCCTAAAACCTGAAGATCCCTCCTAAGGAATGCACCCTCAATGATGCTCACGTCCTCCAATGGTCAAGAATGATGATAACTCCTTCAAGAGTCCGACAAAGAAGCCCTTCTTCCAAGGGAAGGGTAATATGGGGGCTCTGAGAAGAATGAGAGTTGCATGCACAAGTTCTACCCTCTGTATACTCTAATGTGAATAGGAGGCTATCTGGGGAATGCGCCCATGCAAGGAAGAGCGAGCCCTAAATATGATATAAAATAGAACTCCACTGATGTTGAAAGATGATAATACCTGATGATAATAATGTTGAACCTGGATGATCCAACCTAATGATGAACTAGGGCAGATAGCTTTCACTACCGAAATACACCAGTTAGCTGAGTACAAGCCTCAACCCCAACTTAGCTCGCTGAGCTTCTCCAAATCGAGATCACAAATCAATAATCAATAATGGTGCCTTCTCCATTCGCTTTACCTTCTTTTATAACATTCAACTGCTCAAAACCCTAATTTTACCCTAATTAGGTTACTTTATCTTCTAATCTGCAGTTGACTTGCATGCAGGTGCCTGGAGACTTAATAAGGTGCATGCATCATTAAATAATGCTCGGATGTCATGCATGCAGGTGGCTTTGGGCTCAGATGGCCCCTGTCCATCTAATGATGATATAAAATCTATGCACTAGATATTATGATATGGCATAAGTCCTCAACTGATCCCCTGACTGTCACTGCCCGCTCGAACCTATGGGAATCAAATAGGTTAGCGGGACGGTCCTCAATGCCTAAGCAAAAGAGGACATTACAGTCCTCCCCGCTCGAATTTGCTTGTCCTCAAGCAACTGTAAAGCTGGCTGCTGTAATACCTGTTCTCCCTCCCAAGTGGCTTCCTCCAAGGGCAGGTCTCTCCACTAAACCAAGTAGTCTCTAATGACTCGATTTCTAAGTTTTCGCTCTCACACCTCTAGGATGCGCTCAGGAATCAGAACCAATTGCCCCTCATCATTAAGAGAGGGCAGCTCGGAAGATGTCACAATCTGCTGACCAACTGCCTTCTTGAGGTTGGAAACATGAAATACGTTGTGAATCTTGTTTTCTGGGGGTAGTTTGAACTCATATGCTACCTCTCCAACCTCCCTGACTATCTTATATGGACCATAGAAGCGAGGTTTGAGTTTTTCCGCTCCTTTTTCAAAGACGACTGATGGTAAGGTTGGAGGCGCAAATAAACAAAGTCCCCTACCTCAAAACTGCGCTCAACCCTGTGCTTGTCTACATATATCTTCTGCTGATTTTGAGCCATCTGTATGTTCTCCCTGAGAATCTTGAGGATATCCTGACCCTCCTGAATCCACTCTTTGGCCTTGGGGGCCCTGCTATCACCGAACATCCTATCTGTGAAAGTGGAAGCATCATACCCGTATAAGGCTCTGAAGGGTGTCATCCCAATGGTCATATGGTGGGTGGTGTTGTAACAATGCTCACCCAAGTGCAGCAATTTGATCCATGTCCTCTGCTGGCCTGGCAAATAATTTTTCAGGTACCCCTCAATCCACTTGTTGACAATCTCTGTCTGTCCGTCACTCTGCGGATGAACTGGTGCTCATAGCCAGCTCAGTCCCTACTAGCCAGAAAAGCTCCTGCCAATAAGCTCCTGTAAATTTACGATCCCTGTCACTGACAATAGTCTTGGGTAGCCCATGGAGTCAAAATACCTCTCTAAAGAATAGCTCTGCCACCTGTGTTACTGAGTAATCTGAGGAAATAGCAAAAAAGTGAGCAAACTTGGTCAATCTGTCTACCACTACGTACAAGCAGTCTCTGCCCTGAACCTTGGGCAACCCTGTAATGAAATCCATGGAAATGCTCTCCCATTTCTGCTCAGGAATAGGCAATGGTTGTCACAAACCGGCTGGGTGGGTGTGCTCTATTTTGTTCTACTGGCACAAGCTGCACTCTCTCACATGCTATATCACATCATTCTTGAGGCCCTTCCATGAGAAACTCTCCCTAATCTATCTGTAGGTCTTGAGAAACCCCTGATGCCCTGCCAAAGGTGAATCGTGTGATGCCTGTAAAATCTTCTTCTTGAGAGAAGACTCTGGAACCAAGAAGATCCTGTTTTTGTAATATATGATATCATCAATCACCCGGTACCTGTCATCTAGCAACTGTCCATCCAATAGCTCGCAAGCAAACTTGTCTTTGGAGTATTCAACCAAAAGGTGAGATCTCCAATCTGACGAGATGCTCATAAGGGATAATGCAGCTGGTCATCTAGAAAGTGCATCGGCCACTACATTGTTCTTTCCCTTCACATACTCGATCTCGAAATCATAGGCTTGAATTTTGCTTACCCATTTCTACTGCCTCTCGTTTATCTCTTTCTGCTCAAGGAAGTATTTCAAACTGTTATGATCTGTCTTAACCATGAATCTGCCACCTACTAAGTACTGTCATAACTTTGTTAGCGCATGAAGAATGGCTAACATCTCTTTGTCATAAATCTAGTAGTGGCGCTCATAGTCCTTGAGCTTCCTGCTCTCAAATGCAATGGGGTGATTGTTCTGTATCAATACTGCTCCAATCCCCTTTCCGGAGGCATCGCACTCTAACACAAAGGGTAGAGAAAAGTCTGGTAGAGCTAGTAAAGGGCATGAACTCATTACCTTTTTCATCTTTTCAAATGTCTGTCGTGCTGTCTCTGACCAACTGAAAACCCCTTTCTTGGTGAGATCGGTGAGGGGTGTTGTCATCTGTGAAAACCCACTAACGTACCTCCTGTAGTGAGTGCAAAGCCCTAAAAAACCCTTCAATTCTATCACATTCTTGGGTGTGGGCCAATCCAGTATGGCTCGAATCTTCTCTAAGTGAACTTGTACCCCGTTGGCACCTATCACATGCCCTAAGTACAACATCTCCTGCATGCCGAACTCACACTTGGACATCTTGGCATAAAGTGACTGCTCTTGTAAAATTCCAAGTACCTCATCCAAATGTTTCAAGTGCTCATCCCAAGTTTTACTGTATATCAATATGTCATCAAAAAATACCAAAAGATACTTGCGTAACTGACCTTTGAAAATATTATTCATGCAAGACTGGAAGGTAGCTGGTGCATTAGTGAGCCCGAATGGCATCACTAGAAACTCATAGTGTCCGTAGTGACAACGAAAGGCGGTCTTTGGAACATCCTGTTCCCTAACCCAAATCTGATGGTAGCCTGAGCAGAGATCAATCTTTAAGAAGTACTTTGCCCCCTGTAGCTCATCCATCAACTCATCAATCCTGAGGATTGGGTACCTATTCTTGATAGTCTTTTTATTCAAAGCCCTGTAGTCAATACACATGCGTAAGGTACCATCTTTTTTCTTAACCAACACAACTGAAGATGCAAAAGAACTGGAACTGGGCTTGATGTACCCCAGCTTGAGCAATTCTTTGATAGTGTTCTCTATCTCGTCCTTGTATCTTTTGGGGTGTCTGTAAGGAGTGGTGATAACTGCTTGAGTCCCCTCCTCTAACTCAATGATGTGCTCAAATCCCATATCAGGAGGTCGACCTACTGGAAGGTCTCAGAATACTGCTTTATGCTTCTGCAGTAAGGCCTCTATATCTGTTGGATGTTGTGTGACCTTATCTGGTGGTTTCCTAAAGGTAACCATGCACTCGGTTGCCCACTCGATATCTCCCTATCGGAGTACTGCCTCCATCCTGTGTGATGATACTGCTGTAGGAGGGTAGGTGTTCATCCCTCTCAGAACTACCTTCTGTCCCTCTGCTCCCATAAACTCCATCTCCATGGTTTGGTAGTTCATGGAATACTTCCCTATGGAATAAAGCCACTGAACACCTAATACCACAGCCATGTCAGGTACATCTACTACATAGAATGTCTCTATCACTGTATAATTCCCAAGTATTACCTTGAGGTTTTGGAATCTGCTGACTACACTCCATGGTGTGACCGGCTGCAGCTACTGAAAATCCATCAAAAGTCTCTGTCTGAATGCCTTTCCTTTTAACCCAAGCAGCATCAATAAAATTGTGGGATGCCCCACCATCTACTAGTACTCCCACTCTGTGGCCCTGTACTGTACCTCTGATCCGGAAGGTGTCAAATCTCGGAAATCCTGTCATGGTAGTAATGGAACCACCCGATGGCTGTCCCTCCTCAGTTGTCTCATGGGTATCCCTCTGTTCCTGCTCTTGATCATCCTCCTCCTCCCTACTGTCGGAATAGGCCTCTATGTAGTAGGCCTTTCCCTTTCCAGAACATCTGTGACCTGGCTCCCATGGGTCTCTACAAGTGAAACATAATTTTTTTCTCCTCAGGTCTTGGCGGACATCATTATCCATCCATTCTTTCTTTGGCCACTCTTTCTGGAAAGGTTTCTTTTCTTTATCTTTAATCGAAAAGTTGGTTCTGGGGGGAAACCTACTCTTGGGTACTGCTTCCTGTAAGTCTCTAGTCCGTCTAATGGCATCAACTAGGGTAATGGGTCTATAAGACTTGACCCATCCCCGCAAGGGCTCTGTGAGAGCCTCAGTAAATAGCATAATCAACCTGCTCTCTGAAATATCTGTCACCATGACTGCCACCCTCTGAAACTCTGAAATGAATGCATCTGCACTACCTGTCTGCTTGAGCTGTGCCATCTCTCTGAAATGCACCTCAGGGTCCTTCCTATCAAATCGTTCAATGAGTCTCTGTGTGAAATCTGAGTAGGAAGTAATGGTATTGTGCCCCAATGTCACCAATCCGTGGTACCACCACTCATGGGCCTCCCCGTCCAAATGTAATGTAGCCAATTTAATGGCATCTGTCTCAAGCATGGGGTTTAGCTGGAAATATGTATCCAACTTCTGCATCCAATTCTGGGCTGGACCTCCTCGGGAACCCTCAAAGGTAGGGATAGTCAGTTTCCCTATGGTGCGCTGCAACTCATAGTTCTGGGTGAATGGCCTAGTGTAAGCTCTGGGTTTGTTTTTACTTTTAAAATGGCAGAAGTCAGTGAAGGACATGGTTGACTGGAGGTCATCTCCCAAGGCCCTATATTCTCTCAAATAGGCAGTCATATTTTCTTCGGGTTCTACCTGTGCTAGAGGCACTGCAACTGGGTTATCCAAAAAATGAGGCATGGTAGGACGAGAGGGTCTGCTATATAGGTGGGGATGGTTGTGCATGTTGGTATGCAAGTGTTCTCCACTACTACTGGTGGACACCCTATCACTATGGGGAAATAAAGGACTATGTGGTGGGGGGGGTCCATTCTTCTCTATCATCTGTTTAATGGCACTTGCCATTTCTTTTTGGCCAGTGGTGAGTGCATTTATAGCTGAGATGAGACTATTGAAAGCTGTCTTCTCCTCGTCTGCCATCGTTTCTTTACCTTTATTTCTGTCAAACTGATACCCTTTATCTTCCAAATCTATATCCTCTAACTCTTCTTCTCTTCTACCACAATCTCTAGACTTTTGACTCCTATAGGTAATGTTGTATGGATCTTTTGAATTCATTGACTACTTATACTATGTGTGCCCCACAGCTGACAAGGAACATGCTCTAATACCACTTTAATATCCCAACTTGCTATTTTTCTTTTTTTCTTGTACTGTAGATGGCTAGTAGGCTTATATCTCAACAGAATATGAAAGTAAACCCAGATCCCTGCATGCATGCAGAATTGTGCCCTAGAAAATATAGGAATGCTAGAAAGTAGGAGGAATTAATGCATGCACATACCAGTATGTAGATCTGCTAATGTCGATGATGATGAACCTCGCATGCAGATATTCTGATGGATGAATAATGAGATAAGTCAAATCATCCTCCAAGATAGAAGTGCGCCCTCCTCCAAGCTCTGAATGCTCCAAAATAATAAATACTCAGCTGAAGAAGACCCTAATGAGGTGTGCTATGGTTGTAGTGCCCTTCTGGAGATGATGGAGACTACATGCATAGACTCTGATGGCTTCCAAGCCTAAAACCCGAAGATCCCTCCTAAGGAATGTGCCCGCAATGATGCTCACGTCCTCCAATGGTCAAGAATGATGATAACTCCTTCAAGAGCCCGACAACTCCAGGGGAAGAGTAATATGGGGGCTCTGAGAAGAATGAGAGCTGCATGCACAAGTTCTGCCCTCTGTATACTCTAATGCGAGTAGGAGGCTATCTGGGGAATGCGCCCATGCAAGGAAGAGTGAGCCCTGAATATGATATAAAATAGAACTCCACTGATGCTGAAAGATGATAATACCTGATGATAATAATGTTGAAACTAGATGATCCAACTTGATGATGAACTAGGGCAGATAGCTTTCACTGCCCGAATACACCAATTAGCTGAGTACAAGCCTCAACCCCAACTTAGCTTGCTGAGCTTCTCCAAATCGAGATCACAAATCAATAATCAATAATGGTGCCTTCTCCATTCGCTTTACCTTCTTTTATAACATTCAACTGCTCAAAACCCTAATTTTACCCTAATTAGGTTACTTTATCTTCTAATTTGCAGTTGACTTGCATGCAGGTGCCTGGAGACTCAATAAGGTGCATGCATCATTAAATAATGCTCAGATGTCATGCATGCAGGTGGCTTTGGGATCAGATGGCCCCTGTCCATCTAATGATGATATAAAATCTATGCCCTAGATATTCTGATATGGCATAAGTCCTCAACTGATCCCCTGACTGTCAATGCCCACTCGAACCTATGGGAATCAAATAGGTTAGCGGGACGGTCCTCAATGCCTAAGCAAAAGAGGACATTACATTACCTGTATGAGGCCATGGATAGGGCCAAAGAGTCCATTCGTGCCTATTATGAGGACAAGGGAGATAGGGGGCAGTAGAGACAACAGATTATAAGGGGGTTGATTGATGCGCAATGGAACAACACACTCCATCGCCCCATTCATGTTGCAGGGTTATACCTCAACCCTGCGTTTGGTTACTCCTGTGGCTTTAGATTTGATGAAGAGGTTATGGCTGGATTCTACGAGTGTGTCCATAGGATGGTGTCGTCTGCAAATGATCGTGCAGAGCTTTCCCAAGAGTTGGAAGTGTATAAGAGAGCAGCAGGATTACTTGGGTTTGATTTGACAGTACATGACAGGGCCAACCTGATGCCAAGTAAGCTTCACCTTGTTTCAAAGTTCGTTCTTTTTCTAATTATTTTTTTTAAATTAAATTGTTTTTTCTTATGTTTCTTTAATTCGTTGTAGATACCTGGTGGGAAAACTATGGTGGTTCCATACCTATTCTACAAAAGCTTGCCATTCGAGTGCTCATCCAGACATGTAGCTCTTCCGGTTGCGAGCGCAATTGGAGTGTGTTTGAAAAAGTACACTCCAAAAGCGCAACAGGTTAGAGAATTTTCAAATTCATTATAAAATATAAATTATTGAATTCTAGTTTATAATTTTATCATTTATCATTATGCCTCTTTGCCTTCTAATTTATGCATTACAAATTGAAATTATTAACTTTATAATTTAATATCTAATTCTATGATCCTCCTACATGTTGGATACTCCGCGCCTTAATGATTTGGTCTACGTCCACTACAATCTCAGGTTGTGGGTGAAGCAATTTCAAAGAAACGTTGATGCAAAAGCCATTTGATTAAATGAGATCGACACCACTGCAGCTTGGAGGATGGTCATGATGATGTTACAGAGGCTCATGATCGTGATCGTGATCATGATGATGTTACAGAGGCTCCATATGAGGGTCATCCAGTTCCAGAGGAGTTTCACACCGAGTCTGGGGAGATAGACCCGATAGTAGCACTGCTACTAGTAGAGGAGTAGCTGTAGGACTACCTCCTCGAGCTCCTTCTTCTTCTTCACGACACTAGTTTCAGCCACCTTCAGGTTCTAGAGCACATCATTTTGCAGGGTCTTCTAGTTCTTCTAGAGGACGTCAGATACCAGTACGAGGTTAATAAGCCTCGAGGGCACCTAGTCCTAGAGGAAGGGCAAGGGCCGTTTCCACAGCGATTACCTTTTCCCGTAAAAGGGGTAGAGGGAATCGATAGTTTATTTACTTTATTTCACTGTAGATGACTCATGAGTCATGATGATGATCATGAGATACATTTGTTATAAGTTGTAACTTATATTTTTGATGATTCAGACATTCAATATTCACTATTCAGGAGTAGGACTGGGACACAATCCATTTTGATGTGTGATGTATCTCTAGACATCTTATATATCTTATATATCAGTTTTCTTTCCATATTCATGTGGCAATGTGTTTATTTGATGTTATTGTTGCTTTAGATGTTTACAAAATTGAAAAAAAATGAATATTTCTGTGTTTTTTAAGTTTGCTGATTTTTTGCCGATTTTTGCCGATGTTTTGCCGAGATATCCCGAGACGATGTTTCCTGGACCCTGCCGATTTCCGCGCCGCACCGATATTTGTAACACTGATGTCAACCATCATGCTTGAAAACAGAACTTCTTGTAAAGAGTATCTCAAAGACTAGAAAATAATACCTCTAAAACACATATAATCTAAACACCTGCAATAATGGAAATGGGCTTATACCTGTGTCAAATACTTAAAGGCATCCACAACAGGAGTAATCATATCCTTGTAAGCTTCAATCTGCACATTTCCAGCAAACCAGTAACCAAGATGGAATACATCAGGAAAGAAAAGTATCTAATTCAGAATCTCAGATAGAATACATGAAAAAGTACATAAAGCAAATCACAATAGTTTAAAATAACTAGCTTTCAACTAATACTACATGTGCCATAAACCTGATGCACTATGGTACGCAGAACAGTCATTGGATTGGCATGAGCTATTTTTGCTACCATACGACCAAGTTGCTTTAAATTCTCCTTTGCAAGACGTTTCAGGATCCTCCTCGTATCTAACTGCAAAGACAATAATTTGAGAACTTTTCATACGAATAATCATACTAGCATTCTCACTTGATATGTGAAGTGCAGCACTGAGGGCAAGAAGTTTTATAACATAAACAAAAACAAGAGATAAGAATGGAGGAAACATTCAAAATCTTTTATATAGCAAACAACAAGCTAACGGAACAGAAATCTACCACGGAGCATTCTTGACTTATGGAAGATATCTACTCACCTTGGCAGTCAAACGAGCTGCTAAAACAACAGGAATGCGTTCATCATCTTTCTCCCATTCACCATATAAGCGATAGCGTGCCTTACCAAAATTAATTTGAACAATTATCAGAAGAAAAGGTGCTTCCATTAAACAATTTCCCAGTAACATCTCACAAGACAAATTAGATTCATAGCAGAAAAATGCAGACTCCAAATTCCACAAAGGGGAGAGTCAAGACTCAAGACACAACAAGGTTCCAACTTTCGTAGCATGCCACTAAAACCAATCAGACTGATTAAAAGTGAATGATACCCATAACAGAGCTTCTGCAAATTTCACTAACCTCATAAGGCAGAAGACTCAATACTTCCCATATCTCTTGTCCTACAGCTGGATTTGCAGGTATTAATTGTAATGAAGGAAGCAAACATGTTCCCAGTGCCTCTTCAACATTTAACCGAGCTTCCCTAAAACGAAGACGAGGATCTTTACGATCTCCTACCCCTCCATCTTGGGAACTTGTACCTTCAGAAGATGTCACCAGTGCCAAGACAGATGAATAGTAACCCCTTAGGACTCTGCAAACCTGACAGATGTTGAAATCGAGCACAAATATAACTCAAATGAATGATTCATGAGTTCAAAACAAAAGCAACAAATACAATATAAAAGCAATTCCAATGGGATACAAATCTACTTTGCGTCAAGGGAAAAAGGGAAAAGTCAACCTTCTGTAGAAGAAGAGCATCCCTATAAAGATATGGACCGACAGAAGCCAGCATCTGGAAAAGTTCTCTAGGCAATTCAATGAAGGAAGATCCTTGACCCGTATGATTTACCACAACCTCTCCAATTGCCGCATTATCAACAGGTCGATAAGAAGAGCCAAGATTTACTAAAAGTGACGACCTCACAATGGCATAGCTTGAAGAAATTGTCGTTTCTATAATCCTGAAATCACATAAGTAACAGACAATATGAATATATTCTTATAACCATTATCTATGAAAACAAATGTAAATCCCTTGCCATGGCAGCAGAAAGGAAGACAGGAGAGGTGGGGATGTTATTAATCTCCAGGAAATATAAATTTCCAAACATAATAATAACTATTTGAAACTAGTAAGAGACTTACTAGAATAAAACCCTCCTCGCCTAATACTATCTAGCTAAATTAAAATTCTCAACATCTTCCAAACTCAATTTAAAAAATACGTAACAATAATGCATTTTAGTCTTGCTGGATGGTTCTTCATTGTGCATTTATAACCAACAAAATAACTAATAAAAAAATGAATATACATTAGCCCAAGGGGTTAGCTCAACCAGTTGTCACCAATGCTGCTGGGCATTTGCCTAGTTCTGTGACAGCAAATGCTCGGTTTGAACCCCATTAGGTGAGGCGCGCTAGTCTACACCAATTGGTTTACTTGGGATGCCATTCACGAATGTAGGGAAGCATCCCTTGGGTCTCGCCACGAGGTATTCTTTGTTAAGAAAAACTGAATATCCATTCATAATTGGGGAACTCTTTCATATATTGCTCAACTGGCGACTACTGAGCCATTTTTCCAATGCAGTGTAAAGATTAAACAAATAAAATAAAACACAATCACAGAATGCTTGCAGCATAGGCATTACATTAAAAAAATTAAGATTTGAAACATCAGATTTTTACCTGAACAAACCATCACAAATTGGTTTATGAGCAACTGCATTAAGACTAGAGAGACGTTCCAGCAACAAATGTGCATGAAACCTGCAAATAATACAAAGACAATGTATTCATACATTATAATGGAACTAATATAGTTAACAACTTAAAGTCAACTAACTACAACATATAATGCTATTCACTATTTACAAATCAATTCTTGAATAATAATCAATCATGGATAACAAAACAAACTCTAAGAAAAATAAAATATGCCACCCAATCCCAAAACAGAAAACGACATAAGAGATCAGCCCCTAAATTCCACTACTTTCAGCTAGTCAATCCACTGGGAATCCCTACGTCTGGAGGCTAAGTTGTCGAGTTGTCATCTAAAACGAAGTAGTCATCACCAAATTCATTATCATCCTCTGTTTTTTTCAGAACTAGCTTCCTTTTATCAATATGGGATAGCAATTAACACCATTCAATTGGAGCTTGTTACCACCTGAGTTGCACATCAGTTGGACTTCCAGAGAGCTGCCAAAGTTGCACAAATACTTGTGTTTTTCAGGGTTCAGAAGTTCAAAATCAGGCCTTTTCAGGGCCCCCTTTTTTTATTTTTTTAATGCATGTCCATGCCCCACGGGGTTTGTAATAAAGTGTACTAGCATGGTGGTCTTTTGAGTAACTTGGCTCCCTAGGACTTGGAAACTAATGAGGGTATTCCAAGGAGTTTGTTCTCTTGTCAATTATGCTTTGCTTTAGCCGAGTATAATTAAAGAGTTTTTCTCCTACACCTCCAAAGCTGGAATGCCTAAGTTAGTAGTTAGACCTTTGGGGGTTATTAAAGTTCATGTATTAACATATATAAACATGTTAGACACTTAAATAGAGTCATATGGTCATATACTAGGTCCCTAGGCGGTTGTTTTTAAGTTTAAAAAAAAAATCTCGGTAATTGGAGCATTTTTTTTGTTTAATTAAAACTCATTTTTTTCATAAAATAAACCATTTTTTTATGGTTTAATTGAAAAAATTCAAAATGCAATAATTAAATGGTCTATGTGTGAAATTTGACAATGGGATGCTAGTTTTCTAAGCCAGCGCACCCATAAACCCACTTTTCCTAAGTTTTGAGTAAGTATTTATCTCAAAAAATGATATTTACTCTAAAAACGCAAAAAATGACAACATAAATGTCAAAAAAGACATATTAAATAAAAAAGGACAAGTTCCTAAATAAATGGGAGATGTACGGAGTTGGTCTGGAGTTGAACTAAAGTGATTGTACAGTCAACTGGGGATGAACTGAGCTCTGAATTAGACGAATCCAATCATGTTGAGCAAGATCTAGTTGACAAGAGTTCAAGGAATGCGTCCTCTCTCTGCAAGGTCGTATTGGATGTGATAACAACGAGGTTGAGGCAACCTACCATCTCCAAATGGGGCGCAACCTCATGCAAATGGCTTTCAATCAACCTTCAATCAAGATCCAATCAATCCAGTTCAACTCCCTCTTGGTAGATGCGCCCCTCTCTTTGGATTTGCACCCCCCTTTGCATGGTTTTTGCTATATAAAGAGCATCTCTGCTCCATTGTAAAGGATCGAAAGGCGGAACCTCTGCACGTATTGTATGTAATATTTTTATCTGAGTTCAATAAAGAAGGCTTTGGAGGCTAGTCTAGTGTTGTCTTTGGTGTCAGATCTTCATGCTTGGTATTTATGAGGTACATTGTATCATGGTTTCATATTAGCTATTGTCGAGATTGTATGTCTTTTAAAGGGAAGTTATCTACTTAAAGAATTGTGAGCAATACTCTATAGATTGCTTACTCTTGTCAATAATAATAGGATGCTCAAAGTAGTGTGATTTCTTGTTTGAATCCATTGCTTTATACGCTTTCTCTTTATTATTTACACATATGCTCTTATCCCCTTTGCTAGTGTTGTAGTTGTTTTGCAAGATGCCTAAGTTGTAGGAGTCCTTGAGCATATGTGTTAGATCATCCCTTCATTCAGTGGATAGAAACAAAGCAATAGATCTCACGGGTGCATTAGGAAACTGACTCCATTGCCCTTTCTCAAACACTCAACCCCCATGGGTTCCAACTTCTAGATCCAATCTCTTCGTCTATCCTTGGTTACTTGGTTACTTCTTTCAGATTTATATTTATCAAGCAAAACTAAAGTAGATCTGATTTATTTTTACAAGATCTTAGTTCTTTTCAAAGCATAAAATCTCAAATCTAGATCTAGTTAAATAAATTTTCCTTTACAAGCTCATTTTACCATAAAAATCTAAAGATCTTGTTAGGATAATATTCTTGTGGATTAAAGATTTCAATTGACTGATCTAAAAGTCTTTTATTTGCTCCCCTAAAGGGGCAAGCAATGATCCCAAGAAACAAACTTTCTAGTTCGATTTCTTGGTTCATTTTGATTAATTTCTCTTACTAGTTTACTTAGAATTTTTTGTAGCAAGTTTGTAGTATTGCCAAAAACAATCCTTAAGTGTTTTTGGCCACTTTTGATAAAACTAAGCTTGCTGGTTTTTTTTTGCATATTTAGCAGGTTTTGACATAAAAGCAAATAAAAATTTGGATTTGAAGGCTTTCATAGCCATCGGGGGAGCTTCTGCTACCCCCCCCCCCCACCTTTTTCCACAAATATTGTAAACTGCTTTGGTACCTAATGATAAAGGACCAACAGTAGTTCTTCTCTTCCTTGAATGTAACAAAAAATAAAGAGGGCTCAACAAGCTATTCCAGCACCTGCCCCCATCCTCCTAGGGGGATTCGCATTTTTTTCATTTTGTTAACACTGAAATTGTCCTCAGTTTTTGTGTGCTTTTCTCAAATGTTTATTCCTCTTTCTCTCTTTCATTTTATTTTTATTTTAAATTTTAAATGATTTTGATATTCTTTTTAGTTTTTATGATTATAGTTTTTTTTGTTTTAATTGATTTTATCCTTAGTGGCTTATTTAATGTTATATATCTTTTCAAAAGTCTTTAAAAAATACTTACTTAGGTCTATTCTAATGCTATATCCAAACTTTAACCTTCATTTTTTAGTTGAAATGTCAAATTTGCATGTCGAGGCATTCCCACGGCACAAAGTCCAAATCATATAGTCTAGCGCGCTGCAGGAATACGAGATCATGAGAGTTCGTGGTTCATTGATCGCAGGACATGGTCGTTGCATTTGATGATGATAGGGAGCTTCCAGATACATGTTCACTTTATTATGACACATGTGTGAACTTGTTGTAATTATCATCAATGAATTTGGGGATTTTAAATGCCACGATTTCATATTTGGGGATTTCGAATTTATTGCCAAGACACGTAATGTTGAAGTTTTGATTGAAGTTTTTCTCCCTTAATTCAGTTACAAGAGAGTAAATTAGTGAATTTGTAGACTTACAGTGAGAATTTGGGCAGGAGTGGTAAGTTGAGTCGGTTTGAACCGACAAATACTTCTTAGGCAGCAGAATTTCCTGAGTGTACTGCGTTTTTCAAAACCGCGGGATGGTTTCAATTTTTTTGAAAAGATTACAGGGTTTAATGTCAAGGTAACTCATGCTTTTGCTCAGTGTATTATCAACAATAGTGTGAGTTTCAATACCCTAAGGTTTGAATTGACAGAAGCCCTAACTTCTGAAGCAATCGGTGTGCCATTAGAAGGAGAACTATGGTTTAAAAAGGCTCCTTTTGACTTTGACCCGAGCATGTTTTTGATACCAGAAGCTGGATCCCTTGATTGGAGTAAAGGCATGCAACTAAAGAACTTCAAACCGGAATGGAGAGAAGTGATTGGGATCATACAGAGTTGCATTACTTGTGAGGGCCGGTTTGCCTCTATTTTCAAGTACCACATTAGGTTTTTGTTGCATCTAACTCAACAGCCTAAAATGAATTTACCCTTCTTCCTATTAAAAAGTCTCAAGAAGATGTCTAACAGGGTAAAGGGTCACACTGAAGACCCAAGCCAGTCATTATTCCATCATGGTTTGATTAAGCTAATAATTTGCATAGTTTTGCAGAAGGAAGGTCGAAATTGGGATCATTTCTTATCATGGTCAGGATTTGTAGTTAAGAAAGACGAGCAAGGAAAGAAGCATATGCCTAATAAGCAGTCAAGCTCTGTAAATAAGTTTAAAAGAGATGCACGGGAGGATGTAATACAGGATGATAGGCAAAATGTTGATGTACAAGAAAAGTTTAAAAACCCCAATGATGTAGAGCTAGAAAACATGCTTGAAGAACAACATGAACATATCTCAGGAGATAATTCAGAGAAAGATATTACTCATATTGGCAAAGAAGAAGCTGCTAGCTCGAAAGAAGGAATGTACAGTTGCATTTTTTAGAAAGGGAGCTCAGCCCTAATTCTGCCTGTTGTAAGTATTGAAGAAGAGATATTGCACGTTCCAGATTTTAGTGATGATGTTAAATCCTTGACAGAGCTTAGGGAAACTAAATGGCGACTTAAAACTAGAGCCACCAATAAACTCAGACTGAATATGAGAAGGATTTTAGATCCTAAGCTGAAGGAAGAGAAGGCCACCATCATTGAAGATTCTTCAAGTGAGGAGGATGGGGATATTAAAGGACAATTAAATTCAAAGGAGATTCGGACAAATACAAAGAAGGAGCATGAAATGATCTTTGAACTAGTTAAGGAGTGTGAAAAGATTGCACTACAGGAAATGGTGATAGAACAAGACATCATTCCATGTGTTGAACAGACAACCACTTCAATATTTTCATTCTCAGGTGCAACAGCCAGAACTAAAGAGGAAGAAGAGTTGATTTTTAAGAAATTAAATATTCCATTTGGGGCAGAAGAACATTCAAGTATACATCAAGATGTCCAGATGGATACAGAGATTGATAACTTAAAGAAATCAATACAGCAGTATAGGTCCCAAGAAACATTCTTGAATGAGTCTAATGAGAGGCTTAGAACTACTAATAAAAGGCTAAGGGAGGATTTAGAAGACATAAATGCTCATTACCAAGAACTAATTTCAGTAGCCAAAGAAGCTTTAAGGAGGAAAGGACAGGTAGAAGTACAGGTTGAAGAAATGGAAAAGCAAATAGAAGAGATAAGCAAGCAGAACAGGATATTACTTAACAAAGTTTGAGGAATGGAGACACAGCAAACTCAAGATAAGAAGAAATCCTATGCCTGGGAAGGCATAGCCATGCTGGTTGAGGCTACCAAGAAGTTATGAGCCACCTCCAGCTGTCAAGTAGTTCATTTTGTTATCATATACATAGTTATTAATAGGTTGTTTTAAAGATTGGAAGTTAGGATGTAATTTCTTAAATGTAATTACTTCGAAGATAGACCTAGAAGGTAGTTTTGAAACTACTTTATTTTGTAAAGGATAAAAGGAAGAAAGTATAGACTAGGTCACTAGAGAGGTTCGATTTTTGTTTCAAGAAGGATATAGAGCTGGGAGCATTTGGATATACATTCAGACTGATGCATATGACTCTGATGTAAGTTTTGAAGACTGAGACTGATTTATACATGAATATAAGCCACTCTATTTTATCTATTGATTTTGTTTATGGCCATTTTGACCACTCAACCTATTATTTCATTCCTTGTTTAAAGCTAAGTCACCTGACACGGGGACACGGGACACGTAGGACACGAAAATACGAGAGTCCGACACGGACACGGTGACCCCCGAAATCAGGACACGTAGGATACGTTTTATATACATATATATATTTTTTTAAAAATATATTAAAATTTAAAAATATAGACATATAGATCCAAAAATATTTAGAAACTAGAACATTTACAAATATTCAATAGAAATTAGAATAAAAACACATTAATGATTACACATTTGTCATTCACAAATCACGATTCACAACACATTTGTCATTGACTCATTCACAAATCACAATGAGACACAGATGCATGTCGGAACCATATTTCTCATTAAGTCATCAAAATCAAAATGTATACATATATGTCGGAATGCCACTGGGCACTGGGCCACTGGCAAATGCCAAATAGACTAATAGTCTAAAGACTAATACTAATAGTAAATACAAAAAGGGGTGGATCAAGATGGGAGAATCCCATATGTCAGTAGTCCTCCTCCATGCCTGAATCAACATACTCATCACTGCCACTGCCACTGCCACTGCCCTGATCCTCATCCTCCTCCCCCTCCTCCTCCTCTCTGCCCAATGTGCCCATCTGACGATCTGCATCTGCTGCTGTGGAGGATGACCCCTCTATACGATCACTCTCATCAAAAGTGACCGGCTCTAGCACTGGATCATTAAGATCCATGTTGGCTAATGCCAACTCAGTACTGCTGTCCAAACCCATATCATCAGGAAAGACATCCCACATCTTTGTCTTTCCCTTCACCCACTCCTCCCTCTTCCTGTAAATAAGACGAAGGTTGGAGTGCACATACACCATGGACTCTGCCCTGGACTGCTCAAGCCTGCTCTTCTTCACACTGTACAAGTTCCCATATGTGCTCCAATTCCTCTCACAACAAGAGGATGATGTAACTTGAGAGATGACCCTGAAGGCTAACTTCTGTAGAATAGGGGATGTTGCCCCATGAGTTGCCCACCAACGATAGGGTGTCTTACCCTCCCTATCTCTAAGCACATCATAGCCTCCAAATCTCCCAGTGCCAGTGGAAAAATCTACAAAGCCATCCTCCACCTCCTCAAGCATGTCTCTATCCTGAAATAGCCGTCTAAGTGCTATCTTCCTCCCATTTGCAATCTCTGCATCCATGTGAGGAGGGACTCTGTGTGAGGCCCCCGATCCACCAGTGAGCCACTCCTGAGTGTAGAACTTGGGGTTCAAGGAGTGGGCCAAGCAATGCAAAGGTGTGCAATTCTTATCCCACCTGGAGATAAGAATATCCCGAATAATGGTCCATAAGTTCTCTGCCGATGTCCCATACTCGGGACACTCATTCTCCATGACAATGGACCTCATGGACTCAATCATGGAATCCCACCCCTCATAAACCTCTGCTAGGATGGGCTGGTCCGTGTCTGCATACCGCAACAAAGAAATGATTGGCTCCATGATCTTAATAGTAAGATCCACCGTGTCCCACCAACCATCATTTAACACCAAGTCCTTCACCTTTTGTGAAGCAGCCTGATCCGTCTTTCTCCAAAAAGCCCAAAACTCTGAAATCACCATGGACCCAAGAGCGGTTTTGACCTCCCTCAACCTCTTGAGCATGATGAATGAGGAAGCAAACCGAGTATATCTGCAACCTTCAGCAATGAAAGCTGTGTGTACTGTTTGTAGATGGTGAGGGCATTTGTGTGGTTTTGTACAAAGTTACGGATATGGCGTGCATCCTCAATAAGGTTGTCAATCCATGCCACATCCGAAGCAATGGCTTTCAGTGCTAAATTCAAGGAATGGACAATGCAAGGTGTCCAAAAAACCTGTAAGAGCAATAAAAGCATGTATCAATGACTCTACAACACTAACATTGCAATGACCAAATTCAAACAATGAGCAAATTAGAAATGAAAGGTGTCCAAAATGAACATACCTGTGGATATTTAGCTTCCACAATCATGCCAGCAGCCTTGCAAACAGGTGCATTGTCCGTGATGATTTGTACACACGACTCAACACCCACTTCTTCAATGGTTTTGATGAATAAATCACCCATAAATTGTGCATCCTTGTATTCGCCAAGAGCATCAACCGCTTTCAAGAACACCGGTCCATTTTGGGAAGATACCATGAAATTGATGAGTGGATGGCGTGCGGGATCCGTCCATCCATCAGAAACAATACTCACACCGGATGAGGGCCATGTTGATCTAATTGGCTCAAGAATTTTATTTACCTCCTTCTTTGCTTTAACCAACAATGTGGTTCTAAGCTTCTCTGAACTAGGAGGCACATAACCATTTGGAGCACGTTCCAAGATAGTTTTAACCGTCTCAAAATACAATGGTGACCGTGCAACATTGAATGAAATGAAGTTGAGGTAGAAGAAAAATGCAATAGTAAGGTCTACCTCTTCTCGCGCCTCTTTTTGGAAAATCCTATCCATTGGACCACCTGTAGATTGCCTCTTTCTTGTTTGATAAGTATCCCCACGCCCACGCCCATGCATGCTAGGTGGAAATGGAGGCTTGGTGCTAGAGGACTTCCTCAAGAATGGAAGAGGATCATCCTCTTTTTTCTTGCTTGCTGCTGCCACCTTCCCTAAGCCAACATGATCCTCTCTTTCCATATCCCTCCTTTGGTGAACAGTCGCCGCTTTGCATGAAGAAATCCCACAAGAAGGAAGGGCCAACAAATGGCCCTTAACCCGGAAATATGTGCTCATGAACTCATGCTTGCAAAAATTGCATCTCCAAGACACATTGCCTCCCCCACCAAGCTTTGCCCCGGGCCCATCTTTTCTTGTCACATACTTCCACAAAGGGTATTTTTTTTCTTGGGCTTGTTGTCTTGCTAAAACAGGGTTAAGTGGAGCCATAGAATGAGCTCCACTAGCATCCGATGGAGCACTTGACGGAGGAGGAGAACCGCTTGTGCTTGGTGGAATAGGAGGGGAGGCACTAGATGGTGCATTTCTCCCTCTCCTTTGCCCCCTACCTCCTGCCCTAGCTGATTGAGACATTCTTTTTCTTTTGTGATGGTTGAGCTTGCAATCCTCTCCACAAATCCACCGGAATGCACTTGGAATCGCTTGGAAACGATGGATAGCCTTCAAATCTCCTTCAAAACTCCTTCACCTGCACATAAAACTCACTCTCAATCAAATGCTTCCTTGCAAATGACAAAAAGAAAGGCAAATTCTGATTTTTAAGTGAACTCGGACGCACTTTTCCGCCAAAAACGTGTCCTGTTTTTCATCAGCGTGTCCGACAGTCGCGATTCGTTCCATCAGCGTGTCCGATTCGCTGGGAAAGTCGTGTCCCGATTCAGGATTCGATCCAAGGTCGAATCGGACACGAATTCCAATCGAATCGTGTCCGATTCGACCGATTCGGGACACGGCAAGGGTCAAGGACGAATCCTGTTTCTGAGGTTTAAAGTTTTTTCTCATGTGAATGCTCATGTGTTGTGGACTGAACCAGTACAGTGCAAACGATTGTTTATGGTTTATATTTATTATCTAACATTTTTATATTTAAGTTCTTGGATATTATTACATGATTTAGTTTTTGCATTAGTTGGATGATTGATTAACTTCTTGAAAATGAAACTCTCAAACCAAAAAATTACAAAAACAAGCCCTATTTTATGTTCATTGTTTTGAGATTGTAATAGCTTGTTCCCTTTGTAGTCTAAGGACAATTTCTAGCACAAACACTTTTTTTTTTTTTCATTTTTTTTTTTTGTTTATGTTAAATTAGTTCCTTCAAGTTAAATAGTAATTAAATCACATCACGAAGCACACACAAACGTCCTTGAAGGACTCTTTCAAATTTCATTTGTTATCTCATTTATGTTGCATGCATCTACAATTGTTCAAACGAACCTAATAAAATCGTGTCCTTGCTTTCCCGAAGTACTGCACAATTCTTTGGTGTGTGGAAGAGAGATTCTTGGGCTTTAGTTTAGTCTAAATAACTCACCTCACAATTTTAAAATAAAATCAACCAACGCTCGACATCTGAAGTATGCTCTTGACCGCTGCAGCTTAGTATGAACAGTTGCGTCAATCAGAAAAGGACGTAGAGTAATTAGTTTTAATAGGGAAATACTACAAAGTCTTAATTCTAAGGATTCGAGAGGTCGCGTGAGGTTTACTACAGAGTCAGCAAGATGTCGTAAGAAGGTTCATCCTTCTCGTTGGATACTTGGTATAACTGTCACAACGCCCATTCCAAGGGAGTAAGACTAAGTTGGACCAAACCAAAAATAAACCCATTCCCATAATACTCATTAATAAATTAAAATTTACAAGCAGCTTTTGCAATACTTTCACGACACAACACAGCAAGCAATCATATTCTTGGCACCCGGTCATTACTTTTGCAAATGTTTTAAATTTCAATCATAAAATGTCGTGAATGTATCTATATCATGTGTTGTGGTAATTAATTTTAATTGCAACTTGTGCTTAATTGTAATATTTTTTCATATCCATCTTAACTCCTAGAATAAAGCTTTTGTATTTGTTTCATAGTTAAAGGCCTTAGATTATTTTCATAGGGACCACCCCCCTTGGCTTCGCTAGGAGTAGCCTAGACGAAGGAGTCAAGTAATCAGGTGAGACCACTTGACTCAGACTTGCCCCCAATGACACAACGAGCAGCTTGAAGGTTTCCTGCCGCATTCCCCCCAGGTGTGTATTAGGCGGCAACAGAGCCTTTAACTAAGCAACCATGAGTGGGGAGCATCTATTCTACCAAAGTCATCCAAGAGTAGAAACCTAGGCCCAACCATTGTTGCGCGCACTGGGACACATCCACAAGTGGTAGCATGTCACTTGGTAAGACTTAAAACCTACTATTGGCTATATTAGCTACTTGCTTTCATTGACCTAGCAAGCCATCATTGACTCTCTTTCGTATTGAGTCTTCATCGGCTGCATCCCAAGCCATATCCCAATTCTACTTCATTTTGACTTATCCTCGAGTAAATCAGCACAAAGAATTCGTCGTCCAAAGCACTATGTATTGTTACTTTTCTTAGTATTGTTACTTTCATAAAAAAATAAAAACAAATAAACAGCAATTCATGCTCCTCTTCATCTGCTCATTTTTCCTCAGTCCTCAAAGTTGAAATCATAATTTCTAAAAGTTGTGAGCAAGTGTGTACACAATGTTGTTATAATTTGAGGGTAGATCGATTTAAAAGACTACTTTGGCATCATCCTCCTCAATCTCTGCGCCTATTTCAGGCAACTGCTGCATTCGTGCTTTCAAGGTGTTTACATGATTGGACATAGTTTCCCCATCAACCATCTTTAAGCCAAAAAAATGCTTATTAAATGTAAATTTGGCATTTTTGGCTTTTGAGCAAAACAACTGATGGAGATGGAGATGTGTATCTGAAATCACCCAGTCCAATGACGGACTTTTACTCAACCCTGCTGACGACGCTCCATATATCTGCATTAAATACAGTTGTAATTTAATTTTGCCAGGAACAGAATTTCTGCCAACAAATTTGTATAATGCATCTTTCTCTGTTTTCCAAAACAAAGAAAGAAACATAAGTTTGTGTAGGAATTTAAAAAAAAAAAATTGCCTCCAAATCTGATCTGTCTCCTAAAACATTGCTCCGCGATCTTATTTAGTGCTGTAAAATCCATAGCTGCATATATCATGTCAGCGAATATATCGCCAAGAGTTCAGAATGTAACTTGTAAGAAATATCAGGGAAAATATTGGAAAACTTCAAAAATACAAAAATAACCAGTTATTTCCAATTTTTTAACATCTAAAGTAACAGCAGCGTCAAATAAACACATTGCTACATAAATATGAATACGACTAATATATAAGATGCATAAGATGTCAAATGGTACATAATGGCAGATGCATCAACAGATTTGATAAAACATTCTCCCCTGGGACAATTAACCAGGAAATTTAAAATGGATCTGTCCTTATCTGTCCCCCATTTGACATAACATTGCATCCGGTGATCTCCCATGATTCTCTAAGCTCATCTAATCTTTGGGTACAATCGACCTTCTCCCCTTGAAAGAGTTTCCCTCTCAAATCATTATAGCCAGGGCCCCTATAACCCGGGCCAAGAATAGCAGCATCTTCAAACATGGAATAGTAGAAGGTGTTTACAAAACCGGACCGGTTTAGGCAAAACCGACCGGTTAGACCGGTTCCGGCACCTTTCCGGTCTGGACCGGCCCTTCAAACCGTTTTTGGCCGGTTTTGTCCTGAACCAGCCGGTTCAGTGACCGAACCAGTCAAAACCGGCCGGTTTAGGACAAAACCGGTTTTGCAGAGAAAAACTGGTTTTGAAGTGTTCCCTTGTTTCTCATGTGTGGAATTTCTCTTAGCTTTATGGTTGTAAGGTTAGGAAGGACAAGCGACCAAATGTTAAAGTGAGCAATCAATTAGTTGTTTTTACCATCAACATTGTATATTTTATGATACTAAATTGGTTGATAACCAATGATGCAAGAGAAAATGAGATTTTAAACAGTTTAAATATCATGCATTCAACCCAAAAAATTGTACAAGATCTGAACCTACTTTAGAGACTGTTAATAAAGTGATTTTATGATGTATTTTAGCCCAACAAAACACTCATTAAACAGCCCAGAAATCTAACCCAGCAAATGAAAGATAAGAGAGCACAAACAACGTTAAATCTAAAATTCAATCCAGACCTAGAATTAAATTCACCCTCAATCTCTGTGTAAAATCAATTAGCAAAACAGACATAGACTGCTGTAAAAAAATAAGATTTAAAAATGCATGCTACAGCGCTAAGAGTACGATCTAAATAGAAATTAAATGCAGCCCTAAAGGGGGTTTCTAAAGATGCAATTTTTTTAGTTTTACAGAATCTTTAAATGCCTAAGAGAATTAAATTTCAGATTGCAAAACAAAACGAAAAGAGGTTAAATTTTAATTTTACATGGCTAGAAGCATAGGACTAGTTCCTAGGGTAGAAGTTGGGCATATGGGGTCAATCAAGGCTAGTGAAGAAGAGCTTACTAGCATTCAAGGATAGCTAGTGTTTGAATGCCAATCCCTATCGAATCCATGAAAGGCTAGATCTATCCTAGAACCTACAAGGGAATAACTTAAGTGGTATCTTTAAACTACCTTGGGCATAATATCCATCAAGCATGGAATCCTAGGGCATACAATCAAGAGCTGGAAATACACCAACTGTCCAACCATAAACCAAACAGACTTACCTTACACAGTAAATAGCTTACTTGCAAGTCATCCCGGGATAGAACTATTGTTGATCCAAGAGTACACCATAGCATTAGCAATACGTCCAGATCATAGCATTACTAATGCTATGATCTGGACGTATCGCTAATGCACATGGATGCACATGAATATATATATATATATATATATATATAATTTTTCAAAATTTGAGTATTTTATGTATTTCTGGTGATCCGGTTTTTTTCCCGGTTTTGGTCCAGTTCCAGTCCGGTTCCAGTTCACAGGGTCGACCGGTTCGACCACCGGTTCGGGTTTTGTAACATTGGTTTTTGGAAATGTTAAGAGGTACATTACCCCATAGAAAACATTTGGCCACAAGCTTGTTGGCCTCCTCCTCCCTTGTTTTAATTAATGATAGAATAGAAGGTTCCCCCCTGGTGTTGACCTTAGAACAAAGAAAGGTGTAATGTCCCCATTCAAATAAATCTCAAAAGAGAAAATTCCACCAATCTACTAGTTTCCTAGGTTGGGGTTGAAACAATAGATTTGGAATAAGGAGACTATAAAACCCCAAATGGACCTTAGCTTGACATAAATTTATTAAAAAGGGTTAAATAAATATTTATGATAGGAAAATAAAGTGGCACTTGATCATGGAGACACATTGGTGGTGTGGGACCCACACAAAGCTAGATTCCGCATGCCTCATGGCATTCTATTCTCACCCATTCGAATCCAAGGTGGATTCTAATGATCTTGGGGAGTTGGAAGGTCAATATACTTGGAATGACTCAATGAAGGTTGAATTGGAGTGGAAGAGTAACTCCAATGGAAGAGGAAGAGGCATTTGAGATATATTGAGACACTTGGGCTAGAGTCGCTAGCTTCTATGACAACAATGATAGAGATGCTATGACACCTATGACACAACTCAGACCTGATTGCTGACATCTGACATATATGACATGTCAGGGCTAAAAATAGCCTCCAAGAAGGCGCACAAGGGAGTTAGGGCAGCCAAAGAGTCACCCATTCGAATTGAGTGAAGGAGGAGGTTAGGAATGGAGGGACAAGTGGCACACATTGGAATCTCATCCCAATTCGAGTTGGCATGAAGCTCATGGATGGAATTCGAGCTAAGCGGGTCTTTGGAAGTTTATAAAAGTCAAGAACAACGAAGGAGAGTGGCTTTTGATCATTTCTCATTTTACATATTGGAGAGCATAGCTTGTCCATGCTTGTGGATTGTTTACTCTACTTGCCTTAGTACCAATTTCGAGGGTGAAAGATTCCCATCCTAATTGGCAATTGGAGAGCCATTCAGACTTTTCATTTGGAGCTAAAATGGAGTCATTTGTTGCAGGTTGAAGCTACAGGGTTGTTCATGATATTCTCTTCTTCAACTTGTTTCCACACCTTTCTCACATTTCTCTTCATATTTTGGCTCATGGAGGAAGGGCGCATTTGGTGAGATGTTGATCTCTTTGGGCAAAATCTCTTGCGGCCCCATTTATTTGTAATCTGATGTATTTACTCTATATTTAATGCTCAGAAGATGCTCAGGTCGAAATACCAAGTGAAACTATGTCAAAATACCAAACAATGTACAAATGGTGCCAATTTCCTCATATCTTCTTATGAAAGCTTGAAGTTGCTTTATTTCAACTTGTATCAGTTCATCTCTGTGATTTTTATGATGTATGGAGAGTCATTAATGTCCTGAAGAAGTTTCATTTACATTGCACAATCCTTTGGAGTATAAATCTCTAATTTCATAGCAAGTATTGAAGTTTCCTATCATTTCCCCCTATGTGAAGACATGTCCAAAAACTTCTGATTTATGGGAGGTGCAACAGCCTTTAGGAACTGATTAATGATGCATCTGGGTGCCCATTGAAGTCCTTTAACTAATCCATGTCTTTGTTATGAAAGTTGGGATGGTCATACTGCATTTGGGAAGCCATCTTTGTCCCCTACCCTTGGGGGATTGAACCTCGAATTTGCTAGTAAGTTTCTCTATTTTCTCATGATTGTAAATCAGTGTTGCAGAAGTCTTTTGTGAGTGTCCAAGCATCCATCAGACTCATTTTTATGTCTTAATACCTATCAAACACATTCAGACCCAATTTGGAAGCATTCGAAGCAATTTGGAAGCATTTGAGTCATTACTAGTCTAAGGGTCGAAGACTAAGAATCGGTCTTTTGATTAAGTTTTGTCAGGGTTAATAAAAAGGGCCTGCCTGCCCGCTCGTTCTTTGAATAAACCAGGACCTGTGCATCCTGTAGGGAGTTTAACGTCTGTGATGATGTAAGTATCTGCTGTAATAAAACATTTCAGATCTCTTTTATGCTAGGAAAAGTGTGCCCTAAGGGCTGTAGCTTTATGGTATTGAAGTACACTTGAATGAATGATATTATTAACTTGGGCTGCCCTGTGAAATTGGGTTGAAAAGAAGTGAAATACTGTCGCTGTAAATTCATATTTCAGATTCAGCACTAAGGCTGAAAGTTCACAGGAAATAGATCAGGGAAACCTCAAGGTTGAGGTGAAATTTTGAATTTAAATTAACTGTAGGAAAGGGAAATTATAGCCCCACTTTGTCTTCTTTCACAAGTGGCAAGATCTTCATCAGCAGAGAAGATCTGGAGCACCTGTGATCTTATTCACTCTGTGAAGCGCAACATGTTGCAATTGCAGAGTGGGGAAAATCTTGTATGTGTGCAATTAAACTTTCACCTTGTGTCTTCCAAAACCCATCAATATACAAGTTGGTCTGATAAAGACTAGGATGATGATCCTAATACACCAAAATTTGACCTCTCTTTTTATACTCTAAATATTATTGAAAACGCCTCTTCCATTCCACCATCTACCCATAAACATGGGTCTTGTTTGACTTTTCTTCACGTAGATGATGATGAGTTTGACAAATTTGGGAGAATGTGTTTCCATGTCATCCCTGTTTGGAAGTTTCATGCAACTTGGCATTAACATATAATTGATAATTTAACATACATGAGCTGTATTCCTCAGCATTACATTACGACTTTTGTATTCATCAATAAATTAGGCCCTCCTAATACCTTATCAAGTGTATGGAAGTCAGAGGATCCCTCAACTTTTCCCCTAACAACGGGAAAGTCTTGGAGGCATCCCTTGGTGGTTTTGAGGATATTTGGATGTCCCCTGTTAAAAACAACAGCTATGTAGCACCAGTTATACAAAAACAGATTGCCTGGTTATATGGAATAAATTCAGTGATGTTCATGTTAGTTTTTGTACCTTGGATGTGTTCCCCCTAGTGATTTTAGCGTAAGTCACTAAGAAGGGGGTGATGGGACCCTCACATTAATTAAACATTAATGAGACTTTATGTTTGTAAAGTCACTTTTTGTCTAAAGTTATAAAGTGGGTGAGTAATAATTAATTAAGTGATTTAATTAATGGGGCTTTTACTCACATCAAATCTTAGCCATTGATTTGATTTCATCTCAACCATTGGATTAAGATTCCCTTTTAGGGATTGGACAAAAAGGAGGGAGGCTCCACAAACCTAATTCATTGTTAAGTTTGAGAATGAGAGAGCACGAGAAGGAGGAGGTCGAGACAGAGCTGAAGGACACCAGCGTGACTGCAAATCTCCAGGTACGAGTTTCCAGACATGGTCTCCAGTTTTGGCTCAGATATCGAGGTTAGCTTCCAGGCATTTATTATCAGCAGAGATTACTACACACCACAAGTTATCATCAGCTAAGAAATCGAGGTGATGCTGTTGGCAGCAGTCATTATCTCAGGGCGCAGTTAGAGGAAGATAAGGGTTCAGATTTGAGGCAGCTTCACTGAAACTCGAGGCACTCATATCGTGACAATAACCGAGTTCAAATTCCAAGGAGAAACACCGTACAGTAGTCTACCTTTTCCTGCACACAGTTCGAGGAGGATCTGGGCACTATACCCGAGGCAGTTTCTGCTCAATCTGTTGGGAAAGTTCAGGGCACGGTTTTCTAGACCTTCTGCACAAGTTTTCTAAAGAGATAACAGCACAGAAATTGAGGAGGATACAGCAGTAATATCAGTCCATTATCTGCACAGAAACCAAGGAGATTCTGCACTCATTTCTAGGCAGCTGTTGTGCATAGAAATCGAGGCAGTCAGGGTGCATTTAATGTGGAGATAAGTTGTATTTGCTTTTGTGTTTGCTGTTACATTATCTTGCTGAAGGAATAATAAATATCTCTCTCTCTCAACTGGTTTTCCCCGTGGGGGTTTTTCCAGGGCTCAATTTGGCCAAAAAATCACTGAGTCAAATTATGTGTGAATGTTGTTGAATCAATTTGCAGCCTGTTAAATACTTTCATCTGTGTGTTTATTGTTCAAGCATCTTTTGCAATAAGTAACCTACAGCCAATGCAAAACAGGCTGTAGGTGAAACCCACCTAAAACTGACATAAACCAGCAGGCAGTTTGAAAGGCAGAATTTCTACAGTTCATGTCATACATAGTTTCAGAAATGAATTATAAAACAGCTTGCTGAAACCACAAATCCAAGCTTCTCAACATCAAGTATAACAAAGCGACATATATATTACCAATCATCAACAGCAAGAAATCCTTTCAGGAGACCCAGTTTTTGATTTGTAATAAGTTCTGTGGAGCGTTCACCACCAGCTTCTATTTCCATATCCAGAGCTGCAAATAAATCAATTGTAACATCTCCAGGTTTTTCCTCTTCCATCAGATCCTTTCCTGTTGCTGCAAGATTTATCTTGCCAATTTTATTTGCCTGCAAATTTCCGAATCCAAACATTTTATTCAACATGATGAGAAGTCAACATCTGGCATTTTCCATCATGGATGAATATGAAAATAAATTCAAATAAATGAAAATGGGAATTGACCAGATATTAAGATCAAAATACAAATCAAAAGCATTATATAGATTAATTTGTCCACAATGAAAGACATATATCTTTTATAGTAGAATCTTATGAAAACTTTGCACATCATCCTATCATGATCAACTACAAGGAGAAAATGCAGGCTTATTTACATCTTAATTTTTAAAATAATTATCCATGACTAGGAATACCTCATCAAAACGCTTTTTTGAGATCTCTTCATAATGCTCAAACGCCTCTTCATCCTTGGGCTGTAAATGTGCATATCTAAGCTCACATTAAAATGAGAAGTCAGTTAACACACCAACTGGATGACATCCAGCAAAACAGTTAAGGTCCATGATAAAACTCTGTAGTACACATTATTATATGCAAACTGGTCAAGAAAGCACATTCAGTCACTACAGTTTAGCCAATATAAAGAGAACCATTTAACTGCTCCAGAAACATAATGCTCATTCTATCTGAAAACATAAATCCTCAAAGAAGATTTTCAACAAAACTTGCTTTTTCCATCTGGAACATCCTCAGAATGAGCTATTTGGTACAAAAGTTAACAAATAACCTTTTGTCCCTTGAGTTGAAAACCTAAATGCAACTACACAAAACTCTTCAATATAAAACCAAACCCAAATAATAATCCCCCCAGCTCATTCACACAGCATAACCATTCAATTCTTCACATTGGATGTTTTTCTGACGTAGAATAATGATGTGAAAGCATTGTGGAGAATACAATGTGGAGAGCTACCCGTTTCGATTGAATTTCGAACAGATATTAAGAGTGCCTCTTGGATCAATCAAAACAAGGACATTCTTCTTTATTGAAGCAATGAACCGTGCTTATCTTCTTATGCTTCCTGGATACAAACATTTCCCATGTTTCTAAAGGTTAGACTTGGATCTTAGAGTTACAACCCACAGGCAATGTGTCCAAAACTTCAAGATCAATGCAAATTTTGACTTGAATTCTAAGCCAAACTTTGAAAAATTGTAATAAAACTTATGTTGACCATGACTAAGAGCAATGTCAACATATAGATTAGGGGTTGAGAGGTTGGGTTTGTGCCATGGTGAACATATAGCCGTAGCAGTTTTTAGGGTTTAAAGCAATGTTCCAACAAGTTTCAAGGACATCGGGAGACAAGCGCGGAAATGCATTTGGGGGACATGTGGAGGCATCCCTCAAATTTTAGGGAACATCTTAGAGGATGTCAAAATCCTTGACATAGGGGACTGTGCCTAAAACACCAAACTTTTAAATTTAAATATATGAAAAGCATAAATGTAAATGTGAGTTTGGGTGGATGTAAAGGGGTCTATATGAACAGTAAATAACATTTTGAGGCTACATGCTTTAGGGTTGGGCCCCTTTTTAGTATACTATTATTTTCTATTTTATTCTCTCCATGACACATTGTTTTTGGGAAGGGGGCATACACGAGTACCTTTTTTCAAGGAACTTGTGGGTGTCCCACCTTTCAATGAGACATCCCCCTTTTTCATTAGTGTGTACTCATGTGTGTTTCCTCATGTTTCCCCCTCAATAAGGTACTTGGCGAAACATCCCCACTAAAACACCCACTCCGCAAGAGTGTTAGCAGCATGGGGTGTTAATTTTTTAGTGTAGCTACGAGACCCATTCTCAGAGAGAATGGCACACTAGTCAGGGTTCTTGGTCAAGTTAACCAGGCAGAGTAAAGAGTAAGACCCTAGAAGGTAGCCTAGGGCCCCCAGCTGTCTCTTGGGGTTCTTGGTCAGGGGACCAAGCAGTTTGTTTCCATGGCAAAGTCCCTAGCATGTGGCTAGGGCCCCTATTTGTCTCTAGGGTATTTTGGTCTGGGACCAGACAGTTTCTTGGTCATGAGGACCAAGCAGATCTTGTAGGTTGAGACAGAGACATCCTGGTCTAGGACCATGCAGATTCTTGGTCATGGACCAAGTAATTCCTGCAAATGGTTGATCAACATTCAGTCCGGGACTGAAAACTCAGCTTGAGGCTGAGGACCATTCTCCTGGAGAATGGAGGACCTGGTCAAGGACCAGATTTTGATCAACATGACTCAATCTATGACTGAAGCTCAGCCTTGGGCTGAGAGCCATTCCTTGAGAATGGAGG
This sequence comes from Larix kaempferi, assembly GCA_027924585.1. Lineage (NCBI taxonomy): Eukaryota > Viridiplantae > Streptophyta > Pinopsida > Pinales > Pinaceae > Larix > Larix kaempferi. The sequence continues at coordinate 33,201,726 of BSBM01000299.1, read as the reverse complement.
TACTTGGTCAGTTACCAAGATGATGATGTGTGATGTCCTCTTTTCCTAGGTTTTCGAGATAGTTGAGTTAGATGGTCTTCTCAAGGGACTAGCCACCCCTTGATGAAACCACTAACATTTGACCTTAGGAGTAGTCTAGAGGACCACATGATCACATCATCCGTGTGGACCCTTCCTTATACAGTCATGATGAACTTTCAGGTTATATGGAACATTTGTACATTTGAGAGAAAGATGCCTGGTTGTACCTTCCCCACCTTGGTTATTTTATTTGGGTCCTTGCTCTGTGTTGTTTATTGATCTTGTGGTACCCTTCTCCTTGACTTATGGTTAGTAGGGTCTTCTAGATCCCTACCTAGATGTTTTGGGTACCATGGTTATTTGACCACTTATGTCATGAGGGGTCATATACCCACACTCATGTTATGATGGTTATTAAATCTTCCTAGAACTTTTTTTTTATAATTGATGTTTTTAATTATGACCCTTTATATTTTTTTATTCTTTTATTTTTACTTTTATTTTATTTTACTTTATGACTATTTTACCCAAGTCACTTTATTTTTTTTATTACTATTTTTTATTCTTAAAGGTGGAACTTTAACTTATTAAAACCTTGGACCATTTTGTTTCTATTTAATATGGAGAATTATCTTCATCTAAATCCATCCTTTATCCTTCACGCATTTTTTTTACGTGACTGCTTTCTCACATTCTACTCCTTTTTATCGGATCAGCTCCCTTCACGACTCAGCTTCCTCCACGTTTTGCTCCTCGAATCTTTCACGACGGATCTACTCCACGCAGCTTCCTTCACGGGTCTGCTCCTCACCACTTCATAGGTCATCCTGTTCAGCTTCCTCCACGTTTTGCTCCTCTGATCTTTCACCTAGGATCTGCTCCACGCAGCCTCCTTCACGGGTCTGCTCCTCACCACTTCACGGGTCAGCCTGTTCACGTGTGTTTGACGGGTCTGCTCCTTCACGAGTTTGACGGGTCAGCCTGTTCACGTCTTTGCTCCATCTCGAGTTCGCTCCTATGCTCCACATTTTCTCTCACGAGTTCACCACAGGTTTACTCTCTCACAGGTCTACTCTCTCACAGATCTGCCCCATGGGTTTGCCACACGGGTTTACCTCACCTTGCTTCTTTTGTAGAGACAGACCTCCTTTTGGTGGAGTCCACAATTCTATGTTGTTGGTTGTATCTCTATGGAGGTCGTGATGCCTGGAAGTTTATTTTGGTGAAGTTTGTGATTTTTTTTATTCAACCAGCTTGCCCTGAGTTTCTCAGTTTTTGCAGAGATCTGTTTCTTGTTTAAGACATTATTGAGGTCTGTTTAGTTTTCTTTTTGTACTGAGTTTCATGAGTAGTTTTTGAATATTGCATGTATGTTTCTAACTATCTTTAACCACTCCCGATTGACTGTACCACAGCCCAGACATCTCTCTCTCCCAGGTTTGTACTAACTCTTTGATAGAGTCTTTTGGTTCCTAGAAGTTGACTGGCCTCTTAGAGGCACAGTCTTTTCTGAAAGTATTACTTCTGAGTATTTTACAGGAAAGGTTCACACTCAGTTAAGTTTCTTCACCTATCTCTTTTATTGTTAAATAAACAAATTGGTTATATTATTTTTTTATTACATGTTACTGAGGATTAACTCAATACAGTGACCTAACTGGTAGTGTTGAAGATTACTTTAACACAGTGACCTAACTGGTAGTATTAAAGATGTGAAGTTGAAAGAGATGAAAATTATGTTAGAAGTTACCGTTGTGCTATTTCATATTTAATTTCAATATTTGTTTATCTATTTTTGCATTAAAGTATATTGAATTTTATTTTTTCTGCATAAAACCCTGATTCTACCAAAAATTAACATGGGGAGCGCGCTCCCTACCCTTGGGAACATGTCCCCCATGTAACAATAGTCTAGACCACATCTTTCCTCTTCCTTTCAAATATATAACTTCTTCTATTAGAGGAGACTATTTTGTTCTTAAAGCGGTGTATCTCCAATTCCTCCCGTATAGCTAATTGAATGAGCTTTTCTAAAGAGAGGGGTTCAGATATTCTTGCCTCTAATCATATGTGAAACTTCATATTTGAATTATAGATGTCACACACTAGGTTACATTTGGAGTAAATATATTAGTTGGACATTGCATGGCTTATCCTAATTGTGATCTAGCTCACCATATGTGTGTTGCGGCTTCCAAATGTTGCATGCAACTAGCAATTCGTTGTATCCATTATGTAGGTGTTTCTTTTCGAAGGAGAAGTCAATCTTGCTCAAGTGTGGATCTCAACTACACCATGAAAATTATACCTCGATATGTTCATTTGTAAGTTGTTTGAGAGCTTTGAATTATTCTTTTTTATCTTAGGGATACTAATTATTATATCTTAGGGAGAGCATTATACACTGCATTATTTGAATCTTTTCCAACATGAAGCAAAGGGACATCAAAGACATGCAAAAGTTCACCATCAAGAGGTGAATGATCATAGGCTCCAATGAATATTTGAGAGAGCATCCCTTTCACTAGATTCAACATGTATTCTCCCACTTTTTCATATTCATGTCAATTACCATTTATTCCCCAATTTTTCATATTTATGTTGATTGCCATTTATTCCCCACTTCTAATTAAACCATTTTGATGTTCAACACAAACAAAGTCACATGAGATTCACACACATTGTTCTTACAAATGTCCGAAGACCTCAAATGACAACTCTGCGTGGGTCTCACTATCATGGGTCAAGCTGTCTCCTTGGTTCTAGTGGATCGAGGGTTTGAAAAGGTGTTCCAATCTACTTGCCTCTTGGAGCTCCTATATAATGTAATCCTCTAGGAGCACTACGAAAAAAAATGTAATCCTCTAAGTAGTGTCCACTTGAGTGGGGAGCTAGAAGATGGGAGATCTAAGCTTGACTAACTCTCCCAAGTACAACACCAAGCACCATTGTTGTAGATATCTGAGAAAGGTGGGGAGGAAGTTATGAGACTCCATGAACAAGAATTGGAACCAACTGCATATCTCATAATATCAAAGGCATTTGAATATAAAGTGCTCCTATATCTTGATCACGATCTTGTCTCCTATCTATGGAAGATTTGGCATAATTTGTCCTCGTGCAAACTCTGGTCTCAAAGTCCACCCAAAGTCAATGAGAGACAGCTTTGAATCAAACAAAATCTCTCTTATATTATGGCTTGTGTTTATTTTATACATTAATATGTGGCTTTTCTATGTTGTCACATCCATAGTAGCAGGGGCTACCATGATTGTTGTTGATGTAATTGTAACTTCGGATAATTTCACTTGTATTATTATTATAATTTATTTGTACCTTCGATGGAGATGTTTATTCCTCCGATCGAAGAAGTCATTATTGTATTTGGTCATGTAAAGTCATTGAGGTTAACCCTCCTTTGTAAGTCGGGGCAATAGATCCCCTAGAGTTAGTTAGATTAGGGTTATTGAGTCCGCTAGAGAAGTCGGCCCAGTCAGGTACAACTGGAGCTGACCTAGTAAGTGAAAAGGTCAAGTGAAAGATAAAGTATAACTAGAGAGTAGAACTCTCTCATTTGGATATCACACTCACTCACAAGTTCGCATTAGTGAGAGAGAAGAAGTTCGCATAGGAGGAAAAGAGAGGAGTTGCAGAAGACCATATTTATTTTGGGTTTTACATTTGTGATATTGTATTGGTGACGATTCTATCTCTGAGTAAGTTGCGGGGTTTTCCCCTTTATGGTTTCCCCGAGGAAAATCTTTGTATCTATTGTGTTATGTTGTGCATGTTATTCTCTCAGATAAGATCCTAGATATTATTGATTAAAATTGTAAAAATCTAACAATTGCAAACATGATTTTTCCAGTACATTGAGCCAATCCTTTACATGAGATGAGCGTTCACGTTCCATGATGATCAGTGACAGAGTACATACAAAGGCAGCTAGCCTATGTGGAGCAGTGTTATTAGTACATCCTTGTCATTATGAACCCTCTTCACAATCCTGGAAGAATATTTGCTAGACTATGATTCACTTATGTCAGAGCAACAAAGCCGCTAGATGGTATTTTTCCTTGCCCATGAGCAGTCAGAGTTGGTCATCATGCTTATATTCAGAGGCAACTATATGACTGAGCAGGTATACAGGTTACATTTGGGTATTATTATTTGTCTCTCTTATTGATATTATTAGCCTTAACTTAACTTGGTGACTGGTAATGGTGATTATAATATGTCTTGCTATTATGAGCTTGTTGAGAGTGAATGTATGATCCTGAATGTTAAGAATTTTTTTATATGCTCACTAGTATTTGCTACCTTATGCAAACATAGCCTTGCCTCTGCTATGTATGGCATCACCTTTTCACTGTCTTCGTCCATCCAATATCTCCCATCTTTTGGTTCGATCTCTGACTTTAGACTTTGACTTGTGAGATTGAGGAGCTTTCCCCCACTTTGACCTTTGTATATGATAGACTCCATGTTGTTTTGTGTCTCCGCTCTGAGTTGTGCGACAAAACTTGCAGAAGCCTTGACCCTTCTGGGCCGAGAGAACACGTCGGTGTTGGGTCCTAAGCCTAGGTGAGTTGGGAGTCTGAAGCCTTGACCTCTCTAGTCGGTTGCCCCCGATGTTTGGTCCCGATTGTGGATGATTCCCTCTAGTTGACCCCATGCTTCACTTATGGGCCAAGAGTACTTGTTTGTGTTGTGACATGAGCTAAGACTAGCTAGTTGCCCGAGTGGTGTCAGATAAACTTGAAGCAAGTGACCCTATCATCATCACACTGCATTATTATATCCTACTATATCTTGTTAAATGCAAATGAAATGAAATGCTAAATACCCTAAATGAAAGCTGCAGCTAGTTGTGCTTTTAAGCACATGTAAAATCCGAAGGGTCATATGTGAAATAGGCCAAGTAAAACAGACGCACATAATTGAATATCTAAATGACTGCTGGCTATGTTTTGATGTGATGATTATTTCCCACGGAGCCTACGGTTGTTGATGTGGATGGAGCAAGGGACAGCTAATTCTAAGTGTCCCCTAGAACCTCAGAGTTACGGTTGATTGTGCACCTAGTTACAGTGGTTCTAGAAAAGATCCTCACAGAGCCTACATTAGGCTTGGATGTGAGTTATAGGGCACTTGTTAAGGTTGAAGGGACATTTCTCAATCAAATCACCCATTTGTGAGACATCGACATTCTCTAGTGTTATCTATCTTATGCATGTCACTGTGGATCCCCTCTTGTTCCTTATTCTCCGAGAGATCACTATGTTGAAGTTAATAGTCAACTCCCCTTATACTAGCCTTGTTTCGTTCACCTCACCCATCATAACAAGCCGGTTAAGTTTGTAAGTGAGCATATGTAAAAGGCTTCATGAAAGATCATGCATCCTACTTAAACACAAGTTATATTATTTCTATTGATTGATCAATATATCACCATTGACATGTTACTAATGTATAGTTGGCTAACAATATGAATAAGAGAGCATATTTCACCCCATGTGCATGGAGATCCATTCAGTTTGGCTCAGTTATTAATTTTGTCAGTTTTGACTGGGTCAACTTTCTTGACTTAGTTAACGAGCATGGCCTCGGGGCCAAGTATCATTACATATGACCCAATGTTGCTTTTGATGCCTTTGAAGACTAGTATCATCATTCTAGTGCTTCAAAAATGCAAATATTGGTTCAATGCAGCGATTGGGTGAATTTTTAATGAAGTGAAACAATTTTTATTAAATTTTGGAAAAATTATTTGAAGACCTTCCACCAAAATCGTGTTTGGGGTATGAGTAATGAGAATTACCAAATTGTTAATTTTTGGAATTTTTGGCACAGTCATATTTTTATTCCGAGCAGTGGAAGATCATGTTTTCGGCATAGGTTTACAGAGGATATTCAGCAAATAAATTAAATTAATTAAAGTGATCATGGTTTAGTAAATGGAACAAAGGGTGAATGAATGGCAACGTTTTGATTTGGATGTTCTTCTTCATGATCCAGAGGGTATCCAGACCCCCTTCTTTTATGTATTATCATGTTATATCATTTTATTATATGTATTCGAGCGTTATGAGGCAATTCGCCCCCATCATCTAGTTGATCCATGTAGTGAGTGTAAGATTAGATCTCCACCATTGATTATCATTGTATTATCTTTTAATCTCAACCGCTCATTTAAAATGTGGTTAGGGATTTGGTCTCTCTCAAAACTATTTAAGAGAGAAGACCCCTCATTGTAAAAGGAACTTTTGGCTCTGGATTATTGAGAATAAAGAAATTTTTTGTGATCAAGTTCTTGTGTCTATGGTTGATTATGAGATGTGGTGACTGAAAGGTAGTTTTCTCTTGCATTGTTAGATCTTTGTTGTACCTTCCGTATTTTTCGTGGATCCATATTTGATTTGCAGCAGAGAGGCCGATTTGGAGAGGGGCGCACTTGCAGAGGGAGCTAGCCTTACTTCTCTCTCTTGGATCAGGGGTTTTAATAGGGAGTGAATTTGTCTATAACTTCTCTCTCTTGGAGGGGCGCACTTGCAGAGGGAGCTAGCCTTACTTCTCTCTCTTGGATCAGGGGTTTTAATAGGGAGTGAATTTGTCTATAACCATTTACTCATCATTTTATCTATCTCTCGTTGTTTTATCAATCATCTATTTGCATTACTGATTGATTTCTCCTCGACTGTGTAGGTTAGGTGGGACGCACTTGGTTCTCTGGACGTTTTGTGAACGTGGGTACACAAACTCTTCATTTGATCTTGTTGGGGCTAGTCTTCACCATACGGCATTCATCTACGGGCACCAAGTAAGTGATTGCATCTGAATTTCTTTAGTTTTATTAATTTATCCATTGGTCTAAGCTACTGCTGCATCAAAACCCTAACAAATGTAACTTCTAAAAATTCCCTAGCTTAAATAATTTGGAATCTTGGCAAAATATTTATGGGTTTTTATCTTTAGGTCTAGCCCTAAGCAAATCTCCTAGGGCGTCACCCCTAAGGGACTCCATTTTGTCCAAATCCCTAGGCACTGATCTTCAACCCTTGCGCCCTCCTTGACTTAAGTAATTTCCTGAGTTGTTTGTGTAGAAATTCTCTGCACTTTACTGTTTGCTGGTTTGTGTTAACAATTTGTGGTTTTCACCTACAGCCGGTTATGCATAGGCTGTAGGTTACTTATAAAAATTTCTGTAACAATCAAACACACAATAGAATGCTACTAATAGGCTAAAAAACACATTTCAACAATCACACCATAAAATGATAGACACAGAAATTTTTGGCCAAAATCAAGCCCTGGAAAAACCCCCACAGGGAAAACCAATTAGAGAGAGAGAGAGAGTTTCTTATTTCTTCATAAAATCTCAGTACATAAATTCATAGCATAAATTTTTACTTATCTCTACAGTGAAATATCACCCAAAAGATTTCTCGAATTCTGTGCCAAAACAGCAGCCTTGAAATCTGTGTTGTTAGTGCCTCGAAAAACGTGCAGAAGGTACAGTCACAGTACTGTACGGTTCACCTTGAAAACTGTGCAATGACTGTCTCAAAACCGAGCCCCAACTTTATCTCAAACTGTGTGCAGCAACCTCAAAGTCTGTGCCCACTCTATCTCCTCGAACTCTGTGCTGAAAAACTCGAGAAGTGTGCCCAGAATCTACATCGGGCTGTGTGCAGAAAGTCTCAATTTTTGTGCCCAAATTCTTCTAGAAAATCGTGCCCAGATTCTCTTGAAACTTGTGCCCAGATTTCTCTTGAAACTCGTGCCCTAATTTCTGTTGTACCTTCACCTCGGGATATGTGCTAGCTGAAGACAATAAAGAGAAGACCGTACTATGCATTGAATGCCCCAGCTCGTGCCTCGATTTCTGTGCCAAGTGCGTGATGGCTGCCTCGAAGTGCGTGCTGGCTGCTAGCTCCTCCTCTCTCGATTTCTCTCTTTCTCAAACTCAAAGTGTGAATAGAATGAGCCTCCCTCATGCTTTTTGACTAACCCTAAATGGGTATCTAATCCGACAGTGGAGATATTTACTCACCCACTTAACTTTAGCAAAAAGTGACTTTCATTTTATAAAGTCTCATTAAAGTGCTTTTAATGTGAGGGTCACTTTTTCCCCCTTCTAAGTGACTTAGGCAAATAGTCACTAGGGGAACACTTCCCTAGGTACAAAACTAACACTCCCTCTTACCGAGGAAGGTGTTCTGCACCACTCCCAACTTATCTTTGAAGAAGACAAACTTCCCCCTCCCCAAAGACTTCGTCAGGACAACTGCAACCTGCTCATCAGTGGATATATACTGTAGCTCAACTGCCCCTCTCTGAACGTAGTCCCAAATGAAGTGGTACCTGATCTCAATGTGCTTCGACCTGTCATGGAAAACCGGATTCTCAGAGAGCTGAATGCAACTCTGATTGTCGCAATAAATCACCGTAGGTCTCAGCTGCTGATCAAATAAATCTACCAATAACTTACGAAGCCACAGTGCCTCGCAAGTTGCCTGACTGGCTGCCATATACTCAGCCTCAGCAGAACTCAATGCAACGGACTTCTGTTTCCTGCTGAACCACGACACTACTGCCGAGCCCAAGCTGAAACAGCAATCGAAAGTGCTCTTCCGATCCCTCACACAACCTTCCCAGTCTGAATCTGTGAACCCAACCAAGCTGACTCCATCCAAACCCCTGTAGTCCAGACCATAATCCACTGTCCCTGCTAGGTATCTCAAGATGTGCTTTGCGGCAGTCCAATGCACACTCCTAGGCTACACCATGAACTGGCTAAGAGTGTTGACCGCAAAGCACAAGTCTGGCCTGGTGTTGACCAGATACATCAACGATCCGATGAGCTGACGATATAGTGTGGGATCCACCAACTTACCCTCTGAAGCATGAAGTTGCTTCAAGTTGGTGATCATAGGTGTAGACATAGGCCTGCAGTCGTCCATCCGATAACTCTTCAGAATCTCTGCAGCATACTTCCCCTATCCTAGGAAAATATGTCCTGGCTCCTACCAAACCTCCATCCCCAAATAGTAATGCATCAGCCCAATATCAGTCATCTCATACTCAGCAACAAGATCTCTCTTGCATTGTGCAATAAGACGCTCATCTCCAGTGATAAATAAGTCATCAACATATAACAGAAGAATGAGTGGATCTCCACCAACCACAATGTAGTATAGGTTGGGATCAACCTCACTCTTCTGGAATCCCATCGAAGTCAAATATGCATCTATCCTGGAGTATCAAGCTCTAGGAGCTTGCTTCAGACCGTACAAGGCTTTCCTAAGCCTGCACACATGAGAATCTCTCCCATGTATCTCGAATCCCTGTGGCTGCTCTAAATACACCTCCTCCTACAGAAGACCATTGAGAAACGTGGTCTTCACATCCATCTGGTGGATCTTCCAACCCATCTCTGCTGCTATAGATATCACTGCCCTGATAGAGGAATACCGAGCAACTGGAGCAAATGTCTCATCATAGTCAACTCCCTCAACCTGTGAGAACCCCCTAGCCACAAATCGAGCCTTGAATTTCTCCACACTTCCATCTGCAGCATGCTTGACCTTGTAAAGCCACTTGGAAGTCACAACTGACTTCCCCTCAGGTCTCGGCACAATCTCCCAAGCATCATTCTTCATGATGGAATGGTACTCTTCCATCATGGCATCTCTCCATACCTGATGCTGAAAAGCCTCCTCAAATGTAGAAGGTGCAGAGTCACGAAGACTCGCAAAAAGGGCCATCCCATATCTGTCTGGCTCAACAACTGTCCTGATCACCTCCTGAGGTCTGCCAAATGCTTCTGCTTCCTTCAAGGTGTCCTGAAGCCACTTAGGCTTCTTCTTCCTTGAAGGCTCCTCCCAAACTGGTGTATCCTCATCTGAGGAAGTGCCAGAAGCATGAGGTCTAACACCCCGAGGACCTGTAGCTGATGAACTAGTCCCTGAGTACCCTGTAATCTATGAGCCTGAAACCTGTGATCCTGAACCTGTACCAATCCCTAAACCTGTCCCTGTACCTATCCCTGAAGTACCTGTAATCTGAACCACTGATCCTGTATAAGCCGTGCTTGTACCCTGTGATCCGGTCACCCCAGAAACCTGCGAACCTGAAACCTGTATGGAAGAAGCCTGACTCAACTGAGGTGTGGGAGCTGGTGGCTCCCCCTGCTCCATCTCTCTCGACTTCCTGAAAGCCCTCTCCTCATCAAACTTCACTTCCCGCCTAACTACAACTCTCCTCTGGCCAGGAATGTAAAGCTGATATGCCTTCGAAGTCTCATCGTAACCCACAAAGATACCTCTCTCTGCGGTGGGCTCGAAATTCGTCCTCTTCTCAGAAGGGATGTGAGAGTAAGTCAGAGAGCCAAATATCCAAAATGGCTCACCTCAGGCTTCTTGCCTGAATACATCTCCTCTGGAGTCATCCTCCCCAAAGCATGGTGAGGACTCCTGTTTTGCAGATACACTGCAGTGTTGCAAGCCTCTGCCCATAGAAAGAACGGCAACCCCTGATCATGAAGCATGGCTCTCGCTGCTCCAACCATCGACCTGTTCTTTCTCTCTGCTACTCCATTCTGTTCAGGAGTGTAGGGAACTGTCAACTGTCGCTGTATACCCTCCTGCCTGCAGAAAGCATTGAACTCCTTGGAGGTATACTCACCCCCATTATCTGATCTCAACATCCTGATCTTCCTCCCCGTCTGCTTCTCCACAAGGGCTTTGAACCCTTGGAAGACACTCAATACAAGTGGGGACTTCTTGCTCCTCAAGAAGTAGATCCAGGTCTTCCTGGAGTAGTCATCAATGAAGCTAATATAGTACTCATGACCAGTCAGAGATACAGAGGACATAGGACCACAAATATCAGAATGAATCAAGTCAAGCACTCCTGCTGCTCTCGTGTCACTGCTAGGAAAAGCAGTCTTGGTGTACTTTCCCAAAGCACACCCTCTGCACACATCACTCTGCTCAGTGTCGAACTCAGGTAAACCTGTGACCATGCTCCTCAACAATCTCAGAGCGGGGTGATGTAAATGGGCCATCCTCCTGTGCCATAACTCACATAGCTCACTGCTACTGCTGTTGTGTGCTAGAGCATGCTGTGGCTGAAACAATAACTTGTACAGTCGTCCACATCTAATTCCAATATCCATGGGGGTAGATACACCTGTGGTCTTGGGAAACACCTGCACTCTCCCATCTGAGAAGCACACCCCAAGACCCCTCTCCTCAATAGTGGAAACTGAAACAAGGTTCTTTTTCAGCCCAGGGACGTACAACACATCCCTCAAGGTCATGGGACTCATGGACTCCCTCTCAAATGTAATGGTCCCCTGACCCAATGCTCTAACAATGGTGTTGTCACCAAGTACCACCTCCACCTCTCTAGCTGTCCGTGAGAGCTTGGAGAACAACTCCCGAGTACCTGTCATGTGTCTCGAGGCTCCGCTGTCAATGTACCACGCACCAGTGGTGGATGGACCTGTCTGATGCCCTGTCAACAATGAGTGCTCACTCTCCATATCCATGTCTGTGCTGGTGGCTAAGGAGACTCTCTCTCTCTCAATCTGTCCAGCATATAGGGAAAACTCCCTCTGAAACCTGTCACCAAACTCATCAACCTCTGTTGAGGCTGCTGTCCCTATCCCTTCTTCTTCTTGTTGCTTGGACACTGTGATGCATAGTGCCCAAACGCCTAACAACAATAGCACTTGATTTTACTCAAGTCCTTCTGTCCTCCCTGTGGTTGCTGCTGCTGTTGCCCCTTGGCCCCATTCTTCTTGGGACCCTTCTTCTTCTTACCCTTGGCTGTCAGTGCCACGTTCTCCTCATCTGCCCCACCACCTAATGAACTGCCCTGTACGAGACCCCTCCTGGTCTCCTCCTGCACAAAGTCATCCCACAGCCTCTCCCAAGATGGTAGGTTCTCTCTGCCCACTATGGCCTGCACAAATGCACTCTAGGACTTTGAAGCCCCATTCACTGTTGTGCGTACTAGCTCAGTAGGATATACTACTTCACCAACCGCTGCCAGTTCATCCCGAACTGTAGAAATCCTAGTGAGGTAAGCTGTGACTCCCTCTCCTCCATTCATCTTGATACTCTTGAGTTTCTCCTTGAGAACCATCTTCCTATTCTCATTGGAACTCTCATACAAGCTGGTCAAGGCACTCCACATCTCATGTGCCTTGGTCTTCCCGGAAATGTGAAGGATTATGTGGTCTTTTACTGCATCAAGGATGATCCTCCTAGCCTTACAGTCTTTCTTGTTGAAGGTTGAAAGAGTTGTAGCATCTGTGCCATCTGGAATGGCAATGGGGTTGGTAGTAGTGTTCCTCACCACCTCCACCCATAGCTCATTCTCCTCCAAAATCAACAAGATTCTGGCCTTCCAAGGCACAAAGTTTTATGTTCCATTCAACCTATCTTCAATCCTCAAACCTGTAGCCATCTAAACACCAATCCAACAGAACGCTGCCCACTAACAGAAGATAAAAAAATGCTGAAGTTTCTGAGATTTGAAAATTTATGTGTGTCTGCAAACTATCACTGTTTTCTGCCCCCTTGCTCTGATACCATGTAGAAATTCTCTGCACTTTACTGTTTGATGGTTTGTGTTAACAATTTGTGGTTTTCACCTACAACCGGTTATGCATAGGCTGTAGGTTACTTATAAAAATTTCTGTAACAATCAAACACACAATAGAATGCTACTAACAGGCTGAAAAAACACATTTCAACAATCACACCATAAAATGATACACTCAGAAATTTTTCGCCAAAATCAAGCCCTTGAAAAACCCCCACGGGGAAAACCAGTTAGAGAGAGAGAGAGAGTTTCTTATTTCTTCATAAAATCTCAGTACATAAATTCATAGCAGAAATTTTTACTTATCTCTACAGTGAAATATCACCCAACAGATTTCTCGAATTCTGTGCCAAAATAGCAGCCTTGAAATTTGTGCTGTTAGTGCCTCGAAAAACGTGCAGAAGGTACAGTCACAGTACTGTACGGTTCACCTTGAAAACTGTGCAATGACTATCTCAAAACCGAGCCCCAACTTTATCTCAAACTGTGTGCAGCAACCTCGAAGTCTGTGCCCACTCTATCTCCTCGAACTCTGTGCTGAAAAACTCGAGAAGTGTGCCCAGAATCTACCTCGGGCTGTGTGCAGAAAGTGTCGATTTTGTGCCCAGATTCTTCTAGAAAATCGTGCCCAGATTCTCTTAAAACTTGTGCCCAGATTTCTCTTGAAACTCGTGCCCTGATTTCTGCTGTACCTTCACCTCGGGATATGTGCCAGCTAAAGACAATAAAGAGAAGACCGTACTGTGCATTAAATGCCCCAGCTCATGCCTCGATTTCTGTGCCAAGTGCGTGATGGATGCCTCGAAGTGCGTGCTGGCTGCTAGCTCCTCCTCTCTCGATTTCTCTCTTTCTCAAACTCAAAGTGTGAATAGAATGAGCCTCCCTCATGCTTTTTGACTAACCCTAAGTGGGTATCTAATCCGACGGTGGAGATGAGTCCAATCCAAGGGCTAAGATTTGATGAGAGTAAAAATATCAATTTATTTAATTCACTTAAATAAATATTTACTCACCCACTTAACTTTAGCAAAAAGTGACTTTCATTTTATAAAGTCTCATTAAAGTGCATTTAATGTGAGGGTCACTTTTTCCCCCTTCTAAGTGACTTAGGCAAATAGTCACTAGGGGAACACTTCCCTAGGTACAAAACTAACAGTTTGAGGTTTAAATTTTGCTTGTGAGCTAAGACACTGTCAGATCTATCATCAAGTTGTGCTAGAAATCCCTAATTCATACAAATCTATCACCTTGGTCCATTTTCCAAAGATCTAATTCACGTTTCCCAAGGCAGTTAGATTTGATCATTTATCCTAGCACTTATATCCTAGATCCGCTCTTGATTTCTAAGTCATTGTGAGTAAAGCATCTTTGGTCAAAATATTATCTCTCTTAAGCCTCCACAATGACTTTATCCCTTCGATCTAGGATTGTTCATCCTTCACCTTGCGTATTCTAGTTCTTAGTCTGATATGGTGATTCGATTAGATCTCTCCTATCGGGAGTAGATCAAGGTCTCCCCCTTTTCTATCTAGGGCGTGGATAGCATAGTGTGAAGAGTGCCTCGGTTGGCATGACAACCAATCTATCTGGGGATCAAGGCCCACTTACATCACCGCTTTTGTTTCCTAGCTCCTCTACCATCCTCAATAGGATCATCTAATAGGGGCAACTACAAGTTGTGTGATAACAGGTACTAGAGCCAAGGCTAAAAAGAAACATAACGAAGGAAGGGGATGAAGGGCCTAGTGACCACATTGATAAAAGACAGATTGAGGTATTGATTGGCTCACACATAAGCTAGATAAAAGCGGAAAGCCAACCAAATTCGATATGTTTTACGCCAAGTTCCAACTTGAACAAACAAGTGAATTTTCAGTTTGCAATATATATATAATATATATACATATATATATATATATATAGAGAGAGAGAGAGAGAGAGAGAGAGAGAGATCCCATAATCCCTAAGAATTAGCTTGATTGGGTGATTCTCTTGTGCTAAAACCACAAAGGTCTTCATAAATCTTATCGGTTCCTTTGGGGTTACCAACTACCTTGGCGGTCAATCTGCCTTCCATCCAAAAATTTCAAGTAAGAATGGGAAGGCTAGAATGGTATCAACACCCCCATTCTTCACTCAAACATGTGAGGGTGGGCTGAGATTAAAATCGATACAATTCAAGATTTTAGAAACTCGCATTAAAGAATATTTCCATAAAAACATGCAATTACACATTTATACCTAAAATCCTCAAGAGCCAAAATCTTTAACTGCAGGCTACACAAAATATTCCAATTATATACCACCTTCTTGTTTCCCACAACTCAAGTGCAATTATATTTATGACCAGAGATGGGCCATAAATAAGTAGCAGTTAATCATGTATCAAAAGATCACAAATGAGCTCCAACATCTTATTATCACCACCTGCTACATGAAATATGTAAATAATTGTATGCATCATTATATGCAGTCTGGCAGCTTCTTTCCATACAACATACACACAGTAGGGCAATTCTGCTCAAACCTTGAAACAAAGAAACCAAATTATACAATGTGATTGGTGACAATATCAGAACACTAATTGAAGCGAGCTAGAAAGAAATAGAACCCTTGTTCTTTAATTTGTGACTTGTGAAAGGATCATACTGCTTTGAGCAGTAACTATTTATAAATTGATTTGATGATCCTATTTCACATATTTGTCCAGCAGAATGCCACACTTCTCACCTCCATAGCAGGTAAGAACAGAATTGTTTATAAATAACCATAGAGATGAATTCTGTGAATTCATCATTAAAGCAAAGTATATTCAATATCTACCTCGAGCAAAAAACTGTTGAGCAGTATAGTCAGAATCATCTGAGCCACTTGGATTAAGTAGATTCTGAAACGGCTATTTTCTCAGCTCAGTCAGAAAATGAGTCAAGTTGGCTCAGCAGTGGACTTCGTCTCACTCAAGAAAGTCAAAGCTGAACTTGCGCATTTAGTCGCTGTCAGGCACGTTGATGGCTGGATGTGGGCCCCATTTCAAAAGAAATGAAATATTCTTAAAAACACAAAAAATGACTAAAAATTTCAAAACCCTATTTTACCTCTTCAAAACTCTCCCTCAACTCATTTATTAGTCATTGCTTGCATCTGGAATATGTTTGGAACAGATTTGGTAAGTACACCGTGCTTGTGGATGGAGTTGATTTGGTGAGTAAACCCTACCTGTTGTTGAAGCTGATTTGGTGAATAAAAGCTATCTGCTGTTGGATCTAATGTTGTAACTTGTAAGTAAACCCCAACCTGCTGTTGGAGCTGATTTTGTAGGAAAACCCTACCTGCTGTTGGAGCTGATTTTGTAAGTAAACCCTACCTGCTGTTGGAGATGATTTGATATGTAAACCTTACCTGTCATTGGAGCTAATTTGGAGCAGATTTCAGAGTGGAATCCATTTGTCATTGTTATCTAATGCATGCAGATTTTTGTACCCATTCAGATTGGAGTTAACCATTGTGCCTCATGTATCATTAAGTTTCTCAGAACATTAATTTTATGTATCTCAGTAACTAATTTATTGTGTATTTCAATTATACTGTTCCTATTCCCAGCACCCTTGCACACAATATAAATCAACAAACTTGCAGATTTGCTCTATAGTTGTTCGTATTAACAATGGTGTGTGTGAGTATCTGTTTTTAAATTAAATTTAGAATATTTTATGTTCTTTTACTTTTTCCGAGTCAACTCCAAATAGAGGGGCTTGCCGACTCTGCTTTGCTGTTGAGAAATCACATTTAGTATCCTAATCTGAATCTTTTGCCAAGTGAAATCCACCATATGTATGTAAGCACTGATGGTCCATAAGAACAACTAAAGAAGTATTAAATAAAAATTTATGTTAGTTTTTGTACCTTGGTATGTGTTCCCATAGTGATTTTAGCCTAAGTCACTAAGAAGGAGGAAAAGTGACCCTCACATTAAAAACACATTTAATGAGACTTTATGTTTTTAAAGTCACTTTTTGTCTAAAGTTAAAGTGGGTGAGCAAATAAATTATTTAAGTGATTTAATTAATGTGACTTTTGCTCTCATCTAATCCTAGCCATTGGATTGAGTGATTCACCACCGTTGGATTAGAATCCCATTTAGGGATTAGACAAAAAGGGAGGGAGGCTCTAAACCTAATTCATTGTTGCATGAATGAAAGGAGAGAAATCGAGAGAGGAGAGCTAGCACAGCAGCACGCACTTCGAGGCAGGCACAGAAATCGAGGCACGAGCTGGGGCATTCATTGCACAGTACAGCCTGCTCATTATTGTCTTCATTTGGCACATAACCCGAGGTGAAAGTACAGCAGGTACAGGGCACGAGTTTCTAGATAAAGCTGGGCACAAGTTTCAAGAGATTCTGGGCGCATTTTTTTGAGAGAATCTGGGCACAAAACCGTGACATTCTACACACAGTTCGAGGTAAAATCTGGGCACACTCATCGAGGGTTTAAGCACATATTTCGAGGTGCTGCTCTCTGTCTGAGATAATTTTTGGGGCTCGGTTTTGAGACTGCTACAGCACAGATTTCTAAGTGTTCCGTACAGTTCTGGGACTGTATTTTCTGCACGTTTTTCGAGGCACTTTCAGCACAGTCAAGGCTGCTGATTTTGGCACAGTATTCGAGAAATCTGCTGGGTGATATTTCACTGTAGAGATAAGTAAAATATTTCTGCTATGATTTTATGTACTGAGGTTATATGAAGCAATAAGAAACTCTCTCTCTCTCTCAACTGGTTTTCCCCGTGGGGGTTTTTCCAGGGCTCGATTTGGCCAAAAATCTGTGAGTTAAATTTTCATGTGTGAATGTCAAATGTGTTTACAGCCTGTAAGTAGCATTTTATTGCGTGTTTGACTGTTATAGAAAAATTTATAAGTAACCTACAGCCAATGCAAAACCGGCTGTAGGTGAAACTCACAAATTGTTAACACAAACCAGCAGGCAATTAAAAGCTGAAAAATCTACAATTTATATATATAAATAAGTTAACACTGAAGACTTAGTTTCCTGATGGAGAGTTTGGTAAGCCCATAACTCATTGTTATTTCAAACAAGGAGCAGGCATGGGGATATTTTGATGGCTCTAGCCGAGATTCTTAGAACAAATGTAGCACAGGGATTGTTTTGTTTCTATCTTAAAATCATTTTATTAAAATTAAGGCATCTCTAGGCAAGGGTTCAAACAATTATGTGGAATAATCAATTGGATTGAATGATAGTAACCACATGGATGAAGGGTTCGGGTCAGTTACTGAATATTTACTTAATTGCTTTGAGGATATAAAATTTGAATCCAGATAAAGGCAATAGCAGGCAGCTTCGAATCAATTTCTTTCTCTCGTGTCTTCAGAAGCAGATGGACTCTCAAAGGATGGTTACCAGGTACCTGAATGGTGATGCCACTGTTTATGAGGATATTTAATATTGAAGAAGGCCCACTTTCCTGTGGAGTTATTTGGGGTGTACTTTAAGTTTTAATCTCTATATTTAGCTTCTGTCTTGTGGTTGTATTTAGCCTGTGTCTTGTGGTTGTATTTAGCCTGTGTCTTGTGGTTCATTTTTCATTACTGCTGGTCTTAATAAAAGTTTTATATTTTATGAAGGATTTTTATTTCAGTTTTGTATCAGATAATGGAAGAACTGATCTATATGGACAGTTCTAAAAGGGATAAAGACTTTTTTGAATAGTTATAAACTTACAGGGTATGGAGATGTTTTTGTCTGCACTCAGTTTGATAGGGAGTTTTGTAAAACCAATAATGTTTGATATGTAAGTGAAACAGCACACTAAAAGTGTGATTTCTTTTCTCCTTGAATAGAAATGATGATTATTTCCTTGGAAAAAAGTTAACCATTAAGTAGAACATGCATTAATAAGCATCATATTATAGTTGCACAAATAATTGAAGGCAACATATGCAAACATTTCCAACAAAAAATGAATATCCTTCTATGATGCATTTCGTGATACTGTAAAAAGTTTTATCTTCAATCTTGGTCTAAATTGAGGTTTCCAACCATGCCAAACAAGATAATACTGGATTTATTGTTTAACGAGTACAAAAATGCAAACAGAATAATAGAATAGAAATTGTCAATAAAGTGGTTATATAAGAACCTTACATATTATCAAGATCAATAAACTCTGCCTTCACCAGTTCTGCTGTAAGTCTGTACAGTCCATCAGGTACAGGCTCATTTACCTCTGGACGCAGGTAGTACTGGAATTTAAATCCAAGAATATGTGCAGCATGAGACTGTCAAGAATTGAGAATTAAAAATTAGCTATAACCCATGATAAATACAACTTATCCAACAACGAATTCATGATTGTCCAGCCAACCACCAATAACTACTAAGAAAACTATATAAAGTGTGAGCAGTGGCATAAATTTGCCCATGAAATTATTTAACATGAATGTTTTGTATTTCAAATAATGTATCCACTTTGAAAAATGCAGACTACCTTTGGGAAAATAGGTATTAGTTCAAGAAAAGCATCATTTTCGGGTTGCAGCTCAAAACATTCCAAGACCTGAAAAGGATTCCATAGTCAGTTCAAACTTCAAACATCGTCCTACTAATGGAAGAAAAGAAGACATCCAGCATGTTTCTCTAGAACAAAAACAATGCATGTTGAGCATTTCAGAAACTCATGTATGGCAGTAACAAGTACAAAGTAAGCCGGACATTTATAAAATAGAACTACTACTGCCAATCTCCCGGAAATATATACAATAGAATAATGAAAACAAGTAATCAGAATAAGATGGTGCAACAAAAAGAGAACACGGACATTCATGAAACCAGATTAGAGCTCTCACCAACATCTTGGTAATATGAACAGCAATCTGACTAAGTGATTAGAATAAGGACCATCAACTTTTGGAACATTTTTTAGGGAGACTACAATGAATACTACAATCTCAAATGCAAAATATGCTCAAAACATGCTGATCACACGATACAACTACACAAAAAAAATTCTGACTCATCTTTGCAAGTGGAAAGTTCAGGCTTAAAATAATGACAACCAAGATAGATTGCATCATCAATCATGTGTGTCTACGAACATTGATTAGAATGATGATAAATTAAATAAAACGATGGAACATACTAGCAGGAAACAGAGAATATATCTTTGCAAGAAACCTTAAATATTGCTTGTTGTCAAAATTCAAAACATTTACAAATTTCAAATATCATTAGATCCAAATAATGTAATACACTAGCAAAAATACTTAGAAATATTTTGGCATGCTCCTTCAACATATGCTGATTCCAGGTGATCCTTGCATTAATGAGTTAATAACATAATACTTCAAACATAAAATAAAAATCCAAGTAAAGAATAGTGAAACAACTTACAATGTCAAAAACACGGTTTGGGTCCAAATCAAAGTGGCCAATTAATGACTGCAAAATAATGAATGGTGAAAGTAAGTAAATGTATTAAAGCAGTAAAAAGGGAATAACAGACCTATTGAACATCTTTACACTAATTATAATAGACTAACTCTTCACAAATGACCACATGGCAATAACAAAATTGAAACATACCCCATCCATATTTAACAGATATATTGGAAACAAAATACAATGAGTAAAACACACTAATGGTAAATTCATGAACCTTAATTGTGCTAATCGCTGCAGATGCAGTCCTATGTGTCAATCCACCAGAGCCACATTGACATAAAAGAGTCACCTGCAACAGGTCCCACAGGGTCATCATTCTATTTCAATTTCAACCTCAGCATTTCCATTACATCAAAAATTCCTTTTCTGAAAAACAAATCTTCTACTCATTCATACTTAACATGATAAAGTTACATAAGAATATGGATTTTTATCTTGCAGCCACATTATTAGCCTCATATCCATTACCATATGACTTCCACTTATCCTACGTTTTCTTATTGTGCCATCAACTAGGCTTTGTTAACCCTGCTTGATATGGATTTCCTTAGTAATTGCCTAAAGTCTCCCTTCCAAGAAGCATTCTTCTCAAAATGAATTAGTTGTACTTTTCTCAAGTTTTTTCCTTTTAACCAATGATTGTCTTTAACAATAAAGCACACCCATAGTGATCCCTCGACAATATGATTATTTCGAGAAGTAATTTTACTATGCTGAGTTAAAACTACAACATGGTGTAAACACAAGGAAGAAATTACAGTCGTAAAATCTACTCCAAGATGCCTCAAGATAGGTATATCTGGCACAGGATGAAAAGATATTTCAGCATTTCAGAACGAGTTCAAAAGAGGAAGTAGTTAGTTCAAAAGAGGAAGTAGTTAGTGCCACAACAAAAGAGCAAGGCCTATATACATGACATAATATAGAATTGAACACAAAACAGGGATGAACGAGATGGAAGCTCCAAAAGATTTTCCACATTTCAGTAAGCTCCCTGATGACGGTGGGCAAAGTGTTCACCAGAAACATCATGCTTAAAATCACTCGTGCAGTGATTCCAAAAATAACATTGGCAATATCTCTAGCTGCGAAATTCTGCATTCTAAGAAGTATCCTGTCTGTCCTGTCATGAACAGAAATCCCATACTGCATCTGTCTACTAGACTCTTGGAGACGGTGGTTGTGGTGTTAACCCAAAACAGCAGGCTTAAAACCTCCTTCACAGTGATTCCAAAACATACATTGATGAGATATCTCACTGTGAAAATCCACATTCTAAGAACTATCATGTCTGTCTTGTCTTTAATAGGGCTGTTATGTTCCCATCTTTCCAGTAGGCTCCCTGATGAGGGTGGATGAAGTGTTATCCGAAATGTCGGGCCTAGAAAACTCTCACTCAATGATTCCTAAACTTACAGAGACATGAGCCAAGACCAACCACATACAACTTGACTGAGCTAATGGTTAAGAACATGTGTTTCTCCAAGGTCACAGGTTCAAATCCAGAGGGGGGTAGGTTATGTACACCTCCGTAGACTTTAACAGTCAAATCGCTGCACAGAGGGGATCCCTGATCCCACAAACAAAGGGGCCTCATACACCAATTTGGGGTCTGGCTTGCCCATGACCTTAAAGTTAGATTATTTTAATTATTTATATGAATTTTGAAAATCAAACTCGTCACTTTCTAAGAACCAGAAACAATTATGCCTTCAGAGACATTGTGAATATCCAAATAGCTGAATTTCACACTGCTGAATGAAAAAAGCATACCAATTTTGCATAGCCTTCACTTTCCTCTCGAAGAAGGTTAAACTTTGTTTGCTGATATAAAAGACGAGTATTCACCCTGACCTGCATTTAGCATTTCAAAAGAGTATCAATGAGCTTGGCATAGATTTGAATGAAAACAAATAAAATATATTATATTATGTCCTCAAATAACCAAAATAGGCCAATGAGACTAGACGTACCAAGTAATCAAGACTCAAAATGGCAGTGTGAGTGTTAATAGCAACTTTTAGGTGCAAAAATGAGCACAAAGAAAGATTAAAAAGTACAAAGTGTTAAACACGATGTAACACTAGAAGAGAAATAGAAATAGGTACTGCTTTGTGCAATAAAAGAATCACTACTCTAAGCAGAAGACGAGTTAGAGTCAAGTGCTAAAATATTGTTTACAGTCAAGTGCAAAAATAAGGTAGCTTTTCATGCTAGAAATAGCAAAAAAGTATGGTACAAAAGTGAATTAAACTCAGAAACAGAAAATATACTTCTTAATCAAGTCCTAATAAATGACATACTTCTCACAATGTGCAAAAATATTGTTTACAGTCAAAGTGCAAAAATAAGGTAGTTTTTCATGCTAGCAATAGCAAAAAAGCATGGTACAAAATGTGAATTAAACTCAGAAACAGAAAATATACTTCTTAATCAAGTCCTAATAAATGAAATCACTTCTCACACTGGTTAAGCAAAATTTAGGATGATCACAAAATCCTCAGATTCTGGTCTGGAAACTGATCACATCAATCAGCTTACATTTTTATTTTGAATTCCTAATAGTTTTTGCCACTCTTAGTTTGTTTTTGTTCAGTTTTGAGATCACTTCCCTGGATTGTTTAATCAGCCTAACAGTCATTTTCTTTTAAAATAGGATTATGGTGCTTAAAAGAAAAGTGCCTAACAGTAATTTTCTAATAGTGCTTAAAAAAAAAGGTTCTAGGGAACAAATTTTGGGTGATTTATAGATGCAATATTTTGTACAAATCTTATCGACAATGATTTCGAAATCAATTTCACAACCAATCAGCCACATAAAAAAGAATGGAAGAAGTTAAGCACACTTCTGCATGAATCTTCAATGCCTCCCTTCCAGGAATTTCTCTAGGCCTATCCTTCAAAACAGAATATTTCCAGCCTATTTCAAGGGCTTCACAACTCCGCTGAAAATTACCAATGGCAATTGGAGGATAACTCCACTGAAATTGCAGAAGCAACAGCCAAAGGAACCCCTCTCTCTCCAGTACATGAACACAATATGATTAACCAAGAAAGAGTAGCAATTGCCTGGTAAAATGGGAGTATGTAGATATGAAACTTACCTCCTTAGCTTTTAACTCTGCTGCCTTTATTTTGATCATTTCAGATTCCCAAAGAAATTCGGCCTAAAGGAATTACAAAGACACAAAAATTGATTAAGAACAAATAAACAATAAAGTAGTTGAGTATAATATGCCAAAAACCTTCAGGGATCTTAAAATACCTCGCATCGCTCTTGAAGAAGCCTCACAGGGATCAGACCAGATTCAACAAGCCACTTTGCCTGATATGAAGCACAAGATCAGCTGTTAACATTTTCTTATTCACAATCTATTTTCAAACACACTGACTAAAAAAATAGGAGACATTGAAATACATAACAACAAAATTTTATAAATATGCATCAGGTAAAACATTTTCATTCTATGAAGAGCAAATCTAGAGGCTAGACCTCCCTACAACCTTTATCTCAAATACCTTTTGAAACAGAAATTATCTTAAAATAAGCATAAAGGATTCACACCAAACTATGCATGAATAGCATACACTAGGGTAATTAATATTTACTGTGATATAAAAAAGCAAAAAAGCAAACATTTCATAAAATGACATGTTTGTTAATGTTTACACTATCCTAATCTCCACTAGACATAAAACTATGGATTATTGCAATTGCATTTAAGCTGCAGTTGCAGAGTCATGTGTAGAAGTAATCTGTGGCATAATCTGCAGTGTGAAGGGCGAAAGCAACCCCATGTATGTGCAACAAAGGGATGCTGTGAAGTAGCCTTGCAGATGATATTACAGTTCTGGGATTATTACAGATCGCCAAGTTCTGACATGTAACCTTTTAAAACAACCTAAGTTACCCGAAACGCCCAAGCAGGCTTGGTGAAACGCCATTCCCCGTTATGGATCCTGAAACAGAGGGGATACGGCCTTGAAATGTCACTGATACGCATCAGATTGGTATGGATACTTTTGCAGAGTTTTGGATATGTTTCAGCCTAGAGGTGATACGTTTCAGGGAAATGGTAATATTAAATTCTTAAAGTAAAAGTGGCATTCTCCTTATATTTACTTCAATTTTTAACATTGCCATTAATTGTTTCAGGATGTTTGAGAGTGGTTCCAACCTCATCGGACTTCATATGCAAAAAGTAGGATTTTTAATCCCATTCAAATTTAACAGACTTAATAGTTTTCAGGGTTTCAGGATTTCAACGTTGCTACTGGATTCTATCATATATGAGGGTATGGGATTGGCATTCAATCAAGCACATCAACCCCTCTATGTACCTTGATATTGGTGGTGCTGATTGTTGAACTCCTCTGTCTTGGATGGACTTGGACCCACTTCCATAGCCAGAGGATGTGAACAGTAGTGCTGGACAGGTGCCTTCAAGCAAGTGAATCAATCCAGGCTCGGTATCCTTATTTTCGATGTACTTTTGTTAAGGACACAGATGATGTTTCTAACTCTGAGCATGAGGATTCAGATGATATTAGTTAAAAGTTTTCATAGTATCATATGACATGTATGATTAATGATATTCGATAGTAGTGTCAGATGATGATGATGATGTAGAATGATAATATTATGATGATTATGATGACAATGATAATATTTATGATGATGACAATATATTTATATATATATGTCATTTCCTTGCCGTATCGTATCCGGCTTTTTTGAAAATTTGTCGTATCCGTATCCCCCTGTATCGATATCAGCTTCAGTGCAACTTAGAAAACAACCCTTGTGGACTACTACTATATGCAACAGCTTTAAGGACCTCTTACCAACATATTTGTACCATAGTTGAATTATTTGAAGAGCCGCCATTTGACAAATATGATAAGTGTTTGTGTTCTAGTGTATCAGATGATCCATCCTTTGTGCCTAGCCAGTTTTGGCTAGTCAGTTTGTTTTTTGTCTTGAAATGACCATGCCCCACGGGGTTTTTGTAAAAAGTGTGTGCTAGTAGGGTTTGAGTGGGGCTCGGTCACCCATGACTGATTTATCAACTAAGGTATTCCAGGGAGTTTTTTACCTTGACTAATTATACCTTGCCTACGGGCAAGATATAATTGACAAGGTTTTCTCCCGCTTCCTCCAAAGCTGGAATGCCCGATTTTGAAATTCTGGCCATGGGGGGTTTAGGGTCCAACTGATGAATATGAACCTACTAGACACTATGAGTCGAGTCACTGGTCATTTCCTAGGTCTATATAGGTTTTTAAACGTTGTCCGAAAAAAATTTACCGGACGCGTTGGACAGTTAATTATTTTACCTTTTTTATAATTAATTTTTCCATAGTTTAAAGGGAAAAATTCAAATTGTAATATGTCAATCGTCCGAGGGTATTTTTCAATGATTGGAGGCTTAATTCCTAAGCCAAAAAAAACATATTTAGACCCTGGACACCTTTATCCTAAGTTTCGGATCGTTATTTAGCCACTTAATTAATAATTCCTCAAAATTCAATAAAAGAGGATTATTAATTAATAAATTCAAAAAATTAATAATTGGAGATAATCCAATTCTCTCCAAAATAATCCAAATTGGATTATTTCAGTGGCTAAATGACATGGCACAAGACATTTATTATCATTCCAGTCATCTCCATGAAGATTCAGTCAACTATCCAGTCAGCAGATGAGTTTAACTCCAAGAGAATTCGCCCACCTTGCATGCAGAACTCGATTTGGTTATGTGGCATGTTATTAAATGAGGATTGATTTGGTTTTGAGTTGCATTGAATGGGAGTGGGGGCGCCTTGCCTAGGTGGAGGCCACCTCCCACTCTCGACCACCAAAGATCTCAAACGCATTAGAGTTAACTCCAAGCTTACCTACCAAAAGCCTCATGTATTTCCTCTTGCTCACGTCAATCTGTACTTGGAGCTCGAATCTACCATGTGGCAAGCACACAATGGATTGTTGGGAGGGTAATGAATGATAGGGTAGGCACCTTTTCACCTCATGGCTTGGCTCCTATCTAGACTCATTCCATATCCCACTAATTTCTCATGCAATAAACCTTGAAGGCTCACGTATGTCCCTATTTGAGCTCGAGTATCACACATGGCAGCTCTTTGTTTGTTGGGTGATATTAACAATGAAAGATGGGGGGCGCCTTGCCAAGGTGGAGGCCACCTCCCCATCTCCTTAAATACAAATCGAGTTGTTGAGTGGAGTTAACACTCCAAGCTGCGAATAGACATGGATCTGATTGGATTAGATTGGGATTTCGATCTTTATGTCAAGTGCCATTGGCTTTCATACAAGCAAATTCGAATTAGGGTAGGGTTTGTCTAGTTTTGTTATAAAAGGAGAGGCTTTCCTCCGCTTTTCTGATAGAGATTTAAGCATAGAAACTCTGGAGAATTTTGTAATTTGTTTAAGCATTTGAATAAAGTTGAGACTTTGGAGGTCAATGTGGAAGCTCTTGGTGTGCCATACTTCATCTTGTATAAGGTGATATCATGTTTTGTTTACATGCTTTTGATTCTTAAGTATTGGATTTTATGATTTAGAGGGCTAACAATCTAGCACAAATATTATAAATCTATACTTTTCTCTTAAGTGTGGCTTTTCATGTATTCTCCCAAGTGCAAGAGTTCTTGCTTGGTTTACACTTTCATTTTGCAGGTTACCAAAGGAGTCTTGGCATTAAGAAATCAAGAAACAAATGTGCTTCTTGCCTCCTCCATCAAGCAAACAAGTATTTATATATCCGGTTACTATTTCCCTTCTTTCTGCATTTTATTTCCAAGTTTCGACTTGAGATAGCACCTTGGGATTTAATCCCAAGGGCCACATTGTTTTGTGGTTGCTTCTCTATCCTCACTAGCACCCTGTGGACATCTAGCTAGCTAGAAGGTTTTCTTGGGCTAGTGTTCTAGTGATCACCTTGCTCGGAGGTTGATCCCACCTTTGGTTTTCTCTTTGGTTTGATTTGCTGAGCCTCTTTCTTCTCTAGTTTTGCCCTAGATCTATCTTTTCTCTCCTTGCTTTCTTCTTGCCCTAGTTTTTCTCCCATCTTCTTGCTTCATTTTACTTCTCTTCCATAGCTTTCGTCCCCCTTCTACTTAGTCCTCTTCATCCATTCGTTTTTGCCTCTCCTGTTTTCGTTTTGCCTCCTTCCTTTAGCTCTCGTCTCCCTACCTTAACCCTCTTCTTTCCCTTCACTTTTGGCCTTCATTTCTTCCTTTTTATCCTCCTTTCATCCACCTTCTTAGGGATCTCCTTCCTCTCGTTTTTTGCGTCTTCTCTTTTGCTTCAACATCTCCTCTCGTCCATCCTCAAGGAGCACCCTAATTTCACAACAAAACACAAAAACGAATTAAATTTGTTAAAAGTTAGTTTGTTAAGTGTTAGTATTAGATAGTTGCTTTCCTTTTAAAAGCTAATAGTTAGGAATTGTTACATCATACTTTGCACTTTCACTTTCTAGATCTTAGTTCATATTTCTAGGTCTCATTTTAAGACTTGCTTTGCATTTTGTTTTAGATCTTGCACTTAGTTGATTTCTTAGTTTACTTTTCATTCTAGTATGTTAAAACTTTAGTTGCATCTAGTTTCTTTCCTTGCAAAGCTTAGATCTAGTTTAATTTCAAGATTGTTTTATTTGCTAATGCTAAAGGGTGCTCCAAGTTGATCCATTGTGTAGGTGCTTGAAAGTGAAAAAGGACTTGAGAAACTTTGAAGTGAGAAGATCTAAGCAAAGCAAAACTCAAAGAAACCAGAAGGATGATCCAAAACTTGAACATATTACTCACTATCCTTTTGTAAAAGCTCTTAAGAGCTTACTCCAATTTGTTTTCCAAGTTTCATTTTCTCTCAAAAGTCCTTACAAGGGTTAAAATCCCAAGGCATTTGTAACCGATTAATAAAAAGGCTGAGTGGGATAAGGCCTCCCACATTTTGGTTTTTCTTCCCCATTTGGGGAAGAGTGTCTTGTGCATGTTTAGTTTAGATTTGCTTCAAGTTTTAGAATAGTTTCATTTTTTTTACTTAGAATTAAATTTCGTTTTAGTCTTGACCTGAGGAATAGCTTGGGATTTTATTCCAAGTGCCGCATTGACATTGCGTGCTACTCCTCTTTCCCCACTGTGTACTACGTATAACCAACTAGTTGGAAGTTTCATGAACAGTGTGTAGAAGTCACTTTGACTTCACTTGCTAGATTAGTCTTTGTTGTGGTAGAACACTCAGCTTATTTTTGCAAGTAGTTTATTTCATTTGATATATCATTGTCTTGTTTCATTTTATCATTATTTGAGCTTCATAAGTGTGTTCTTTTGCTTTAAGTTGCTTCTATTTTAACAAAGAACCAAAGTCTCTTGAACTTGCAATAACACAAGTCAAGAGCACTCTCTGTCGGAGAGCATTCCCACTGCATATCCTTGCATCAAGCATATAGTGTAGTTAAAGTCTCTTGAACTTTTGTCTTAAGACAAAGTCAAGAGCGCTCTCTATCGGAGGGTTGAACGGTGTGCTCTTAATAATTTTAAAATACTTCCAACTCACATCCCCCAATAAAATTTATTTTTGTTGCTATCCTTCACTTAGTATGCTCTGCCAACCCTAAGGGGTTGGGCTCGTACTCAGAACGGTGTTGGATCTGTTAATCTCCAAAGTGATAACCTAAAAAAATCTTTTCCCGCAACCAACGAACCGGCGTTGCCATTTCGAGAAGTACTCAGGTAGTGGGCAAAGTTCCTAAACCTGGTGGGGCCGGAATTCACCGTTGTCTTAGACTTCGAGGGTGGTTAAGTCATTGGACACCTATTCTTGATAACTGGACGGTCCGTCATACCATCAGAGGGGAAGCCCCTGAAAGTACACTTTTCCGGTTGGACGCATGCCTTTCTTTTGCTAGCCTAATAATCAAGATCACTAAAATTTTCAATCAACCAAGATAATTTGCACAACGATCTCACAAACAATCTATTTAAGACTTGTATCTTCAACATCCCCAAGCACTACACTGTTTCGACTCCATTTAGCACTGGTATGTTTACATTTTCACATATTACTTTAAATCTGGGCCATTTGTCCATTCAGAATCTGTTCAAGTCATTATTTATCTGTGGATGCCATTCATTTACATAAATCTTCATTATATTGTTTCGCAACGTGGATTGCATTTTATCTTGTTGTGATCTCTCGTCATCAAAAAACTCTTAAACAACACTCATCCACATCACCATACACCAAAAAACACTTAAAACATAAGAGCCATAGAAACTCTTTGTTTAGGGACAACCCCCCTTGGCTTTGTTGGGAGTTAGCCTAAACGGAGGAGATGGGATTTAGGTGACAGTACCTAGCTCATTGCTTGCCCCCAAGGCCACACTTCTCCCACTTGTAGTGAGGAGACAACTTTCGAAAGATTTCTGCTACTGGTGTGCATCTCGGCGGACAACAGGACCAGTGTGGATAGTAGAGTGTGCAACCGCACGGTTAACATGTGAAATAGTCCATGAAAATCCGGGGTATTTGTTGTTTACACTAACAACTTTAAGGGCCAGCAAGGATTGAAGAGTGTGCAACCTCATGGTAAACCCGTGAAATAGTCCATGAAAATCTGGGGTATTTGTTGTCTGGAATATCAAAACAATTCTTTTTTGTGAAAGCTTGTGTGGAGCTTGTGAA
The DNA here is from genome assembly GCA_027924585.1 of Larix kaempferi. Classification (NCBI taxonomy): domain Eukaryota; kingdom Viridiplantae; phylum Streptophyta; class Pinopsida; order Pinales; family Pinaceae; genus Larix; species Larix kaempferi. The sequence continues at coordinate 33,171,924 of BSBM01000299.1, read as the reverse complement.
AATTTCCTTAAAATCCAACTAGGGCTAGAAGCATGCAAACTAATTTCTGCCAATAACCACACATGGATTTCTTCACTATGCAGCGGAAAATAAATACTGAAAGAAATATAGCAGCAATCACATCAACCGAGGCAACTCAATCTTTTTGGGTATAAACCCCCGAACAAAACCCCAAGATGGGAAAACCGGTGCAGCAGTATGAGATATTTATTTTATTCAGAAAATATGGAGCAATACAATTCAGATTTCGATTCTGCCCAATTGGCAAAATCGTACAACAAAAAAACAATGAGAAAAACCTGTAAGCGGGCATGGATCCCGATTCCCAACACAGCAAAGTTGTTGTTGTTGTACGGCCTGTACGGATCCGTATAGCCTACTGTACGAACTGTACAGTACGGAATTTCGTACGATCACCTCTGCTTGTTGTTGTTTCTCTCTCCTGCAAATCTACCTTTTCTGGATTTCTGCTCCTCTGTCTTCTTCTCAAAACTCTCTCTCTCACACACATTTTCTCTGTCTCTGTCGAAATGCAATTGTGTGTCCTCTCCACCAATTGATCTTTCTTCTATAACTCAATGCTAAGCGAATAACCTAATCTCACTATAGATCTAAAGTTGAGATCTTCCGGTGAGATTGGATGGCCAAGATTAGATCTTGCCATCACTTTAAATCATAGTTACTAGAATCGCAAGTTGACTCGCATTTTTTCCGAATTTGACTCGGATCAGCACAGAAACGATATGTTCTGGCTCTGGCCGAGTTTAACTTGGGTTGATCGATTTCTAGGTCTCAAATTTTTCGTTTTCATTGTTTTCTCTCTCCTCTCCTATGCGCGTTGGCTATTCGAGCTCTATCCTCTATCCCGACAATGGCTTTTCACGAGCTCTCTCCTCCTCGACGACTTTTCGAGCTCTCCTCTATCCACGCGATGACCGTGAGCAGACTGGGAAGAGTGATAGTGGCGGATACAAATAAGCGGGATTCACTTCTGCGTTTGAGAGGGATTCACTTCTGCGTTTGAGCGGGATTCAATGGGGTTCCAAGGGTTATAAAGAAAAGTCGTTTTCATTTTATGTTATAAATCATTTATTAAAAGCTTTCATTTCTGCGTTTGGGGTTCCAAGGGTTATAAAGAAGAGTCGTTTTCATTTTATGTTATAAATCATTTATTAAAAGCTTTCATTTGCTTTAATAAATTATTTATTATTTATTAAAAGTATTGAATATTAGTTTTTTTATTATATTTAAAATACATTAAATATAATTTTTTAATATATAAGGTAAATTATATATGATAGGTTCAAACTTAACATATAAAAAATATAATTTATATTTTAATAATGTGATATTAATTAACTTAATGTCGATTTTCATTATAAATTTAGAATTGGGATAGAATTGATATATTTTGGGCATCTATTGATATCTTATGGACATCTATTGATATCTTGCATTATATGTACATGGCTATTTTGAATATCTATGAAAAATGTTTTTTTAATTCAAAATATGTCTATATATTTATTTATTTTTATTTGCAGATTTTTTCCTGAGTTTTTCCCGATCCAATTCAAACTCTTCGTTCTTTTGCCTCGCCGATTTATTGTCGATTCGGAGTCTGGTAAGTATGCTTTAAATAATTCACTTACACTTTATAAAAAGCGTTTCATTAAGTCAATAATTAATTAGATCACTTTAATTAATTTTCCAAAGTGAACTTAGAAAAAGTTAATTAAAATACAATTGGCTTCCAACATGCAGGAAGACCTTCCTTCGTCGTCACTTTCTATCAGCTTGAAGGAGATCAACGATAGTCTATGTCATATTTCAGGCTATGAATGAGCGTGGATCTGTAAAATCATAATTTTGTTGTCAATAACAGACTCCATAATCAACAACAAGGGGCGGGAGAATCACAGGATATCAGTGCAATAAGATTGTGCTTTTCAAAGGTGAAGGTCACAATGTGCACTTAGCAGGTGAAATAGGCACAGGAAATGGCAGCAACATGGTTTCAGGTTGCAATTAATCAGTGCTGCTTGAAATTCTCTGGTGGCAATCTCAGAAACACCCATTTGACAGACTCTAAGTTAATTTAAGAGGTGAAGATTGGTGGAGGCAGGCAACTGAACAGCTGATAACCCAGAAGGTAAAATCATGATTCTCCATCAAATAATAGTTGAAATCGTATTGAAGGAAACACACAGCTGAAATGTGAACGCAGGTGAGTATCGAGTGTTTTGAGAAACAGACTCGACAAGTGTATCATTTCTTGGCACCTAAGAACGCCAGGATCAAGTTTTTTGTTTTTGTTTTCTAATCGAGGGCTAGGCTGACAGAAGCACGGAAACACTGCTGCAATCTTTGCCAAAACTGACTAATAGACATGTCTGAGAAGAAGCAGATTTCACTGACAATGCCTTCCCTTCAGCTTCAGGACCAGTGTCTGAAGGCACTTCTATTATCAGGAGAACTACAAGGACGAGTCGCAGGTACACCCCACGACTGGGTTATAAGGTGTTAAGAGAAGAACAAGCTGTACCAGAATGGCCATGGTGGTACAAATGTATTTGGCGCTTTAAGTGTCCATTGAAGACGTGGATCTTCATGTGGATTCTCTTAAATGATAGGATCCTGACATGGGATTTTTTCCAGCGGAAGAGTTGGGATGGACCAGGGCGCTGTGATGGATTGTGTTTACAAGGAGGCAGATACACATTCATTTACAATTATTAAGGATGATTAAAGAGGAATGTAAGTTACTTGACCAAAGAAGCAAGTTGATGCATTGCTCTTGGCTTGCAACATGAAAGTTTATTCTCTAGTTTCAAAGAAAAATGAAGAAAAGGAAGTCACAATTGGCCTCTATGTGGCAATAAGAATTTGAACACAAAAGCAGCGATTGCTGAGAAGATCAGGGAACAAATCGAGGCATATAAGTCACAAGAAGTGATATTTGGAAGTATGGCAGCCAAGGAGAACAAAGGCATATCTTAGTTCAAGAGTTTGGTGGAACTTCTATTTTGCAACAACTACTAAATTGTATTGTTGCCTGTGCTTCGAGTATTGATTCAAAGAGAAAGTGCATTAGCTTATGATGGTTTCCCACCAATCGTTTCCTTGCTTAGAATTGGTAAGATTCTTTGCCTCAAAAATGGATAAGACCAACCATGAGTGCTTGTCTTCTTGTGGAAAACGTAGGGAAGGCCAATGATGGCACCTCCTCTCTGTCCGCAAACAACATGTCTAGCATGACAGTCAGGCCTCCCTTCAAATTGTTGTGACTGGCTATAACAAATAGAGGGCATTGGGGAGTTGGTAGGAGATTCCCTACTCATAGGGCAACAAGTGAGTTTTCAACATAAATAAGAGAACTTCTATCCTAATGAGTTTCCATATTGCATCAAACTTGCAACTTCTCCTCTAAGATGATGAAGAGACAAAACAAAGGGAAGAACTAACTAGGAAATTTTGGATACCCAATCCCACGCAGACTTAGTGAAAAAACAAAACCAAAACAAGTTTTTCAAGGTTCCATTCACATATGGGAGATTTCACTCTGCCAGTGCCAAATGAATAAATCTCTTTTCTAGAGGCAAACCTCCAAGACCTAATCTTCTGAAATTTTCCTTGTATGTTTGTCAAAAAACTAGAATCTATTTAGTCTACAATCTTTATGATCTAATCAACGCTTTTCAACACATAATTGTGTTATGTCTAGGCATTCACAATTTTAGATTTGTCTATGAATTGACAACGCAATGTTTAGTGACTTATTTTGTCACTGACCGAGTACTCGATGATTTTAGATTTGACTTATTAAGTTATTACAAACTAAGGTTGTGCTGACCACTCGTTATTGAAGTACAGCAATCCAATAGAGACGAGTAATTAATATGACTACTTGTCACTATTTTCTACTTTATCTTGTGTTAAAATGAACTTTTGAAATAACAACGCATCAGCTAGAACATAAAATAAACAATTTGCATTGCAAGGGCAATGAAGTGAATTGAAATAGTCAACTAGAATGTTATTTTCAAATATAAATTTAAATCGACGTGATTATCTACATCAGAGAAAAGAACACCAGAATTAAATTAAAAAATAAGACAATGAAAGGAGCCATTGGCATAACAAGATAACCGCTAAAAGAGTAGAAAATAAATGAAGTAACTCTTTCCATTAATGTAAGCATCTTCTACATAAAACCAAATTAGAAGAGCAATGAATGAGATTTTAAGCATACCAATTCAATAAGTCGACCCCTGCATTCCCCAGGCAATGTGAGCTGCAAAACATATGGGTTCAATCTTAGAAAAAGCAATAAAAGATGTACAAAAAATAAATCCTACATGCATAAAACAAATGGAATCATTATGAATAAATGCATCGCAAAATGTCAAGTTGGGATTAATCTGTCTGGCATGACTACCAAGTAAGCTGTTCCATCTCAAGCTGCAGGTTGGGTTTACATTTTCATTCACTCTAAGAAGTATGTGTGTATAAGATTAAATGAATATAAAAGCATCAGAAACTTAGTGATAAATAGATAGAGGATGGAAGAAATTGATAGAAAACTTTTACAATCAAAAGTTGTGCAATCTTTTTCCTTGCAATTTTATGTTCCAATTTTCTTCAAAATTTCCACTGTTTACACACTTTGTCAAGCAAAAGTTCCATTCCCTTCCACCGATTCTGGACAGATTTTTAAGACAAAATCTTTTTCCTGTGAATAGTTGATGACAAAAAAACCCTTGAGTTGCCAACTGCTAGTTGTTCATTTGACTTCCTGCAAAAATAAAACTCTCTTTGCTTTTCCTTCCTCTAAAATCTAGGGAAAATGCACATGTCCCACAGCTGTGTCTACATACAATTCGATTCAGCACCCATTGATTGTTTTATATGAGCTGTAAGCATAATCTTTGCCCATTTTTAGTGATTCTCAAGTATGAAGCATTATTCTTGTTAAGTAATCTATTCTAAACTAGTTTTCTAAGATGCCAAAGATCTATTTGTGTCTTCATAATCCAATTTTGTCACAAATTTGGATGATCAATATGTACCATGGAGTAATGCAAAGACACAACTTTCAAGAAGCATTTCACGGATTTTCGCACACTCTCTTTCATTCTTCCATTATATTCACTTATTTAAGTTTCTGAAATCCTGGCTTTCAGTGTAAATGGTTGTATTTACCTCTAAAAACTCTTCACTTCCATTCTGTGCTTGTATTCACCTAATTGAATTCCTTTACTTATAACCTAGAATAGACTCAAAGAACAAAGTTTTAATTTCTTTGATTTAATATGTAACTTGCCATTAAAGCAGAGATCCCATTTTAAAATCATGTCCACTCATGTTCTCATCACGCCACTGCTTCCGCATCCTTCAAACAATACACCATTATCCTATCAAACCTTTTTCAACAAACTAGCACAGAGCAACAAGCCTTTGACTCGGACTCGGAATCGATCAAGGGTCAACTCCGACTCGGACTCCGAATAAACAATGACTCAGCCGATTTGAATTAAATGACTCGGTTTACTAAAAATACATAAAATCTTCAAATTTTCGTGAAAAGCAATATTTTAAAGATTCTAATCCATGATTCCAAAGCACTAGAGATAAAATATCCAAACTCTGCTCATGTATATAGTATATACCATATAAGAATGAATATATCGAAATGGCACAAAGTGTACTATACAATACATATTTGGAACAAAATACATAATCAATGAGGCCTATATGGCCTGTAGAGTCCAAAAAACATCATGATCATACATCATACATCAATGATCATACGACATAGTCAACTGTCATACATCATCACTGCTAGAACTAGAAGCAAAAGAACTAGAAGGACTAGCAATGGCATCATCATCTAGCTCATGCTCGGACTCCTCAAGGTCATCTGCAACTGCAGTAGAAGTACAAGCTGAATGCCTACGTTGCCTAGAAGCATGAGGTCAACTAGTGCTTATTTTGCTTGGAATAATAATAAAAAACAAAATTTTGAGTATTTTGCTATCCGCAGCCCCACACGTGTTGACCCAAACAAATTGATCAAGCTATCTCGTGACTCAGCTGATCTAACCATTTTGGTACTGAACCAGTTTAAGGGTCGGTTTGGTTCGATTGACCCTCTACTCGATCAAATCAACCGACTCTGATTCCGTACGGACCAATTTTTTAAACTATGCTTTGCAGTATCAAGAGTTGTATTATTTAGCACCACAATGACCTCCACCAATTTCATTAAATATTTTATGGCCACCCAAATGTAGCAGCAACATCCTTGCTTTGTAGGAGCCTTGGGACAAACAAAGCCAACCCCCGATTGTCAAACTGCTAAGCAAAACATGATGAAGAAAGTTACAATCCTTAGAAAAAACCTTTACTGTCACAACCATCACAAGTATGTTACTATGTATCCATTATTTAGCATCTGGGAACAATGCTAGACAGCTTCTGTGTCGGAACTTGGTGTTGGCATTGATGTCACAAGAGCTGATCAGACCCAGTAGCAGATTCGCAGGCATAGAAGGCACCACAGGCCTGAGATTACATGATGAAGTACGTTGAAGTTAAATTTCGAAGGTCGAAGTGTTGGAAGCCCTAATCTCAGCTCAGGTCGAAGGGTTGGAAGCCCTAATCTCAGCTCAGGTCGAAGTGTTGGAAGCCCTAATCTTCTTCCTCAACAAGCCCTAGAGGAATCTACGTTGAGCAGCCCATAATTGAGGGTCTTTAAGCCCACAATTTGGTTGACGTTGGAAGTCTTACAAGTCCTTTACAAAAGAAGATGTAAGGGTCTCAAACCCTTGATACATGGAGGCTTAAAGAGTATAGTAAAACTAACACGTCAAGGCTGAAGAGTATAGTAAAACTAACACGTCAAGGCTGAGCAGCCAAATCGTTTTAATAAGGAATATTGACTCTTAAATAAAAAGGATTCGAAGGAAAACTCAGGTCGGCTCCATAAAAATCAAGCAGCCCAGTTTTATTTTTTTTAAATAAAATATGAAATTTGAAGGTCGGCTCCCTAATTTTGTTTTAAAGGATACTTTTATAAATACACAAGTGGAGAACAGATTTATGTATGCATTTTGATGTGAGGTTAGAAGGGCGAGTAGAATAAGCCGAACCTGCAGAAGACTGAGGAGCAGCGAACTAGTGCCAGAAGTGATGTGCACAGCAAAGTTTTTGTTGGTGGGTTAATACTCAAGATCAGGGATTAAGACAACGTCAGCATAAAAAGAGAGTCTCCTGGGCCAGCATCATCTTACCAGGATTAGAAGGAACTTGCTGTGGATGTAGGGTGGAGCAAGGTAAGGGCAGACCTAACTTTAGGTTGCAGCCTAAACTGAGGAGCAGCGAACTAGTGCCAGAAGTGATGTGCACAGCAAAGTTTTTGTTGGAGGGTTAATACTCAGGATCGGTAATTAAGACAACATCAGCATAAAAAGAGAGTCTCCTGGGCCAGCATCATCTTACCAGGTTTAGAAGGAACTTGCTGTGGAGGTAGGGTGGAGCAAGTAAGAGCAGACCTAACTTTAGGTTGCAGCCTAAACTAAATACATCAGTTGGAGCTGAGAGTTTTTTTTTAGAGGTTGAAGCCTCCTAAACACTAGTTGCAGCTGGTGCATGTACTCTATGTTGAAGCACAGACTTTGAATGTAAATTTGTCATATATAAATATATTCAGACTTGAAGATTTCATAATTGGTGTCATTCTTATATCAGTTGTTATACATTTGGTTTCTTAAGTTAATTGCTGAAGATTAAGTCTGTGTGTTAGATCAGCGTTAAAAAAAAGATTAAATTGATAGAAGCCTACAACAATGATTCACCCGCGCCCCCCCCCCCCCTTCTCAGTGTTGTGAGTGTGTTTTCAATTGGTTTCAGAGCAGGCCCTTCTTTAAGGTTTGAACACTTGAAGGGGATATTAGAACACACTTTGAAATGGGTGGATCCAAGTTCAGGGATGTTCCTAAATTCGATGGAAATAACAATGTCCATTGGAGCAAGCGGATGAATGCCTATCTGATGTCCATGGGTTCGACATTTGAACCAGTGTAACGGATGGATACAAACCACCCAAAACTCGTCCTACCACTTCTGATGAAATTGAAGAATGTCAAAATAATGCTACAGCTATGATCGCCATACTTGCAGGACTTAGTGAAACTGAATTCTTCAAAGTTATGAATTACTCAACAACAAAAGGGATATAGGACAAGTTGGCCACCATTTATCAAGGGGATTCTAAACTTAAACAAGCCAAATTGCAAATATACAGGATTCAGTTTGAAAGTCTAAGGATGGCAGAAGAAGAAGATATTGCAGCATACCTTCAAAGAGTTGAAAAGATTGTTAATACTATGAAAGGTTTGGGTGAAAAAATAACTCAATCTACTGTAGTATAGAAAGTTTTGAGAACTCTCCCATTAAGGTTCAATCCAAAAGTTTCGGCCATAGAAGTCAGAGAAAAGCTGGATGATCTGATGCTTGAAGAACTACATGGCATCCTAATTGCTTACGAAATGAGAATCCAAGATCCAAGTCAAAAGGAGGCTGCCTTCAAAGTGACTAAGGAGAAGAATCACAGCAATGAATGTTGCTCGTCAGATAATGGGATCTCAGATGAAGAGCTAGCTAACTTTGTTAATAGACTTCCAAGAGGAACTGGAAGATACAAGGGCAAGCTTCCACTAAAGTGTTTCAACTGCGGCAAAATTGGACATTTTGCAGCCAAGTGTCCCATAAAGAACAAGCAAAAGCAAATAAATCCTAGAAGAAATTTTGGAGACAAAAGATTTGTAAACAAGCAAACACTATTCACCAAGGTAGATGAGGAAGGAGTATCAGATGATGAAGAAGAAGAAGAAATTATCTCAAAAGGCAACAATGAAATTCTATATCTAGCACAGGAAAATGATGAGGATCACTCAAAACATGATGAGGGTATCGTGGATCTCGAGGCAGAACTTATTGTAGCCTTGGAAGAAATTGAGAATCTAAAGAATTTGAATGAGAAGCAAGAACAAAACCACCAGATTGCAAAGAATCAGTTGGCAAAGAGACTAAGTGTGGTATTGCAAAGAAAGGAAGAGGAAATCAACTCACTCAAGGAGAAACTTAAGAAAACAGACTTACTAAGTCAAAGATTCCAAAAGAGTTCACTTGATTTAAACAACATGCTTTTGCAGCAAAAACATGTAGGTGAAAAAAGTGGAATTGGATACACCTCAAAAGAGAAGGAGCATAAAGCAGAATGCTCACTGAATCAGGAAGTCTTGGCAATCAATAAGGCTGTCACTCAACTTAAGGCTAATCTTGAGAAGATTCATGAACCCTTGAATGAGGCACAAAGACAGTTAGTTCTGAGGGAAAAAGAATGTGAAAGGTTGCAAAAGGAAGTAATCTGTCTATAAAAGCCAGATGACCATCAAATCAGCATGGGTCAAGAAGATGAACCAAAGGTGAGTGCAACCAATCTCTCCTTTCGGGCTTCAAGAAGACCAGCCTTTTCCTGGTACCAAAATTTCTTTTTGGGTCATTGTTATAACTGTTATAAATTCGGACATAAGGCTATTGATTGTAGAGCACCTAAAAGGAGTTTTGCAAACCCTCCCAGAAGAAAGTATATTGAGGGAACTGACTCAAAAAACAACAATTATTTTTCCATATTGTCTCAAGAGATAGAATGCGCCAAGTGCAATAAATTTGGTCACACATCTGACAAGTGTAGACTTAGAACTATTCATGAAGAAAGTATGACAAGCGACATATGTGGGATAGCTCTTTATGCTCAGAAAAATGAGAATAAATGGTATATTGACAGCGGTTGTAACATGCATATGACAGGAGATAAAGACAAATTTCTCACATTCAAAAAGGATAGAGGTGGTGATGTAGCATTTGGAGATAATGGAACTGCAAAAATCTTGGGAAAAGGAACAGTAGCATTTAAAGGAAATGCAAAGGCCCAAAATGTTCTTTACGTTGAGGGCTAAAGCATGATCTGTTGAGTGTTGGACAATTATGTGATGCTGATTTTAATGTTACCTTTTTTGCTCACAACTGTGAGATAAGAAGAAATGGCTCTAAATAAATCATAGGAAGGGGAATCAGATCACCAGGAAGTGTTTATGTCTTAGATGAAATAGAAGGAGAAAGATGCTTTATCAGCCAATGATAACAGCTGGCTCTGGCACAAAAGATTAGCACATCTAAATTTTTACAACATTGTAAAAATCAGTAAGACAAAAGCTGTCATAGGGATGCCAAAAATCTCGAAACCTGCAAACAAACTATGCAGATCATGTCAGCATGGAAAGCAGGTAAGAACAAACTTCAAAGCAAAAGTATATCAATCAACATTACATCCCTTGGAGATAGTCCATACAGATCTATGTGGACCTGTGAGAGTTCAAACACTTCAAGGTGAGTTGTATTTCATGTTATTTATTGATGATTATTCCAGGATGACTTGGGTCACCTTTTTGAAGAGCAAATCAGAAACTTTTGAGAAATTCAAATTGTTCAAAGCCAAGGTTGAAAATGAAAGTGGACATAAAATTAAATGTCTTAGATCTGACAATGGTGGAGAATTCACATCAAGCGAATTTAAAAATTATTGTGAAGTACATGGAATCAAGAGACAATACTGCACAGCACATACACCTCAACAAAACGGTGTCTCTCTGAAAGAAAGAACAGAATTGTTCAAGAAGTAGCCCGAACTATGTTGCTTGAGGCAAATCTAGCAGAAACTTTTTGGAGAGAAGTTGTAGGAGCGGTTGTATACATCACTAACAGGGCTCAGCTAAGAATCAACTGTGACAAAACTCCCTATGAGTTATGGATAGGAAGAAAAGCCATTGTAGATTACTTCAAAAAATTTGGAAGCAAATGCTATATAAAAATTATTGATGACAATCTTGGAAAATTTAATTCCAGGACTGATGAAGGCATATTTTTAGGATACTCGACTGAAAAGAGAACCTACAAATGTTACAATGAGACACTGAAAAGGATAATTGAAAGTATAGATGTGGTAGTAGAGGAAGATCTAGCACAAAAACTACCAGAACCTGAGCCAGAGGGCATAGATGATGACTTGTCTCATGAAGAAGAAACAACAAATGAAACAACAGAGGAACAGTCTGATGAACAGGAACAAACAAAACATCTTCCTCAAAAGGTACAAAACCTTCACTAAGATCTGTAAGACGGGATCATCCGGAAGACCTTATTATTGGAAATATTGAAGAAGGAATGCAGCTGAGACATGCACCACAGAGAAGAAATCTGGCATTGCTTTCAACAATTGAACCAAGAAGTTTTAGTGAAGCCCTCAAGGATGAACATTGGAATAATGCAATGAAAGAAGAAATAAATCAAATTGAAAAGAGTGGAACCTAGGAGTTAGTTCCACGACCAAAAAACAAAAATATAATTGATACTAAATGGGTGTATAGGAATAAGTTAAATGAAAATGGAAAATTCATTAGAAACAAAGCAAGATTAGTTTGCAAATGATATGCTCAAATGGAAGGAATTAATTTTGATGAGACTTTTGCACCTGTAGCTCAAATGGAATTGATCAGGATGTTTTTAGCATTCTCATGTTATAAAAATTTCAAAGTCTATCAAATGGATGTAAAGTCAGCCTTTTTGAATGGCACCCTAAAGGAAGAAGTATACACTGAACAGCCTGAGGGTTTTGAAGAGCCTGGTAAAGAAGATCATGTCTGGAAATTAAAAAAGGCCCTCTATGGTCTTAAACAAACACCTAGAGCCTGGTATGAAAGATTGGACACATACCTTCTTCAGCAAGGGTTTAAGAGAGTGTTGCCAACTAAGTTGTACTTGCTTGGATTATCAAGCGAGCGGGAAGAGTGGAACATGATACATGTTCATTTTTGGTGATTTGATATCCAACTGGCCTTTTAAAGGCCCCCGTTTTTAAATTTTTCCACATGTCCATGGCCCTGCAGGGTTTGTAATAAAAACATACTAGCATGGTGTTTTGTAAAAGACTTGGTTCCCTAGGACTTTTTGGCTAAGTCAGGTATTCCAAGGAGTTTTTCACCTTATCTATTATGTTTTGCATTAGTGCATAACATAATTAATTGGTTTTTCTCCTGCTCCTCCAAAGCTGGAATGCCTGGGGAGGCTGACGGGCCTTAGGGGGTTGTTAAAGTCTATGAGTCAATGTATATGAACATGCTAGACGTTGTTTTTGAGTCATATGGACATGTGCTAAGTCCCCCTAGGTTGTTTTTTAATTTCTGGCGAGTTTTATTTTTTCCGTAAATTGGGCCATTTTTTTTAATGGTTCAATTAAAAAATTTGTAATTGGTCTATAAGGGGCATCTGGAGGTATTTTTTGCCTTAGGGGTGCTCGTTTTCTAACTCAGAGCACCCCCTTAACCCCTAAACCCACTTTTCCTAATGTTTGGGTGCTTCAATTTTTTCCTATGGCCAAAAAACCCAAAAAAGTCAAAAAAGTCGTGAAAAAATCAAAAAACGGAAAAAATGACTTAAAAAATAAAAAAGATTTTTGAGTAATTGATGGTCAGTTTTGGATCAGCACTCATCTAGGAGTGATTTGGGTTGATTGTAAGGTGTTTGGGCAGCCCCAAATGAGGAGATAATCATGCCCATATATGAGGGGCGCATTCACCATGGAAAGGGGCGCATTTGTTGAGTGGGCAGCCCACGAGTTGGGGAGGGAGCAGCACATTATGTGCTGCCATGTTAGCACCATATCAGCTGGTTGTTGGCAGCTTGTAAGAGGGGGAGGCAGCCCCTATCTCTCCACGCTTTTAGCTACCCACTCCCCCATTCCTCTCCTTGACATGGGCGCACTCCCCTTAGCCATTCTCTATATATTGAAGTGCTCTCTCCATTGTTCACTAGAGAGTTGGAGTTGGATAGCAAGGAACTTATCATTGTAATACTTTTGGTTTTTCTTGATTAATAAAAGGCTTTGGAGGTCACTTATGGTGTTGGGCTTTGTGAGTGGATGAATGTCTTGTTTCAAATGAGGTAACTTGTATTGATGCATTTTGTTTCTTTAAAATCAAGTATAGCTTAGGGAAAGATCAGTATTGGTTTATGACGAAAGTTTGAGTAATTTGTTTATTGCTTAGTCTTTCATTTTATGCTTTAGTAGAGATCAGATTTAAATATATCATTTGTTTATGAATATTTTCTTCAAATTTCTACTATGTGTTTTATCTACATTTGATCTTTTTGTTGCAAGTTGTGGTGTTTTTACAGGTTGTCTCAGGCGGATAGGTTGGAGAACTTGTTTGTGTCTTCTATTTATCTAATCTTTTATGCAGATACAATCCCTCAACTCACCACCGGAAAGGATCTCCAAAGTTTCGGTTTTATTCAACAAAAAATTGCTCCATCTCTCTCTCCCTTCTATTTCAAAAAAGTTTGCTCTGGTTACTGGTTACATAAGAAAAGTATTTTCTGATTTATATACCATCGTTAACATTTAAAATAGATCAGGATCTACTTTCAGAAGAATCTAGTCTAGTGGTTTGTTAGAGCTCTTATTTTTGACTGATTAGATCTTTACTTCTTTCAAAACTTGCAAAAAATCGTTAAATTTTTCAAAGTTTTGTTGAGTAGTGTTAGTTCTGATTTTAAAGTATATCTGGCTGTTAATTAGAGCTTGTATTTTGCAGCTCATAAAGCTTGCAAAGATCCCAAGTAAACAAGCCTCACTGCTTGTCTTACTTGGTTATTTTATTGCTTTTTACTTAGATTTTCACTTAGAGATTTTTTGGGTTTTTTAGGAAGTGTTCCAAAGACACTCTTAAAGTGTTTTTGGGCATCTTATACTAATAATTGCTTGCTGGTTTGCAGCAAAAGACGAACAGGTAGGAGGAGGTGCTGCCGAAATTTCGAGGATCCAGGCAATCCGGAGGACCAAAATTCATATTTTTGTAAAACCGGTTAATTTTCCCTCAAAATTTGTAAGCCGCCAAGTCACTTTAAGTAGACTGGGGCACTTCTCTGATCATTGTAACGATTATTAAACGAGAGCAAATGGGCTAGCCAGCGCCCACACCCCATCCCCCCAGGGGTGGCCTGTGTCGTCTCTTTTCATGGTGTGATTTTTTAGAGTAGTTTACTTCTTTTATTTTCGGCATTAAATAAAATTAACTAGGGTTTGAAATCAACCTTGTTGGTCCGTTCCACTGGCGGGCCACAAGTTCACTCAAAACGTAGTTTTTTCCATTTTTTTTACAAACTCAAAACGCCCCCCTTGCTTTCCCGAAGTAGGGTTTCTGTATAAGGGCTTGCCCTAATACGTGCCTGAAAAGAGACTCCTGGGGTTTAAAAAGATAAAATTTTGGTTCATAAAATTTTTCTAAAAAATACCAAGATCTTCTCCCGTATGCTCTGTGGCCGACTTGCAGCTCAGTCTAATCCAGTTGGTACACATCAGAAAGGGGGAGATGACTAGTAATAGAAACTAACACCACCCCAAATAAAAAACCTTTATGTGAAAATCCGGCACATCACGAATATTTTGCCGTCGTGGGGAAATTTCTCAGAAGGCTTGGGACAAAACTGAGTAGTGACCTCTTGGAAACCGTTAGGCTTGCCCTCGTTGGTATAGCATCTGAACACCTCCTTGAGACTCCGATTCAGCCCAAGCCTGAGAGGGAAGCCACGCTTCAAAATTCTGGACATGTTCCCCTGTACCTTGTGTATATTGGGAACCCACCTGCTATAATAAAAAGATCACCTTCACATTAATTTTAAAATAAACCAAGAACACTCACACAACATCTACTTTTTCTGCTCATGCATTTGTTTTTGACTCCTTTATAAGGCACTGGTCTTGTTTAACGTTATTTCATATTATTGACAAATGTGCAAATGAATGATGATTATATTGAATGGGAGTAAATGATGAATGATTGTTTTATTCCACAAAAGTATATGCTGTTTTGTCTTGGTTATCAAAAATATTTTCCTAACTCCTAGATTAGACGCCTTAGTTTTCTTTTTATTTTTAGGGTCCACCCCCCTTGGCTTCGCTAGGAAAGCCTAGACGGAGGAGTCGAGTCCCAAGTGACAGCACTTGACTCTGACTTGCCCCCAAGACCACACCAGCAGCTTGAAGACTTCTGCTGCATTTTCCCCAGGTGTGGAACCAGGCGGCAACAGAGAGGAAGTACTAACAGCAACCTCTACTTCAAAATCGAAGAAGATCATCTATTAATCACAATTGTCTATGTTGATGATCTTATTTTTGGAGGTAATTTGTATAGGCTAAGTCAGAAGTTTGCTGCTAATATGGCTAAAGAATTCAAGATGTCCATGATCGGAGAACTGTCCTTCTTTCTTGGATTAAAAAATCACTCAAAATCCAAATGATATCTTTATATCTCAGACTAAATACCTGAAGGAAATGCTAAGTAAGTTTGGGACGGCTGAATGCTCTCCAGTAAGCACACCTATGGTAACAGGTTGTAAACTCAGCAAGGATGATGAATCTTCCTCAGTTGATGCCACATTCTACAGGTCAATGATAGACAGTCTACTTTATCAGATAAAGTAGACTGTCTATCATTGACCTGTAGAATGTTTATGTTACTGCATCAAGACCAGACATCATGCAAGCCATTGGGCTGGTGGCAAGATTCCAAGCAAGTCCAACAGAATCACATGTAGCAGCAGTCAAGCAAATTTTCAGATATCTCAAAGGTACAGTTGAATTTGGATTATGGTATCCCAAGAATTCACATATCGAATTCACAGCATTTTATGATGCTGACTGGGCAGGCAGCCTGGATGATAGAAAGAGCACAAGTGGAAATGCTTTCTTTTTAGGAGAATGTCTTGTTTCTTGGATGAGTAGGAAACAGTCTTCAATCTCATTATCCACTGCAGAAGCTGAATACATTGCAGCAGCTGAATGCTGCACTCAAGTGTTGTGGATGAAACAGACTTTGGCAGACATGAAAATTAATTATGATCAACCAGTCACAATTAACTGTGACAATAAAAGTGCAATAAGCTTATCAAAAAATCCAGTGATGCATTCCAAGTCCAAACATATTCCCATTAAATAAATAACAGGTCAAACTGGTGAATGAATAAAAGGTCAAACTAGAGTATGTTAGTTCTAAGTAACAAGTGGCTGACATCTTCACTAAGCCACTGCCAAGAGAAGCTTTTGAGTATCTAAGAGACAAGTTAGGAGTCGTTTCCATCCATTAGCTTAATATTTTGATAAAGGAAGAGAAGCATCTTGATAGGGGGAGACGAGCCTTGAAGCAAATTAACAAACAGTTAGTAGAAGTTAGGGGGAGCAAGCAGCTGGTAGACGTCGTTGCCATTGATGTCAAAGGGGGAGAAGTACCCCGTAGAAGGATGACAGGAGTCAAGGAGTCAAGGGGAGCCGTGTGTTGACATCAATGCCAAAGGGGGAGTTTGTTGGAATTTGGTATTGGCATTGATGTCACAAGAGCTGATCAGACCCAGTAGCAGATTCACAGGCATAGAAGGCACCACAGGCCTGAGATTACATGATGCAGTACGTTGAAGTTAAATTTCGAAGGTCGAAGTGTCGGAAGCCCAAATCTCAGCTCAGGTCGAAGTGTTGGAAGCCCTAATCTTCTTCCTCAACAAGCCCTAGATCGAATCTACATGGAGCAGCCCATAATAGAGGGTCTTTAAGCCTACATTTTGGTTGACATTGGAAGTCTTACAAAGTTACAAGTCCTCTACAAATGAAGATGTAAGGGTCTCAAACCCTTGATACATGGAGGCTTAAAGAGTATAGTAAAACTTAACACGTCAAGCCTAAGCAGCCAAATCGTTTTAATAAGGAATATTGACTCTTAAATAAAAAGGATTCGAAGGAAAACTCAGGTCGGCTCCATAAAAATCAAGCAGCCCAGTTTTTTCTTTTTAACTAAAATATGAGATTTGAAGATCGGCTCCATAATTTTGTTTTAAAGGATACTTGTATAAATACACAAGTGGAGAACACTTTTATGTATGCATTTTGACGTGAGGTTAGAAGGGCGAGCTGAATAAGCCGAACCTGCAGAAGACTGAGGAGCAGCGAACTAGTGCCAGAAGTGATGTGCATGGCAAAGTTTTTGTTGGAGGGTTAATACTCAGGATCAGTGATTAAGACAGCGTAAGCATAAAAAGAGTCTCCTGGGCCAGCATCATCTTACCAGGTTTAGAAGGAAGTTGCTGTGGAGGTAGGGTGGAGCAAGTTAAGAGTGGCCCTAGCTTTAGGTTGCAGCCTAAACTAAATACATCAGTTGGAGATGAAAGGTTTTTTTAGAGGTTGAAGCCTCCTAAACACTAGTTGCAGCTGGTGCATGTACTCTGTGTTGAAGCACAGACTTTGAATGTAAATTTGTCATATATAAATATATTCAGACTTGAAGATTTCATAATTGGTGTCATTCTTATATCAGTTGTAATAAATTTGGTTTCTTAAGTTAATTGCTAAAAATTAAGTCTGTGTGTTAGATCAGTGTTAAAAAAAAATAATAATAATAATAGAAGCCTACAACACTGATTCACCCCCCCCCTCCTCTCAGTGTTGTGAGTGTGTTTTCATTCTGTTGCAGTAATTTGAGTAAATTACTATTTGGCAACACTTTCGTCTCCACCTAGTCAAATATTTAATGGGATGCTTGAGAGGTTTGTTTAATAAACAGGATAGATCAACATAGGTCAAACACCTTCATGCAATCACTCACACAAACAGATCAAAGTGTTAGTTTTGTACCTAGGGAAGTGTTCCCCAAGTGACAATAGCCTAATGTCACTTAGAAGGGGGAAAAAGTGACCCTCCCATTAAAAGTCACTTAATGAGACTTTATAACATTAAAGTCACTTTTTGCTAAAGTTAAGTGGGTGAGTGAAATATTTATTTAAGTGATTTAAATTAAAGAGATTTTTACTCTCATTGATTCTTATCCCTTGGATTGGATCTATCTCCACCGTCGGCGTAGATACCCACTTAGGGTTATTAGACAAAAAGCATGAGGGAGGCACATTTGAGCTCACTTTGCATTTTGGAAAGAAGAGAGCAAGAGCTAGAGAGAGAGCAGAGACTAGGGCACGAATTCCAAGGAGACATTAATGCAGGATTCAGTTGGCACAATTCCCAAGGAAATTTGCTGAACATTTATTGCACCGTACGGATTCATAACAGCAGTGTATTTTTCAGTGGGCACACACCCCGAGGCAGTGAGATATTGCACAGAAACCGAGGCACTGTACTTCAGCATTTAATGATGTCCGTACAGCACAGAAATCGAGGCATTTATCTCAGCAGTTTGTTGGCACAGTTTTCAAGGTGAAACAGCAGCACAAATCCCAAGGCATTTTCTGGGCACGGTTTCCTAGACAGCTGCACACATCCCAAGAATTTTCTGGGCACAAATCCCGAGGACTGTTGCACAGTTTTCGAGGTGACAGTTTGGGCACAGAAACCAAGGTTTGCTGCACGGTTTTCGAGGCAGGTTGAAGAACAGAAATCGAGATTTTCTGCACAGATTTCGAGTAGAACTGTTGGTACAGACCCTGTACTTTCTGCACAGAAATCGAGGCACTTGTATGCACAGAAATCAAGGTTGCAGTTGGCACAGACTTCGAGATAATTTGCTGGGTTAAATTTTCATGGTGGAGATAAGTAAAACTCTGCTGTAAAATTTAGGTAATTTGATTTACTGAAGAAATATAATCTCTCTCTCTCTTACTGGTTTTCCCCGTGGGGGTTTTTCCAGGGCACAGTTGCCGAAAATCTGAGTGTCTCTTTTATGGTGTGCATGTGCTAATATTTACTTTCTGCCTGTCATTGTGTTTTTACTATGTGTTTAAGTGTTACAGCATTTTTCATAAGTAACCTTCAGCCAATGCAAAACCGGCTGTTGGTGAAAATCACTGAAAAGATGACATAAACCAGCAAACAGTAAAACCCAGAAAAATCTACACAAAGATTAGTACACCAATGTACTACATGGTTAAAACACGAAAAACAGTCCACAACACCAGCTAATGTGGCCACTTAAGGCAATATATTAATGCAAGAGGAAAATATTTTACATATGAGTTTCTCATAATCGATCATAATCAAATGACCCTCCATGCTCTTTACATAGAGATCATGGAACAATCATGTGTTAAGCGACAGATCAATAACGCCGTTGATATCGAGGAGAAGATGAACCATCAAATCACTTCACATCTAGAACATAGTCATGACTGTTGGATTAGATAACTACAAATGCACACTAAAGAAACATACTTAACTTAGAGACATATTAGACCAACTTCATCTTAACTAACTCCTAAGCGTCTGACATCCCAATAAGGATCAACAATTCAAACCCCTAGGATGAAAAAGATTAATATCTTTAACCATAGATCAACATGTTCAAGTAAGTTTGTAAACATCCTTTGGTATCTCATGCATCTTTTACAACTAGATGTAATTATTCTTTAAGGACACATCATCTCTAGTATTAATTAGCTCATATAGATACACGAACACACCAATCAAACAAAAATAAGGTTGCCAAGAATATATCAAAGAAAGTCTTACTAACAAGAAAAAAGTTGATCAATTTTTCTTTTGAGGGGAAAAAAACAACATTGAGGGGAACTCTTGGGGGCATCAAAGAACACCCTCCATGTTTATAGAGGTGGCACTCCTTGTCAAATAACAGATTTTCTTTCTTTCTAAAACTTACTAAATGGAGTGGAAGAATGCTATGAACCACAACCTCACGTGACCCTTAACAACAAGAAGGAAAAAGCTAAGTTCTTGAAATAATCAAATATTCATTAAGCACAATTATGTCCATGAAAGATGTTGATCACTTTTTCCTAACAAGGGAAAGAACCAACATTGAAAAGAAATCCTGTGGGGAACAAGGAACACACTCCTTCGTTTTTATGGAGATGAGCCCTAGATGACTGTTTCCCTAATGTTCTTCTTCATAAATAACTCAAAAGCTGAATTTAATTAAAGACAAAAATTAATTTCTGTAAATTGCAACAGTCGCACAATAGCTGGAAAATAAACAGTGGAAGCCAAAACAAAATTACATACATACACAGCGATTTCTCCTACAAATCAGCTTCTCATTGTCCTTGATCAAAACTTACAAGGTGACCTCTGCAGCCTGCTTAAAAGAGCAATTATATGGTCAAACAATCTCCTCAAAAAGAAATGTACGTCTTGTGTAGGGGAGGGAAAAACTACTACAGTACATCCTCTCTGATTTCGTCCTTTTTGAAACAGCAAATCACTTTTCCCCTCCTCTCAACACTGAAGCATGCTCAAGCAACTACAGAAGACAATGTACGGACTGTTCTTGGAAGGTGTATGGCCTCTGCATACATAAAAGACAGCTACAGAAGTGGTACAATCTGTACAACCTGCTGCTATCTTGCTGGTCTCCCTAGCAATTCTGCTCTTCTTTTCCTGAAGCACACTTCCTTCTCTCTTGCTCTCTTCAACAATGATGTCGACTTCTCCTCTTCTCCTTTTTATACTTGAGAAAACCCTAATATTCTATCGGGGGAGCTAAGTACTTCTTCACTTTCATTGATGATTTTATTTGCTTTCTTTGGGTATATAGTGACTATACAATTAAATCTAATCTGAACCGGACCGGAACTTTAAAAAAAAAAACAGAACAAAAAACCGACTAGCCAAAAAATACATAAAATATTTAAAGTTTGAAATAAATATATGTATTCATGTGCATCCCATATGAATCCAAAACATTATACAGAAATATGCAAAGTTTTTCATGTATACAGCAAGGGCGCATATAACCAAAATAGCAGAGTGCAATACATCTCTACAATGATACAATATACAATCTGATCATAAGGTAGAATCATTAGACACCCTGTCCTATTCATCCTCAACATGACTAGACTCTACAATGGAGCCTAGACACTACAATAATACAATCTGATCAAATCGTAGATCATTAGACACCTCATCCTCAACATGACTAGACTCAACAATGGGAATCTGACTCCATTCCCCTGTCCCTAAAGGTCGTGGCACCCTGTCCATCGTTCAAATCCTTTGGCTGTGGAAGTGGATCCAATCCCATCCAAGAAAGATCTTCAATGTCAAATATTGGTAGTTTAAGTAGGTATTTGTCTTTTTCTTAAAAACACTGACTTTTGGTGGTCCATGGCCGCATCTTACAAAAAAACCCAATTTCGTGCTTTAAAGTCAGTTCCGTACAAAAACGGTCAGTTTCGGATGGAAAAAGCCGAATCCATACAGAACCACCCTTTTCCGATATGAAACACCAAACTGGACCAATCTGACCCCGAAAATGATCAAACCGGCTGGTTTTGCAAATTCTGATCCAGTTCTAATAACACTTATCTCAAGACTCCTATTACACTCTAGTTGGCTACAGTGAACCATGAGGTTCCTACTCATGGTTCACCGGAATCTTTCACATTACTTCTTTCAAAAGATTCTTTAGATGGATCTCAACATGCTTCCATGGATAATGTTGCTTCTCATCACCATGCAGGTCTTCCTTCATATGATTCCTATTGTGTTTTGATGGACCCACCATGAAACTTCATTGTTCACTTTATGGAGGATATTTTGTGGACTTTGGGCCTTATTACCCTTATGGAGGATTGAAGCCACCTCCTTGCGTGGGCCTCCAGCTGTAGCATCAACCGCTTGAAACTGCTTGGCAAATTACAGCATATCGATTTGATGATCCCACTAGGAAGTTCGTTACATTGTGAACATTGTTCCTTGTGACGTGGAGCTTGCACATGAGATCTAGCTCGTGGGCATTCATTGAAAAGAATTTTTAACCATTTTTATGGAGAATCTTAATGACTGGCATGGAATTCGTTGCACTCTAGAGGTTTGCGCATTTTTCTATGGGGCCCTTAGTGGCTGCTCGCTCCTGGATGATCCACCATGAAACTTCATTGTTCACTTTATGGAGGATATTTTGTGGACTTTGGGCCTTATTACCCTTGGTGACTTGGGCCACCATTGTGAGTTGAGTTACTAGGAGGTCGAATCATTCGTCCACATTTATTTGTGAGTTGGTTAGAAGTGTGAAGGTGTTTCCAATATTTTATTGAGAGAAAGGTGGATTTAACCACTTTTGGTAAACGTGTTAGGAACTTGTGTCAACCCTTCTCTTACTTTGTTAGTATATTGTTGTTGGATGTATATGCTTTGTAAGTCGTCCCGTAGTATTTGTTGATCCATAGTTTGTATTAGCCCGTGGTATTGACCCATAGTATTGGATGTATATGCTTTGTAAGTCGTCCCGTAGTATTATTTGTCCCATGGTATTGACCCATAGTATTGGGCATAGACTTAGTATATAAGTGTGTGTTGAGGCCAATGAAGCCACCGTGAAGATATTTTTATAGGGCTTGCTCAAAGGAGGTTGCCCCCTCGAAGTGGCCTGTGATCAATAAAGCGATTCTGAGTTCTGTTATTTCTACTATCTCGTGTATTTTCATTAATTAATTGTTGCAGGTTCTTCACATCTGGTATCAGAGCACTTTCTTGGGCTCGTTGGGTGAAATTTCTACCAAAAATGTTTTCACATCTATTGCAGGTTCGGATCTGGAAATAATCCCTATCCGCTTAACTGTGGGAAGTACTTGGGCATAAGCCCTAAAACTCATTGTGAGGAGTACCACAGGAACCCCAAAGTAGTTGGCCCATTGAGAGGACCTGCCAATGAAAAGGGCACCAACCCCTACCTGATTGACTAGTTCCCACCCGTGAGGTAAACCAAGAGTTGTCGTTTGTGGCAAAGCGGTTATCAGTTTTAACTGAGTCGTGGAGTGAGGGGTACTGCCCCAATACGCAAGCTGTCAGACAGCATTGGTGGTCGAGTGAATCCCCTGAACCGTTAGGAAGCTGCGCATACGGGGTCCATATCTATTTTCAGATGATAAATCACAGATTTCCTCTGTCCAGAACTGTTGCCGATCACTTGCGTGTCGTTTCAGATCTATCTGTTGCCAATCCCTTCCGCGCCGTTTCAGATCCATCTGTTGCCGATCCCTTTCACGCTGTTGCAGATCCATCTGTTTTCGATCCCTTCTGCGCCGTAGCACATCCATTCTGGAAAACAAAAAACTGTTTTTTTGCCATATCTCCCTTGTTTTCACTCTGTTTCCATTGAAATTTCCCTGGCACCCCTGTAATCCCATTCTGCATCTTTCATTCTTGAGGACCCTATCCCAAATTCCACTTCCCAAAGCCAGAAATCCCACATTTGTCTATTTTTAGGGTTTACCATAACTTCTTTAATTTTCACCCAATCGCATTCAAATTTCGCCACCATGTTCATTCCCTATTTCTGCTTCTTTATCCCTCTTTGAAAAATATTCCTATTCTTTCACCCCGCTTCTGAAATCATCATTTTATGCTTCCCTGTCCATTCAAAAGTGTCCAAAACCTAGTCAAACCCCAATTACCCATCAGAGTTTTTCCCAAATCCAAATTTCCCTTTACTAAATAAGTTTATGTTTGTGTTTTTCTACCCATTCAAAAAAAAAAGACTCCTAGTTATGGTTTTCACTCGCACAAGAGCAAAAACCATGCAGGAAGCACTTGCAGCCATCCATACCAAACTCCAGGATCTGGATGAAAAAATTCTCGGCCTCCATCTTGAACATTCTTCCATGAACAACAAACGTCAGTCTGAGTCTTTATCAGACAATGGGTTCTCTTCTTCCAGGAATTTCCGAGGTCCGAAGCTTGATTTTCCTTGCTTCAATGGTACCGATCCGACTGGCTGGATCTACCGTGCAAAACAGTGTTTCAGTCTGCATAATACTTTTGATGTCAACAAAGTTCCACTTGCACCCTTTCATTTGGAACGGGAAGCTCTTCAATGGTACCATTGGTACATCAAGGCTCATGAAGAGCCAAAATGGCCAAATTTTTGCCAGCTCCTTTTGCAATGATTTGATCCTAGTGCTCTTGATGACTTCACAGGAGCCCTCACTAAACTTCGCCAAATTGGCACTGTGAGAGAGTATCAGACAGAATTTGAGAAACTAGCCAATCACACAGAAAGATAGTCTGATGAATTCTACAGGAGTTGTTTTATCAGTGGTCTTAAGGATGAAATCAGCTCAGAGGTTAAAATGTTCTATACCAACACAATGATGGAAACCCTGGGGTTGGCTAAGCTGGCAGAAGACAAGATTGCAGCCCAACAAACCCACTTTTGTTCCCTTCCGAAATATGGGTTCCTAACGATCTCCCATCCCGCCCGCTCCTCGAACAACTCCAATCAAGCATTTGTTTGAAACACAGATGCAGGCACGCAGAGAAAAAGGTCTTTGTTATAATTGTGATGAGAAATTCACTCGGGGACATAGATGTGTTTAGCAAAAGCTCTATCTCTTGGATGTGGATTCTCTACCTGCCTCTAAAATTGGTGAAGAAGCTCCAGATACAATGGATGATCAGGTCGACATTCAGGAGCCACCTATTAACCCTCCGTCTCAGGAAGACCACCCAGAGATATCTATCCATGCTTTAGCTGGAATCACCACCCCCCAAACAATGTGAGTCAGGGGTTACTTCAAGAAGCTTCCTCTTACAATACTCATTGATTCTGGTAGCACTCATAACTTCATTGACCCTCGAATCGCCAAATGGGCTGATTGTTTTGTCCATCCTTGCTCCAACTTTGAAGTCATGGTTGCCAATGGGGGCACCTTAACTTGTAAGGGGAAGTGTCACAATGTGCGTATCTCTATGGAAGATTATAACCTGCGCTCCGACATGTTTGCCTTGTCCTTAGGGGGATGTGATGTGGTTTTGGGCGTTCAATGGTTACGCACTCTTGGCCCCATCTTATGGAATTTTGCTGAACTTTGGATGCAGTTTTCAGTCAATGGGAAACAACACAAATTTACGGGTTTTTACAATCAAGGTCTCTCCGCATCATCAGTTCACATCGCTTGGAAACGATCCTTAAGAATAATTCACATGGTGTCATCGCTCAGCTCCACTCCATTCAGATGCACCCATCAACGGTCTCCGCTACTTCCTTGGATAGATATGCACGTGTCTTTGCTGAACCAATGGACTTGTCGCCTTCAAGAGACCTTTCCAATAAGAATTTAGCCGCATCTACATCTCAGAAGGAAATGATGGCTATTTTGCATGCAGTACAGTAGTGGCAGCCATACCTATTAGGGAATTATTTCTGCATCAAGAGTCAAGACTGATCTCCAGAGTCTGGAAAATTTCCTGGAACAACGGGTCTCCTCCCCAGCACACCTAAAATGGGTTATCCAACTCCTGGGTTATGCCTATGTGATCACTTACAAGAAGGGTAAGGACAATCTGGTGGCAGATGCTCCTTCTCGCACATTGGATGACCCAGTTTCTCTTACAGCTATTTCTCTGCTTGTTTCAAATTGGTTGCAATCTGTTCAACAGGGTTATCTCTTCTATGAACTCCATGCTTCTCTATCGGCAGGGCACTTTGGGTTCCTTAAAACGTATGACCGGGAACAATGTAACTTCTTTTGGCAGGGAATGAAAATGACAATTCAATAGATGGTGGATGACTGTCATACTTGCCAAGTCAACAAGGGTGAACCGACACTCCTTTCGGGACTGCTCAAACCCTTGCCTATCCCTACACAGATTTGGACAGTTATTTCTATGGATTTACTTGAAGCGCTTCAATGGTACAATACCACATCTAAAATGACACCATATGAAGCAGTCTATGGACAAGCACCACCAGTTCTTCTTCCATACACCCTTAGCAGTTCCCCAATTCAGGCAATTGACTTGGTTCTTCGAAACCGCGATCAGATACTTCTCATCCTACAAGACAATCTTCACATGGCACGAATTCGACTAAAACAACAGGTCGATCAACACCGTTCTGAGCGCACTTTTCACGCAGCTGATATGGTTCTTCTTCATCTACAGCCTTACACGCAATCCTCCCTGAAACTCAGAAGGCGTCAACTTCTCTCTCAATCTATCACATGGGTATTCATTCAATGGCACAGAATGCAACCCGAGGATGCTCCAGGGGAACCACTCCTTCAAATTCCGCATCAATTTCCACATCTAAAGCTTTGAGGACAAAGCTTTCTCTAAGGGAGAGGGGATGTTAGGAACCTGTGTCAACCGTTCTCTTTACTTTGTTAGTATATTGTTGTTGGACGCATATGCTTTGTAAGTCGTTCCGTAGTATTTGTTGATCCATAGTTTGTATTATCCCATGGTATTGACCCATAGTATTGGATGCATATGCTTTGTAAGTCGTCCCGTAGTATTATATGTCCCATGGTATTGACCCATAGTATTGGGCATAGACTTAGTATATAAGTGTGTGTTGAGGCCAATTAAGCCACCGTGAAGTTATTTTTATTGAGCTTGCTCAAAGGAGGTTGCCCCATCGAAGTGGCCTGTGATCAAGAAAACGATTCTTGAGTTCTGTTATTTCTGCTATCTCGTGTATTTTCATTAATTAATTGTTGCAGGTTCTTCACAAAACGTTCATGAAAAGCAAAAGGGGGCCTTAGTAATTACAATGTAAATGTGGCATTTGACCATCATGCCTTTATTAAAAGTTAGTTGTTAGAATTTAGTGTAGGATTAATTACATTTCACTCCACCCTAGGCTATATCTAGGGCATTAATAATAGTTTAATGTAAACATGAAATTGAGTTGCAACCTATATAAGGGTTGGCTCTCTTACTCATTTGTCATAGTTGGATGAGGAGATCTTTCTCTCTTGCAGCCTATCGTTATATTTTTTAATGGAGCAACTCAACTTAAGTTCAAGGGTTTTCTTTTCCATTTGTGAGTGGTTTATAGCAATGTTGAAAAACTCTCCAAAAAAATCGGCGATTTTTTAAAGAGTAGCGATTTTTCCCTAAGCCAAAAAATCGGCGGGTAGAAGTCGCAATTTTTTAAAAAATCTTAACCTCGTGATTTTTCGATGGAAAAAAGTGCCCAAGACGCAAAATCCAGGTCTTAAGAGGGGGAAAGTGACTTTTTTTTATCATTTGCTTGAGCTGATTGTTGGAGAAGGAGGAGGGGGAGGAGGAGGTTGGAGACACCACGAAGCGTGATGTGCTAGAATCGCCATCACCTTCTACACCGATTGATACAACTAGTCCTCCATCCATCACTCAGCATCTGATATTAGATGCAGGGCCATGGCCTTCTGCTGCTACTACTAGTGCTAGGGGCATGCCTAACAAACTGCCCATGACCTTTTACCGTAAAAGGAGAAGAGGGCATTGATATTGGATAGCTAGCTGCTAGTTTTCCTTAAATACATTTATATATGTGATATCATTTTGTATTAACAATTATGTATACCAATGCTTTCCTTTAACAATCATCATTCTAAATCATAGTATGATCTCAGGAAATATAGATATAAGTATGTGAAGAAACAATAGCTCTAAATTAAACAAGCATAACTAAATCAACACTCATACAGTTGGCATAAAGAAAACGATAGAAGGGATAGTACATAAACAAATTTAAAGATTATGCAACAAGACAGTGCTTTTATCGAGCTACAAACATAATCAGTGTTTGCTATCACCATAGCAGCAGCAACCTCCTCCAGTCTTCTGGCCAACCTTTATAGTAGTTAGGGTATGATGGCCTATTCTTGACGTACTGTGTATTCTTTTGTACAATATGGGACTGTCTCTTGCAAAAGAAGAATCATCGTGCATAAAATAGAGGAAAGTAGTTGTAGTCAATTACTTCAATGCATAAACAGTTAAATCACATTTAAAAATATTTCAAAATATCCACAAATGCATTGAAAATAAACAATTTCTATACCAAACAGGGTTTGCTAGGAATGGCATCATCAATGTCTTGAGCACAGAGATGTTAGCCTAATGAACATAAAGGAGGGAAAAGACAGGATTTAGAAATGCTAAAACCAGCCTAGATCCATCTAAACTCCGGATCTACCATGCGTCGAGAGGGATCAAATCCCTAGAGATACAAACCTTTTTTATTGTCTATTTCTTCCTGGATGGAGTTTTGGACCTGAGGGATTTGTTTACATTTTACTTTTTGGTGTTTTTACATTGTTTTACTTTTTAACTTTTTTTACATTGTTTTACTTGTTACTTTTCCTATTCTTTAAAAGTTATTATTAAATTTTTATTTAAATTTATGTCAGCTGAATTATTACTATATTGGAAAATTACGTTACATAGTATGTAATGTGACAACATCTCCCCCATAGTGGTTGGGAACGTTACATTACGTAATGTAATGTGACATTTCCTCCATACTGGGCTGTAGAAGCGCCTCTCAGCGCAAAGATGTGTTGGTTGTGGAGCCAAATCTTCTAGTCTCGTAGATAATATCGTCTCAACCGTGCACCTCAGAGGACTGTACACTCATTCTCATGGTTTTGGGTAACCCGTGGTATTTTCCCATTGTATTTCCCTTATAAAAGAAAGACATTGTAACACGGCTAGGGTTGATGTATTAGGTATTATGCATGGTAAAGATCTCTGAGATCAAGAAGAGAGACTATGAGACAGTGAAAAGGAAGTGCAGCGGCTGTGCTGCAAGTTGTATCCCTTCACTTTGCTGAACAGTATAATAATAAGGACTGGCAACTTCAATGTGGACGTAGCCCATCTTGGGTGAACCACGATATATCTGTGTCTCTCTTGTAATGTGTATGTGTGATTATATTTGCATTTCTGTTTATTGTTATTGCTCTGCAATCCTGTTTTTCTAACAAGATGGGCACAGGAAATGGACAGCATGGATTCACCTTCAAACAAGTGGCTGTAAGATCATGATGCTATGTTTTAACTTTTGGCCATATAAATTTTCCAAATGTTTCCTTCTGCATTCTCTAAGCAAGAATTACAGTCATATTAAGACTTGATAGTGGGTTGGAATAACTTTAAAATGTCCGGCTTTATTATCTTTCTTGGTTGGTAATCAAGAAAGAGTATTGCTTTGTATTTAATTATTAATGGCCAGTTCAATAATTGCAGATTTTCATTAGGTCCACTCAACCAGAGCCTCTAAAAATTTGTATTCAATCATAACACTTCAGCATCACTTTCTTGACTGCAACTATGAACATCAAAATTCAAAATAACAGTGATACCAATCAATCATATATCATATATACACTCCAGAGTACTGAAACCTCAACCCTACCGATCAGCTATGCCTATTACTGATTCTCCAGAAAAAACTTGACATTTAGCCTAAATGGAACCATAAATAGAATTAAAAAGGCATGAAGGTTCATTTTGATTTTAAAAGAAGATTCCAATAGTCATTCCACAATTCTTCAGCCTTCCAGATTACCAAACTAATTCTGTCCAGAGAAAGAATAAATAAACAAATCATAAAATAAATAAATAAATGAGGAAAAGATTATATGAAACATGACAGTTGTTTTGTTCTAATCCTTTTAAAAGAAGGGCAAGAGATTGCAAGAAATGTGACACAGTTGTAAAACAAATGTTTCAACTATTGCTGCACCAATAATTCTTAGCGGTTAAATAAGTAAAAAGTACAACATAAATGATATGATTCCTTCCTAGCCCAAGACAAAACAAAAAACATAATAACTGAAATGCTTACTTCTTGACCCATATGGGCAACTGTATCTGCAAGAATAGAAGCAGCATCCTCCTTGACTTGCTTTTCAGAAAATTCCACAGAGTCAAGTGCAATCCTGCACTTAGAAAAAGGCAAATCCCCACGCACCTGCAAAAGCATACAAGTTTAACATAACTGGCCCTCATACCATTAACAACTGCTTAGAAACCCACTTAATCTTTATTGCTTTTTTATATTACTGAAAAATATAACACTTCTAAGCTAAATGAAAGTGTCATGGTTTATTTATTTATTTCAAAAAGGGGTGATCCACCATTTGCATTTTAAAAACATTTCTTAAACAAATGACTTTCATGCACAAATTCAAATTAATAAGAAATAAGATCACAACTTGAAAATGTCAATTTCTTTACTTATCTATTCATTTATTTCCTCATTTATTCCTGAAAGGGATGATCCCCCTTTTTTATCGCTTATTTACAGACAAATGCATTAGCCATTTTGTGGCTCAGATCTCAAAGCAGAAAGAGAGAATATCCAAATGAGGAACCTGTCTCTACAATGGTTCATGAACCGTGACATATTGTGAAAAGGGATTTCATCAGACCAAAACTTCACTAGTTTGGCTTGGTTAAGGATTGGCTTCCTTCCCCAAGAGTTTTGTCAAGAAGAAATTTTTTATGTTATTAAAGGAAACATTAAGAAAAATTGTAGAAAACTGTTATTTAATCAGAGAAACTTAACTTCTTCACATAACAACAATCACACAATAGCTGGAAAGTAAATAGCTGAAGCATAAAACAATACACACATACACAAGGAATTTCTCCTTCAAATCAGCTTACCAATCAGCTAATCAAAGTTTACAAGGCAACCTCCACAGCTCCACAGTAAATAAAAATTCACCCCAACCAGATGTATGGCCTGCTAAAGAGAGTCTGGCCTGCACTGGAAAAAACAGCAGCAGCCTGTATGGCCTACTGTATGGATCTGCTATACAGCTGCTGTATAGCTGTTGTACACCCTGTACGGCTGCTGATGTACGGACCTGCTCTTCTTCCTGACTGATGCACCCTGCTCTCTCCTCTGTTCGCTGTCCCTGTCCGATAAAAACTGTCTGAACCCTCTATCTTCACCTGTATTATACTTGTGCTGATTACCTAAGCTACCAAAACCCTATTCTCTCAATGAGATGTACTATTGAGATTAATCATAGTCTAGATCATTAATATACTAAATAGTAAATACACTTTATAATACACAAAAGCTAAATATAAGACTTTTCACTTTTTCCTAAAGTGAATTACAAAATAAAATTATCTTGAACCACTAGACACGTTCACACTAAACATGCGCAGAAGTTCCTACAAGCTATATTTCTCAACACTCCCTCTTAACGAAGAAGGAATTCTGCACCAATCCAAGATTGTCTCTGAATACTTCAAACTTCCCTCTTACTCAGGGTTGTCAGAAATTAGAATATCAGCTACCTAGTAATCTGTGGGACTGGGAATATACTGGAGCTTTATTGCTCACTTCTAAATCATGCCTCATATGAAGCGATGTCTGATATCTATGTGCTTGAACATGTCATGAAACAATGGATTCTCAAACTGTCTGATACAGCATTGATTATCACAGTAAATCACCTTGGGATCGAAATCTTGATCAAAACAATCCTAAAAGCAATTTGCGAAGCCTCACAACTAGCCATACTAGCTACCATATACTCTGCCTCTACTGAGCTAAGTGCCACAGAAGTCTACTTCCTACTGAAACAAGATATCATCCTTGATCCCAAGCTAAAGTAGCACCCAGAGGTGCTCTTCCTATCTGATGCACCATCTCTCCAATCATAGTCTACATACCCCTGCAACTTCACTTCACCATCCCCAAGATATCTCAAACCATACTCCACTATGCCCCTCAAGTGTCTAGACTCTAAGCACATGTTTTGTTGCTACACAATGCTCTTGCCTTAGCTCCATGAATTGACTCAAGGTGTTCACTGCAAAACATATATCTGGTCTAGTGTTGACCAAATACATAAGGAACCTATCAGCTATTGGTACAACATAGGGTCCACCATCTCTAAATGTCTAAGTAGCATGGGTACCCATACCCGAGGGAAGGGTACACGTACCTTTACCGGATACCCATACCCACGTACCGGATACCCTGCACCAACGTACCCTAACATACCCAAAACTTGGCCAAAGTACTCGAGTCATTTGTCATGGATTTAGGTTACCTTGATGTTGGTGGTTGCTTATTGTTGAACTCCTCTGTCATGACCTTAACAAAAATGTACCCTTCACTCAAGCAAAATCACTTATTAAGCATGGGAAGCTTTTTCCATCTTATTTTAACACTTGGATTAGGAAGTTTCATCAAAACTATAGGGTGTTGACTAATGTCCTTGGAGGACAAACTTCGAGATTTAAGGCAGAGGCAAGTGCTAGATCCTAGAGGGGGCACACAAAGTATGCTATTGATGAATAGGATTCCAATATAGGAAAGGATTTTCATATGTAATTATTTGTTGTAGCATGAAGTTTTTTGGACTCTATAGGCCAATTAGCCTCTATGTTTATGTATTTTGGGTCAAATTTGGATTGCACTTGATGTTTTTTTAGTTGTATGCACCCTTGCTATATACATGAGAGACTTTGCATATTTGTGTATAATCGTTTGGATTCATATGGATGCACATGAATATACACGTACAATGAAAATGATTCAAATTTCAAATATATATCTATATATATAGTACCCCCGACGTACCCAAGTCCCCTATTTCAAAAAGTGGCATCCCCGTCCCCGCACCAGTCCTCGTACCCAAGTTTCTTGGCAACTTAGCTAAATATGTTGTTACCTTCTTCAGATTAGTGATCATACCGATACAACGTAGGGTCCTCCATCTGAAACATCTTCAAGATTTCAACTGCATACAAACCTTGCCCAAGGAGAACCATCCCTGATCTCTGTCAAACCTCCAAACCCAACTAGTAATGTGTCATGCCAACGTCCTTCATTTCGAACTCAACTCCCATATCTACTTCGCACCCTACAATGAGCTTCTCTAAACTTGTAATAAACAAGTAATCTACATACAACACCAAAATAAGCAGATCAATCCCAACAAATATATAATATAAGCTAGGATTTGCTTCATTTTAGGTGAATCTCATACTCTGCAAATGCTTGTCAACCCTTGAATACGATGCTCTTGGTGCATGCTTGAGTCCATACAACGCTTTTTTTTGCCTACAAGCATGAGACTCCTTCCCACTTATCTCAGAGCCCTAAAGTTGCTCTATGTACACTTCTTCCTCATTTATCCCATTGAAGAAAGTTGTCTTTACATCCATATGATGTATCCTCCATCCCATAACTGGAACTAAAGACATATCTACTCTAATTGTAGTGTACCTGGTGACTAAAGCAAAAGTCTCCTCGTAGTCCACTGCCTCTTTTTGGGAGAAGGCTCTTTCCACAAACCTCACTTTGAACTTCTTGATGTTGACATCTGCCACATGCTTGATCTTGTAGAGCCACCTTGAACTCACGACTAATTTCCCCTCTAATCTTGGCACTATGTCTCATACATCATTTTTCATGATGGAGGTGTACTCCTCCACCAAGGCATCCCACCAAACATTTAGGTTTGTTTCCTCTTGAAAACTGGAAGGCTCAAAATCTAATGATGCTACTCACCAATGCCATAAAGTTTGGAAATTGCTTCAAAGGTCTACTATCCCCGAATGTGCTTCTAGGAGCCTCACATCCTCCTAAGCATCCCTCTAAGTTTAAATCAACCATGGAAGTCTCCTAAAAAAACTGGTAGGAGTTGGCGTCTCCTCCTATTCACCTGAAGGTTGTTGTACTACAGTAGGCTCATGAGACTTCCTTGATGCAAAGTCTTCCTCAAAATTCACATCACTACTTACCACTGTGTTTCTCTGCTTTGGAATAAAGACCTTGTAGACCTTTGAACTCCCACTATACCAACAAACAAACCCTTCATGTTGGAGGGCTCCAACTTAATTCTCTTCTCTGCTGGCACATCGATGTAAACTAGACAACCAAATATGTGGAAATGACTCACCTCTGGCTTCACACTAGTGAATGTTTCCTCTAGTGTGTTGTCCTCTGAGATACACCTAATCTAGAGATACATTGTCGTATCGCATGCTTCTGCCCATAAAAACATCAACAAATCCTAATCATGTATCATGGCATTAGCAACCCCTATGATAGATCAATACTTTTGCTCTGAAACCACATTCTATTGTGGGTTGTACTGAACAGTTGGCTTCCTCTTTATTCATGCCTCCTTATAGAACCCCTCAAAATCCTTGGAGGTATGCTCACCCCCATTGTCCAATCTCAATACCTTGATCTTCTTCCCTTTTTGGTTCTCAACTATATCTTTGAACCCCTAAAACTTGCTATAAATCTCATCTTTGGTCTTCAAGAAGTAGATTCATGTCTTGCAAGAGAAAAGTCACCAATAAAGGAAACATAGTACATGCTTCCCAAGGTTGATGCTACTGACATCAGTCCACATACATCCAAATCTACTAGATCTAGAACTTCTTCAGCCCTATGCTTGTTGCTTGGGATTATTCTTTGCCCCTAAATTTAAGAATCATAATTCAAAAAATAAAGGCGATGATCACTGTGTAGGATTGTTTCTTTACCAAGGATATATTGTTGACATTTTTCGAGTGTTTAGACCAGCGATTGAAATTCCTTGTCATAATTGTTGTAGTCAAAGCTTGGCATGGGACTCAGGTCTCTCAATGATATACCATCGGATGTCCTCTATGCTTAAGAATGACACTTATTGCATATTGTGAACCACATGCCTCAATCTCAAAATTTTGTTGCAAGTTAGAATGAGAAAGCGCTAGTGCAAAGCAAAGACCATCGTTCAACTTTTGAAATGCTCGTTGTCCCTTAGAAGTGGCAAGGTATTGAGAAGAGCAATCATGATTCTTTTCCCTAACAAAATCGATCCTAGGTAGCATAGTTTCTATTTTGAAAGAAATCTGGAAGGCATGCTCAAGGGATGCAATAAAAGAAAAGTTCCAATTCCTTCCTTAAAATGCAGCAAGAGCCTAACAGGTAACATTTAATGTTAAATTTCATACATTCATAGCATAAAACATAAATGCATTGCCAAGATCACTAGAAGAAAGACAAAGCACAAAACAACAACACAGAGTTTACCCTGGGAAACCCAATAGGGAGAAAACCCAGCAACCTTCACAGAGAGATGATAATTCTGAGATCAAAGTACAAATGAAGAAAGAGAGAGAAGATGAAAGTATCTTCCACAAGTAACCAAACCAAATAAACCTCCTTCTTCAGGTGATGCGAAAATCTACTCCTCCAAGTGATGCGCACTTCACAAGTGTAAGAAATGAGATAATGAGGTGCACAAGCCTCATATTTATACATGTGCAAAACTGGAAAATTCCCTTATGGGGCCGACTTGTCTTTGGGGGCAATAAATATTTTATTTTTAATATTGTATTAATTGCTTTAACACCCCAAGACTTACATTGATTCTTTCATGTGTTTACATAATGTTCTTCTCCCTTAGGAGGTATAACCAAGTACAATGATGATACAATAAAATAAATAATATCTTCCGAAGTTGTACAAAATCCAACACTCCCTCTCAACGAGGAAGGTATTCTTCGATCTTCATCTGCATCACGATCATCTGGGTTTCATCTTGTACTCAGCTCTGTCTCTATCATTTTTCTGCATACTGAAGGTTGTCCACACAATCTCTGTGCATCATCATCACCAGTCCTTCAGTGAGTCCAGGAGAATCACTCAATCCTGGATATCTGAGATATACAGCTATACCATCTCTGCTATACAATTTGCTACCTATCTGTCTCATCTGCCAATGGGGTCCCCTCCCATATCTGGCTGAGATCTCAAACGAGCGAAAGGGCACAGCCATGTACTGACTGTCCTACTCTTCTGCCAATGAGATTTCTCCCATATCTGGCTGAGTATCTGGACTATAGAGGCACCCGTGCAACCACACGGCCAACTGCTGACTGTCCTACTCATTTGCCTATGAGATTTCTCTCATATCTGGCTGAGTAACTAGACTGCAAAGGCACCAGTGTGGACCCAACCAACTGCTAACTGTCCTACTCATCTGCCTATGGGATTTCTCCCATATCTGGCTGAGTAACTGGACTGCAGAAGGTACCTGGGTGAGCCCGGCCAACTGCTGACTGTCCTACTCATCTGCTTATGAGATTTCTCCCATATCTAGTTGAGTAACTGGACTGCAGAGGCACCTGGGAAAAGCAGGGCAAGCATCTCATCTTTCCCTCTCAAGGAGGGAAACGTTCTCTTCGACTCCAAGTCTTCAGCGAAAGTATTCGATCTTCACTCTGGCAAGTGCCTTGGTGAGAACATCTGCAGTCTGGTCGTCTGTCGACACGTACTGTAACTCGACCGCACCTTTCTGCACCATATCACAAATGAAGTGATATCGAATCTCGATATGCTTCGACCTGTCGTGAAATACAGGATTCACTGACATCTGCACACAGCTCTGGTTATCACAGTGAATCACGGTCAACTCTAGAATCTGGCCGAACAATCCTGCCAGGAGTTTACAAAGCCAAACTGCTTCTCGAGCTACTGTGCTAGCAGCCGTGTACTCGACCTCTGCAGTACTAAGTGCTACCGAGTTCTGCTTCCTGCTACACCAGGAAATAACTACAGAACCCAAACTGAAGCAACATCCAGAAGTACTCTTCCGATCTGCAACACATCCGGCCCAATCTGGGTCTATAAACCCCTGCAATATCAGGTCACCATCTGAAGCATATTTCAATCCATATCCCACAGTGCCACGTAAGTATCTGAGCACATGTTTTGCAGCAATCCAGTGGATCTACCTCAGTTCGCACATGAACTGACTGAGGGCATTCACAGCAAAACATATATCTGGTCTGGTGTTGGTATATCTGGTCTGGTGTTGGTCAAATACATCAATGACCCAATCAACTGGCGATAGATGGTGGGATCAAACAGATCAAACTCTGAAGTAGAATCTCTCAACTTCTTCCAATTTGCATCCATCGGAGTAGCCATGGACTTGCAATCCAACATTCTGAATCTCTTCAATATATCGATGGTGTATTTTCCTTGTCCTAGGAAAATCTCTTTCTGTCTCTGCCATACTTCTAATCCCAAGAAGTAATGCATCAATCCAAGGTCTTTCATTTCAAACTCAGAGGCAAGATTCTTCTGACACCATACAATGAGTTTCTCATTTCCAGTGAGAAACAAGTCATCAACATATAATACCAAGATCAGTGGCTCGTCATCTACAACCTTGTAGTAAAGGTTGGGGTCTGCATCACTCTTGGAAAATCCCAAGCTCACCAGGAATCCATCTATCCATCCATACCAAGCACGAGGTGCTTGCTTGAGGCCATACAATGCCTTCTTCAATCTGCATACATGAGACTCCTTTCCTTGGACAATAAACCCATCTGGCTGTTCGATGTAAACTTCTTCGTCAATAACACCATTGAGAAAAGTTGTCTTCACATCCATCTGATGCAACTTCCATCCCATAGCTGAAGCAATCGCGATAATGGATCTGATGGAAGTATATCGGGCCACAGGAGCAAAAGTCTCATCATAATCAACTCCCTATTTCTGAGAGAATCCTCTAGCTACGAATTTGGCCTTGTATTTCTCAACACTGCCATCTACTCCATGCTTGATCTTATATAACCACTTAGAAGTTACGACTGACTTCTCCTCAGGTCTCGGCACAAACTCCCACACATCATTCTTCATGATGGATTGATATTCTTCCATCATGGCATCCTTCCAAACTTGATGTTTGGATGCTTCTTCGTAAGTTGTGGGTTCTGAATCAATAATGTTGCTCATTAGAGCTACATAGCTGGAGAATCTCTAAGGTCTCTTGCTT
The DNA here is from genome assembly GCA_027924585.1 of Larix kaempferi. Lineage (NCBI taxonomy): Eukaryota > Viridiplantae > Streptophyta > Pinopsida > Pinales > Pinaceae > Larix > Larix kaempferi. The sequence goes on along the minus strand of BSBM01000299.1, from coordinate 33,134,265 downwards.
TCTCTGAAAGTGCCATGTGGAGCATCATGCCCCTCTGCATTCTACAGTGTCTATTGTGCCCACCTAGGTCTTTTCCGACCTATCACATCTCTGGGGATATCAACTGGATCTATGGGATTGATAGGTTCATCCTTTTCTACTGACTCCCTCTGAGTTGGAGGGGGAGATGATCTCATCTCCTTTGGTTCTAGCATTTCTGCATCATCAATCTCCATATCCGATCCTCTGCCTTTCCTGACAGCCATTTCTTCTTCAAAGGTTACATCCCTACTGACTTCAATCTGTCTAGATCCTGGAATGTAAATTCTGTAAGCCTTTGAAGACTCACTGTATCCCACAAAGGTACCCTTCTTGCCTGAAGGTTCTAACTTTGATCTTTTCTCTTTGGGCACATGAATGTAGACTGGACAGCCAAAATCCGGAGATGGCCCACTTCTGGTTTCACACCTGTGAACGCTTCTTCCGGAGTCATGTTCTTCAAGATATTATGTGGATATCTATTTTGTACATATACAGCGGTTCTAGATGCTTCTGCCCACAAGAACATTTGAAGACTCTGGTCATGTATCATAGCTTTGGCTGCCTCCACAATTGTACGATTCTTTCTTTTTGCAACCCCATTTTGTTGAGGGTTGTAGGGAACTGTGAGCTCCCTCTTAATTCCTGCTTCTTTGCAGAAATCATTGAATTCTATAGAGGTATATTCTCCACCATTATCGGATCTCAAGATCTTGATCCTCTTTCCTGACAGATTTTCAACTTGTGCTTTAAACTCTTTGAACTTGTTGAGTACTTCCTCAGATTCTTTTGACTTGAGAAAGTATATCCAAGTCTTTCGTGAGTAATCATCAATAAAGGTGATATAGTAGTGGTAACCACCTAATGACACAACTGTCATGGGCCCGCACAAGTCAGAGTGTACTAGATCCAAAATCCCTTTTGATCTACTCTCGCTATCTAGAAAAGACTTCTTGGCATTCTTGCCAAGTGCACATCCTCTACAAGTTCCATCATGGTTTACCTGGAGCCCTGGGAAACCTGTTACAATGTTCTTCAGAACTGGGAGAGCTCGATAGTTCAGATGAGCTAACCTTCTATGCCATAACTCGCCCATACTTGCAGAATCATGTATTAGAGCTTGGACTGGAGAAGTATTTAGCCTATACAAGCTCTCTTCTCTTATGCCAATAATCTTGGCTGTGCTCATGCTTGAGTTCTTGTGCCAAGCAAGGACTTTCCCTTTTGAGAAAGCTACTTTATAATCCTTGTCCTCCAATGCTGAGATGGAGACAAGATTTCTTTTCATACCAGGTACATAGAGTACATCACTTAAGTGTAATGTATCATTTGATTCCAATTGAAGGGTGGTGACTCCAGATCCCTTCACAGTGTAATTTGCATAATCTCCAAGTACAACACGGAGATGTGAATCTTTCTCAATTAATTCTAAAAGATTCTCTCTATACCCAGTCATGTGTCTAGATGCACCACTATCTATGAGCCAAGTGTCACTAGTGGTAGGAATAGTACCTATTAGTGCTGATATGAATAGGAATTCTGTGCGATCTTCATTCTTTTGCTTCTTGTGATGATGATCTTCTTCTACATCAATCGTGGATGCTTCATGCTTACTTTTGATTTGACTTCGACAGCTACTAGCGTAATGTCCATACTTCCTGCACCTATAGCATTGAACTTGAGATACATCCTTCTTCTTCTTTTGATCTTGACAAGGACTTGATCTCCTTTCGTGGTGCTTGTGTTTATGGAACTTCTTTCCTCTTCCCTTACCATTCTTGATATGAGAAACAAATGCTTGAGTCTCTTCAGTTTGATTGCCATGGATTCTTTGACGTGTTGCGATCCTTGTCTCCTCCTGAGAGCAATCTGCCCAAAGCTTGTCAAATTTTGGTAGTTTAGATCTACCACTTATGCTTTGGATAAAGGACTCCCATGATGGTGGAAGACCATTTAAGGTGTGAAGGACAAGCTCCTTATCGCCAATAGGATCTCCACTGGTGCTGAGCTTGTCTCTGAGTTCTGCGATCCTCATAAAGTATGAGGCAATGGATTCCTACTTCGCTATCTTCATATTTGAGAGTTGGTTTCTCAAAGTCATGGAGACATTTAGGCTAGTGTGTTCAAACAACTTCATAATGGTCTTGAACATCTTCTTAGCATTCTTCTTACCTGAGATCTAAAGAACCAAATGATCTCTCACAGAATCCACAAGAATCCTTCTTGCTTTAGCATCATTCTTCCTCCATCGAGATTTATCTTCTTCGGCTTCTGGTTCGAGGACCTTCTCATTTACATATAGTAGAAGATCATTTTCTTCTAGGAGTAAGAGAACCCTAGATTTCCAGGAGATAAAGTTGGAGGCTCCTTCCAACCGATCTTCAACCTTCATCCCAATCATCTTGATTTGCGGATCTGGATCAGAAACCCTAGCAGGAGCTAGGTCAAAAATAAAAGTTCTCAGAATTGAATTCCGTCGTCACCAATGGATTAGTCTAGCCAAAAACGAAATTCCTATGGCTCTTTTTCTTCAAAATAAGGGGTGAGACTTCACAAGATGAAACCCTAATTCCGGTAGGGTTCCGACAATGCTTCGACAATGGCTTCTTCTAGAATGGCTCTGATACCATGTTAAATTTCATACATTCATAGCATAAAACATAAATGCATTACCAAGATCACTAGAAGAAAGACAAAGCACAAAACAACAACACAGAGTTTACCCTAGGAAACCCAATAGGGAGAAAACCCAGCGACCTTCGCAGAGAGATGATAATTCTGAGATCAGAGTACAAATGAAGAAAGAAAGAGAAGATAAAAGTATCTTCTACAAGTAACCAAACCAAATAAACCTCCTTCTTCAGGTGATGCGAAAATCTGTTCTCCAAGTGATGCGCACTTCACAAGTGTGAGAAATGAGATAATGAGGTGCACAAGCCTCATATTTATACATGTGCGAAACTGGAAAATTCCCTTATGGAGCCGACTTGTCCTTGGGGGCAATAAATATTTTATTTTTAATATTTTATTAATTGCTTTTGCACCCCAAGACTTACATTGATTCTTTCATGTGTTTACATAATGTTCTTCTCCCTTAGGAGGTATAACGAAGTAAAATGATGGTACAATAAAATAAATAATATCTTCTGAAGTTGTACAAAATCCAACATTTAACACATGAATTGTCTCCAAAGTCAATTACCTAGAGCTTAATGGACATTTTGTTGAAAATGTCAATAACTGTTAGACAGATTGTCCCAACATCTGGTCAAGTTGTAGCTAGTTTACTAGCAAATCATCCTTGCACACTAATGGGAAGAAACTCTTGCAGGCGATTCTTGAAGTCTCCCCATGTGTTGATCGAGGGTTGGTTGTATGCTATGAAATGTTGGGTATGAGTTTGCCACAACGTCAGTGTCTAGTCATCAATGTGAATTTCCACAACCAAAATCTTGTTCACCTGTGTCTGATTGGATTGGTTTTGAAATAAGCTTCCATGCTATGTATTCTATAATTGAGGGTGTTGCCATAGAGAGCCCCATTAAATTTAGGCACCAACAAATTAATGTTCAGCTTGATGGTTTGTTTAACAATGGAAACCACCTAGTGAATAGTTGGTTAAGGTTGAAGTTGGGCTTGTTGCCAAAGAGTGATGAGTTGTTGTAACATACCTATCATATCATGCATCAATTTAGTCTCCAGATTCTTGTTGTTCAGTAATAGACATCGTTGCTTCTGCATTTGTTCAACCAAGACTTGGGTAAAGTTGGAGCACTGGGAATCTCCCCCAATTGACTGGACTTTTTAACAGAATCTCACGAAACATAGGAGATGTTGGAACATATAAGGTTTTACAACTGAGAATAGTTACATATGGGTTACAGGCACAGATTGAAGTTCTGGGCAACAAATCACAAGCGTTAGACCTTACCCTGAGTTAATTGAGCATAACAATGAATTGAATGGGTGGATCAACGGAACAACAATTTGAATTAGTATAACAGAGATTTAAATCAGCATAACAAGGATTTAAATCTGAGTAACAGCAATTTCATTAAGCATAGCAGGGCACAAGCAATTTGAATCAGCATAGCAGCAATTTGAATCAGTGTAAAGGTCTAAAAATCAGCAGAATGGATTGCTGCAACTAGGGCCTGTGACAGTAAAGAAAGGAAATCACAGAAAGATATTTTGGAAAAGCAAACAAACATGGAAGGGCAATCCAAGCAATAATAGGTTACCTGAGCTTATTGCCCAAATTGCTTGAAAAGGGCTTGGAGAATAAATCCGGGTAGGACAAAAATCTCAAAGGGGGCAGGAATGGCAAAGCCCTGATCTTAAGGCTCTGATGCCAATTGATATGAGCACAACACCAAAATTGGAAATGACTCGTACACAAGCAAAGCAATGGCCAAGTACACATGTAAAGAGTGAATTGCTGGAATTGCACACACATGCTGCACTCATTTGTATTACTTTATATACAGTACAAAATTGTGAGAATAGAACAGTTACTGGATTCAGCCTTTCTAGCCCCATATCAGAATCTGAATCGACAAGGAATCAGAAAATCGAGAATCCAGATCTGATTCTTCAGGATTCATGCAATTTTCTTGAGGGATCCATTTCCGATTTTAGGATCTGGATCCTGACATTGAGGATTTGGATCCTGAATTAGGATTCGATTCCAAAGTCCGCGGAAAAGGTTCAATATCTTGAAATTTCAAGATGGCAGTAAGTTACATGGCATTAAGCTAGCTTGAAAACCAGAGTTATATATATATATGGACGAATCTAATGGTGAATTTTATCCAAACCTCATTGACAAATTTGAATTCGAATCGAATTTCATTGTTGTCAAACTCGAACTGAAACCCAAACCATGTGACTTAGGCTGAATTGCTATGTTTTGGACATCTATTGATATCTTGCAGTATGCGGACATGGCTTTGAATATATATGAAAATGCTTTTTTAATTCAAAATATGTGTATATTTAATTTTTTGTATTTGCCAATTTTTTCCCGATCCGATTCTAACTCTTTGCTCTTTTACCAGGCCAATTTATTGCTGATTCTGATTCTGGTGACTATGGTCACAATAGAGGGTGGGGCCCTTTTGAGTAAGACCCCACTGATCAAGAAACATCCTCATCCAGACAAGATGCTTCCTGTCTAGTAGAGTGCTAGGCTGCTAGCATATTCAGCTTCCATTGAAGTTAGAACCACACTCTGTTGCTACTTATAACACCAGGAAACTGGTTCAAAACCAAGAGTAAACATGTTCCCAGAGGCAAAACAACGCCCATCAAGATCACAGGCCCAGTCTGCATCAAAGAATCCTTGAAGATGAATAAGGGCTCCTGCTATATAATGGATACCCATGAGTGGACCCCTTTAAATAGATAAAAAACTGCTTGACCCCTGCCAGTTACTCTCATTAGGTCCATGCAGATACTAGGAAAACAAACTGACAGCCAATACAATATCTCACCAATCATGAGTAAGGTAGAGAAGGCTACCCACTTAAGACCAATAGATAGTGGTATCAAAAAAAGGAGGGGCAATGTACCTTAACTTCATCCTAGTGGCAAGCAAAATGCTAACCAGCTTTAAAAAAAAATCCTCAATCCAAATCCAGAACATAATGAGGTTGAGAGAGAGATAACCCAAAGGCAGACTAAGAAAGTTTAAGTGCCTAGAAAGTAGTGATGCAAACCAATATCAGTGATTTCGAACGACCCCTGAAGCCTTAGCTTCAGTTCTTTAATCTAGGAGGTAGAGTTGTAGGACAAAATCAAATCATCCACATAGAGTACAATAATAAGGATTCAATTATCCCAATGACAAACATAGAGATCATACTCACTCTCACAATGAGAAAATCAATAGCTGAGAAAACGATTATGGATCTTTTCATACCAAACACAAGATGCTTGTTTTAATCCATATAAATATTGCTTACGTCAAAATACCAGTGGTATTAAACCTAAACCACACAGTTCAGGTTAGAGTTTGAGGTTGAACTTTCAAATGAGATTCACCATTATGTCTGTCCATAATACATATACATATTTCAACTATATATATATATATATTGCTTACATCAAAATACCAGTGGTATTAAACCTAAACCACACGGTTCAGGTTTGAGTTTGAGGTTGAACTTTCAAATGAGATTCACCATTATGTCTGTCCATAATACATATACATATTTCAACTATATATATATATATATATAAACTTTAAAATGAAATATAACATAAACGAGTAAGAAATCAAGAGCAATACACATATCTGAGTAAAAATCGTGATCAATAGACATATGAGTAACTTAATCATGATAAAATCCAATCATCAATGTAGTTATTAAAATTTGAACATGTAGTGCAACTACAAATTGTAAAAAGAAGTAGAACATATTCTTCAAAACTTCAAAATTTGAAAGAATGTCCATAATGTCAAATATTTAATCCTTATAATTATTTAACAAAATGTAAAGCATGATCAAAATTCATATATTGCAACTGCAAATTGCAAAATGTTTTAGAACATAATCTTCAAATTTCAAAATTTCAAAGTCCATAATGCCAAATACTTATAATCCCCTTTCTTGTCTCGGAACTAGGAGATACATATCATTTTGCAAATTTTGCAATATTCTTACATGCATTTATAATGTAAGGGCTTCTAGCCACATTAAATTGGATCACAAATTCAAAAAACATGCCAACCACAACATCATCAACTTCTTGCTTCTGTGTGGGATGAATTTCCAATTCCAGCCATGCTTGAAGAAAGTGAGGGAATGGGATTCTAAGTCATTCCAATCTCTGTTTGAATGCACCATTTTTGTTTTCTTTCATCTCCTTGACCTATTTTATACTATCATAATCATTTTCAGGTGTCTCCCTAACTTCTGCACACACCCTTGGGCGGTGTGTCTCCCTAACTTCTAAACACACCCTTGGGCCACCTCTTCAACACCACCTCCTTTACCATCACTGATAGAAAGTAGATGGTCCATCACTCTGTTAAAAACCCAACAAACTGATGGTTACATAATCTGCATTTCATATGTTTCCCGGGCCCATCCAGTTTCTGCACATGTTTCCATCCTTTCATTGTTGATTTTGGAGGTGCCATGGCAAATGTCTTTGTATTGTTTGCTTTTGTAAATCATGTTTTAGAAATTATTTGCCATTTTGCAAGATTTGTTTGTTTACCTGATTATGGAATTGGAACTTTGAATATTCATGAATCACCAATACACTACATGCTACAATTATTCGATAAAACATAAAACTACAAAACCTATAATAAAAAAATGAATGCCAAATTTCTTAAAAACGAATACTGCTAGTTGTTAATCTGGCTAACAACAATTTCTCCCACAGAATACTGCTAGTATACACTATAAAGCCTAAAGGTTGAAAACCTACTTTCTCTGTCACTTACGATGATGGAGTCAATATCCATTGCTGTATAATACTGGTCAGTGGTGAACTAGTATGTGGCTTGAGGATTTGAGGGCAGCATTTGTACTAAAATAAAGGTCAAAGTCAAACCCCATCATCCAGGGCTTGTAGGCAAAGGCTCCTAAATCATCGGCTAGGAACTTAGCAAGGCCCATAGGCAAAGGCTCCTAAATTGCAACAACAAAGTCCACTATCCAACAAAAAGGTAAGGCCCAATGAAAATTAGAGCAAAAATCATCGAACAAAACTGCGGCTTGTCCACTTAGCACTACTAGCATATATCCATGAGTCAACAGTGAGTAATGTCGCCAAAGGAGTTAAGATAGATAGATAAGACAATTTTATTAATGACCACTAAAGTAGGTCAATGAGATTGCAAAGTACATATGATGTCATTACAAAGCAGTACTAAAAAGTCTCCTATAAAAAGTGATACCTAAAGTAAATTATATCATGAGATCTATGCTATAGTATGAAAAAGCCTCGACCACGAGCACGGGAGGTTGCACAAGGAGGGGGAATGTACAAGAGGAATGGATCTAGGAACGAGAGAATACAAAAAGAATGAGGTAGGTCTTTCATGGAATAAACCTACCTCTCCTACCTAACATCCGAGGCCAAATAAAGGAAACTCGGTATAGAATGATGACCAGAGGAGGGTCTGGTGGAAGATCGGGACTGCCGACTATGTTGCTGGCTGAAAAAGGTACTCCACTGCTGAGGCCTAGAGATCTTGTCTGCCTACTGAGAAGTTGGAAGTAATGGACATAAATATATATATAAATAAACATTAATTAAATAATAATAATAATAACAATATAATAATCAATAAATAATTAATGAAGTGTCACATCCTAAAGAAAGGATGTGACCTATCATCCATGACGACCAGTCAATGCGTATAAAAGTATATTGTTCAATGGCATACTTGGGATATTCAGTTTATGAACCAAGTTGTCCATGTCGTATTCAAGACATGACCATCCATGGTGACCAGTCAATGCATATATAAGTACAATGTCCAAAGGCATTGTAATCATTCTATTATATTCTATCATTCAATCATTTATAAATCATATATTGTCCAATAAGGATTTTAACCTGTTGTATTTTTTACATTGGATATTCAATTCATGAACCAAGTTGTCCATTTCATATTCGAGAAAAGAACAATAGAACTTCTAGGTTGCAAGCTCAAATTATGGAGAGAATCGAGATTGAGGGTTAGACGATAGACTCTCAGAACTAGCCAATGGCTTAAACACTAGAGGAATGAACACAAACAAGTGAGTGAAGGAATGAACATGAGGGCAAGTAGGGTCAACGAAGCAAGGTTACATTTGTAAAAATTTTAAACAAATTACTGAAAAAAAAATTTAAGGAACCCTAAAAAGATTCACTAAAAAATCACCTTCTTAATCAATTCGAAACGTCTTAAGGTTCAGGTTCACTTTAGGTTCGAGGTTAACTTTGAATTCACCTTTAAAATCAGCCAAACCAGGACACTTTTGATTTTTTCCTTCAAATTTGTCAAATTTCGAACTTCAAGGGTCAAATTCAATGAAACCTATGACTTAGTGTTGAACCTTGTTGAATGATGTCTGGTGATTGTTGCATATGGATTTTTTCTTGAAGATCAACATGAAGGAAAGCACTTTTGACATCCATATGATGAACTTTCCATCTCTATGAAGCAGCTATAGATATAATCATATGGATAGAGTCCTTCCTAGCAACTTGAGAGAAGGTTTAGCCCCTTTCTATGAGAAACCTTCCACAACAAGCCAATCTGTATGTTTGTCAATCTATCCATTAGTACCATATTTGGTCTTAAGGACCCATTAACATCAAACAATATTCTAACCTTAGGTAAAGGAACCAATTCCCACATCCAATTTTTATCAAAACCTAATAATAGATAACTTTTGTTGCTTCCCAATCAAGGCAGGCTTTGGCTTGTTTATAAGTAGAAGGATCTTTGTTGATGTTGAATTTGGTGAGAAGAGTATGTCTAGTAGGTAAATGTCGACAAAGACCAAGGTCACCTTTAGGAAGGAAACTTGCAAAGTTTGAAACAATAGATAAAGCCCACTTGGACATACACCTTACCCTTTCTAGAGCAGATGGAAGATTATCTTCAACAATATTGAGTTGCACAATTGCAAAAGCATTAGGAGGTGCAATCATTATAGAAGAAGAGACTACATATGAGTTAGTAAGAATCTCACCATCAATGTCAATCTAATTGATAGCAACATAAGAGCAAGCAGTGGAAAACTAGCCAACTAGGTTTTGGGCCAAAAAAGAAAAAGAAAGAATATTGATGTGAAGGTAAAGGAATGGGACAAGACCTTTGTACTGTATGTGACAATTATGTTTACAAAGAACAAGGAACAAAACTAGGACTATGCCATGCAAAGTCTAGTTTTAATGTTACCGTTGGGCCTTGTATAAATGCTTGGAAAGGGGTCATTCCCTATCATTTGGAATGATAGGATAGGAGATGTGCCTAATCTATCTATATAATGATAGATGAAGAGAAGTGTATATTCATCCAATGTTATCTTAATAGTGGTATCTAACGCCTAAAAGCTCTCATTTTGTTCAATCTTGAACTGACTAACAAGCGAAGAGGTTAATGAGGAATTACCTAATGGGCAGAGAAGTTAATAAGGAACTGCCTAATGGGCAGAGAAGTTAATGAGGTCGACTCAAATTAAGGGTGCTAAAAGGTAAACAAATACACAATATAATAATGGCAATTGTTGAATCAACCTTTGGCTACTCACTCTATTGTTGGTTCCAATGCTAGGACCACTAGGCCCAACATGCCCTTGAAAGTCATAACAAACAAAGTGCACTATACTATATTTGACCTTTTTGTTGTTAGGTTGGTAAGTAATTGGTGCGAAACATCTCAATCGAGTTCATCACGCACCCCCCAACCCATGGCCATACAATTATCAAAAAACCTGCTATAGAAGAGTGGTTTAGGAAACACTTGTAGGAGGAGGATCACCATCAAAGTGTAGAAGAGAAAAATCCATTAAAATTCTCTAGAAATTGTTGGGAAAGATCCTAGTATACCATTGAATAAAGACTTCATCAAATACCGCATCCCTTAGTTCTATCACTTAAAGAATGGAGGGATAGTGTAGACAATATAAAATTTCATTTCAACCTACTTGGGTCATAGGAGTGACTTTCAAGTTCAAATTTGTTTCACTTTTCCTTGGATAAATTCATCCATAAATTCTAAAACATGAAACTGGGGGTTTAGAGCCATACCATTTCTCATATGGACTCATACTATGAACTACACAAGGGGGAATCTGATTGATCCATTAAGTTGCATAGACAATTGCTTCTCCTCAAAATTTTGGATACATTTTCTTGCCTTGAAGCATACATCAAGCCATTTCTAGAATATATTTATTCTTCTAGATTGCTACTCCATCTCCCTATGAAAGAGTCACATGTTAATGCTAGTATACACCTCCATGATTGTCTCCACTAATAGTTTGTAATCGTTGAATTTTCCAAAAACTTCATCCTCTGATTGAACAATATAGATCCAAGTAGGATGAGAAAAATTATGAGCAAAGGTAAGTATTTGGCTCCCCCAAGAAATTGAGTGGCCATATGCCTTCAAATGTTACAATAAACCACTACATTAGGTTAAGACATGTGTCTCTCTTTAAGAAAAGACTCTGGATAATGTTCACCCAATATACATTCTTCACATACACTACTAGGTGGTTCAATCTGTGGAAGGTCTTCGGAAATCTATAAACGACTTGTGTTGCAAGTACCCAAAGTTTGTATGGCCTAAACGTTAATGCCACAACCTACTAGTATCATCAACATTAGCCACCATAGCAAAAAATCCTTTCAATATTAAAAAAGCATTAGACATTTGTGTTGAAAGAGAACTAGGATTCCCCAACTTGTACATATGATTGGATTAATCACAATATCCTAAAGCAACCACTTTAAAAACATAATCAATCTCTTATATTACCCATTGATCTAGGTAGAATTCCACCTTTTTATTAGTATGAGTGATACAAAAAATAGAGAGAAATTTGGGCCCTAATCTTGGAGCATGAAGCACTTCGCCAAATTTAGCAATGTCAATAAGAACTTCACCACATCATGAAACATGCAAACTTGAGTTATCACCAATAATTCATTTCTCACAACTACATTGATGACAATTATCAAAGAGAAGGTGTTGGTATTTCATGATATATGCCTACTAGCTCCTATGTTGACAATACATTCCTGTGAAGTAGAGGAGGACCAATATGCAAAATGCACAGCTAGATGTGCACTGTAAGATGGTTTCACTAGTTGATACAAGACCTCTACGGTCCAAAAAATAAAATAGGGTTTATACTTATAGAATGCATACAAAACCCTACAAAATTATGATCCACGATAACCCTAATTCCACACCGTAAGATATGATACCACTAGGCACTAGCCAATATTTTATGGATCAACCAAGAGAATTGAGAGAGTAAAGTTCACACCTGCATTGATACCATGTTGAGGATTTATAAATGCCAACAAAAGAATCCATGAAAACAAATCTCACAAAAATTTTAAAATAGCCTCCTTGAGTATTGTTAGGGTCCCACCATAACTCCCCTAGTTAGGAGAATAGACCATCTCTATTAAATGATGCCCACAAGGTAGTAGAATGCAAAATCAATAAATGTAAGTTGGCCTCATTAAAGAAGGTCCACGAGTTAGTGGTTGCGGGTTCATTAATGGAGCCCCACTAGGTGGTTAAGGTTTTAATCAATTAGAAACTATATATAGTAGTAGAATCTATGTAATCGATTGTTAAGTGACTAATATTGTATTTGGAGCTCTACTCAATTGGAGGTCTCCCCCTCGAAGAGGCAATAGAACATTGATCTCTACTCTAAATATCAATAAAGGTTTGCTCATTGTCGCCATTTCCATAATATAGCTATGTTTATTTGCTTTCTGCAATTATATTTTTGTTTATCTTGCTCTCAATATTTCATTTAGCTAACAAGGAACACCCCCAGTGTTAACAAAGCCCTTTCATATGCCAACATGCACTCAAGTTTTAGAAAAAAAATTAGGCTAGAGATGTGTTCAAGACATTAAACACAAGGATTTGTAGTTTAACAAGTAAACCCATGGTTGGGGAAGCATACAAATAGGAAATACAAGTGAAAGTCACCTTGTTGGACACCTTGAAACCCTTGATGATACCACTTTGAGTAGTATTGCATCAAACAAAATTTGCCTACAAAGTCAATCTTCCAAGTACCTTCAAGTATATTGGAAACCCCTAGGAGCACTTGAAAATTGAAATCAACCTCATAGAAAATTGTGGATCATCTTGTTGTATACTACACCGAGAACAACACTAGGGAAGATCACTCTCTAGTACATAGGAATCACATAGTATAGCTAAGCGTACAATCTAGCCTCCTTAGTTAGCAGTGTGAGAGATTCGACTAAGTATTGTTTTTGGAAACTCAACGATATATCAAAGAGCTATAGCACCTGACACTCCTTTGCCTTAGACCCTACAACCCTAGATTCTGCAAAACGGCCAACTATAGTTTAGGAACTCCTTCATCGTGATAATATTCAAGCAAGAATAATACTCCCCCTAGCATAGAAATTAAAAATGAAAAGTTTGAGGGCCGCCAATACCATTACAGGAGGCCTAGCTCAAAAGGCTCATTGTGCAACATCGATTGCATTGGTGTAGCTCTCCAATAACCCTCTTTTGTGGGAACTTGCCAATACACTTGATTGTGACCCATCTCAATAGATTCCTCTCATGACAATGACCATGTTGAGCTAGCTCTTGAATAAACTCTTCGATAATCCTCATGGTTCCATGACCCAAACCCACAACATATCAACCATGGATGAACTAAAGCAAATGATTTAGACTCTCACCCTATGCCGTCGGGAGTGGGGAGCGATAAGCGAGAGCGAAGCGAAAAGCAAAATTTTCAAAAGCTTCCAGGGTGGGAGCGTTTTTAGTAGCGTTTTTTATATAATATATATTTTATATATTTTGATGCATATGCCAACAAAACCATGTGCATCCATCAGAATTCAAACCATTATACACAAATATGCAAAGTTTCTTATGTATATAGCAAGTAAGAGTGCATACAACCAAAATAGCACCGAGTGTAATCCATATTTGAAACAAAGTACATCAATAAATAGGCTATAAACTAGGGATTCTTCAAAAACTAGTTTTGAGGCCACCAACATCAATCTGAACAATTAGCACCACCAACATCAAGGTACATAGAGGGGTTGATGTGTTTGATTGAATGCCAATCCCATACCCTCATACATGATAGAATCCAGTGGAAACATTACAATCCTGAAATCCTAAAAACTGTTAAGTCTGTTGAATTTAGAATGGGATAAAAAATTCTACTTTTGGCATTTGAAGTCCGATGAGGTTGGAACCACTCTCAAACATCCTGAAACAATTAATGGTAATGTTAAAAATTTAAGTAAAAGGATAGAAAATGAAAGATAAGGAAAATGTCAACTTTTACTTTAACGCTCCCATATGGGAGCGTTTAGGGAGCGCACTTTCCCAGCGCTCCCTGGACACTTCCTTCAGAAGCGAGCTTCGAGAGCGGGGGCAAGGGGGGGAGCACTCCCACGCAACATAGCCGGAGTCTCACCAAATCAGTAACCAAACTTGAGACCAACACGAATACACTCAAATTTCAATGCACAAGTCGGCCATTGTTTTGATAAGGATTAGAGGTTGGAGGTAAGCATGATGGTGGTGGCAATTTCTCCAATGAAAGCTCTAACGAGGGTAAGCACATTGATGAAAAAGGTTACAACAATGGCCACTCCATTTCTTATCATTCCCACAATTTAATGCTTCATTTACCTAAATTTGACCTCAATAAGCTTGATGGGTCAAATCCGACAAGTTTGGTTAACCAAATGGAACATTTCTTTTCACTCCATGCCATAGAGGATGATGTATTGAAACTTAAAATTGGTGTTGTATATCTAAATAGGGAACATTGGCAATGGTGGCAATGGCATAATACATCCTCTCCTAGGTTTATTACATGGAAGCAAGTTGTGAAAGCCATGTTTACTCGCTTTATAGTGGATATTAATTATGTGGGACAACTTACCAAATCATGACAAACAAGTACAATGGAATAATTTATTGCTATTTTTTAGTGTTTGGCCATCGTAATAGAAAATTTAACTTATCAGTGGTCTTAAGGAGGAAATCAAAGCCCAAGTGGAGATAAATCACCCCACTGCCTAGTTGGAGGCCACTCAACACGTTCGTTGTGCACAAGTTGTGCCCTATGCCCAATCCAAACGCCCAAACATGGAGGCCCCTCAACAACCTACTCCACCCCTTAAGGTCCACAAGTTGACATGGGCAGAAACAACAAAACGCAAACTCAAGTTTCTCTACTAGCACTATGTGAAAAAAAAATTGAGGCCATAGATGTAAGAAATGCATATTTTTATAGCTATATCTAATGACATTTCTGATGATGATGTTGATGGAGGAGGACTCGAGAGGACATCACCCCCTCAACCAAGAACGTTCCTCTTCCTGACTAACAAGGTGAAGAACCCCAAATCTCTCTCAATGCCTTGAGGAATATTTCATGTCAAAAGGTCATTGCCTTAATCAACAACAGTAACACCCACAATTGCATTCATCACCACATCACCCAAGAAACACATTATTATATCAATGTTAACAACTTTCAAATTATAATTGCCAACAAGGGATCTATGAAATGCAACAACCAAAGTTAAAATATTAAACTTCTAATGGGCAATTATTCCCTAAAAATCACATGTTCTCATTGAAATGGGTGGCTATGATCTTGTTTTGGGTGTTGAATGGTTGAGAAAATAAAACACCATGGATTTCCTGGAGTTGTACATAAGTTTCAAAAAAAGGGTATTCCTACACTCTCAAAGGTCTTAAAGTGGCTCTCCAAAAATAGTAAGCTTCCCACCATATGAAAAAGATCCTTAAAAAGAGTCATTCAAGCATTATTAATTACACATATCCATGTTATTCAAGCCTCTCTCAACCAATTCATCCAAACTTGCAATCAATTTTGAAAAACAAAATGACAAGTCTTGAACTTCCCCAAAGATTATTGCCCTCACGTGATGAGCATGATCATAGTATCACCTGCTACCCAATATCCTCACACCCAATGTGCATCCATATCACCATCCTTTTGCCCAAAAGAATGAAATAGAAAATATTGTGTAAGAGTTGTTGACAACAAGTGTCATCTTTCCTACTAGTACAAGCCATTATTCCTCATCAATGGTCACAGTTCTTAAAAAAGGCTCTTGGCACGTGTCCCAACTTACATACTCTTAACTTGATCGTCGAAGATAAATTTCCCATTCTATAATTGGCAATCTCTTACATGAGCTACTTGGTGCCTAGCTCTTCACCAAACTTGATCTCCACTTTGGCTATCACTTATCACCAAATTCGCATGAAGAAAGTAGATATTCCTAAAATTGCTTTCTGCACTCAAAAAGGTCACTAAAAGTTTTTGGTGATGCTTTTGGACTTTCCAATGTGCCTTCCACTTTTCAAAACCTTGTGAGCAAATCTTTCAACCCCTTCTACACCACTTTGTGATGTCTTCTTTGTTAACATCTTGGTCTACAAAGCTTGGGTGACACATGGCACATGTGGATCAAATCTTATAACTCCCCTGTAATCGCCAATTGCACCTTAAACATCCTAAATGTTCTTTGGTGTCCCAAAAGTGGAATATTTGGGACACATTGTCAGTGGGGAGAAAGTCCGATTTGGTCCTAAGAAAATTGAGGCAATGAAACACTGGCCTCACCCCAAGACCCTCAAAAGTTTGGGGGGCTTTCTTGTCCTCACGGGTTACTACAAGAAGTTTGTAAAGAATTATGGTAAAATTGTAGCTCACCTCACCACCTTGCTCAAAACAAATGAGGCCGAACAGGCTTTCCAAGCATTAAAAGATATTATGTGTGCTACCCCACTACTAGCCTTGCCTAACTTCAATAAAGCTTTTGTCTTCGAACATGACACATCTAGCAAAAGAAGTGGGATAGTGTTAAGCCAATAGGGATGCTCGATGACCATCACTAGTAAACAATTACATGATAAAAACTTGGGCAAATTCACAATGAAAAGGAAATGTTA
The DNA here is from genome assembly GCA_027924585.1 of Larix kaempferi. Classification (NCBI taxonomy): domain Eukaryota; kingdom Viridiplantae; phylum Streptophyta; class Pinopsida; order Pinales; family Pinaceae; genus Larix; species Larix kaempferi. The sequence goes on along the minus strand of BSBM01000299.1, from coordinate 33,117,539 downwards.
AAATTCTTCATTCAAATGATACGTCACATTTGCACATGATGAGGCATCGTTTCCAAATTAAATAGACCATCACAACTTGAAATATTTCTTGGAACAAAGGTTGTCCTCGCAAAGCAACAAAAGGGGGTCACTAAAATGTTAGGCTACAACCATGAGATTATCTACAATACGGGCCAGAAGAATGTGGTGGTTGATGGCAGATGCTCTACCTAGGAAGTTTCTTTATATGGGCCCATAGCCCTCCTTGGGAGGGTGTGCTACAAGTATCATTTCGTAATCATCATCTTGTGAACTATGTTGCTCTAATATTAAGTGTTTTAAGTCTATGGGCACTTATTCATGGCATTTCTCTCTATTTATGTTTTCTTTGAATGGGTTCATCAATAATGATTGTGAAGTGAATATGTGATGGATTTTATGAAGTCATTATGCTTCTCCATGAAAATCCCAACTTCACAAAAAATTCAATGTATTTGAGTTTCTCTTTGATGGTTATTTACTTATTTTCTACTTTCTCCACTACTATAGGAAAATGGTTTATATAAATCTTCTAGCTCAAATGTAGATTTTAGTATTCTCATGTCAACTATAACTATAGATTTTCTTCATACCAATCATACTCATTCAATAATCCATTCAAAAAGTCCAAATATTTAACAAGCACGGGCATTGAAATAACAAGATGTACCTCAACATAATGAAGGATGAAATCACCATTATCATCAATTTGTCTACTACCATGCTTTGACTTTCAATCAATCCATTATTTACCAAGTAAAGATTCTTCACTTAATTGCCATAATTATGGAAGTCTTAATTATGCTTGGCCTTCTTCCCTTTCACTTGTTCCTTGTACGCATGAAACTTAATTGCCTTTTATCCTCCTTCACTTTTTCCTATTGTCCTATATACATAAAATTACTCCTAGAAAGAATCACACTAGAAAAGATCAAAGGCAAAATCCAATTAGCAAACATTTAGAAAAAGACTTCTAGAGAAGTTCCCAACTACAAACAACACAATGTTTATTCTCCAAGTCCTTCAATACATAAGAAGACTTTCATTAAAAGTTGTTAACTAGCTACCTCTCTTACATATCAATTTCTTGGAAGACCTCCAAAACTCCACAACCAATACTATCAATATTTTTTGCTAATACCATACAAAGAAAATCATAAGTGACAAGTTCAATTTTGAATCTCCCTCTTCTTCCATTTTATCATCTAGATAATTGTTTGTGCATCATCATACAACCTAAAACATTGCCCATAATCATGTGCATAGTTGTATGAACATCAACCATCCTATCATATGTATAATGTGATTAGTTATCCACAAGTCAACTAATCATATTATCATCCATCATACCACTCTCCAATTGCAAAATGTCCAACATGTCAACAAAGTTTCCATTTTCCACCTTCCATTTTCTTCTCTGTACTTTTAACTCAGCTCTTCATAGTTCTCATGAAAAAATGATGCATTTTTTCAAACTTTGGCATACTTGAAAGGACTTTGACCAACTAGAACATTGCTTAACAAACACTATGGAAATCTCCTTACATGAATTATACAAGTCAAATCTTGATCCATTAATTGGACATTCGTAGTGAATATCATCCAAATGTGCTAAGTTTATTGTGTCATTATCGTGAACTTCAATTACCTTGTATTGTCCCAATAAGAAAATATTTAGCTTGCCTTGCTTAATACAACTCTTACCATTGTGTTTCAATACCAAGGATCATAAATGCAAATTCTACCTTTTAACATACTTATTGTGCCACAACTTCCTTCATCATTGGATGATATTCATTGCCCATCTCATCAATAAACACCCTTCATCTATTTGATGTAAGATGATTAATCTTTCTTAAAGACTTTTGTATATCCCAAATAGTTTGAAATCTCCAACTGCGAACTAGGAACCAACAACTCAACAAGAGCCAATGCCTCCTAACCACAAATTAGTTAAAAGGGCATATTCTTAATAACTCTTTGAATACCATAAATTTCATGTCGTGTTTCAAAACCAAAGATCCTTACCACAAATTCTATCTCTTCACGTGCTTATTGTATCAAAACTTCATTCATTGTTGGAGAATCTTCATTGCCCACACCATCCATAAACACCTTCATCTAATTAACATTAGGTAATTAAGCTTTCTTGAAAACTTCTAGGAAACAAAAACTCAACAAGAACAATCACTTCCAAAGCATAAATTAGTTGAAAGGGAATATGTTTGTAACTCCTTCAACGTGTGTTAAGTTCATTCACAAAGTATCCTCCACGATCACTCATTATTTTCAAGGGACACCCAAAGCAAGTTATAATGTTCTTGCAGATAAACATTGTTGCACACCAAGCAATATTATGAAGCAAAGCTCATGTTTCTGAACATTTTATTGAATATAATAGCTAATTTCTATCCATTTATTTTGATCCTTAAACAAAGTAAGCCACCATAGGCCAACAAGAAAAAGCTTCGTCAATGTCAATTCAATACCCATTTATCATCCAAATCATCCTTCAAGTGTTTCTTTTCAAATTGTGTCAATATCCTCTTAAAATGGATTGCCTCAATAACCTACTCCCATATAGTGAAAAGACCACCAAATAGTTGAAAAATATTGCTGTTCTTCCAAATTGTCGCCTCTCTTCAACTAGCAGATTCAAGGGGATGTTCCCATCAAGTAATCCACCACATCTTGTTGCCATTTTGAAACCACTGATACCTACAAAAAGGGTTGTGCATTTGGAAATATGTACTCCTTTAAAAGGTTCTCCCGAAGTGATTCTAGACAAGTGGTATGTTCTTGATTCTCGATAAGTGGTATGTTGCTACATTGGACTCCCTAAATTGCACTATCACCCTTAAAAGTAAATTCTTGGCACAATAACAAACAAGGACTCAACTTCCCATCAATACATGTTTATTAAGTAAACATAAAATAAAATAAAAGGGCTTGCTAATTTACAAAAAATAAAAGGAAATCAGTAAGTGCATAGTACCAAAACTTTTCAATACAATATACCATTCAAAGTCCCACCCATTCAATGGTGTTGAAATTACGTTCTACACTTGTAAATTGCCTTCTTGCAAAATACAAAAGCTGGCCTACCTTGCTTGCCTGCTTCTATTCAAAGGTACAACCAATTACCACTTATGAAGCCTCAAAATGAATGGGATGCTCTAAGCCCCAATCCAAAAACAGCAGGATCAAAGCAATCACTAGTTCCATCTTTAAATCATCAAAAGCTCTCTATTGATTGAGTTTGCCATTAGAAAGGTATTTGTTTATAAATTTACACATCAATTCCTCCAACAAGTATTAAATCTTAGCAAGTTTCTTAATAAATCTTCCATAATACCCAAGGTCACGGAGAGGGTTATGGTGGCAGTGGGAAATTATGCACAGCCAGCATCTCGAGATTGACTAAACCAAAGTTCTTTATGGGTGTCTTCTGGCAGCATAGTTATTGATATCAGAATCGGGAGTTTATATCTAATGGGAGGTTGTGGGAGTGGGGGAAGTATAATCATTAAATCCAGTTTTTGAAGTAGAATCCTGCTAGTCTGGAAGTGGACCATTTTGAGCTATAAGCCCTTATTATTTAATATCATTTTTTAAACAAAATAATTATTTTCAAGCCAAAAAGATAGCCTGTATATAGTGGCCATAATTCCACAGACTCGACAAAGAGATATGGAAACAAAGTAGACTCATATGAATAATTCAGATATTTTAAGAAGAGGAAATGCTGACAATTTAATTGAACTCTATTGAAATAACCAGAACTTGATATTGCCTAACGATTACAATAATGAATAAACACATTTTTGTTTGTTTTCTTAAACCAGTGACCTGCTTTACCACGTTTATCTTATCAGACTTATCATCAGTTTCATATAGGATTCTGTTAACCAATGCTGTTATTGTACGTGCTACTAAAGTTCAAAAAAAAATGTGTTTTTTAACCTTGCGTTAAAGTACCTGAAATATAAGCCAAGGAATTTACAGAACTCTTGGAATTTCCTTGATTAATTTGAAGTTGTGTCAAACGGCCCTTGGTTACTTTCATACAATCTATCTGAAATTGAATGCGTAATCGACTTGAGAATGTAAGAGCGTGCTACGTCACGTTTAAGCTTGAGGAAAATCTCAACAGATTGCGTTCTGGAGCCACAAAAACTTAAGTAGCATTTCATTGTAGGTTAGCTTAGATAGGGTTGTTTTCCACAGGCTGATTAGGGGTTTCTCTTAAGCATAGAATTGAATTTTTTTCTAACTTCCCCGCATGCTAGTTTAAGAATTATACATAACCATATCTTGCAAAAAGTAATCCGGCATAGCATCCAAAATCATATGTAGAAAATGATATATATATTCCAGGGGTGTATATCAGTCGGGGTTAAGAGGTGCGTGGAATTAAATTATTAAAAGGCTAGGTATAAAATTGAGATTTTTCCCTATAATGGACTAACTGCACAGTGCAAACCCTGGGTCATTAACAAGTGAAATAACAGTAAAATTTGAAGAACTTTAAATTACCAGGGTCCAGCAGAGCTCGTAAATGAATCTGGCGGCTGGCACGGGGGCCTGCAACTTGAAATTACTCCCGGCAGTTTTCCATTCCCGAATACAATCCTCCGTAACATATTTGCACTCCACGGAAAGCAGAGCCATGATAATACTGCACAGAGCTTAAATCCGCCGGTGCTTCTAAACAAAAACCGCTTTCTTCACCAACACTGCGACTGTTGTTGCTGCTGCATCTAAAGATACCACCATTAAGTCGCTAAGCGGTTTCCAATCCCCGCGGTTGTTGATCCATTCAAGTTCAAGTTCAAGCACAATCATTTTTTTTTGAGAAAGCCACATTTTCAAACTGGTAAGAGTAAGCCGAATTCCTGATGAGAAGTGTACCTGCATCATCATTGCGGAGGAGGAGACTTTTAGGAGATTCGAACGCTTGATGTAGATGAAAGAAATTGTCGCTGCAACGGTGAATTGAATTACTCCGAGGCTGAAAGAAAAAAATTGCGCAAACCCTAAGAGAGATTGCCGAGGGCTTTGCCCTGCATGAAAAGGATTTTTTTGGCCTGGTAAGGGAACAAAAATTGAAACGAAAAGCAAGCGAACAAGTAAAAATGCAAGGGAGACGCCGTAATAAACGAGAGGGGACTAATGCCCGGTGGGATAATTCGTCACATGCTACGGTCACCTCGCACTAAAACGAACCAAGGAGCCTTTAAATCTATAAGGGGCTTTGCAAGTTTTTAGTTTTCCTCACAGGTGCTGCGGGACATTGCGTGTCCACGCCATTTCGAAAAGGTAGTTACTGTCATCGTTTTGAGATAAATAATGTGTTACTGTCATCGTTTTGAGATAAATAATGTGTTATTGTCAACATTAATGTGGAAAAAATCTAATATCATGAGATAGCATGTATCGTTATAAATAATTATTAAGGTTTTGATTTTTCATCGAGAGTGTAGAGAGGTGTTTGTCATCAAGTATGGGGGAGATGTTGTCATGTTACGTAACATAGTGTTCTTGTGTTGGGGTATAACTTATCAAAAATATAAAAAAAATAATAATTACAAAATTATTGTCGACTCATAGATCCATCTTAAATCTCGATCTATTAAGCATCGAGAGGGATCCAGTTTTTTGAGGTGTGAACATTTTATTAATATGTGAAGAAATTAAGATTAAAAAAAAATAGATCTCAAGAAATTGGATCTCTCTGGGTACTTAATAGATCTGGGTATAAGATGGTTCTATGTTGGTTTATAATTTTTGTATACAAACCAGTTGCACCGAGAGTAGCGAACTGTTCTACAGCCCAGTGTGGGGGAGATGTTGTCACATAACGTAATGTAATGTAATGTTATGTACCTAACAAAAATAAAAAGTAATTAAGAAAATTCATATCCACTCATAAAATATAAAATTAAGACCAAAACGGAAACATGTTTGGGACATACTAAGAACCTCCATCAAGTGGGGGGGGAAGAAGATCTCTAAGCACTTCTTTTCATTCTGAGGATTTTCGGTTAGGGAAAGCTGGTTGAAACCCTTGGCTCTTCTCCTGCTGTGAGCCTCCCTACCCCCGGGCTTGGCTGGTTTCATGGCCTCCCCACCAGGAAGGGCAGGCGGCCCCTCTCAAGCGACTCCTTCCACGAATCTGCTACCTTCTGATAAACCCCCCGCCATCACTATGAAGAATGGTTCGGAGGAAATCCCTATCTCAGGGATCGATGCTCCTTCCATTCCGTCTAAAACCACAGTTGTCTTCGGCTCTAACATTGGTCTTCCAGGTACCAAAACTTGTATTACCAAGACGGTCGAGCGGCCATGCATCACCCTTCCAGCAGAGCGTATAAATGCAAGAGCTCAAAAAATGAGAGACCATTCCCTCATTGGTATCTGGCCTATAGAGAAAGCTCTAAGAGGCTGGATTTTAGCCAAATGGAAACCGAAATCCCACTTCAATCTCCACCGGCTGGATGATAAAACTAGGGTTGAAGATGGTGAACCGTAATTTATCAACTCAACCGGACTGTACCTCTGCAACTGGACGAAAAGGTTTAGCCCAAACAAGGAAGATTTCACTTGAGCACCAGTGTGGATCCGTATGTACTCCCTGCCGCAAAAGTACTGGGATTAAGAGACACTTAGTGACATAGGAAACACCCTTCGTAGTTATGTCAGATCTATTGAACGGACGAGGATCAGTAAGTACACCTCTTATGAACGAATCTGTGTTTACATGCACATCGCTCACGCCCTTCCAGACTCTACCAGCCTCATGCATGAGGACGATGAGTAGATACAATCTCTAGACTACGAGGATGTCCCCTTCAGATGTCGTAAGTGTCACGAACACGAACATCTATACAGGGACTACCCCTTGAACTAGTTTGCATCCAATGATCCTTCCACCAAAGGAAAAGATGAAGAGGGCTTTCAAAAAATTGGAAAGAAAAGACAACACAGCCGCAAGCCCCCCATCCCCCCTAGGGATAAAGCTCTGGAAGGTCCCACTACCAGCAATAGCTTTGCGGCTCTAGAAGAAACACTGGAAGACCCTTCTGTAGGGGAAAAGAAGGGAGTACCTACTCCCAATAATTCTCAACTGGAACACCCAAAAGGCCAAATTTTTGAACAAGTTGTTGGTCTCTCAAACTCCCCAAGGCCTGACCCCCCCGCTACACCTATGGCGACCGTCATGCAAGAGACCACAATTCCTGCACAAAAAGTTACCACGGGCCCTGAAATTCTGATCGATGAAGAAATGAGTGAGATCGAACTAAGAGACCTAGATCTCTTAGGCCTTGAAGAAGCATGCACCAAGAAAGCGTACACCTCCATCCCTCTAAGGAAAATCCAACTCTTAAAGGAAGCTCTGACTCGCGCGAGAGTGCAGAACAAATTAGGAGTACTCAACACGCCCCAAAATGACAAACACAAGGCTCCGAAAGATAACAAGAAGCATGGCCGCAAGACGGATCTTCAAAGGGTAAGCATACTTGGCACCAGGCTTGTTGAGTCCGGACAATATGCGCAGTTAACGAAATTCTTTCCCACCCTCTCCCCCGGTTCCCAATGAAGCTAATATCTTGGAATGTAAGAGGCCTAAACGGACTCTTAAAGCACAGAATGTTGAAATGAAAAATCCTCCAGGATCTGCCTACTGTCCTCTTCTTGTAGGAGACCAAGTGCTCTAGTTCTACTCTTCAAACCCTCATGGCCAAACTATGGAAAGGATGCCAAAGTATGGCCATTAACGCTATGGGGGCCTCTAGCGGCCTAGCCATTGCTTGGAATCCGACCCTTATTTCACTGGGGGACTTCTCCTCCACTACCCACTCCCTCTCGACCTCTTTTTACCTTACTGGAACTAGTATTCATGGGTTTCTTTTGAATGTCTACAAGCTCCAACCCCCAACCCTCAAACTTCATCTGATTGACTACCTGGACTGGTTCACTTCCCAGCACCATGACTCCCCTCTCATCTATGGAGGGGACTTCAACTTGATCACCTCCCACAAGGAAAAAAAAGAAGGTCGAAAGACCCTTTCCAATGAGGACTCAAGCTTCAAAAATATCATCCACAATCGCAACCTGGTGGATCTCAACACTTCTCAAGGCTTCTTTACCTCGAACAACCGTCAAGGGGGAGAAAAACGGATTGCTAAGCACCTGGACTGTTCCTGGTCTCAGAAAGTGTTATTGACTTGGGAGGCCTTTTGATTGCCTCTGTCCTTCCGACTGCAAGATCGGATCATTGGCCCATTTCACTCTCCTGGCAAAGTGTGGGTGCAAAGATCCTCTGCCCTTTCTGCTTCGAAAAATTCTGGATTTCTCACCCGAATTTCCAGGACACAATTCGCTCTTGGTGGCTGGGGATGCAGGTGGAAGACCATTCTAAGATGGCCATAATGCAACAGAAGTTAAAAATTCTAAGAGCCAAACTCAGGAGTTGGAATCATCATATCTTTGGCAATATCTTCAAATCCAAAAGCGACTTGGAGAAAGAACTGGAGGGGGTGCGGCAAATAATCATGAATCAGGGTCTCTCGGACACCAACAAAACCAAGGAAAAAGAGATCTTGAACCAGTTGGACAATCGTTGTGAATAGGAGGAAATCCTCTGGAGACAAAAATCGTGGGTTCGGTGGTTAAAAGAAGGGGAGCGCAAGACAACTTTCTTTCATCGCACCACCATACAACACCGCATGAACAATCGCATCTCTACTCTTAAGACAAAGGATGGAACAAACCTAGAGGATCACTAGGATATTGAGTAGGAGTTAGTCTGCTTCTATAAAGATCTTCTCACTGAAACTGTTCCCTCAAGGTCTTAGGCTATAGATTATGTCATATCCAAGATTCCAAAAATTATAAATGATGAGCACAACGCCACCCTAATGCGGCCCATCACTCTTCAGGAAGTGGAATCAGTTGTCAACCAGATGGCGGAAGGTAAGGCTCCGGGACCCGACGGCTTCACCATCAACTTCTTCCATCACTGTTGGGATCTGTTAAAACAAGAAGTGTTGGAGTTGGTGGAGGAATCTAGGCAAAAACAATGGGTCCTTCCATCCCTTAATGCAACTTTCCTCACTCTTATTGCCAAGGAAACTGGCGTTGCTCAACTAGGTAAGTTCATACCAATATCCCGCTGCAACGTTATTTACAAAATCATCGCAAAAGTGATTGCTAACATGCTCAAGCCTCTCTTACCACTGTTTATCTCCCTTGAGCAAACTGGCTATGTTGAAGGTCGTTAGATCTTGGATGGCATCATCCTTGCCCATGAAGTCACTCATTCCCTGAGAGTCACTATGACCCCTAGTATGCTCATCAAAGTGGATCTATCTAAGGCTTTCGACAAACTAAGCTGGGATTTTATTGAGAGAATGCTTCTAGCTTTTGGCTTTAGCTAGGACTGGACTCGATGGATCCTAGCCCTCACCTCTTCTACCTTATTCGCAATCTTGGTTAACGGCTCCCCGTCTACTACCTTCTCCCCTTCCAAAGGTATCCGTCAAGGGGACCCGCTCTCGCCCTTTCTTTTTATCCTCATGGCGGAAGGTTTGGGCTGAATGATAAATGCTGAGGTAAATGCTAGAGCTATTAGAGGTCTTTCTATTCATGGTAACTCCCCCCTAGCCTACTAGCAATTTGTTAATGACAACCTTCTTTTTGGTCACCCCTCTGTCCAGGAAGCTCGCAAGTTCAACAAATTCCTCCACACCTTCTCGGAAGCCTCTGAAACCACCATTAATCTGGAAAAATCCCAAATTTTCTTCTTCAATATGAATGTTATTACTCAGCACAATGTGGCCCGAATCCTTGGATACTCTGCTTCCTCCCTCCCCTCCAAATACTTGGGTGCGCCTCTCACTGACTCAACTATCAAACATTCTTCTTGGAGGGAACTCCTGGACAAACTTGAAATCAAAATCTCTTCTTGGACCTTCAAAACTCTGAATCTAGACAACAGATTAACTCTCCTTAAATCCGTTCTCCAGTCTATGCCTCTTTATTCTTTTTCCGTCCTTGTTTCCCCCAAATGGGTCCTCAAATGCATTAAAAAATTACAACGCTCTTTTCTCTGGGGAGGGGATAATAACCACCACAAATGGCCCCTTGTCAATTGGCGGACAGTCTGTCTTCCAAAGCGTGAAGGGGGCCTAGGAATTCGGGATCTAGAGACAAAAAATTAGGTACTTTCGGCAAAAAATTAGTGGAGCTAGACCTCCAAGAATGCCTCCCTGTGGGATAAACTTTGGAACAACAAATATGCTCCTAGTTGGCCTGCTTCTCAGCTCATTCATTATGACCTAAATCCTCCAGTATCCCTTATTTGGAGAGCAGCCAATTTCCAAAAAGCCTTAATCAAACATCATAGTTTATGGGAAATCAGAGAGGGGGCCTACACCAATTTTTGTCATGATTCGTGGCAACAAATGCCTAGTCTCTGTAGTCAAAATGGCTCTCTGGAACTATAGAACTTCATGCCGAATAAAGCGAGCCTAAAGGTTTGGGACTTCTGGACACTCTCTAATAATTCCCCCTTTAGAAGCTGGATCGCTCCCACGCTTTGGGGCTTCACAGGGCAGGATGATGGTCTATGGCAGGAGCTACAGAAGCGAAAAATCTGCATCACTCAAGGACCTGACATTATTAGATGGGGGCACCGGCCGAAAGGAACCTTCACCATCAAGGAGGCGTACCTCTCAAAGACTCAACGATCAGAGGTGGATCTTGAACCACTATGGCGAAGAATATGGGGATCTAATCTTTGGCCAAAAATCTCGACCTTCCTTTTGCTACTCACTCACCGCAGCATCCTCACTTGGGGTAATATTTTTAAAAGGGGCTTCCTAGGGCCGTCTATTTGCGTTATGTGTGGCGACCAAGCTGAAACAATTGACCATCTTCTTGACTCGTGCGTTACTACTAGTGAGCTTTGGGACATGGTGACCACCAGATGTAGAAGATATAATCGAGCTAGGGGTAACGTTGTCCTAACCTTGCAACAATGGGAAGAAAATCCATTCCATTGTGGCCTCTTGAATAGGCTATGGGTTCTTATCCCCAGGTTCTTAGTTTGGAACATTTGGTTGGAAATAAATCACAGAATCTTTGAAGGAAAAAAGAGGCCCATCTCGATGATTTGCGATATAATTGTAGGTGACATTCAGGAAACTCTCTTCTCGAAAGTTTGGTTCAACTCAGACTTTCCCACTACTCAGTCTGAAATTGATATTACGAAAAGCTAAGACTTTAGAAAGATCCCAGTCTCCACTACTCCCAAACCTATTCCCTTGAATCCTTCCAGCCTAGATTCTTGGAGCGCCCCCTTGATGGCTTTCTTAAAATAAACTTTTATGGGGCCTCTAAAGGAAATCCCTTAGAAGCCGACTTCGGTCATAAACTCTTCGGGCTCCATTCTATAGGTCTTCTACAGTTCTCTTGGGTATGACAACAATAATGCAGTTGAACTGGTTGGGATCTCAGAAGGTATCTCCTTGGCCATCAAGGGAAATCTCCTGCCTCTCATTGTCGAAGGGGATTCTCAAATCATTCTTATTATGGCCACTCACCTCCTCAATGGATCCTAGGCCTCTAAGCTCTATCCAAGTTGGAGGCTCGAGCAGGGCTTGGTTAAATTGGAAAACCTACTCTCTCAGACAAGATCCATTACTTTTCAACATGTTAGAAGAAAGGCGAACTCACTTGCTAACTGTCTAGCCAACATTGGAGTCGACTACAACTCCCCACTCTGGGAGGGGGATTTGAGCCACATCCACTCTGAAGGACTGAGACAAAACTGCCAGACATTTCCCACAAAGATCTTCCTAACCCGGATGTGGGTGTCGTGGCAGATATGGCACGTGGCGAGCCCATGACACACAAGCCAAAGCACCCGACCCGTGGCAGGAATGTGGAGGAGCATTTAAAGTGTCGTGGGGATTACACCCCGATGCATTCACTCCAGTAGCTACCATGTCGCGTTGGCCAAGCTGGTTCTGGCCTCTGGGTACCACCACCAGGATTCTCATGCGTGTGGTTCTAATGGCCTCGATCATGCACAGGTTTAAGATGATAGTGCGAGCGCTTCTTTCCATTGCCAATTATTTCGTGCTGCTCGACACCTCGTCTCCACCTGCGAACTTGGCTTCTGATACCGGCTCCTAATTCTTTGCAAATATGTCAAGACAGTGGGGAAAATCCCGAAGAGGGAGAGTCGATCGAATTACCACCAACCAAGACTGGGTAGTAATGGATGGTTATTGGGAGGGGGTGTCCATCCCCGTTCGGATTCTCATCGACAAATGTGAAGCTCACCTAATTACCGACCACCTCTCCTCTTGAAGGAATGAGGGTCGCATCAACCACTAATGGCTCATCGAGAACATGTTGGGTGCTCTTATGGAAGACACCAAGGCCAACTGGTCCAAGGCCAGGGACATGAATCAAACTCTAAAGGCTCACTTGGTTCAAATGGAAGGAATGTTGGGAAGTTTGGAAACCACCTTTGGTGGGCATACTTAAGCCCTGAATAGCCATGCTGGTGGTAGTAGCATTTTTGCAGAGGGAGATCCTGGGAGAATTATGCAGCGATAGGGGGAGGTGAGTTTGTACCGAAAACCACGGAGCCGCGTGGCAAGGAACTCGCCATGAATTCCTTCCCCATTCCATCTAGGATTGGTTAGATGGAAATTAAAAGAGTTCGCGATGAGAGTGAGGCTATCGTTCTTCCCTGACGCAAGGTTGAACCCCAGCCAGTCAAGTTGTCAACTCAGGAAGGGACAGAGGAGGACAACTTCAGCTGCCCGATTCTAGAAGAGGTTCCCCAAACGCAGCTAGTTAAGGAGGTTCCGGAAACTACTTGCGACCTCCAATTTTTTTGTTACAATCTGCTTCATAATATTGTATATTTTAGTTGTTTTTTTATAGGCTTTTACAGACATTGTTCTTCTCCAAAAAATACTTGCTTTCCCTACTCCAGGCAGAGGTTTTGTAACTATGGGCACAACCATTTTGATCCTTTTGAATACCTGGGCTGGTAACTCCACTTACTTAGACCACCACAGACAGTTATTCTCTATGTATTTTTTATTTCCACTATTTAATAGAATTCTGTAGCTTAGAAAAAAATAAAATTAAGACCAAATAAAAAGTAATTAAAAAAATCCATGTTGGTGCAAAAAATTAAAAAAAATCCATTTACATGTAAAAAATTTAAGATAAAATTTACACATCAAGAAAATGGATCCCTCTGAATGCTTGATAGATCCGGGTTTAAGATGGATCTATGCTGGTATAGACTCATCTAACTCTGGTTCTACAAAGTGTTGAGAGGGATCAAATCTACAAACCTTTCACCACTATGCTACAACACACTAATGCATGCATTCTTTTTTCTTTTTTTTAATGGGACATACGATGCTTCACCTACCGCGAGCTCCAGTATGCAACAACACAATGATGCATGCATTCTTTTTTCTTTTTTCTTTTTTCTTTTTTTTTTATGAGACAGACAGACACTTCCCCCCACCCGGGCTGTAGAAATGCACCTTCTCAATGCAATAATGACGAAGAGAGAAGTTTCTTATTTTACCAGTATAGACCCATCTAACTCTCTAGTTCTACAAAGGGCCAAGAGGAATCAAATTTGCAAACCTTTTGCCACTAAACTACAACACACATCCCTCTCACCATTATACTACAACACACTTATGCATGCATTCTTACTTTTTATTTTTATTTTTTTATGTTTCTTATTTTTATGGGACAAACTAACACTTCCCCCCACCCAGGCTCCACTATGCCACAACACATTGATACATGCATTATTATTTTTTTTTATTTTTTTTATGGGATAGACGGACACTTCTCCCTCACCCGGGTTGTAGAAATGCGCCTTCTCAACGTAATGAAATTTTATATGGTATTTTGTTATTTTCGTGCATTATTACGCCGACTTCACTCTCACTTGTTCCATATATAATGGTTATTTAATGCATTCTCAACAATGAAGTTGAGCCTCAAAATGGCCCACACCCCAAACAAAGTTAACAATTAACCACCTCCTAACAAATTGGGGTTGAAGACAACTTGAAAGGTTGTAAGTGTTTTGCGATGTAATGATTGCAATCTTGTTTCTAACCTTTGAGTGTAGTTTTTTCATTATTGAATATCAAGAAGCATGTGTAGGTTATGCCAGCGTGCCTTAGTTAGTAATTTTGTTGGTTATATTCTCATCGGAAAGTTTGGATGGCAGTTCTTGATATGACTAAGGGTTTATTCATGATTACTTTTAGAGAGGCCTTGCATTGTTGGGTTGTTTTCCATTGAGGGACTTAGGTTTGACATAATACTTTGGATGTTGTTTTTTCTTTCTTTCAATTGAGAGCTTTTTTACAAAGACTCTATTAGAATTTAATACATACAGTTTACTTTATTATGCAATTGAGTTTTGGTTGAATTGTTTGCGTGCTCAAGCAATCAATCAAGGGGCTTTCTAGCCTAGACCCAATAGGAATATTTGCCTTTGATTTAATATGTTGAATACCATTAGGACTCCATCAATATTCAAGTTGTGGATCGAAGTATTCATCAACCTATGCATTATATTAACATCCCAACTACATGTAAGAAATATCTACATCATGATCAACATATAAAGCATTATAAACTCATGACCAAGAGTCCTCCAACAAATGTTTTACGTTATTCCCATCAGGTGAATCAAGCCCATTCAACATTGAACAGTGTTCGAGATGGTTGGGCCTACTTATAAGGAAAGGTTTGAATGCTAACAAGTAGCCTCAGACTTAGTTGGATTCTGAGTGTGAGTTACTCACGACATACAGTAGTGGCACCCAAGATTGTAATGTCTTGCTCTCACAACTCTTAGCCTCAACGTAATGTACACAAGAGATGTAAGTCATTGCCATCTATGTTGCTCTTGTATGTATTGGTAGTAACCCATGAAGGAGGATAACCCCTTTTAATAGTGAGAGAATTTAATTTGTTTCCCAGGTATTATTTATATGTTGTCATGTACCTTAATAAAAAAACAATAAACTAAAAGTATAAATAACATAATAAACCGGGTTGGCAGGTGCGGGGGGAGTCCTTACAGACTCTAATGGAAGCAAATTGAGTGACTATGCTTGGGAAATTGGAAAAAGAACTAATAACGAAGTAGAATGGTTAGCTTTGATAAAAGGGATGGACATTGCAAGAAGTAACAATATCAAGGACCTCGTGGTCTTTGGAGACTCAATGATGGTGATTAGAGAAGCCAGACCTTTAGTCAATCCTCGCCGGAAACCTGTCTCTACGATGCATCGGCATTTAATCCTTCTAGCTAAAGATTTTCACTCCCTCTCATACCTCCACATCATAAGAAAAAACAACCAATCCACTGACTCTATGGCTAATGTTGGCACGGGTTTGAATTGTGGGCATGTTCTTATCAATGGTAGACTTAAGGTGGATGCTTGGGTGCCTTAACTTGTTCTCCCCTAACCCCTTGATCCTCACCCCCTCCCCCCTCATGACCCTCCCATCGACCTCATTAATTCTCCATATACCTCCTAGATCCTCCCGCTCCTTTCAAACGTCCCCTCCCTAAATCGACAACTATCCCTGGCAGAGACCACCTGGCTCGCATGTGGGAGTTTAATGTGGATGACCTCCAAGGTGGTGGCTAGCTATATCATGCAGGGTGGCGAAGCTTCTAGCTCCATGCGAACCCTTCTGCGTTTGTGTTCCCTGTTTCTCTGTGCCTTTCCCTTCAGTGTAGTCTCCGGAAGTATGTTGTCCTCACTAGCTATGGAGGACTGCAACCAGTGCCCACCTGCTCAGCATTGTCGAAAATGCAAGAAAAATTCTCAGGGGCAGCCCGGGGGGGCTTGCAATGGCGGTCCGAAGTGCTATCTCTCTGACCTCTTCCATGGAACCGACGGCAATGACCCCCATAGGGGTGGAGTAACTAAAATGGCTTGCTTCAACCAGCCTAAGATGGATGAGTATGGCAGCGGAAGAAGATGGGTGCCCCTAGAAGCTGGTCATGGACAGGGGAGCAGGAGCCTGGCACAGTTCCTTGGCTGTGGTTTCGCCTCCGGAAAGACCCCGGACTCTGGCCTACACTTGACCCCTTATGATTTCAGTCATGGTGTAACTCCGCAGTTGTTTCGTGGCAGTCCTAGTGAATTAGGTAGTAAGAACTGGAAGCATGTTAATGGCGACATTAGGGGTCTGGTCAGTCTGGATTCTCCTCAAGGACAGGGAAGTCCTTACCCTAAACTACATTCTCATCTTCAGGATCTGGATGCACAAGTGTGTTGGCTCAGGGGAGATCTCCTAGACATGAAGAAAGCTATCTCTCACTTGACCACCTTTGTTCAAATCTCCAACTCAGAAGTTCGCTCAAGCACGGGTAAGACAAAAGATTGTTTTGATAAATTGATGAGCAAATACGATACATTCTACAATTGTCTTCGAATTGTAGAAGCAAAAGTGGATTGCGTTAGGACCAACAGTGGAAATAGTCCCTCGGTCATCTTGAATATAGACGATGGAAATGCAGGCACAACTACTGGCAGCAAGGACAAAATTTCCCGAAACCACCATGAAAACTAGCGCTTTGGGTCTGAGCTATTCTTTTTTTGGTAAGGCATTTTCAATACTAGTTATATTTTCTATTTCTGTTGCATCTTGTTAGGGAAGTTCTTCAATATCTATTGTTGTATTAGTTCTGCAAGTTTTTCCAATTGTAATAAGCATAAGGATGATTTTGAACTACAGAGGCTAGCAATTGATGAGACTATCTCGACAGCTCTGGTCTTTTGGGAATAGCCTCCCCTTATCTTTGTAATCTGCTCCACCTTTTTAATATAAAGCTTTTATCTGTTTGTGTAAAAAATAAAAATAAATAACATAATAAAGAAATATTTTAGAATGAAAAGGACATGCGTACCACAACAATAGACAATTACAGAGAACCAAATATCATAATACCAATACCTTTATTGATGAAATAAATGTTCACTTGCATCTTCAAGGGTGCAACCTCCAAATGAGTAGAGCTCCAATTGCAGTATACTTCACAAGGCATCTTATTATGTTGCTTCTACTCCTTTATATAGTTTTCGGTGAAGGCACTTTCTAGTATGCAGAACCTTCTAGTAAACCTTCTTAGTGAATAAAATTTCTAGTAGACAAAACCTTCAAGTAAGTCTTCTTACAAATATTACTTTCACATTATATCTACTCCATGGGCCTTATTTAATATAGACGATCCTAATACATAGAAACCTATATATCTATTTAATGGGGTTATGGTGGGACCCTAACATGCCCTCTCCCTTGAAAAGCAACATGATCCTCGATGCTGGAGATGCGGAAATTATTGAAGTATATGTGTTGGTTCCCTTGTAGCACCCTCGATGTGAATATATTTCCACTAAATTGGGACCTCTTGGATGGTGTGTTGGTGGAGATGATGTTACCATTTGTCGAGGATGACCTCGGGATACAACCAAATGGAACCTTTTTCATCCAATTCGAGGAAGCAAGTTTAAATACAACATCGAGATCCAACCAATTTCTTCAAGCAGAATACATGAAAGATGGGATGAATATTAGAGTGGTTGGATAGCTACAATTTGTAAGCCATGGTACCAGCACGTTTGAGGACCTTATCGGGCCCATAAAACTTGGGAGCAAGCTTTTGGTGGTGGTTGGCCTTAAGTGAGGTTTGCTTGTAGGATTGTGGGATGAGGAATACTTGATCCCCTTTCGCAAAATGGATTTCTGAACAATGTTGAGCAGCCTCCTACTTCATCCTATTCTAAGCCATGGACAGATTAGCCTTGAGAGTACGAAGAATGCTGGCTCGAGCTATGAGTTTTTTGTCAACCTCATGTACCTTAGAGATGCTCGATAATTAGGATAGTGTTGCGGGGGGATTTTGGCAATAGACAACTTCAAAACGAGTCATTTGATAGGCAACATGATAAGTTGTATTGTACCACCATTCAACTCGAGGCAACCATTAATCCCATCAAGATTGCCACTTTAAATTAAAGCACCATAAATACACTTCCAGGTATATGTTGACAACTTCATATTGACCATCAGTTTGGGGGTGATATGTGTTGACGAGATTCAATTGAGTGCCATGGAGCTAAAACAACTTTTGCGAAAAAATTATAATGAAGGTGGGGTCACGATCCATGACAATAAATTGTGGCATACCGTGGAGTTTGAAGATATTATTGATGAAGACTTGGCCACCATAAAGGCCTTGAAAGTGTGTTGTAGAAATTAGCATATTTGGAAAGGAAATCAAGCACAACCATGATTACAAACTTATTGCCATATTTTGGTAACCTCACAATGAAATCCATAGAAATTCCAATCCATACCGCAAGTGGAATGGGAAGTGGTTGAGTTTCACTTGGGGGTTTCACTAGTTCACCTTTATTTCATTGGCAAGTGTTACATTTTGTCCTAAATGTGTGGATGTCCTTCTCCATGCCTTCCTAGAAAAATGATTGTTTGATACTTTTATATGTATTGTGAAATCTTGAATGATCAACTGTGGGGGAGGAATGTAGCTCAAATAACACCTATGATTTCAATGTTGATTGTGTATGCAAATATAGACGTTCTCTGTAGCGAAGTTCATCATTGTGCCAAGTATAGCCTGAATATGCACAGGGTTCCTTTTGAAGTTGTTGGATCATGGTAACAAGTGTGGGATCTATGGACCATTCATGATAGACGCCAATCAACCAATCTACTATGATGAAGGAGAGAGAAAAGAGGGAACCATGCACTTCATACATTTGAGAGAGAGAATCTACTACCACATGCTCCTTGCCTTTTCGGTAAATTATCTCATAGTCGTATCCCAACATTTTGGTGACCCATTTTTGTTGCTCAGGGGATGAAGTTATTTGTTCTATAAATTATTTTAGGCTACGATAATCAACTTGATATGGAAACATTGCCTAAGGAGGTGTGGACACCAAATGTCCATAGCATGCAATATTGCCATCATCTCTGTTCCATAAGTCGATTTTCCTAAGTGCTACTCACAAAGTAATTTACTAGTAAAATCCAACAATCTACCTTCTTACATAAGGACTAATCTGATGCCTTTACCCGAGGCATTGTATTCTAGGAAAAGGTTTTAGTGATGTTGGGCAAAATGAGCACATGGGTGGTACACATAGCCTTCTTTAAGTCCTATAAAGCCTTTTTATGTTGCATCATTCCAAGTGAAAGCATTTGTTTTTGGCAAAGTTGTGAGTGGAGCTACAATATTACCATAGTTATGAGCAAACTTTCTAAAATAACCAATGAGACCCATAAACCTCTTAGGATTTTAAAAGTTTTGGGGTGAGTCTAATCCTTCATTGCTTCGATTTTCTTTGGAACCACACACACACCCTCGTGACTAACAATATGACCTAAGTATTCCACCTCATAGACACTAAAAGAGCACATTTGGAACTTTTAAGGAAGAGTTGATGATCCACGAGTAGTTGTAAAACCTGTTCCACATGGGCTTGCCAAGTTTTACTATAGATTGAGATGTCATGAAAAAGGACGAGGACAAAATTATACATAAAAGGTTTAAATATTTTGTTCACGAGACTCTAGAAGGTGGAGTATAGTGTCCCCAACCCAAAAATAAGGTTAAAGGCACTAGAGACTTAGAAAAAAGGATAAACTAAATATTACATATCTGAATATAGAATCCTAAGGTTAGGCCATCGGGCCATTCAACCTAAACTTAGCCTCATGAAAATTAAACATTACAATTCCCAATGTACATACTTAATAGACATAATGATAATGTATTTCGTAAAATGAATGCATGGTATTTAGAATATTCTGTATGATGTAATTAACTCAAGTAAATGATAGTAAGTATCAATTTGTAAAACTATAATGAACTCGAGTGGTAACTATTGTAGTTAACATTTGCATGCATAATAGTTATCTTTCGTATGAGGATTACTGTTCGGTTCAGTGATGTGTGTGCTGATAGAAGTGCTTAAGTAATAAGTAAAAATATCATCAAACTATAGTCACAACCACACAACCAAATCAAGGCAAGGCATAGGCTGCCAACTACAAGCTCCGAAATCAATCCTGTGGTTGTCCCCTACAACCAACTTTCACTAGTATAACTTAGATTAAATGGTTTCCTTCCCTCTAGCCATCAATCGCCATTACATATCATATTTAACATAGCATAAGTAGATCTACAACAACATAATCAGATCTGCAACATTACAATCTAATCTGCAACAAGGGTGCTCCCAATCAGAAGACAAGGTGTGTTCCCTCCAGTTCCGGAAATACTGTAAGCCAAAATAGTCATAACTTTGTCATTCGGAAAGCTTTTCCAGTGAAACAAAAAGTGTTTATTACTGGTATCATTGCTCTGGACGCAATGGAATAGGTTAAAAAACCCATAAATGAACATAAATGGGTGAACCAGAACCTATGGTTGTGCCCCTTTCATCACTGTGGGAGTTACATTCGTGAACCATGAAGTAGGGGAGAAAGAATATAAAATAGAAGAGTTCTAATACAAAGTATCAAGAGCCACCCATCCTGCATATAAATACCGGCACATCATCCATAAACAATTGAAAATTCATTTCAGTCTCCATGGCACATAAACATAATAAAATAACATAAATAAATATATGAACAAATACATATCTTTAATGACAACTGGCTGCAACAGGACAACGCTCCTTCCAGCCATAGACACAGTCAATCCTTCCTCGCGTGAACAGTTCACCCCCGAGATAATACCATGGATCCATAGGTATAGGCACACTTAGTCTAGAAACTCTTGGAACTACCTCTTCCGAGAGCCACAATGCTTTCTACTACTACTTTCTTGTCCATCTCCACTTCCTATGGGATGTGACTCCTCTCACCAACCCATTTCCTGGCTTCCTATGTGAGAACCTAGACTAGTAGAGTGATATAACAGAAGCAAAGGGGAAAAACTAGACAAACTCTAATTCTCAACACACTCTTAATACTATTAACATTACCAACATGGTGAGATAGCACAAGTCAAGTGATCCAAAGCTCAAGATTAGCTTCAACAAGGAGATAGTACATGTATAAATATCTCAAGGAGGGAAATTCGAACCCAAGGTGGCCAACTAGAATTGGTTTGAGTGTGGTTGGGCTTCATCATGGAGACTTAACTCGAATTAGTGGAGTAGTGGCCTAGTTAGGAGATTCCCTTTCCTGAATTAGCACCATGAGGAGGAGTTACCAAAAACCAAGGAGTGGAGCCATGAAGAGCACAAGAGGCACACTAATGCATAAGGGGGGTTACAAAACATGAAGGAGGGCACATTAGGTGATAGAGGGGATCCAATAGGGTCATAAATATCATAGAAGCACAAAAATAGGGATGAATGGAGGAGTGGGGTGCACTTGTGGAGGTGGAGGCACAAATCAAGGAGGTGGAAGCTAAATTCTAGCTTACAACTCCTATAATATAGGGAGAGGGCTCATAAATGACAAAAACACATAAATGTGAGGGAATTTCTCCCAAGGAGGGTGCATTAGGAAAGAGGGGCCCACTAAGGTATGCGTAAGGTGCAATAATAACCCCGTAGTCCATAAAAATGAAAAATGGGGTCCGTTGTATAATGTTTGGGTGACCAACACTATTAAAGTCACCAAGGCACTAACTGAACTAGGATGGACAACTACCATCCAACAACAAGTTCTAAGGTGTTAGGGATGTCCCCCATTCCCCCTCACAACGTGAGATCCATGGTCTCCCATACTCTTTTAGTTGCCTTTGTTGAGCCAAATGTTTATTTAATTAATAGCAACAACATTCAAAGATAACAACAATGACAACAACAACATTAACATTAATAATAATATTGCCAAAGTCCATAATCACATCATAAAAAAATGAGCATAAGTCCATAGCTATATTAACAAATAGAACATAAGTCCATAGTCAAATAAAAGACCATAATCTCAGGGCTTAACAACCGGGGTATCACATGGAGGGGGCATTGCAAAGGCGAAAGGACATCACCGAGAAATCGTAATGGCCTTCATGAGTGTGAAAAGCAATTTTGTGGATATCCTTCTCCTTCTGTGAATTTGATGATACTTTGAGTGTACATTGCACACTTGAGATCATCTAGAAGGTAATTAATGATAGGAATGGGAAACTTATCCTCGATGGTCAGTTTGTTTAAGGCATGGAAGTCAGGACACATGCGCCAAGTGCCTTATTTCACGAGGACCATAACAACATGAGAATAATAAGGCCTAGTATCAGGGTGGATGACACCAACAAATAAAAACTCCTAAATCATCTTTTCAATTTCATTTTTTGGGGAAAAAGGTTGGTGATACATGCATACATTAGGTGTGAGGCTACCAGGTATGAGTGGAATGGAGTGATCATGCTCACCATGGGAACAATCCTTTGGGAGTGTCAGATATAAATAGTATTTATCTAAGATTAATGTATGTCAGAAGGAATGGGTGGACGAAGGGTCTCTAAAGCTTGAATAGCATGGAATTGATCCAAAATTCCCAAATGGTCCTTTTTAAGATGTTTTTCCATACAGTGCGAGTTGATAATATATAAATATATGACTATAATTCCTTTGAGAGTGTAGTTGTGCCCTGTCTATTGGAGACTCATGTATAAAGCACCAAATCCATGGTGATGGGACCTAATGTTTGTAACCATTCAGTTCCCAATACAATATCACAACCAACCATTTCAATAACAAACATTTGGGTTTCGAGGGAATAATCACCCATTTGAAACTGCACATTGCCACAACGAAACCACATGTCATAGCTTCGCCATTTGCAATCATGATTTCGAAGTTATTCACCACATGGATATAGCAATGCATTTCTTGAGCTACCCGACTATGAATATTGTTATGCACTATTAATTAAAACTATGTCCTTGTGATGTTGATGTATCCCATCAATTTCAAGGTTTGGGGAGCAAAAAGACTAATCAAGATATGCAAAGAGATATGGGGTTCCACCTCAGGCAAATCAGGTTGGGAAATGTCTTCCACATATGGATGAGGATCTCCTAGCTTCAACTTTCGCATCAGAAATGTCCTCTGAAATGGCCATAAAGAGTTTTTTCTCCTTACATTTATGTCTAGGGAAATATTTATCATCCATGGAAGGGAAGGCAAGTGGATGGGGATGAGGAATAAATGGGGCCTTTCGATTTGAGCATTCATTACCTTTTGTGCTTCTTTAGTTCTTTAACTGTCATCCAACTAAGTAGTAGGATGACCCATTAAGAACTTTGCGTGTATCTCTTCTATGAAATCATTGATGAAACATTCCTTGTAAGAAGTATCGGACATGCCCTCAGTGCAGATGCCTAGCTTCTCAAAAGAGGAGATGAAATCTTCGAGTATGTCAGATTGTTTGAGGTTGGCCATTTTCCCCATATAATGAGTGTTTGTTTCAAAACATTTATAGAGATTTGAAACAAATTGTGCCCAACCAATATAACCCATGTATTGTCCCATTGCCACCATTGCCAACACTCATGATTCAAATATAAAACACCCACTCAGAGTTTCATTATATCATCTATGATGCCATGCAAATAAAATTAATGTTCTACATGAGTGATCCATCTTATGGGATTTGACCCATTGAATTCAGTGATATCTGCTTTTGGAAGTATGTGCCACAATTAAGTCATCGGATCATAGACAAGCGGGCTAGAGTGAGGCCTAGTGCCTAGTGGGATCAGATGATGCAACCCCTTCCTCATGGGAAGACTAGTTTGAATATGAGTATCTCAAAGATGATGAAGGAAAGAGTGTCATGAATTGGATCATTTGGTTGAAAAGTAACTTCAAATTGGTAAGCTTAGCTTGCATGTCATCGAGATTTTGTTCAGTAGACGAGTGGTTGTGATCGAACTTGTTTTCAAACTCATCATAGACTATTTCAAAGTGGCAAACTTCGTTGGAGATACAATTTTTTTTTTTAACAGAAACGTATGTTTGTATATAAAAAAAAAAACGTGGTTTTGAACCAAATCGGCTAAGTACATGTGAAGGCCATTTTGGAAATGAGTAGTTCGGCTACACTTGGGCTTGTGGAGACCATTATTGAGTGAAGATGTATTTAAGTCACAATTGATCCTTCGTCTCAAGCTGAAAGGATTTATTACAAAAAAAATTTAAAATTGCACTAATATTGCTGTATGTGCTGCCAAAAAAAATGTAACTTTCTGAATATATTGAGATAATCAAATGCCCAATGATCAGCGTTCTGTAACTGGCGTTCAACTTCTGTGTTGTTGAGATTGATAGAAAGCATCTAAATTCTAGAAAAGGGCAGGAGGCTAGATCGTGATGTGAATTTGGTGCTGAAGATGCTAATGTCTGAAAAGAATCCGTAATCTGATCCATATTATGTCTGAAAAGAATGCGTAAACTGATTTCACAAGTTTCAATACTCAGCTTCTGACTTTGGAGGAATTTAAGACTTCTGCAATATTGGAATATCTGTGAATCTGGAAGGGTCTGCAATAGAAACTAGCCAACATATTTTGGAGGATCGTGCTCAGAAAATTCAGAAACTGATGATTCTGCTTTGATGGAGAAGTTAATAAACAATTTCATGGAATGAGATGAAGGCCGCTGTCATTTCCAGTTGCCTTGGTGTAGAAAAGAAGACCTTCTCATGGAATATAATGTATTCCCATGTCAATGTTGGAGAATCCCTTGTTTAAGTCTGCTAGCTGCATTAGCTTCTATATCAGCTTCAATGATTAAAATTCTGAGTATATGAAATGACTTAAAATGAATAAATGTTCTTGAGATATGCCTTATTCGCTGGATAATTCTGTTGAGAGCTGAATTGTTTAAATTGAAGGTAGTATTGATTTCTCTAATTATAATCATAGAATCTCCGTATACATGTAGGTTATCAATCTTCTGGTGTTTGGCTATTTGGCATCCTTTTAACAGTGCCAGAGCTTCTGCTACGTTGTTAGAGCATGTACCCAAGCTCCATCTGAATTTCAAACTTATAGTGCCTTCCTTTGTCCATAGAACACCCCCTACCCCTGCTTCTCCAGGATTATTCTTGGATGCCCTATCAAAATGTAAGTTGTCAGTGTCCTGTTTGTTTCTCCAATTTTGGAATTCGGTGTTAGATGATCTAAGTTGCCATGCTGGATGCTTTCTCGTTTGTGGCTCATTGATTGGGTGAGAAATATGGACTCAAATCCAGTTCTTTTCGTAAATGTTAAGAGTTTCATCAATCTTATACTTGGAGAGTTTGAGACATTCAATTAGCAGTGCTTTGGCTTGGCCTACAATTTGTAGGGGCGTGAAGTGCTTCTCTTGAAAGATGGCATGATTTCTAGTTGTCCATAATTTCCAGCAGGTAAATTTAGGGATGGAAATCCATATATGATGCCAGGGATTCTTGATTGGGAGGGGAGAAGGATAAGTGGATTTCCATTCAAGGAAGAGTTGGGAGGTGGAAGTAAAGGGAGGCATGATGAAATTGAGATCTTGGAGTAGTAGGTTCCAAACTAGCTTGGTGAATTGACAATCCAAGAAGAGATGGTTGATAGTTTCAAGACTGCTATGGCAGAGAGGGCACCAAAAGGGCCCATGGAAACCTTTCTTGATCAGATTATCTTCAGTAAGGACTTTGCGATGTAGTAATGTCCAGATGAAGAAATTGACTTTAGGTAGCCCTAGCGGGTTCCAAGCAAGTTTCCATAAATCTCTTCTTGTTTCATCAAAGGTTTGGAGGGCTTTGTAGCCAAGAGCTGGGGTATAGGAACCCGTGGGACCCCATCCCCGTTCATCTTTGGCAGTGAGATGTATGGGGGCGCATCCTTTCAGTTTGTTGGTGAGATTGATGTTGTCGACCTCAAGATGAGGGTTAATAGCTATAGTGTTCCAACTTTGCCAATTGCCTTGAGAATCCCAAGAACTGAAGTCATTTAGTGATTTGATTCCATGTTGATTGAGCCAAACTGCGATGTTCTGTAACTCTTGGGAATTTTGAAGAATATCGTTGTCCATGATTTTTTCTGTGAAGATATTGATTTTCTTGCCATTGCCAGGTACCCAGTAAAGCTCTTTTGAAAAAAACTCCCAAGCTGCCTTGCATAGAGTCCGGGTACTTGATCCATTGGAGATTGGCTTGAGATCGAGACATCTAAGATTGGATCCATGTAAATTTTTTTTCCTAAGAATTTGACTTACTCGATGATTTTTTTTATGTAGAATTTGCCAGAGCAGCTTGCCTCCCATGGCCAGATTTGCATCATATGGATCGCAAATTTGAAGTCCCCCCGAGGATTTTGCCTGCTTGATAGTATCCCAATTTACAAGGTGCATTTTATTATCATTGTTTTTTTTGCCAGTCCAGAGGAAATCTCTGATAATTTTGCTCATCTGCTCTGCTGCACCTTTTGGAGCAAGGAGGATAGAAAATTGGTAGATAGGAAGGGCCGATAGGACAAAATTTACTAAAATTAGTTTCCCTGCCTTGTTGAGCCAGTGGCCTCCCCATCTTCTAATTCTACTTTTAAATTTGTTGATTGTGTCCTCCCAATTTCTAGAATTTGCTTTCCCATAAGTGACGGGGAGGTCAAGATATAAGAATTTGTCCCACTTAGTGTGAACTTTGATGCCAATTATTCTGGTAATCTTAGCTGCAACATAATGTTTTAAGTTCTAGCAATAGACTGCACTTTTTTGCAGATTGATCTTGCCACATGAAGCATTGCAATAAATGTTTAAAATGCGCTTGAATTTGCGAGCCATAATGGGATATGCTCCGCCAATTAGAAGAGAATCATTAGCAAAAAGGGAATGATTGATCGGGTTGCAGTCATAGGTCAATTGGAGACCAGGAAGGGAGGCAGTGGTCATTTCATGGTTCAGTTTTTTGCTGAGAGAATCCGCCAGAATGATATACAGAAATGAAGAGAGTGGACAGCCTTGTCTAATGCCACGCGTAGCTTGGAAGAAGTCCGTGGGCCGACCATTAATAAGGGGAGCTATCCAGGGTCTGCTTATGCACGCAGAGATCCAATTGATGAAGATTTTGTCAAATCCAAAGCGGATCAAAATTTTTAGAAGAAAGGATGCTTGACACGGTCAAATGCATTGGCCATGTCGAGTTTGATTAACATACAATTTTCCTTTCGAGATCTACTTGAATGGATTCCTTCTTGTACGAGAATGACGTTGTCGAGAATTTGCCTTCCTTCGAGGAAACCACCTTGGTTATCGGAGATAATTCTATTTAGTAAAGGCTTCATCCGATTTTCTAGCTCATTTGGAGTGGTGTTGGAAGTTAATGAAAGGGGAGGAACTTTTATAAAACTATCAAGGATATAGTGGAAAGAACATATAGACATATTTTTCACCTACAATACAAAAATTAATCCAATGATTCCAAGAATCAGGCTAACTACAAGAGGCGTTTCCAGAGCAATGGTCAATGAGACCTGTCAAACTTGCAATAGCAAAAACATACAACAACAGAAAAGAATAACTCAAAAATTAATATTATCAAACATGTTTTTATAGAATATGTATATACTACTACAAAGCATGCATTTATTAATATTAATTCTATTATGTTTATTTTTCATATCGGCATAAAAATAGTTTAATGTCATTTTACATTTTTAGGAAGATTGTGAAAATCCCAAAGGATGAACGAGGTGATACCTTAAATATGCCAGTAGGGATTTCCAAAAAAGTGTACAAGGATGAACGAGGTGATAATTTTGCTCATCTGCTCTGCTGCACCTTTTGGAGCAAGGAGGATAGAAAATTGGTAGATAGGAAGGGCCGATAGGACAAAATTTACTAAAATTAGTTTCCCTGCCTTGTTGAGCCAATGGCCTCCCCATCTTCTAATTCTACTTTTAAATTTGTTGATTGTGTCCTCCCAATTTCTAGAATTTGCTTTCCCATAAGTGATGGGGAGGCCGAGATATAAGAATTTGTCCCACTTAGTGTGAACTTTGATGCCAATTATTCTAGTAATCTTAGCTGCAACATAATGTTTTAAGTTCCAACAATAGATTGCACTTTTTTGCAGATTGATCTTGCCACCCGAAGCATTGCAATAAATGTTTAAAATGCGCTTGAATTTGCGAGCAATAATGGGAGATGCTCCGCCAATTAGAAGAGAATCATCAGCAAAAAGGGAATGATTGATCGGGTTGGAGTCATAGGTCAATTGGAAACCAGGAAGGGAGGCAGTGGTCATTTCATGGTTCAGTTTTCTGCTGAGAGAATCCGCCAGAATGATATACAAAAATGAAGAGAGTGGACAGCCTTGTCTAATGCCACGCGTAGCTTGGAAGAAGTCCGTGGGCCGACCATTAATAAGGGGAGCTATCCAAGGTCCGCTTATGCATGCATAGATCCAATTGATGAAGATTTTGTCAAATCCAAAGTGGATCAAAAATTTTAGAAGAAGGGAATGCTTGACACGGTCAAATGCATTGGCCATGTCGAGTTTGATTAACATACCTTTTTCCTTTCGAGATCTACTTGAATGGATTGCTTCTTGTACGAGAATGACGTTGTCGAGAATTTGCCTTCCTTCGAGGAAACCACCTTGGTTATCGGAGATAATTCTGTTGAGTAAAGGCTTCATCCGATTTGATAGCAATTTGGAAATGATTTTATAAGAGGCATTGCACAGTGATATCGGTCTGAATCTGTTGAAGGAACTGGGGTTGGTTTCCTTTGGGGAAAGGAACAAAAAAGTATTGTTCGTGCATCCATCGATTTTGGCTTTGGTGTGAAAATTCCTTATCAATCTCATAAAGTCTTTTTTGATATACTTCCAGCATGCTGAGTAAAAATGCATGGAAAAACCGTGAGGACTTGGTGCTTTATCAGGTTCAAAAGAGAGAATGGTATTATATACCTCTTGCTCGGAGAATGGGATGCAGATCTTGAGATTTTATTCTTGCATGATACTCTGAGGAATATGCTCCAATAGAGCTAGCTCGTCGTCATTATTGGCATTGTTGTCATCTGCGTAGAGATTGGAGAAATGAGAGTAGGCAACGTTATTTAGATCAATGCTCCCAGAAACTGATACTCCATCCTTAGATTTTATTTTAGTAATTTGATTTATTGACTGTCTAATTTTAAATTGCTTATGAAAGAAGTTAGTGTTCATATCGCCTCCTTTAAGCCATAAACAACGCGATTTCAACCTCCAATACTCCTCGGCTCGAAAGTTTTGATACACATTGGATTGATGTAATACTTCATCGTGAAGGGTAATTGCTTCAATGGGACGGGTATTCATTGCTAATTGGTAATTTTCTAAGGCAGTCACGGCGTTTTTGCTTGGTTGAGCGGATTTTGAGCTAATGGATTTGGCCTATTTCTTGAGGGCAGATTTGGTATTCTTTATTTTATGTTCCCAAACGTAGAAGGGAGAGCCTGTGATAGGAATTTTCCATGCTTGCTCGAGGATGTCCCAAAAATTAGGTTGCTCGAGCCATTGGGGGCTGAACCTGAAGGGAATTGGGCCAAGGTCTTTAATTTCAGAAAACTGAAGTAGGATGGGTTTATGATCTGAGGCAAGGTTGGCGAGGTTGCTGGAAGAGATGATATGGGTATCAGATAGCAGGGTACTTTGAATGAGAAATCTATCCAATTTGGCCATGATATTTGCTTTGCCAAGACGCTTGTTTGACCAAGTGTATTTCCCTTTTTTGGGCTTGATGTCAGTGAGGTCCCATGTATGAAGAAGAGCTTCAACCTGGGGTTTGAAATAGTCATTTCCAGTTAGACCACCTTTCTTTTCAGATCTGGAGAGAGTGATATTCATATCGCCGACTAGTATGATATTCTGAGCCTTATAAACCTCGAGAAAACCTTCAATTGAACTCCAACAATCTTGTTTCTCAGAGTGTAGATTGGGTACATAAAATTGAAGAGAGCAAAATGCTTGTTGCTCTTAAGATGAGTAAGCTCAGTGTAAATCCAGTGTTGGGTAGCAAAGGTATTGTGGAGGTGGAATGCATCGGAGGACCATAAAGTTGCTAGTCCCCCAGAAGCTCCTCTGGCACTGACTGCACAGCTTGTATTCTTCTTCCAATTTTTTTTTGCTGTAACTAGGAGTGTATTTTCATCTATTTTGGTCTCCTATAGTAAAAGGAGATTGGGCATATCAATTTTTGAAGATCTTTTACTGCCTCAATCTTGCAGGGATTGCCTAATCCTCTGCGGTTCCAGGAGACCAGCTTCATCATTTGGGGAAGTAGATGGAGGAAGGTGTTCCTCCTGCTGGATCTCCATATTTCTTGCATGTTGTCCTGGTTCTAGTGTTTCTGCTGAAAGCCATGTCTATCGTGGCTTGAGATCCCTGAATTTTTTCACGCTCGGCTTCTTCCTCCCTTAGATCTTTGGTGGATTTCTGCCCTAACTTTTTGGAGGATTTATCTATGGGTTCATCTGAGGAGGAGGATGAGGTAGGGGATCTCACTTTAGTTATTTTTGCATAGGAGGGGGCCTCTTTGATCAAATCTGAATTGATAGGGCTGGGGATATTTTGAGACGAGGGATTCTTCGGCATTTCAGAGACAATAGGAGGGGCTTGGGAATCTTGTTGTTTGATTATTTCTCCTTCTTCTTCAGCTTCAGGAATATCATGGATTTATGGCATTTCGAGGGCTTTGAATCTATTGTTGTTATTGGAAGTCGAGGGAATGTGATGTTGTTGATCTGCCTTCTGCATGTTCTGACTTTTTGAATGGGATTTCGTACCAGATTTGGAGGTTTTTTGGATTGTTGTCCATTGCTCTTTCTTCCGGTCTGATTCCTGATCCACTGGTTTTTTTTTTGCAAGATCGGGCGAAGTGACCGTATTCGTGACATAACTTGCATTTAAAAGGGATTTGTTCGTAATCGAGTTCCTGTATGTGACACCAATTTGCTACTATAAGATTTATCGCTTCCGGAAGGCCGTGTTCTAGATCTACTACAACGCAGATTCTAGCGCATGAGTACTGATCTTTTCGGTTAGCTTTGTCGATGTATTTCCCCAAGGCATTTTCGATCGCTTCAAGGGATTCATTGTTCCAGCAATGGAGGGGTAAATGAGGGAGTCTTACCCAGACATGGACTGCGGAAGGGATGTCAAGGGAAGGATCAAAATTCGAGGTCCATCTGTTCATGTATAACCCTTGTGGACCCATAAAATATGGTTCGTTCCGGAATATGAGCTCGCGATCCTGCTTGCACTCAAAAACGAAGGAAAAATAGCCTTTACTTAGGAAAAAGGATTTCACGTCTTCAGTGATCAATATTTTCCAGTTTTTTTGAACCCACGATTCTCTGGATCTCGGGGAGGGCCAAAGACCAGTGAACTGGCCGATTAAAGCACGTTCAGAAAGATTAAGGGCAGCCTTGCAAGGCAGAGCCATCGGCAATGCTACAATCGGAATATCGTCGAGTTTCTTCACAAACTTTTGTTGAGCAGAGGAGAGGGGCTTCTTACCTGAGGAGGTTAGAAGCTTCAAAAAATTGGCTAGGTCGGGAGGGATGTTAGAATCCGAGGCCATGAGGGCCAGAGGTGGGCCGAGGAGGCCAAGGAGGAAAAAACTAGAAGGAAGGAGAAACTAGGGTTGCAGAGGGAGGGGCGAGCAAGAGAGGGGGGGAAGGATCAGAAAGGCTAAGGGCCCGAGGCCGAATAGGGCTCGATGGCGGGCAACAAATCCCTGCGTGAGAAGGCACCCAGCCTCAGGGTGTAGCCAAGGGACATGCAGAGCCAGATCTCTTAACCAACACCCGGAAAACAATATTTTTTCATTGGAGATACAAATTATGTGGGAATTTCATAGGCTATTCATGGAGGGAGGTGCTTCCAAGGTCCTAAGGACAAGGGAATGGCATGTGCTATAGATTTATGATATAATTATGGGGTCCAATAGTAGTACTCGACTCAGTCTCTCAGGGCACTGACTAAGGAGGCTCGATTGTTCCCTTACTTATACTACCTAGCCACATAGTTACTAGAGAGTAATCTTCTCAAGTGTTGTGCTTGGTGCCACTATAGCATCAAGACGATTGATTGGATTACCTACATTTGGTTTCAAGTTCCCTAGGGGACTTCCAATATACCCAAGGGTACGTGGAAGTGAAAATTTTCATATTCGAGTGTTTTCTATGTTAATTTTTTATTATCTTTAATTTAGAAATACAATAGTACTTGAAATCAATTAACAATCATAAGCATAAGAATTCACATACGACACATAAATTTACCCTAGGGAAACCCTCTATAACTTGAGGGATAAAACCCCAGCAAAATATTCCTTATTATATTGATTGATAGCAGAGAATGACTTACTTCACAATCAACATATTACATCAAGCACCCCCGGTGCATATATCAAAGCAAGAGAGATAGATAAAGAAGAGAAACTTAGAAGAATAAATATCCACTCAACCAATTCGCTAATATTGGTCACATGCACAAATTGCCTTTAATAGAATTCGCTCCAATATTGGATACATCGATCCTGCATGGAAAAGTGTGCCATACATCTCGTGCAATGGCTTTAACTCTAAGTGCCGAATTCGAGATGAACTCACCTTTTAACTGGATGCTAGACCACTTAGTAAGGTGGCTAACTTAGGTGTCGTCATGCAAGTATCGTAACTCAAGTGTCGTCTTTTAGTTTAACTCAAGTGTCATCATGCAAGTGTAGAAACTCAAGTGTCGTCATGCAAGTACTTAGTTAACTAGATCTTCTTTGTTATCACTTAGTTAACTCTTTTAATTGAAGTCTTTATCATCATTGAAGTGTGCAAATCGAATTCTCTCTTATCATATCACATCTTATTTGTATCTCTTGTCTTATTTTCATGGTCCACATGTGCCATCTTAATTAATTATCATATCAAATATACTAAGGAGATTTTCCCAATGATGTGATCATCTTGTTCTACTATCGTTCCAAGTGGTCATATGCTAAAGTAATTCACTCTAGAGGTGGCCAGTCTCTAGAGGAGACTTAATAGCTCAACCATGGTTAGTAGTACATAACACACCATTTATGCTTCGACATGCAAAGCATTACCTCAACACATGAGGATCTATCTTGACACACAAGACCTTAGCCTTGACAAGAAAGAATGTACAACATCATCACTTTGACATACAAAGTACTTACCTCAACACATGAGGTTTATTCATTCTTGAGTCCAACTCAAGATTATTCTCCAAGTTTCCTAAGTCCAACTCAGGCTCTTATAAGGCACTACCTTGACACACGAGGCTCAATATTGACACACAAGATTGACTTGGAGAATGACTCATGATGCTGTAACTTTAACACTCCCTCCCAGCAAGGGAGGCATTCTTTACCATGCCAAGATTGTCTTGGAAGTACCTGTACTTCATCAGAGACAAAGTATTTGTCAACATATATTCTATTTGATCATTAGTAGCAATGTACTGAAGTCTTATGGCACCTCTCTGGACCATGTCTCCGATGTAGTGGTACTCCATCTCAATGTGTTTCGATCTGTCGTGAAACGCGGGGTTTTCTGAGAGATTGATGCAGCTTTGATTGTCAAAGTGAATGACAATAGTCTTAAGCTTCTCATCGAACAACCCAACAAGTAGATTCCTAATCCACACAGATTCCCGGCAGGCGGTACTAGCTACAATATACTATGCTTCTGTAGTACTCTGGGTTACGAAGCCCTGCTTCCTGCTGGACCAAGAGATCATAGTTGATCCCATGCTAAAACAAAATCTAGATGTACTCTTTCGGTCCATAATACTACCACCGCAGTCGGAGTCAACATAACCAAGTAGCATCACTCCTCCACTGGAAGCATATATGAGTCCATAAGCAATAGTACCTCGAAGGTATCTAAGCACTTGCTTGGCAACAACCCAATGGATATATCTTGGCTCAGACATGAACTGACTCATGATATTCACTGCATAACACATGTATGGTCTACTATGTATCAAATACATCAAGGAACCAATGAGTTGTATATAGATGGCAGGATCCACTAGATCCAATCCAGAATTAGACTCATGTAGTTCCTTGAGATTATAAATCATTGGTGTAGACATGGATTTACAATCCATCATACCAAACTCGCACAACACATCAACTGTGTACTTTCCTTGAGAAATAAAAATCTCATCTTTCCTTTTCCAAACTTCCAGACCAAGAAAGTAATGCATAAGACCCAAGTATTTCATTTCGAACTCATAAGTGAGCCCCCTCTTGCATCGAGCTATCTATTGTTCCTCTCCAGTAAGGAACAAGTCATCAACATAGAGAAGCGAGATCAGTGGTTGGTTCTTCACAACGTTGAAGTACATGTTGGGGTCATCTTCGCTTTTGGAGAAGCCCAACGAATAGCTCTGAAGATAGTTATCAATCCTCGAATACCAGGCCCTCAGGACCTGCTTAATCCCATACAAGTATTTCTTAAGTTTGCACACATGAGACTCCTTCCCATGGACTAAAAACACCCTCAAGTTGTTGTATGTCTACTTCTTCCTCAACTTCTCCATTGAGAAAGTAAGTCTTCACATCCATTTGGTGAAGTTTCCACCCCAAAACTGAAGCAAGGGAAATTATGGCTCAAATAGTAGTGTGCCTGGCCCCAAGAGCGAATGTCTCATCATAGTCTATTCCTTCTTTCTATGAGAAACCACAAGTTACAAATCTTGCTTTGTACTTTTCAATACTGCCATCAGCTGCATGTTTGATTCTATAAATCCACTTGGAAGTTACTATTGACTTCCATTTAGGTTTAGGAGCCACTTCCCACACATCTTTATTCATGATGGATTTGTATTCTTCCACCATGACATCTTTCCATACTTGTTGCTTAACAGCTTGTTCATGTGGGGTGGGTTATGAATCACCGATGTGACTCGTCTGAGGTACATATCCTGCATATCTGTCAGGTCTCTTTTGTTCTCTGGATGTTCCAAATGGTGCTTTTTGCCTCTTGCAGAATGTCTCAACACCATGTAGGCTCTTCAATAGATCTTTCTACCAGTTCTATTGGCTCTTCAAGGTCAAGCAGATTTGTAGGCTCTTTTGACTTCTCCCTCTCAACATCTGAAAGGAGAGAATCATAAAATAGGTCCTCCATCATGGGAGTATCATGCTCCTCCATATTTGAATCACATTGAAGTTCTTTGGAGCACTTGAAGGAAGCCTCTTCATGGAATGTTACATCTCTGCTGACTTCAATGTTCCTTTGTCCTGGAACATATATTCTATAAGCTTTGTTGGCATATGTTAGGGTCCTACCCTAATCCCATTAAATAGATAGATAGGTTTCTATGTATCAAGGCCATCTATATTAAATAATACCCATACGTAGATATAGTGTGAAAGCAATATTTGTAAGAAGACTTACTATAAGGTTCCACCTACTAGAAAGTTCCTTCAGTAAGAAGGTTTGCTAGAAGGTTCTGCTTCCTAGAAAGTTCCTTCCCTATAAACTATATAAAGGAGTATAACCAATGTAATAAGATGCCTTGTGAAGTATATTATAGTCAATGCTCTGCTCATTTGGAGGTTGCCCCCTTGAAAAGGCAAGTGAACATTGCTTTCATCCATAAAGATGTTGCTATTATGATCTTTGGTTATCTATAATTGTTTATTGTTGTGGTAATTTTGTCCTTTTTCGTTCTAAAATCTTGCTTTATTATGTTATTTCTACTATGAGTTTCCTATTATGCTATTAAGGTACATAACATTGGTATAAGAGCATTTTCTTGTGCCAAAGTTTTTAGATTGTTTTAAGGCTAGAGACATGTTCCTACGTCTATAAATAACATAATGATCTCTCATTCAATAGGTATATATATGGTAAGGGAAGACTACATGCAAGAAATACAAGAGGTTTCACCTAGTTGGATGCCCTTGTAAACCATATTGGTACCCCTTCGAGTAGTATTGCATTAGACTGTTAAAGTTACCGCATCATGAGCCATTCTCCAAGTCAATCTTGTGTGTTAAGATTGAGCCTCATGTGTCAAGGTAGTGCCTTGTAGGATCATAAGTTGGACTCGGGAAACTTGGAGAAGAATATTGAGTTGGACTCAAGAATGAATAAACCTCATGTGTTGAGGTAAGTACCTTGTTTGTCAAAGTGATGATGTTGTGCAGTCTTGCTTGTTAAGGCTAAGGTCTTGTGTGTCAAGACAGATCCTCATGTGTTGAGGTGGTGCCTCGTGTGTTGAAGTAATGCTTTGGATGTCGAATCATGAATGGTGTGCAATGTACTACTAACCATGGTTGAGTTATTAAGTCTCCTCTAGAGACTGGCCACCTCTAGAGTGAATCACTTTATCATATGACCACTTGGAACGATAGTAGAACAAGATTATCACATCATTGGGAAAATCTCCTTAGTATATTTTATACGAGAATTAATTTAGTTGGCATATGTGGACCATGCAGATAAGACAAGAGATAAAGATAAGATGTGATAAGATAAGAGAGAATTCAATTTTCACACTTCGTTGATGATAAAGACTTCAATTAAAAGAGGTAACTAAGTGATAACAAAGAAGATTTAGTTAACTGAGTACTTGCATGGTGACATATTAAACTAAAAGACGACACTTGCATGACGACACTTAAGTTAGCCACCTAACTAAGTGGTCTAGCATCCAGTTAAAACGTGAGTTCATCTCGAAGTCAACACTTAGAGTTAAAGCCATTGCATGAGATGTATGGCACACTTTGCCATGCAGGATTGATGTATCTAATATTGGAGCGAATTCTATTAAAGGCAATTTGTGCATGTGACCAATATTAACGAATTGGTTGAGTGGAGATTTATTCTTCTAAGTTTCTCTTATTTATCTATCTCTCTTGCTCTGATATATGCACCAGGGTGGCTTGATGTAATATACTAATTATGAAGCAAGTCATTCTATGTTATCAATCAATATACTAAGGAATATTTTGTCGGGGTTCTCTCCCTTAAGTTATAGGGTTTCCCCAGGGTAAATTTATGTGTCGTATGTGAATGCTTATGGTTGTGATTGTTAATTGATTTCAAGTACTATTGTATTTCCGAATTAAAGATAAAAAATTAACATGGTATCAGAGCTTAGGGTGTGAAAGAACTAAGTCCAGCAGTCAAGCTTGAGCCTATGTAGATCCTGAGTGAGCACAGTACTTGAAGAATAATGGCTTCAATCTCAACAAGACCAAAAGACCGACTTGAAGGAACCTCGAACTTCAATACTTGGAAGGCCAAGATTTTGAATATCTTGAAAGAGCATGATCTAGATGGATACGTATCTAGTGTTGTTTAAGAGCCTACCACTAATGCAAGGCGCATTAACTTCCAAAATATTACCTACGAGAAGAAGGGTGAATCCAGAGCAAATATGTTTCCTCCAAAGAAGGAACCTTGCTCTTATGGAATAGATGAAGAGAGGAAATAAATCCTTCTCTCATAAGATTTTTTCTCATCAAAAGGAAAATGATTACAACAAGAACTTTGATAAGTCTAAAGTTAAATGTTTCAATTGCAATAAGAAGGGTCACTTTGCAAGATAATGTAGCGCAAAGAAAAGAGGAAAGTTCAAGGGTAGGTTTCATGCTTCCACTTTACTGAAGATGAACCTACAAGAAATAATTCTTCCGATGATCAGGAGACAAGGAAGGAGTACTATCTTGTCTCATCCCTATCTGGATCCATTACCGCTAGTGCTGAGACATGGATGGTGGATAGTGGTGCATCGAAACACATGACCGGATATAGGAGCGTTATCAAAGATTTGAAGGAAAAGAAGTTCTCTTGTCAGGTGGAGCTTGGAGATAATACCACCTATTCGATGCAAGGAATTGGATCCACTTCTTTTTAGTTGGATTCAGGAGATGTATTGCATGTTGATGAAATATTTTTTGTTCCCAGATTGGAGAAGAACCTCCTGTATGTTTTGTTTCTAGAAGATAAAGGATTCAGAGTAATCTTTATGGACAATAAAGCACTCATGTGGACTAAGCACGCAGACTTGAACTCTGCATATGTAATTGGGGCTAGAGAGGGAGGTCTCTACAAAGTTCCTGGAAATGTCATTCAAGCCATGATCCATGTCACAGTCATTCCTTGTGAATCGTGGCATAGGAGGCTTGGTAATATCCATTTCAAAGTGCTACCTGAATTATAGAAGATGGTAACAATTATGCATGTGTTTAAATCTGAATATGATAGTGTTTGTAGAGGTTGCGCTCTTGGAAAGAACATCAAGAAGAGTTTTCCAAGCAGTACCAAAAGATCCAAAGGGATCCTCGACTTGATACATTCCAATCTGTGTGTTCCTATGTCAGCACCATTCTTGAGTGGCTATCTGTACTATGTTCTTTTCATAGATGACTTCTCCCGCAAGTCTTGGATCTATTTTCTAAAGTCAAAGAATGAAAATTTCAACAAGTTTCAAGAGTTTAAAGACCTGGTTGAGAATCAGACTAGAAAGCACATTCGTGCTTTGAGATATGATAATGGAGGAGAGTTTGAGTCTCATGAATTTAATGACTTTTATCGAGATGCAGGAATAAGAAGACAGTTGACTATACCTTACAACCCCCAGTAGAATGGGGTTGTTGAAAGAAAGAACAAAACAATCTGTGAGGCTGCAAAAGCTATGATGTGTGATCAAGATATGCCCACCACCTTATGGTTAGAAGCCTCCAACAATGTTGTTTATATACAGAACAAAAGTCCTCATGCTATCCTGAGAGAAAAGAATCCTTAAGAGGTTTCATTGGTGAAAAACCAGAAGTTGGACACTTTAAGATTTTTGGTTGTCTTGTCTACATTCATGTACCAAAAGATAAGAGGACAAAGATGGAGCCATTTAGAAAGAAATGAACATTTGTTGGATATAGTGAATCCTCCACATCATATTTTCTCAAGGCACTAAATTAGATGGACCTGGTAGGGATTCTAGACATGAATGACGATCACACTGATATTCCCCTTACTTCTCTTGAATGGAAATATTATGAAGGAGTGTGAAGGAGCTATCAATCCCCTATAGAAAAGGCATGATCCAATAGATATGCCAATGGTTGAATGGCTTAATGGTTTAAATCCACTATGTTTAAAAGAGGTGAAATTGATCAGATTTTCACTTAATGGTTTGATCAATATTATTTGGTTTGTATCCCTTCCCTCTTATCTAAGTACGGAAATGGAAGAAATGGTGTGGAAATACTCCTTTTACCTTGGCTTGCTACTCGATTTACATAGTGGAGCATAGATCCAACCCCAAAATTGGTATATGTTTCCTTGCATCTGAATGGTCATGCACTGTGAATTGCCAATCTTTATGCATAGAGGAGTGCCTTGGCAAGGGAATCTTTTGGCATTAGATAGTGGAAGAGCTATAGAAAACTAATTGTGTTGATCAACAAAGACTTTGATATGGTGTAGTCCCAAGGAGTATATGGCTTAGTTTATATTTATAAAATTGAATCCATGGATCTACATCTCCAATCTCTATATAGGAAACAACTCATGTGGTTTATGGTTACATGAGCCAATTTTAGGAAAATAAAGGAAAGAGTTTTAAAATTACGTAATTGGACTATGATATGATGTCGTAATATATTTTTTGCAGACCAATTCTTTGGGCTTACTCATTTGTTGGTCAAATCCACTTTATCCAATCATCGAGGTATTTTTCTCGACATTGTTTGGGGAGGATGCAAGTACACTTGCCAATGTGTCACTATATGTTTAATTTTTCTTGTTGGGAAAATCTAATCCACTACTTATGAGAAATAAGGGTTGGATTCAATAGTGGAATGATATAGTGATTAGGAAAACACCTTTCAAGTAAGGTTTTAGAGGAAATTATAATTTATGGTTGTGATGGACACGAAACGAAGCTGAATTTGGGATGGATTGACCGATGGGAAGCAAAACCGTTTGGCGGCTATCCTGCTCTCGGTTGACGAGTTTGGGCTCGCACCACTTGGGCTACCCTGTTTCGGTCCCTCGTTTGGCGTTTAGGTGTCAACCGATCTGCTGACTTGAGCCTGGCGTCTGCTACCCCGCCTTCCATGCGTTTGAGACTGTATTTAGGGATGGTGCGCTCTCATGGGGTCCTATGAAGACATATCTCCGCTCTCTCCTCCTCTAGCTGATGTTAAAGCATTCATGAGACTGTTCAATACTCATGGGAAAAAGCCGACGTTACAACCGGTCTCTAAGTTTGTAAAGAAACTGGAGGAAGTTCCGATAATCGCCCTTCCACCAGATCAACTTATGAGAGTTGTTGTTTCCCTGGAAGATCGGGAACCGGTGGGTTAGTTCTCAGGGCTTTGGCCCTCTCCCCATACCACATAAGACTTGATCCAGAAGAACTGGAGGCCCCTAATCTCTCCTGATGTCACTTGCTATGCAGTAGGCATAGGCTTCTTCCTTTTCGAATTCATTTCTAAAGATGAGAGGGACTTGATCTTTAGAAGTTGTCCTTACTTCATGGGACTGTAAGGCCTGTACCTAAACCGATGGACACTCGATTTTGATCCAAACCTTTATGTACCCAAAGCAATCCTTGTCTGGGTGCGCTTGCCCAGTCTACCGATCCACTGCTGGAACTCTTTGTCTTTGAGATCAATAGGGAATGGAATAGGGAAATTCAAAGATCAATCTGATCCCAAGAGTCAATACTCCTATGCCCGGATCTGTGTAGAAGTGGATCTAGAAGTTGGCCTCCTTGAAGCCGTCAAGCTCACCGTTGGGGATTGGCATCATTATCAAAAGATGGACTACGAACAATTACCTTTTAAATGTAGAAGCTGCCACGAACATGGTCACTTCCAAAAGAACTACCCAAAGGCCCA
The DNA here is from genome assembly GCA_027924585.1 of Larix kaempferi. Classification (NCBI taxonomy): domain Eukaryota; kingdom Viridiplantae; phylum Streptophyta; class Pinopsida; order Pinales; family Pinaceae; genus Larix; species Larix kaempferi. The sequence goes on along the minus strand of BSBM01000299.1, from coordinate 33,076,546 downwards.
ATCAAATCACCAGGAAAAAGAGGTAGGGGAAGGATGGAAACTAGCAAAAAGAACAAGGGAAAATTAAAAAAGCTCTCTAAAAAAATATGGCATCAACTCTAACCAACCCATAGCCAAATACGTAAAGGAAAAAGAATTACCAAAGGAAAAACTACCGACATGAAACAATTTTGAACTGTTAGGGAATCAAGAATCTGAGGCCTGTGCTTCGGACGAACCCTCATAAAAACATAAAGCAAACAAAGGTGGAAAATCAACCAAACAAGGAACTCTCACCCTCTTAGGAACAAGGCGAAAAATTAGACATCCATGAGCTAGAAACAGAGGAAGAAGACACGGAGGAAGAGGAAGGAGAAATAGAATCATTTCAAAACTCCATTCAGCAGGTTACTCGAGGAAGGAAAACAACAAAGGAAAGAAGAGAAAGGGCCACTTACAAAGAGAAGCTCCATGGCTCCCAATCCACCTTTGAAAAAATGCTAATCACTCGTAGTGCAAGACACCAAGGGCAACCCAACAAAGGGCCCTCTTCCAACCCAAGAAAGTAAGCGATGAAGGTAGTCTCAGGGAATTGTAGGGGGTTGGGAAGTAGATCCAAGGAAGAATCGATGAAAGATCTCCTTTGTATTTCAAGCCCAGACATTCTCCTTATCCAGGAGACTAAAATGGAGGAACTAGCCTTTCTCCAAACAAGTGAAAAAATCTGGAAAAACGGACACGGAAGAGCGGTCAGCTCGAGAGGCACCTCTGGAGGACTAGGCACCTTGTGGAACAAGGACAAATTTGTGTTATTAGCCTCTGACATCTGTATTCAATGGATCTTATACAATAAACTCCTCTACAAGGAGTCTGATCTCCAGTTCTGCCTGTTCAGCATCTATGTCCCAAATCTTATATCGAAAAATAAGATTGCTGGAACCTCATCCATGACTTCCTCGGAATTAACCATTTGGAGAATATTGTCAAAGTAGGAGATCTTAATGTAACTCTATCCCTTGAGGAAAAAAGAGGGGTCTCCATCGTAAGAGACCAGTTCCGAGAAACAGTGGAAGATATCGTGCATGAATGGGAGCTTGAAGATATTAAGCCCTCCAAAGGAAAATTCACATGGACGAACAAGAGATTGGATCCTGGGAGATCGCCGCTAAATTGGACAGATTTCTAGTCCACAACTCCTTTCTCCTCCTTGGATTGGATGTCAAATCCAAAATCCTACCTTTCAACGCTTCTGACCACAAGCCTATTCTTCTCGAAATCTCCAAATACAAAAACAACTTGGGGCCAATCCCCTTCAGGTTCATCCCAGCTTGGATTCAAAAGGAAGGCTTCCATGAGATCGTACTCAAAGTATGGTCTAGGCCTGTTACAGGATCACCTTTCTACGTATGGGAAGAAAAACTGAGGCGACTTAAAAAAGAAATCAAGAATTGGGACAAAAATATAAAACCTCCTTCACACCAAAGGATGGAAGTCCAAATCCAGCTGGAAAATCATCAGAAAGCCCGATCAATAAGGAGAATATGGAACATGAAATGGTTCTTCAAATGAAGCTACATGCTGCATGCAGAGAGGAGGAAGACTATTGGAGGCAGAAATCGAGAAGTCTTTGGCTTCAGGATAGTGATAAGAACACCAATTACTTCCATAAGTAAGCTGAAGCAAGGAGGCAATATAACTCGGTCAAAGAAATTTAGAGCAACAACCAGATCGTAAAGGACTTCAAAGATATCAAACATGCTGCTCATATACACTTCAAAGAGCTGTACTCTGAAAACAATCAAGCCCACGAGGAAAGAAGGAATAAGATTATTGAACTTGTCCCAAATTTGGTAATGCAGGATATAAACCATAAACTTACTGCTTTGGTAACCATAGAAGAAATCAAGACAGCCCTTGGAAACATGGAACCAAATAAATCCCCCGGTCTGGATGGATTTACCGCCAGGTTCATCATTGCTTGTTAGCCAATCATCGGGAAAGACTTACATAGGATGGTCTTAAAATCTCAAAAATGTCATAAGATAGGCGGGAGCACTAATTCAACACTTTTAGAGCTTATTCCTAAAGAAATAGGAGCCATCTCCTTCGACTGATACCGGCCAATCTCACTGTGCAATATTGGATATAATCTTATCACCAAAGTAATCGCCAACCGAGTCAAAGACATACTCCCTGCCATCATTCCAGAGAATCAAGGGGGGGTTCATCAAAGGCAGGAACATTGCTGATAACATCATCCTCGTCCAAGAAGCAATTCATTCAAGCAATCTACAATGGGAAAAAGGTATAATTGTCAAATTAGATTTATCCAATGCCTTTGACAGGGTTCGACATGACTTTCTGTTTCAGGTGATGCTCCAATTCGGATTTGCCCTGGATTTCACCAATTGGGTAAAGGCCTGTATAGGCTCCCCTTGGATAGCTCCGTTGATCAATGGGCGAGCTGTTGAGTTCTTCCAAGCAACCAGGGGGTTGCGCTAAGGCTACCCGATGTCACCTCTGTTGTATGCCATTCAAGCTTCAGTCCTTAGCTTTCAACTAGAGCATTGCCAAGATCAAGAAGAACTATTGGGAATCAGAATAGCTCGTGGAGTCAAAGAGATCAACCATGCCCAATTTGCAGATGGCACGCTACTATTAGGAGGATCCAACATAATTAATGCTAGGAGAATTAAAAGGGAGATTGATCTCTATAAGGAAGCCTCGGAAAGCCAGATAAACTACAGAAAAATACAAATATATGGGTGGAATTGTACCAATATAAAAATGATGGCCATCACCAGAATTCTATAAATGGAGGGTAAGACTCAATGGAATTCCTTTAAATACTTAGGAATCCCTATTTCGAGAGTAGCTATTAGATATGAGCATTGGATCTCTCTCCTAGACAAGCTAAAGAACAAGATCAACAATTGGGGAGCAAAGTGGCTCGACAAAGCTGGAAAGTTGGTCCTGATCAAATCAGTTCTTCTCAGCATTCCAATCTTCCAAAGCTCAATCCTTTTGGTCCCAATCAGATTCATTAATAAGATGGAAACAATCCTCATAAGTTTTTTTTGGAAAGGTGGTAAAAACAGTGATAACAAGCTGCCTCTGATCAACTGGGGAAAAGTCACCAAGCCAATTTCAGAAGGGGGCCTCCAAATCAGAGACTTTAGAGCTCATAATCTAGCTCTTGGGGCGAAGCATCTCTGGAATTTGGTAACATGAAATTTAACTTGGAGCAAGCATGCGCTATGGAAGAAATATTACACAGGACCTTACACAATCTGCCTTGATAATCCCCCAAAGGTAAGGAAAGGCTCCCTGATTTTTAACATCTGTCAAAATGCCTCCGGATTCTTCCAGCCTCTCCTAACTTGGATTCCGGGGAATGGGAAAAATATACGAATCTGGGAAGACTCAATTCTTGGGGGAACTACGCTGGACTCCTTATCAAACACCTCCAATCTGGAAACCCACTACAATTCTCTCAACATCACCACCCTTTGGGATATCTCAGTTTGGAATGAGGATAGATCCAAGTCATGGAAGGAATGGAGACTTCCAGGCTGCCCAAACTAGATGAGCGATGAAGAATGCAATTTGATCTCCTACCTTCATGGGAAGTCTCTAGTAGTTGCTAAATTGAAGGACACTCAGGGCTGGGGTTCAAACTCTGGAATTTACACTGCTGCTGAAAGATATAAGCAGATCAAAGAAATTCCAAATGTCCCCATCAATCCAACTCTCTGGAAAGAAATTTAGAGAATCAAAAGTCTACCAAAAATCGATATATTCATTTGGACTTTGGCCCACAAAAACATTCTAACTGGAGAAAATCTCAAAAAAAGAGGATGGAAAGGCCCGACGAGATGCCCATTTTGTCTGCTGTCAGAAGAAACAACAAATCACTTATTGCTAAACTATCCCTTTGTAGCTGGGGTCCGGACACATGTCTTGGGCTCTTGGTTGAATCAGCTTGCTCTTCCAGAGACGTTTCCTTCACTACTAAGTGAATGGGCCTCTCTGTATCCCTATTCACTTAACAAAAAAGAAAGAATCAAATCCCATTGGTTAGTCCTCCCTAAATTCATCCTATGGGAACTATGGCTGGAAAGAAATGGTTGAATCTTCAGAAATTAAGATTCTCATGTAGTCCATGTGGCTATGAAAGCTCAAGCTTTGATGGGAGATTGTCTTAATTCTTTTCAAATCCCGGAGAACCAATGCAAGCTAAATGGGGATGAAGAAGCTTGGATGAGTAAAATCCCCCCCTTTCCTCATGCCAACATTCCTGCTACTCTCAATCTGGAAAAATGGGAAATTAGGATGGATGTCCTTAGCTTCAAACTGTGGCAGAAGTCTCTAAAGGGGCATACCCTGTTCTTTGATGGTGCCTCCAAAGGGAACCTAGGGGAAGCTGGAGGAGGTGGGGTGCTGCTAATCCCCATTGGTACCCTTGAACTCCATTACGCCTGGGGTCTAGGTGAGGACACCAATAACACTGTTGAACCCTTAGCTCTATGGCAAGGGTTGTATCAAGCCAAATTGAGGGAAATAAGAGATATTAATGTCTTTGGTGATTTAAGGTTGGTGATCCAAGCACTCATTAACAACAACCGACCCAATAACATGAGGCTCAGGCATATTCTCGAGAAAATCAAGATTCTCATGAACCCCTTTCACAGAATTGAGTTCTTCCATATCTTGCGAAATCTCAATGGAGAAGCGGACCTTGCTGCTAACAAGGCAGTATCTATGAGCAAAGGGAGTCTAAAAACTAATGGAATTATTAATCCCTTCATCATCCCTTAAGATATCCATCTTGATGAACCTCCAGGTTGGACCATGGATTAACTTGGAAGATGGCATTTTTATGCGGACAGGTGGAGAAAATTCGTTTTTCCAAAACGTGGAAATCACAGCGAGCCCTCATATTCAGTTTAGAGCTTTACGATTAGACTCTCAAAACTCTCTACCAGCGAACTCGATCCGAATTCCAGTAAGCATGAGCAACATGAAGTCAATTTGCGTCCCTCAGTTAGAAAAGAACAATTGGAGATGAAGTTGTTTTCTAGTTATTGAAGATGTTGAAGAAAATTTCAATTATTGCAGGATTAAGTTGGGTCTGATCTGCCTCTATATCGCTTAGGCTCATTTGACATTTCGATCGATTCTTTATTCTATTGTACTAATCCAACAGCTTTGTTGCTGCCCATAAATAAAATTTATAACCGTTTTTGTTTTTAAAAAAAAGTCTTTAGTGGAAATTTATGTTGTCAAAAAGCAATAAGAAGGAGCAATCATAAAATAGATGGATATCATCAGCAGATCATTGCAACTCAACCCCTTTAACAAGGATTTATAGGGTCATGCATCTAAGTTATAGCAAAATTTTATAATTGTTGAGAAGAGGAGAACCAAAGGTACTCAAATTCATGTTCATCTCGTTCACATTGGGTTCATCGATGGGACAACTAAATACTTATTAGAGCCTTGACCACCAAGGAAGCAAGCAAACTAATTCAATGCTTCCATGATGACAAGTAATTCATTAGCCACTAGAAGCTTGTTTTTCAATCTCAAGAGAGGACAAAGGAGTGTAATATCACCATGGAAGCCTTTGTTGATATCATGACTCATATGCTATTTGGGTTAGAATCCTTTATGCGAAATCAAACACTTTCACTTAACAAGTTGTGCATCACCATGTCTAATGACAACAAATGAAAAGTCACCTAGTCTCAATAAATTCCCATGTGAGTTCCACATAAACACTATGTCTTTATGGGCCTACGACACTTACAAATGTATAGAGTGTCTCAAATCAAAGCATTAGGAGATATTATTAACAAAGGAAATATTAAGTTTATCCCTAACCATAGAGACCATGAAAAAAAAACTGGTTGGGAGTTGATTACTCTATTAAGCATACCCTACAAGATCTTTGCCAAGGCCTTAGTTCCTAGTAGTGAAATAAATCCTCTTAAGATTAGTTAATCGAAATAGATAGGTATCATTCAAGGTCATTACATTAAGGATAATATCAGTATAGTTAGGAAGGCAAGGAATGGGATTGAGAAATTAGCTCTAATGCTCTTTTTCTAAATGATGATTTTGAGCAGGTAGAGTGGCCAATTATCATGGTTATGCTTTGGGCCTTAAGATTTATCTTATTCCTTTTCTCGGGGGGAACTCCCAGACACTTCCCATCATTTTGAGGATGGTACATAGTGTAAAGTCGGAAATGCCTAAGTTTGAAGTAGCTTGCCCCAAGGGAATCGAAGAGAGTCATAATTGTTCGAATATTTTAGATTCCTTGGAAGGTAATAATGTCTTTGTATTATGTTAGAAGATATCCACAATCTTATGTAAAAGAGTAATACATTATATCCCATATTCATTATGGTAAAATATACTCTTGAAATTCATTATTATATAAAGAGATGTTATTATGGAGAATTATATTATTCCACATGTAATATGTGAGAGTAATTCCTCCTCATCTCTTGGTATATAATAGAGTCAAGGGAGTCTTTCATGTAACACCTCGTTTTGACATTACTACCTGAACTACTATTATATGTTGTATTTATTTGACTGTGAGACCTTGTCGGTTTGACGACACTGTGGACATATGGTTCTATTATTTTGCCGATATATATATATGTGTGTGTGTGATGATAGTATTATGATCGGTAGTCATGTTTAGATATGCATCATGTGTTAATTATGTCAAATATATGGAAATTATTGAATGATGGGTACGTGGATACTGTTACAGTTATATGTTGAAATAATGAATGTTATGCCAGGTGCATGGCGAATGAATGAGTTTATTGTTGTTATGTTATGGTGAAATATATGTGTACATATCGAGGATTTATGCACGATATTCTATATTGTATGTCGAGGACTGACTTACAGGTTGAAACGGCTAAGTGATAGCTGGATCCTACGAGGTGGGAGGGCCTCGGGGACATGAACTTCAAAAGATAAACTGGTATGCGAGTGATGCATTATTTACCTTCGTGTGGTTATTATGCTGTTTATTATGCTGTATGTTATGACATGGGTGGGGTAGGGTTTCAGGAAACTCAACTGCCCAGATTGGTTATACGATGACAGACCGAGTACGAGTGCAACGCTGTTGTTATGTCGAGTAGACATAGTCCCTTGTTCCATTAGGGGGGGGTGGAGGCTTTACCCACCGTTTATCCCCGAAACCCAGAGTCATGGGAGGGTTGTGCTACGGCGCGCTCCCCAAGGTGTGTGATGATGACTGGTGGTTGCCTGCTGGGGAAGCTTGGTCGAGGTAGTCGACACTTCCGCTTATGGGTTCTAGCTGGAACCGGTCATGACTTGACATTCCAGGGTAGTTTAGCAGAGGACAAGATAGGATGTGGAAGTTAGTGATGATGTAGGTAGATAGGTGTAGCGTGAGGTAGGGGTGAAAACAAGATCTAACTGTAGGTGTGTAAAACCCTTGATTAGTATGTGTCAAAATCAGTGATGTATGAATTGTCGTAACTTGGGTTTCAGTAAGCTAATGGATTGTACCTTGCAAACTATGTTATAACATGTGTCGGTAAATAATAAGTTCCTTGATTATGATTGATGTATGTGAATTATTACTTTTAGTGTACTTACGTGAGGAATGTAAGCAGTGGCTACGCTTACATAACTCGCCTACATATTATGAATTACATGAAATATTGTTGAGTAATAATGTCAATTAGTGTCGCTTAATATTAATTACTGTCGTTTAGTAATTAACTATTGTTGATCAATGTTAATAATGTCGATTAAAGTTAACAATGATGATTAGGGTTAATAATGTTGATTAATGGTTAATTATTGTCCATTAATAATTAATTATTGTTGATTAATAAACAAAGCTATGGTTAACCTAGGTAGTGACTAATGCAATTGATTAGAAAGCTTGATTGATTGTTAATGAGTTTAATTAGCCAGGACTAAGGGTTGAAATGTAATTATAAAGTTAAATAAGTTAATAGTAACTTGATCCCTTAAATTAATTATGTGTTAATGATGTTAATTAAATTTAACAAGACCATGCTTATCTTAAGTAATGATTGTTAATTAGCTAATTACAAACTAAGGTGTAATTAAAATGGAAACAGGTATATGAGTCGATTAAATCTTAGTGAATTTTATTTAATTAATATAATTACACATGGATAATGTTATGAATTACATTGATAGGATTATGGTTCATAATTGATAAGTTGAATTAGTTAAATTTATAATTGGAGGGAATTAACATCTTATAAACATTAGAAACCATTAAGTAAATGATTAGGTTAATAGTAGTTAATCAATTGACCATTATTGTTAATTAATTGAATTGGTGAAGCGTGTAAGTTTAAAACTCTTATGGGGGGGTGGGTGAACCAACCCCAACCCCAAATGACATTATAAAAATAATATATCATTTATTATTAATTAAAATTGTATTTGAATAAGAAACAAATGTAAAAAAATATTATTGTTGTAAGTTGTGTCGGTAAAACCTCATAAAGAGGGGTAAATATTAAATGATGGAATTATTAAATTAATAATATTTCTAGGAATTGGTTCGAGGTAGCTTGAATGAGTAGGCATGAATGGGTTGGATGAAATTTATGATGAAGATAGGGGTAGTAATGGGGAGGAAGGGTCGGCAAACATGGGGATAAGATGGAGAAAGAAGGAAGAGGAAGGGGAGCTTTTTACCTTAGGATTTTGGAGAAGTTTGAGAGAGCAAAATTTGGGAGAGCAGAAAATGAGAGTTCTTGTTGGAGTTTTTGGAAGGGATACAACAGCTTGGGCTTGTACTCGATTTGGGCTCGGGGGTCCAAAGGGGTACCTTTGGAGCTGGGTGGTCGGCGAGACCTCACCAGTTGGTAGGGTGGCAAAACTGTTTTGGCTGGTTGAGTTTTAGAACTGTGGGGAAGGCTTTTGGTTGCAGGGAAAATCAAAGGGAATCAGCAAGGCATTCAACAAACGGGGGCAGCAACAAGGGTGGATCTACTAGCTTCCTACATGTATTTTCTAGCAGGTATGTTGGTCATTTCTACCTCGTCAAATTCGGATTTATGTTGGGTATTTTCCAGTTATATGCTATATGTTGTTGCACTTGCACATGAGAAGTAGATGTTAGAATTTAAATGTAAACTTGATATAATTTACATGCATAGAAATAGACGTAAGTAGAAAATCAAAACAGAAATTTGAAACAGTGTGAAAACAAAGAAAACACAGATTTTATTAAAGTAAATTAGAAAATATAGGACGGAGTCTTACATTTCACAATCATCCTGTGGTGGATCACTTAGCATGATCTATACTTTCACAAGTATTGCTATATTGTATTGGGGTTATTGGCATTGCTCTCTGTAAGCTTGGAGGAGATATTCTGGAGATAATATAAGACTACCTTCCCGTGAACGTAGCCCAATTGGGTGAACTACGTATATCTGGTGTATTCTTGTTCTATTGTTCTCTTTCTGTTCTTACTTATTGTTGATATGTTATTGTTTGCATAGATAGGTAAGTTAGTTCAGTTAGATCTATATCTCTAACATGGTATCAGAGCTTTTTGCTATGAACTAGCACCTTCTCTTGCTTTCAAACAATATTTTATCATTTGGGCATTGTTTATTTCTTGTAGATTTGCTTTCTATCTGGTAGCCGTTAGGCTTCTCTTCAGATCTAGGCATATTTCTGCAGTTTTTTTTATTTCTAACCCTAACCTTGTTGTGTAGATTTTTGCAGAAAATTTTCAAGGGTTTCTTTATGTTGTTTTTGTAGATCTATATGATTTTTTGATTCTCCTCAAGGGTATCTATCTTCCGGTTGTCAAAACGACAATTTTTGCCCAAGTTTGGTAGACTTTGTGCAGGTTTCCGTCTTCGGCAGATTCGACACTGTTTTGGCCTCAAAACTTGGTCAATTTTTGTCGAAATTTTTATTATAACATGTTTTTGGAACTAGAAAAGCTGTTATGGATCCACTTATGTGGACAGAACAAAATTCTAGGTCTTCCGATTTCCAAAACAACAACTTTCGTCCAAGTTCGGTAGACTTTGTGCAGGTTTCCGTCTTCGACTGTGCAGGTTTCCGTCTTCGGCAGATTCAACACTGTTTTAGGCCTCATAACTTGGTCAATGTTTATCGAAATTGTTATTTGAACCTGTTTCTGGAACTGGAAAAGCTATTCTGGATCCACCTAAGTGAAAAGAACAGAATTCTGGGCAAGTCTGGGCACTCAATCCAAGGGTTATAAGTTCTCTGTTTAGGCTTTCATCTCATTCCATACATATTGAAGCACCATCTTCTACTGTTAAAGTCATGATGTTCATCTGTATGATATCATTTTCGATGTGTAGACCATTGGGGTCTTGTTCCTTCGATGTTTGAGGTCTTCTACATATATTTCTATTTGCACCTTGATTGGAAGAATGTATGCTATCCGCATGTGTATTGGCCATCTAGGTATTTTTGTACACTGTTGTGGTGTTCTTAGCCACATGTACTTCTGTTGTATCAACCGTCAGAAGGTATCTGTACACTGGTGTGGATGTTATAACAGAGTTCTTCAGCTATTGGTTATGGTTGTGATGATTCTTATGATGATCTAGGCATCTTGTGGATCTAGTAGCCATGTTGGCTTCTCTTTAGATCTGGGCACCTTGCTATTGGATTGCGTCACATGTTCTCGACATCTTGTGGATCTAGTAGCCATGTTGGATTCTCTTTAGATCTGGGCATCTTGTTGTTGGTATTTCATCGTACAACCTAGTTTGTGTGCAATTTCATGATTCAGTGAGAAGCGGTTGTTCTTCATCAAATTCCATCAGCCGAAGTGTTCTTCTTTACAGCTTTGGTTCTTCTGGAAGTTGTCATCAAGGGGGAGCAGTAATAACTCCTTCCTTCCTTTGTTAGTGGGCTTTTCTCCCAACCATTATTAAGGGGGAGTGTTGGAATATTTTATATTCCTTGGAAGGTAATAATGTCTTTGTATTATGTTGGAAGATATCCACAATCTTATGTAAAAGAATAATACATTATATCCCATATTCATTATGGTAAAATATACTCTTGATATTCATTATTATATAAAGAGATGTTATTATGGAGAATTATATTATCCCACATGTAATATGTGAGAGTAATTCCTCCTCATCTCTTGATATATAATAGAGTCAAGGGAGTATTTCACAATCATCCCGTGGTGGATCACTCATCATGATCTATACTTTCACAAGTATTGCTATATTGTATTGGGGTTATTCGCATTGCTCTCTGCAAGCTTGGAGGAGATATTATGGAGATAATAGAAGACTACCTTCCCGTGGACGTAGCCCAATTGGGTGAACAACATATATTTGGTGTACTATTTTCTCTTGTTCTCTTTCTGTTCTTACTTATTGTTGATATGTTATTGTTTGCATAGATAGGTAAGCTAGTTTAGTTAGATCTATATCTCTGACAATAATTTGAAGGACATGGAGATGGGATTTGATTCACTCATGTGTGCACGTGTCATAAGATCATACTTTGGGACATAATATTTTACCCCTACTCTTAGGATGCAATTAAGGACTTATTTATTGATTTGTTGGTATAATGTTTTAATGGTTGAGTGGATTAGATATGATTTAATGGTTTAGATTTACCATGTCTTGAAGAGGTGAAGGTGATTAGATTTTCACCAAATACTTTGCTCAATTTTATTTGGTTTGTATCCTTTCCCTCTTCTCTAAGTTTGACAAAGGAAAAGTTGGTGTGGCAATGCTCCTTTTACCTAGGCTTACTACTTGTATTAGAGAGTGGAGCACAGATCTAACCCAAAGATTGGTATAGGTTTCATTACATTTGAATGGTCATGCACTCGAAATTACGAATATTTATGAATCAAGCAATGGATTGGTGAGGGAAAGGCCTATTGAAAGCTAATTAGTTGATCAATGTAGAGTTTGTTATGGTGGAGTCCCAAGAAGTAGGAGGATTGGTTTTGATTGCAAGTGAATCTAGGACTCTATGACTCCAATCTCTATAGAGGAAACAACTGATGTCATTTATGTTTATATGGTCTAATTTCAGGAAAATAAACGAAATTATTTTAAAATGGCTCAATAGGATTACGATCTTATGTTGTAATATATATTTTTTTGATGTTAAGGATTTGGGCTTATTCACATGTTGATCGAAGCCTCTAGGAGTATGCAAGTTTCACTTAATAATGTCTTGCTTTATCTTTTATGTTTCTCATTTTGAAAAGCCTAACAACTCGTACAATATCCATCTAGTATAGAACTTTAATCCAAAACCTAGGAGAGATAAGAGCTCGATTCAATATTTGAATGATATTGTAACATACCCATTGCTGAAAACATTTTATGTTTGAAGAAAACATTATCTTAACTTTTATTGTAAAGTTTTATATTTGGCCAAATGGCCAAGGATGACTGTAATTACACAATATTATTATTTAATAAAATAAAATAGTAGACACTCACCCAAAGAGACTGTTGAAAGAGTGTTTACTGACCCACTAGGTGGAATGGAATCTGGGGTAGAAGGCAATGGACAAGTGGCAGCATCAGGAACTCAGTAACTAGTTGGTGTTATGGGAAAACTCCCTTGATTTGTGGTCAAAGTTCCCTGAAAGATGGGACTGGAGCTTGAGGCTCATTTATTTGGAAACTGACCACTAAAATACCTAGGCATCTTTATAAGACATCGAATTTGAATAGAGGCTCACACTTTTTCTAACGAGAAAATTTACCTTGTGGTTCTGCTGTATGCACACAAGAGATTCGATGAGGGGAAGCTATGTTTTGAGTTGTAGTGTAAGTCTGTTTCACTTCTGCTAAGTGCAAAGTTTACTGCTGAGTGCATAGAGTTATTTTGAGGTGTATTGCAAGTCTCCATTGATTGCTAGAAGTACAACCTGAGTGCCTTGCTTCTACACAGAGTCTTCTACCTAGTGGTTCAGTAAACAGGCTCAGGGGTCCAAAGGAGCAAGTGATATTGGCTACTTCTTCTAGAGAAGGTTGGGAGGAACATGCCTCTTTGGGTGTTTGTCCACCCTATCTACATTTGCAGGTTCTACTATTATTTCATTTCCTAAGTAGTTATAATTTATTTTCTATAACTGTTGATTTAGGATTTATTAGCGGAATGTTGATAGTTATCATCATGCAGAAGTAAATGTTTGATTTTCTGATTTGATTATGATTCTGTGAATTGTTGAATAAGTTATATGAAATGATAGAATAAATTACTTCCCTGTATTTTTCCACGCACTGTCTTTGTGCTGTACTCTAGTATAGGGAAGGGTGTTTAAAAATAGATAAATGATATGCAGTAGGTAGAATGATTGAATAGATAAACTCTGTTAGGTTTTCCTGTAATTTTCCTTAGCTGTTTACATTTTGCAATTAAAATATCTTATGTTTTAGTCATAGATAAACATAGCAACAATCATTTTATTTAGATATTGTAATATCTTTTCCTTCACAGTAACAGAAGTAAAATGCATAAATATTTCCATATTCTGCACAAAAACTAAGGTTTAGTTATAGATTAACCATTTCTTTACATAAGACGAATAATATATATTCTCTTATTATATTATGTTCATTTGAATATCCTATTAATACATATTAGTATTTTACAATATAGTATCGAAAACTGTCACTTTAGAAGTTCATCAACATTTATGATTTGAACAACTGTAAAAGAGATCGAAAACAAACATACCTAGTATGCAAAACTACTAGCACTCATTTTATCATTGATATCATAGATCAAATAAACACAGAACAACTTCTATTGCGGACGAATGTCCTAAGTCTCAAACCTTTGTTATTTTCTTAAATAAACTAAGTTAACTTTTTCTCATCATCTCAAAATAGAAAGACAGAGCCCAATTACATGAAACCTTGTAGGTACATGTTAATTTCATTCGAAACCTTATCATTTATACAGTAAGTAAAACAAAATAATACTAGTGTTGGTTAGGGTTTCACAACCCTTATAACCGAAACCCTTTAACTTTAAGAGCACATAAAACTTGTAAACAGGGTTTCGAACCAAGGCCTTTGGCCTCTTATAACCTAGGCTAGCGTCATAGTCACACACGGAATCTACTTTCAACAAAGGGCTCAAGGCCATTGATAAATAAACATCTGAACGTATACAAAACAAATCTATTTTTCTAATCTATCATTCGACGAAACGAAAAGAATTATACGAGACTAGGTCTCGGCAATTACCAATATCGATTCATAGTTCTTAGACTTTATCATTTTTACAAAACGAGTTCAGGGTTTTTGAAACCAAAACAAAACTAGGCATTTAACCATTTGGCTCTTGGCCTTTAACAAAACTCAACATTATATAAACATTTAGGAATTTGGGCTTTCGTCCCTAACTTCGTTTTAATAAACATCATTGAAAATTTACACAGACTGCCAGGAGCAGTGCTCACAGGCGCAACTCTTATAATACAACATTAAAACAGGAAAACACATAACAGTTACCCAAAATTCTTTTCATTTCATAAAGTGTCGAGGGATGAACCCTTCCACACAGTTGTTACACTTTCAATAATTTCGAAACATAGTAAAACGTTGTAGAGTCAACGCCGAGGTAGGTCGAGGATTCAATCCTCCCTATGCTTGCCATTCAGCTTACAAACATTACAAACGGTGGCAACATCCACAACCAGACCACAAACTGAAGTTTCGGCTAAAACCAGACAACGACCAATAGTTTGTCAAGTTGAAACCTACAGGAAACCATCGAGGCTTACCGAATTTTAAGCACTTTTCCCACTCATTTTTCGAGCATGGAAATCCAAAGCCGAGAAGCACCTGCCATACAATACATAGTGTGGTTAAAAGATGATTTATGAAGCTTAAAGCATTACAGACAACTGAAACATTGTAAACTTTCAAGAGTAGCAAAATAGAACTAACGATTTACCTGTCAGAAGAAACTTTGCTTCTGAACCGAACATGTCCACATCCGATGAGAACTAGAACTCATTACACCATAGCAACTCAGCGAAGGAAGGACACAGTTCATAGAGATCACTGTGCAAAGATTTTGAGTTACAGGTCAGGGTATCGAACCCTGGAGAGGTGCCTCCAAAATACCTCTGTAAACCCTAAGAACTCGCAGCCTGTCGGCCTCTCCAAAGAACTCCCTGCCAAATGAATGTCGAGTTATTGCTCTTGTCAAGGTAAATCCCAAACAAGTTAGGGTTAGTTATAGATTAACCATTTCTTTACAGAAGATGAATAATATATATTCTCTTATTATATTATGTTCATTTGAATATCCTATTAATACAAATTAGTATTTTACAATATAGTATCGAAAACTGTCACTTTAGAAGTTCATCAACATTTATGATTTGAACAATTGTAAAAGAGATCGAAAACAAACATGCCTAGTATGCAAAACTACTAGCACTCATTGTATCATTGATATCATAGATCAAATAAACACATAACAACTTCTGTTTCGGACGAATGTCCTAAGTCTCAAACCTTTGTTATTTTCTCAAATAAACAAAGTTAACTTTTTCTCATCATCTCAAAATAGAAAGACAGAGCCCAATTACATGAAACCTTGCAGGTACATGTTAATTTCATTTGAAACCCTATCATTTATACTATAAGTAAAACAAAATAATACTAGTGTTGGTTAGGGTTTCACAACCCTTATAACCGAAACCCTTTAACTTTAAGAGCACAGAAAACTTTTAGACAGGGTTTCAAACTAAGGCCTTTGGCCTCTTATAACCTAGGCTAGAATCATAGTCACACACAGAATCTACTTTCGACAAAGGGCTCAAGGCCATTGATAAATAAACATCTGAACATATACAAAACAAATCTATTTTTGTAATCTATCATTCGACGAAATGAAAAGAATTATACGAGACTAGGTCTCGGCAATTACCAATATCGATTACACAGTTCTTAGACTTTATCATTTTTACAAAATGAGTTCAAGGTTTTTGAAACCAAAACAAAACTAGGCGTTTAACCATTTGGCTCTCGACCTTTAACAAAACTCAACATTATATAAATATTTAGGAATTTGGGCTTTCGTCCCTAACTTTGTTTTAATAAACATCATTGAAAATTTACGCAGACTGCCAGGAGAAGTGCTCATAGGCGCAACTCTTATAATACAACATTAAAACAGGAAAACACATAACAGTTACCTGAAATTCATTTCATTTCATAAAGTGTCGAGGGATGAACCCTTCCACATAGTTGTTACACTTTCAATAATTTCGAAACACAGTAAAACGCTGTAGAGTCAACGCCGAGGTAGGTTGAGGATTCAATCTTCCCTACGCTTGCCATTCGACTTACAAACATTACAAACGGCGGCAACATCCACAACCAAACCACAAACTGAAGTTTTAGCTAAAACCAGACAACGACCAATAGTTTGTCAAGTTGAAACCTACAGGAAACCATCGAGGCTTACCTGATTTTAAGCACTTTTCCCACTCAGTTTTCGAGCATGGAAATCCAAAGCCGAGAAGCACCTGCCATACAATACATAGTGTGGTTAAAAGATGATTTATGAATCTCAAAGCATTACAGACAGCTGAAACATTGTTGTTGGTAGAATTTTTCCCTACGGATAAGTCAAAATTCTCTTAACTTAAAGAAGATTCCTAACTGACTCTAAGGTAAGAACAAAACAAAACAAATGCTACCTTGAAATTCCTGAACTAACTTTCACAACAAGATTACATGCATTCAGAAACAATGAAAGATATGACTCACCTTTCAATCTGACGTTTGTCCCGCTTCTAGCTATTGATCCAAAAGCTCCAATGTAGAACCTGTTAGAATCAACCAAAGAACAAGCATGCAAGCTTCCAAATACCTTGAAGTAAAGATTAGATTCAAATCTAGATTAGATACATTCCATGCTAAAGACTTGTACAATACACATGAAATGGGAAAAACAAGACAAGTTATCTTTATTACAAACTTGAAGAATGCTTACAAAGGTTGCTTGATGTCCAAGCCAATCCTCCAGCTCCAAGTGCTTCCTCCTCTAGCTATCTCCACAATGCTACAAGATCATAAGTTTGGTACTTCTAAGAGTCCTCCCCCTTTCCCATGGAATACCTCTCTTTTATAGTGTATGGTAGGGTTAACCAACAAGAGAGATGGGTGGATCTTGGGAGAACTTAGTGGATCAGGGTTTCTAATCACAGAAAATGAGTTAGGATCGAATCAGAGATCCTAATCCTCCAATATCTCTCGAAAATCCAAAATCCCACAAGCCATGGAAAAAAGGCTATAAAAAGAGTACCGCGCCCAGCAATCTGAGCATAACGCGGTAGTGCCGCGTGGCAGGGACAAAGCATAACGCGGTAGTACGGACTATCACGCACCTATAACTGAGCAAGGAGCGGTACTTAGGGTAAATAAAGTCTCAGCTGGGTTAATTCTTGACAGGGTGGATTTACCTTCAAGGATTACTCATCTTCTGGGTGGTTCAAGCAGTAGGGGAAGTGTCGTCAGCTCTTTTTGTGGTGGAGATGCGACACTGTGGAATATAGAGGTATAACAGATGCCCCCTAAAGTGTGAGGTCAGAAGGGACTGATGGCCGAAAGACTTTACAAATATAGTGTGCAGAGATAGCATTGAGGAGAGCGATAAGGAGCTGAAACATAAACAAGGTGTTAGACATACCACTGAGGCGGGCATCCCCATGCTCAGAAACAAATGACTCAAAGCATGGCTGCCGACCAATACATTGCAGATCCATGAGTACTGAGATGATATAGATTGTGGACATATCATGGCTACTATGAACAAGCGTAGATCCATGAGACAATAATAACACAGCCACGACCAATACAAAAAGTGGATCCGTGTGACAATACAAAGGACATCTCCATCGCAACCTGGACGCAATCAAGATACAAAGGTGCGCCCAGGGTCTTCTACCCGATCGCAAATGATACGAATATAGCCATGTGATTACAAAGTGTTGAAGTCGAACATGGTAGAAACCATTTGATTACCGGCCAATGATGTGAACCGTTAACAAATGCGAGGGAAATCATCAATGATGACGATGATCCCCAAGGTATCTGAAGTACATCTCAATGTAATGCGAATAAATGAGTTGATGTCGAGCATTCGAGAGATTGTTCGATCAGAGGTTAGTGATGTGAACCTACTGTCGAACACGAGGAAACCTGCCATTGAGGCATGCAGGTACCAAGGTACTAATGGTTGATCTCTAAGTCCAATTCCCGGATAGTGATTTGGAGTCAACGGGAATAGACTTGTCGAAGGTGGGCCATAATGATTCCCACATCATTGACACGAAATCGGAATGAACGATAAGATGATGAAACAATGGAGTATGTACTGACACAGCGGAGGCCTGACACAACGAATGACAATGCAACCCTTTGAACATATAACGGCATGTAACAGGACTCGGCAGCAGGGATTATTGAAAACAGAGGATAGACATCGAATGAGTAGGCTCGTGGCCAGGGAGACGACTCAGGATGATGACCATAACTCAGTAAAAAATAGATACCCAATATAGACAAGAGACAGACACATGCCATGTTCAAAGGTAACGACTGACAAGCTGCCATAACAAACTTGACTTGTTCCCCATATTCCCCCTACATGATAGACGAGTACCTCTTTGTTGTTTTTCGAGCTTGAAGAGGATAACAAATGCTCGGTGTAGCTCATCTCATAGATGAGTCCAATCTCACATGTTTTACGAACCTGAGAAAGGAGGGGTTTGTCCCAAAGTGGGTCCTTCGATGTTAAATTTTAACGAGTCCAAGGAAGGAAAAATCGGTAGTTTTTCACATTTAGAGAGCCTAAAAAACTTAAAGGAAGCTCCGCAATGTACTTTTTCGTAAATTTAGTCCCTCGATCCCGAAAAAGTGTAAAACAATTCCCGAGAGAACTCTCCCAGCCAGAATTGACTGAGGTATACCTTTCTCGTAAATAGTCTAGACGGGCCGAAAAAGGGATAACCTATCACCGAATAGACGACCTTTCACATACTTTTACAAGTGTGAAAGAGTCAAGATCACTTGGCAATCTTTTCAATTTTAGGGAGTCTGAAAAGAGCTTAACTATGGACTCCAATGGTCTTTTTCGTAATTTTTTAATTATTCTGGTCCGAAAAGAGAATAAAATACAACCAGGACAATACTTTCCTCATCGTTTTAACGAGCATGAGTAAAGCTAACCGAACTCGACACCATTTACTTGAGCTTGAAAAGCACGACACGGGTGTAAAAGCGCTTGGAATCTTTTTCAA
The DNA here is from genome assembly GCA_027924585.1 of Larix kaempferi. NCBI lineage: Eukaryota > Viridiplantae > Streptophyta > Pinopsida > Pinales > Pinaceae > Larix > Larix kaempferi. The sequence goes on along the minus strand of BSBM01000299.1, from coordinate 33,057,204 downwards.
GTTTTAATACAGAGCACGAAAAAGATAAAATAGGCTCAAAATGAAGGTCAAACAATGAATAAATGCCAGTGTGAATATATCGCTTTTTAAAGGAGATCCTGTCAATAAAGTGCTCACAAAACCAGATATTAGTAATGTGAAATGGGTTTCATTTTAACCATATAAAATAATAAGTAAAAAATAGGTGAAAAAGCTATAAAGGGATGGTTAAAAATAGAAATTTACCATTTCATTTGTGTTTTTACCCAAAGAGGAGATTTTATCCATTTGAGGAGCAAAAATTTCAAGGATCCATATCGGGAGTTCCAAGGCACCGTTTCAACAACCGTCTGCGCCAGGTAAGAGCTCTCCAACTTCTCTTTCATTTCATGCTTGAATAATTTGCTTTCAGTGAGAAAAATTAATTTTTTGGGCAAGCTCTATTGGGCAAAAATCGCTCTTCACAGTACCGCGCGGGGGCAATATCGAGAAACGCGGTACTATTTGACAGTACCGCGCCGTGTCTTTAAACCGAAACGCGGTACTGTGCAGTACCGCGCGGTAAGGTTTGCCCCAGGCGCGATGAAGGCAAAATTTAAGATGAAAAAATTGATTTTTCTCAAATTTTTTGCTGAAACCAAGTTGTTAAATGATTACTAAATGTTTCCCCTGACCTTTTGCAGGAGTTTGCAATTTGTTTGGGTCAAAATGGTCAGTTGGAAAGAAAGAGAGCACGAAGTAGATGATTTAGCGGCCGAAAATGACCTTCCTACTGTGACTGCATTACGGGAGTGCAGTTTGTTGAAATTCTTTAAGACCAAAGGCATTCGTCAACAACCCAAACTTCTTACCCATCTTATTCAATTGTGGGACCCTGACATTCAAGTTTTTCGAGTGGGAGAGCACATCCTCGAAATTCAACTCGAGGACATTTAATTTCTCACGGGCCTCTCGAAAAGAGGGGCCCGGGTGAACTTTACTGGATACACAGCCTCAGAGACGAGCACAGATGCTCTGATTGCTCGGTATTGCCGTCAGGGTTCGAGTAAGAAAAGCGGAAAAGTGGTCATAAAAGATGTTATAGAACTCCCTGTAAAAACCGTACTGTTCACCATCACACATGCAGCAGGGAGCACGGGTCCCCATCAGGCGTCCCGTACACAAATGAACCTTGCAGTGGATTGTATGGCGGGAACAGTATTTAACTGGTGTGAGGTGGTGTTGGCCAACCTCAAAGAACAAGTGCACAAGTGTAGGGTTGGAGAGAATTCCCAATTTGGTTATGGGAGTGTCCTAGTCACCTTCTTTTTGGCGAGGGTGCCATTGCTGCGTCCATAGATAGCTATGCCCCGCCATCCACCTACCGAGCCATGGATGGCTCGATGGAGTGATTATGCAGGGCATCTTGGAGGACCTCAGCGCTTAGCGTTTGGTGAGGATTTCTTCTCCTGGCTCGAGGAACAGATAGTTATGATTGATGACTACCCCTATGCAGGGGTGGACTTCCACAAGGACATCGACTTGGCACTGCCGGAGGATGAAGATTGGGACAACTCAGGTATGACCTTCATGGATATATATTTTTTCCTTTTTGAATATATAATTTTTATTGCTTTTTTAGAATGTGTAGAAGACTTCTAATGTATGTTCGTGTGCATGTCGCAGATCGTGGACCACAGAGACCGGCTGGGTACTCGCCATTACGTCGCGGTGGTGTTGATCGCCAGGCCGTTCCAGACGAGGAGGAGGACGAAGATGAAGCAGGAGGAGTCCGGGATATAGAGAGGAACTTACAGGGCTTGACTCATGGTATCCCTGCTATGAGGATGGATGACGTCCCTTTGCACCTCCAGCGGCATACTGTAGGTGTGCCTATTCGTATTGGCCGACTTCTTCGTAGGGTGGCTCGAGCTGTAGTGTGTTATCACCAGAAGCGTGAGGAATCTAACGAGGGACATGATAGATCTCCCAGATCTCCTTAGATGGTCTTTTTTGTCTTTTGCGGCATGCATACGATATGTAGGCTTTGAGAGCCAAATTTTTGTATGGGATTTGGTCCCAAATTTTGTCTTTGACACAAACTCTATGTATTTTGGAAAAACACTCTTGTATACAGTGATATGGACCTACTTATGATCTATTTATTTACAATGACTTGTGCATTTTATTTTTTATGATGTGTTTATGTATGGGCAAGATGCCAATCCAAAATGTAATTAGCTAATGAATCAGCTATACAATTGAATTCTCTCGGTACGTGTTGATATGAAATGAAATTAAAAGATTGTTCCAAGAGGCGTACCCTCCGAAATAAATGAAGTAGGATAGGATCGCGAACTGTGTAAACACGGTTCAGATGAGAAACCACGAGTTGGGAATCTAAAAAGACTGATAGGGAGTCAACTTCGAGTGAAGCAACCTCTGTCAAGAGACCAATAACTGCATGGTACTCTGCGATATTGTTGGTTGCAGGACCTAAACAATTGGCTCCTGAAGAAATCAACTTGCCAGTGGGAGAATAGATTACCCATGCTGCAGAAGCGAGATTCCGGGTATGTCGGCTTGCACCGTCGGCGAATCCGAAGTAGGCAGACATCTGCGCATAAAATCACGAGTCAAAGTAAGAGTGGATACATGAGGTCCACGCGCACACCAAAAAATGATTAAAAGCAAACTAAGTACATTATGTACAACAAGTAACCCGCGTAGGGTAACCTTACGCGTAGAAGCGTTTGAGGTATAGCCCATTGTGGGGCCATGCCAATGGCGTACCATCACAATCGATTAGTTCATAGGCTCCTTTTTCTAAGACACGTTTTACAACAAAGGGGTCGTACCACATAGATTCTAATTTTCCTTTTCCAAGCTTATCGTGCATTTGATCATATGTAAGTACAAGGTCACCTTCATTGAAGATCCGAGGTTGAACGGATTTGTCATATTGAGCTTTGACGCGTTTTTTATGAGCTTCATTAGCTAAAGCAGCGTCGCGGCGGGTTTCATCTAGCTTAGCTAGGTATAGAAACCGTTTCTCTTCGGAAGTGGTGTGGGGAAGTAGCTCTATGGCTATCTTAAGTGATGGAATTTCACATTCAATCGAAAAAATGGCTTCTAGGCCAGACACCAGTTGGAATGGTGTAAACCCAGTAGCACTTTTCACTGAGGTTCGGTATGCCCATAGTGCTGAGAAAAGAGCTGAGTGCCAGTTGGATTTCTGGGTACCCACAATACGCTGAATCATTCATTTCGGGACTTTGTTAATGGCTTTAACTTGGCCATTAGCTTGTGGGTAATACGGGGTTGAGTTTTCATGGCGAAAACCCAGCTTGGCACTTAGTTCTTCGATCATATGGTTCCTGAAATGGGAGCCATGATCGGTCATAATGGATTGTGGGACACCAAATCTAGCTATAATATGATTGAATATGAATTGCGATGCTGTTTTGCCGTCCTCAGCATACGTAGGCATCGCTTCTGCCCATTTTGTGAAATAGTCTACAGCTACTATGACATAGCTATGCCCCCCGACTGAAGTGGGATTACAGTGCATGAAATTTATGCCCCATTTGGAAAAAGGGCCGACGGCAATGACAGGATAAAGTGGAGCAGGATGCGAGCATGTTTTGCTATGAAAGAATTGGCATGGTGGACACTTCTTGACTGTTTCAATGCAGTCTTTGAAAATTGAGGGCTAGAAGTATCCTGCTCGCAATATTTTCTGGGCCGTAGCCATCCCAGAGAGATGACCACCACATGCTCCAGCGTGGCAGTCATTAAGCACGCGTTTCGCCTCATCTAAGGTCAAACAACATCGAAGAACGGTGTCGACACCACGTCGATAAAGAGTATCATTGACTATGAGGTAGTATTTTGTGTGATGTCGGATGTGTCGACGTTCATCGCGAGTGAGGTCGGGGCGGAAGCATTGGGTCTGGAGATATAATAGAATATCCCCGTACCATGGATCAGACGTGCTAATGAGGAACAATGATTCATCAGGAAGAGAATCGATGGGCTCGGATTGCTCGGTAGCACGGGGCAAGGTACAAATCAACTCTGCAAAGACCAAAGACTTCTTGGACTTGGCTTTGACAAATTCCAAGTCAAACTCCCGAAGGATGACGATCCAACGAGAATATTTTCCCCCAAGCACTTGACGTGTGAGGATATAATACATTGGATTGAAATCGGCTATGACAGTGGTCCGGTGGAGTAGAATGTAATGACGGAATCTCTGGATAGCAAATACTGTTGCCAGAGCCAGTTTTTCAACATGTGAATAACAAGTTTCGGAGTGAAGAAGACTCTTACTAAGGTAGTATACCACATGTTCTATGCCGTTGTGGTCTTCCTGGACTAGCACCATGCCGATGGTGGAAGTCGAAGCTGCGAGATAAAGAATGTAATCCCGTGTGTAATTGGGGGGTTGGATCACAAGATCTTTGGTTAAGGCTTCCTTTAGATTGTCAAAGGAGCGTTGGGCCCCGTCATCCCAGATAAAGGGAACGTTCTTCTTGAGAAGCCTCATATAGCCTTTTGTTATCTCGGAAAGATTGCAGATGAAACGGCATAGAAAGTTTGCATGCCCTTGCAAACATTGAAGTTCTGGAATATTGGTGGGGGAAGGCAGGGCTAAGATAGCTTCTACCTTCGCAGGATCTAAACGTATCCCGCTTTTGGAGACTATGAAGCCCAACAGTTTTTCGGCTTCTACACAAAAGACACACTTATGCGGATTCAAACGTATATTGTAGCGACGACACCTTTCGAAAATGGCACTTAAGTGGTCAGGATGGTCTTCCCGGGTCCGAGAGTGAGCGGGAAGATCATCGAGATATGGTTCTACAATATGTTTGATGTGGTGAAATGTGTAGGACATCACCCGTTGGAAAGTTGCCCCAACATTTTTACGGCCAAAAGGTAACTTTTGATATGCGAAAATCCCCCAAGGGCAGATAAAGGCTGTTTTGTACTGGTCGGCTGGGAGGATATCGATCTGATTATAGCCAGAAAAGCCATCCATAAATGAGAAGATGACACTCCCAGCACAGTTATCGATGATCTGGTCGATGAACGGAGTTGGGTAGTTATCTTTTGGACAAGCCTTGTTCAAGTCACGGTAATCGACACAGACTCTAATCGTTCCTTGTTTCTTGGCTACGGGAACGATGTTGGATACCCATTATGTCAATGGGACAGGATAGATAAAACCAACATGCAAAAGTTTTTCAACTTCTGCTTTAATAGCGGTTGCCTTACGAGGATGGACGGGCCGAAGTTTCTGCCGAACAGGTCGGGTGCCAGGGAATGTTGGAATTTCGTGGACCACAATCGAGGGGTCAATTCCTAGCATTTCTTCATAACTCCAAGCAAAAACATCGTGGAAAGTTTTGAAGTAGGCACTATAGAACTCCATTTCGAGGGGAGTACATGTTTTGCCGATATGTATGTTTTCCACGATACCAGGCTTCACTGAAATATCAATGGGAGTGGTTTCCATAAGGTTAGCCAAGTTTCCTTCAGAAAATATCTCGTTGAGGGAAGTGGGGAACTTGGTTTGGACCATCCCAAGTGAAGTACTGGGTTTTGAGTCAGGCTCAAGCGTCTGAATGGTGGGGAATGAAGATCGATGATGAAAATCTCCCCATGGTGGCTCATCACCGCACATAACCTCCATAATTGATTGGTCAGTGGGAAAAATCAAGTTGAGAGGATCGATAGGTGGTGGGTATGAATGAGTCTCAGACGAGAGCTGTGCCACAGAATGATGGGTAGGACAGTCGACCCAATCGGTGGCTGATTGGATCGCTTCATATGCTGCGAGGTTTCTGTCCAAAGGCATAGAGTTGCCGTAGTCTTCAATCTGAGAGGGACTCAGAATCACCCATGAATCATTGGAATGGGTGACATTCGATGAAATCATGTTGACTGGTTGAACATGGGTTCCCAGCTCTAGAAAAACTCCGATAAGGGATGAATCCTTCATGAGACCAACACTGATGTCTTGGAACCGGTATCGTGGTTGATCCAATAACGAGATGGTGTTGGCGGAGTTCGGATGGGAGTCTCGGATACAGTAATCAAGTTGATCAACAGTGACAATTTTCCCTTCATGAGGAAATTGCACAATTCAGAACACTGTAGATGCTATGGCGGTCATGGCGTAAAACCAGTTCCGACCAAGTAGGAGATTGTAATCCAATGGTGCATCCACGACTTCAATATGTACGGATACTGTTTTGCCCCCCAGTTCAACACCAATTGAGGGAATGAGTCCATAAGGTTGAAAATCGTGTCCATCAAATGCCTTGAGAGTAGTGGGAGAAGTCGTGACTTTGGGTGAGCCTAAGGCTCTCCAACAGTTCAAAGACATGATCGACGTGGAAGCACCTTCATCTAACACAGTGTGATGGATGATATTTCCATGGATTTTTGTGTGAACTTGGAAGGCTAACTGGTGAGAAAGCCGAGGTTTAGTGTGCTCCAAGTTAAACATAATGGAGTTTGAAGTATCTGGGTCCATTGCCCCCAGTGCTGAAAGTAGGGTTCTACGCTGCATGGGGCAGTGTTGGAGAACCTCGAGAGTCGACATGGCGCAAGGTGCTTGAGCTAGATCCTCAACAATATTGTAATTTTGGGCGGCTCGAGCATTGGGATTAAATGTCGCCTTTCGTATGGTGCCCTTGGGTGGGTGTAGCATTGTATCCGTAAGCGGTCTCTCAATATGGAGATGGCTGGTAGGGGGGAATAGGAGTCGGATCTTCAACGGGAGATTTGCCTTTGGCTATCTCCGATTGTTTGTTCTAACTTGGAGGATTGTCATACGTCTTTGAACGAGTGGTGATATGAATCTCCTCGTTACTCGTCATCAGGATTTCACGATTCGTGGACGTCTCTCCGTGGGTAGGGTTGGTCGGGTTGCCCCCTTGTGGGGTTTCTTGGGCAACCATCTGCTGTTGCTGTTGAGGGAAAGGGTCAGTTAATATTGCCGGGCGAGAGGATCCTTTAACAAATTTGTTGACTTCGTCCTTGTAGGGACAGTCACATGTGTAGTGATCATCTTGACAAATTAGGCAGGGAAACTTAGCCTTTCGACGTGGTTTCTGGTCATTGTGGGTGGGTTGTGGCTTGGGATTATCCTGTTGGTTCTTTTTGGGTTTACCACGATTGTTTTTCTTCTTTCCCCTGGATGGTTGTGACGTAGATTGAACTGCGTTCACTTCGGAGGAAATGGCAGGAGAAGTAGTGGTTTTTGAAGTAGCCTGAGGTAAAGCGGGGGAAGCAGAAGCTTGTTGTCCCGTCGAGTTGGTAGTAGGCTGGGTCTTGACTGAACCGACAATACCATCATTGGGGGGTTCAATGGTAGGTTTCGTTGGATCAGTGTTAACGCGGGTGGCATGTGGAAGAAGTTCATGTAAAGTACCGGATTGAGTGTATACCAAATCCATGTACTGGGCTGCCGAGATGGCTTGTTCTTCTGTAACTGGTCCGCGCATAGCGATATCTCTAGCTATGGGAGGCAAAAAGGATTTCGTGAACCAATCAGCAAGTAGCTGATCCGGAATGGGTGCCTTAATTAGTCTACGGCGTCGTCGCCACTCATGGATGTGATCCGAAATGTGTGTAGAAGTGGTTTGACGCAATGAGGTTAACAGTTCTGTTCCAGTCTCATACCGGATGGGAAGCTGAAAATGGGTCAGAAACTGCATAGCCAAGGTGTTGAAATCACGAAAAGAGTGTTGTGGCAGCTCGATGTACCATTTTGCTGCCGTGCCGGTAAGCATACGTTGGAAGAGCCGTAGTCGAATGGAATCATCCATTAAGGAGTTGGATGAACACCAAAGATGGAAGGTCATCACGTGGTTCTTGGGGTCTTCCCCGGGCTTAGCATCGAACTTAGGAATGTCCGATGGTAGTTTGGCTGGAATGGGTGGCCAGTGAGGTTCATGCCATATAGGATCGTTAATAAGCCTTGACAAATTAGGTAAGTCAAGCGTGGCCAAAAAGGGAAGTTGACGGTTAGTCTGCGGGTATGAGTAATAACCGTGTGGTGCAGAGAAACCTGAGGGGCCCTGCATAGCGTACTGTTGCGTGTTATACCCATATGTGTTTCCCGGGGGGTACTGCTGGAAATTCTGTGGGTAGGAAGCCATCTGGTTAACCGGTTGATTGTAAGTAACTGGTTGGTGGATGTTCTGCTGAGTGGGTATGGTACCTTGGGGTTGTTGAAACCCAGGAATAGTTGCTGCTCCTGGTTGGGGAAAAGTTCCTTGGAATTGTTGTGTTCCAGGAATGTTACTACTGTATTGAGCAAGTGGAAGGTTTCCCATAGCAGGGTTGGGGGGTGGCTACGACGGTGGTGTCCATGGAAGGCTCGTTCCTCCTTGGGGAGCGAGTGGAAATTGAAGGGATGGGTTCCATGGAGTTGTAGCAGCTGAAGGGTAAGGGAAGGCAGAATTCAAGTTGGGGGGAATATGAGATTGCCCCCCAGCTTGGTTCCAGTTTCCAAAAAGTGAGTACCCCCCACTCTGTGGGATTTGAGGGTCCCAAGAAGGAAGCATACCTGATGGGGGTTGTTGAGGATGAGTCCCGGTTGGAATACCGGAATAAGGTTGCCCGCTGCCAGGTGTGTTGTACATACCATACTGAGCAGATGCTGCTGGTTGGGAGAGTTGTTGGATGGAGCCAATGGGTTGTCCGCCAGCAGATGGGTTGGAAGGCCCTATAGGAGGAGGCTGTTGACTAGGAACGGGGTTCCCAACAAAAGGTTGTCCTCCAACTGGTTAGGTTGATGGCCCACCAGGAGGAGTTTGGTTGTTGGAGTTGGGGACCACTGCAGTCAGTTGTCCACCTCCTGAGATAGTGTAAATAGTGGCCGAAAGTGATCCTCCGATCAAAACGGAAGATCCAGCTGCATGACTTAGTGTTCTTCCGTCGCTAGCCAAATATGATAGTGTGGATTGGCCAACGGTGCCAAAAGTACCGATTTGCGGAGGGGGTCTTCCATATCTGATAGGCGAGGACGGAGAAAAAACTGGGTTATCCCTCATAGAATGTGCGCCAAAAATGGGTGATGGCAGCAAATGTGGGGAGTTTAAACCAGGGGTATCGGCGTCGTCCATAGTGTGTTCAATAATAGGAGGGCCATCGAAAACTGGGTCCGAGTTCATGTCCTGAAAAGGGTTTTGGGGATCCGGCGGGAACCTAGGTATAGTAACGTCCGAAGGTCCGGAGCCGTCTGCATAGGAGTGACGAAACTCTGTGCTAGACAGGATGTTGGGATCCCGATAGTCAGAAGGACGAGTAACGGGGGGATATCTAGAAGCTGTCGAGAGCATTTGCTCTGTGTCATGTCTAAACCGTGCCGATGCTAACGGGGAATTTGCTAGACTAACCATACTAGACTGGATGGAAGCCATGATTTCATGTCCCGGAGGGAGGTTGGGTAGAGATAAGGTACGAGGTATGTTGCTAGAAGAACTTGTTTCCTGTGTATGAACACTGGGTGACGTAGTAATAACAGGCGAAAGTTCCACCTGGGAAGTGATGAAGCCATAATCAGGTTCAAAAGGTGTGTCAGGAAGTCGAGTGTCTTCAATAACTTCGACGTACCCGCCTGGGACTGAAATCAAGCCAGGTATATCCTGGTCGGACCCTTCGGTGGTGCCAACAAATCCGTCAGTGTCATCGTGAAAAGTGTCTGATGGACGGGAGGTGTTGACATTAGGTAGGAGGATGACCTCTAGTCTAGTATTTTGGGCTGTACTAGATTCAGCCGCTGTAATGGTGTCCACTGTGGTAGATATATCTAGAATAACAGTGGGTGAAGTGACAGTGGAAATCTTAGATATGCTAGTAGTTACAAAAGTTGCAAGAGATTCTGAGACTGTGCTGTGAGTAACAGTTACAGGCAGAACTGATGATGTAGTATGTATCGGCGGTGGAATGTTCCCTCGACCAGCACCGCAGCCAGGAGGAGCGGGAATGCGTAATGCAGGTGGACCGGAGGTCCGTGGTGGTGGCGGTGGTGGAGGGCTTTTGCCTTCTACTCGTCATGATCTTCGTGGTGGTTCTGACATGATGACAGGAAAATGAAAATCAGGGGCAGTTTCGTAACAAAGAACTCAAAAACTCTAATGCAGCCGAGTGTGCAGAAGAGGAGCTAGAAAAAGCAAGGCTCGCAGGCCAAAAAAGCAAGCTCTAAAATCTATACTGAGACCGGTGTCTCAATAAGCGAGCTGATAAAAAGAATGGCCAGAATGCCAACAAGCAGTCCCTAAAAAGAAAAAATGACCCTCTACAAAGATGAGATAACAAGCAAACTCCTAACTAAGAGTTGGAGACCTCAACAAGCTGTATCCTTCGCAAGGTGATGAAATCCAAGTCAAACAATACAACGTGAGAGACCGATATGAGAAGGATATCCCTCTACCGAAAGGGATCCTGGGTAAAAGAGCCCTAGTAGAATAGTTACTAAGCTACCTCGTTCATGACATGTTGGAAAAGGTTTTGGGCACTTCAGCCTTTCGAGGAAGACAATGATCGATGTTGCCTTAGGGCTAAGTGGAGTGTGGCATTCCACAGAGTCCGTCCGGTTCTCAATCTCGCTGCCGTTTAACCCCTGAAAGTTAAAAACAGTCAGGAGGCCCCTCCACAAACTGGCTGTGACCGTGTCAATAAATACTAGAGGATTTTAGTTCCCTAGAAGACAACAACTATGTCTCATATGAAAATGACAAGGGGGAATTATTTTGATGCCTATCCCCAGTGTCCTACCTAACTACCAAATTCTTTTGATTTCCTCAAGTGAGGTTAATGTTGGTTTAATTAGGGAGATTAATTTTAGTGGTTGTCTTACTCAATCAGGTAAATGGACGTGAAACTTGATGGTGTTATGACGACTCAAACCATGCAAATGAGAATGAATCAAAATAAGCCTTTGTCTTCGATGAAATCTAGCTATGGAAGAGAGAGAGTTCTTCGATCATAAATGCATGAAATTTTTCACAAGCAATAAAAAACCAAAACAAGAGATTTTTTTGTTCTTTTTGTAAATAGAGCCAAACTGAAATAAACACTCTTTTTAATTCACTGATCCTACAACTAAGATGCTTCAAATATGAGAATTTCTGTCGCAAATTCAATGGTTCATTTCCTAATGCACAATAATACTGCTTAGACTTTTTCAATTCAAACAACAGAATTGTTCTCAAATGATAATTTTTTAATTACTGAGAATGATGGAAACAATGTGACTGTAAAAGCTACAAGGTTCAGTAAAAGAGAACAATAGTGATGGGTTGGTTGTAGTGAAAAAATCAAGCCAATGCATTCAAACTGGAAAAATGACCCAATATGCAAATCATGCCACTAATTCAAACAATAATCAAGCTCACAACAAGGAAATAAACACATCACACAGACTGTAAAATGACCAGGATGATAATAGGCAACAACAAACACTACCTAAGGCAAAGAAAGATAAAAAAATGACTAAGGAAACCAAGCAGGGAATTTTTTTTTTTACAGTATGCAGACACTACCGCGTGGCAGAATGAGGCTATAGCGTGGTACTGCTAAACTACCGCTCTGGTACTATCTTAGGAAACACGGTACTACCACGCTGTAATCAGTGCAGAGGGCGCGGTACTGTGGCAAAGTGTGAAAAGGCGCAACTTTTGAAAAGGAAGATGCAATTTTCAGGGTTGCTGCAAACCTAGGGGACTCAGTGATCACACAGGGAGAAAAAATACAGAGAGGAGGGGTGAATAAAGGTCAAAAAGACCAAAATTCAAGAGTGGTTTGAAGAGCAATAAAACAAATCACAATCAAAAGATGGATGATAGTGAACTGAATCAATCAAACATAATTCAAACTAGTGGAGTCGCCATTCTTGTTGGTAGAATTTTTCCCTACGGATAAGTCAAAATTCTCTTAACTTAAAGCAGATTCCTAACTGACTCTAAGGTAAGAACAAAAAAAAACAAATGCTACCTTGAAATTCCTGAACTAACTTTCACAACAAGATTACATGCATTCAGAAACAATGAAAGATATGACTCACCTTTCAATCTGATGTTTGTCTCGCTTCTAGCTATTGATCCAAAAGCTCCAATGTAGAACCTGTTAGAATCAACCAAAGAACAAGCATACAAGCTTCCAAATACCTTGAAGTAAATATTAGATTCAAATCTAGATTAGATACATTCCATGCTAAAGACTTGTACAATACACATGAAATGAGAAAAACAAGACAAGTTATCTTTATTACAAACTTGAAGAATGCTTACAAAGGTTGCTTGATGTCCAAGCCAATCCTCCAGCTCCAAGTGCTTCCTCCTCTAGCTATCTCCACAATGCTGCAAGATCATAAGTTTGGTACTTCTAAGAGTCCTCCCCCTTTCCCATGGAATACCTCTCTTTTATAGTGTATGGTAGGGTTAACCAACAAGAGAGATGGGTGGATCTTGGGAGAACTTAGTGGATCAGGGTTTCTAATCACAGAAAATGAGTTAGGATCGAATCAGAGATCCCAATCCTCCAATATCTCTCGAAAATCCAAAATCCCACAAGCCATGGCAAAAAGGCTATAAAAAGAGTACCGTGCCCAGCAATCTGAGCATAACGCGGTAGTACCGCATGGCAGGGACAAAGCATAACGTGGTAGTATGGACTACCGCGCACCTATAACTAAGAAAGGAGCAGTACTTAGGGTAAATAAAGTCTCAGCTGGGTTAATTCTTGACAGAGTGGATTTACCTTCAAGGATTACTCATCTTCTGGGTGGTTCAAGCAGTAGGGGAAGTGTCGTCAGCTCTTTTTGTGGTGGAGATGCGACACTGTGGAATATAGAGGTATAACAATTGTAAACTTTCGAGAGTAGCAAAATAGAACTAACGATTTACCTGTCAAAAGAAACTTTGAGTCTGAACCGAACATGTCCACATCCGACGAGAACCAGAACTCATTACACCATAGCAACTCAGCGAAGGAAGGACACAGTTCATAGAGCTCACTATGCAAATATTTCGAGTTACAGGTCAGGGTATCGAACCCTGGAGATGTGCCTCCAAAATACCTCTGTAAACCCTAAGAACTCGCAGTCTGTCGGCCTCTCCAAACCCTCTCCCTGCCAAATGAATGTCGAGTTATTTCTCTCATCGAGGTAAATCCCAAAGCAGTTAGGGTTAGCATCACTATCAAGGAAACCACGTGAAGTCTGGCCACGGTTGATGCCACTAGACTCTCCACTCATTACACTTTAATGCACTTTAATAAACCATAGCTACCACAGTACGTAGAATCCTGCCAACATAACCATGCATCGAGGTTATTGCTCGGCTTGTCCATATGGTTGAACATTACAATCTAAGTATAATATGATCATAAGGTTCCAAAGGTCAACACAATATCCAAGTACTACGTATTTCGCACCATACCCTAGGTTAAGGTATCGACCATCCATTATGGCGGGACTCACAAACATGTTATAATATGGTTACATTACTCCTAAAGTCATTCAAACAATCAAACCCTTGTACATGGTATGAAAACTACGAAAACCATATCAATGCTATTGTATAGTTATTATTACAATGCTTTAGTAATCTATTATCCATCATATAAATTAATAGGATAGAGTGCATAAAGTATATAGTTTACAACTAAAGTCTTATGTTAAAATCACCATAATAACACTATTCTATAGATCATGTATTTAGTGCATAGGATCAAAAGATAGGCATAGAATTACAATAAAAACTTTGGAGCTTAGGATACAATCCTATTACTAAAGATTTTTAAATACATGTTGCAATTCCTAGGTGTAGGATATAAAATACCTTAACATTGATGTCGATGCTATACACTTTCAATGTGTAATACAAGTAACATAGATGCTAAGAATTGGAGTGAGATCATATAAACTACTCAATACAGTTTATAACTTAGGGAACAACCAGAATAGATCTCACCCTGGAATACTTGGGTTACTCTAATTCCTTTTTATAAACTTTGAAGGCTAACTGAAGTTAAATAGAACCTCTTTATGCTTTTCGAACAATAATTCTCTTACCTGCGATCTGCATCAGAAGTTCACATGCTTTAGCTAAAATAACTAAGTAAGCCTCGGGGTGTCCATAGGACCCTTTCATCATTAATAAGAAAAATAAACAGTTAGCACATATAATGAATTCAGTATCAAAGTCTATAAAGTATCAACGGATACATAAGAAAGCATAACTGATCTAGAAGGCATGAATTGAAGTAACAACAACCGACAACTGTATTCTTTAGCTATAAAAACATTATGTATATTTTGTAATACATTATACACACATACTCGACGTAATATGTTTAGTACATTACGATGTCTAGTTAAACAAACATTTATTATAATTCCGCACGGTAATTATAGCAATTAATGCTACTTTGAAAAATTTTAAATTTTTGTGATTTTTGGGATGTTACAGATATAATGGATAGGACAACTTTTTTCAAGCAACATTTCTAGATAGATTTGTGTTTTCAAAAAATAACAAGAGGGAGAAACCATAAAAGAGATGGAGACCAATAGTAAGTTGTTGCAAATCAATCCCTTAGATAGGCATTTATAGAGCCATGCATCCAAGTTGTCACACACCCTTGGAGTTGTTGAGAAGAGGAGATCTAAAGGTACTAAAACTCATGTGTGCCTCCTTTGCATTGGAATTTGGGTAGGCTAACTAAATAATTATTTAGAGCCTCAACCACCAAGGAATCATCTAAGCACATCATCATGCCTATTATTGATTGGAGCAAGCTAACTCAACATTTCCATGTCGAGAAATAATTCATTGGCCACTAGAACCTTTTTTTCAATCACAAGAGATGATAGAAGAGTGTAAGATCACCATGCAAGCCTTTATTGATGTAGTGCCTCATAAGTTATTTATATCACAAGCGTTTTCACACACTATGATGGCTACATATATGAAAGAGAATTGCTCCAAGAACAATGCTCCAAGAACCATCGACTAAGGATTTGAATTTGTGCCATAATGGAGTCTGTAGAGGGAGATCGACTGCCACCTACCATGGACAAAGTTGCATTTAGAACATTGATGAAATCTATGCAAAAATTGGGCACAAGGTCAGAATCATCTAGATTTGTCAAAAAGACTGATATTCCATATGTAGTCCTACCTGCCATGACAGTCTGGAAAAAGCCCCTAGCAATGTCTGAGAGAGGATTGATATGTCAATTCACTGGAATCTAGCCATCTCCTAGATCCATGGATATTTGGCTTTAAAAAAATTGGACAACATTGATCAGGGGAAGAATGACACACTACTTATATGGCAGAGGCTTGTATGTCTTCTTTAGTTTTAATTCAAATATGATATAGATTTAATCTTCCGAAGTGGACCATATTTCTTCAGCAATAGAGGTATGTACCTCAATAGCTAGACTCCATATTTTGATCCAGACTCAAACATACCCTCAGTTGTTCCAGTTTGGGTGAGATTTCCCTATCTTCCTCTCCAGTAATGGGGAGAAGACACTTTGAAAGATATTTGAAATACATTGGGAAAATACATTTACAAGGCTAAGCCTAAACAAGGAATGTTCCATTGTGTTATAATTTGTGTGTAAGTAGATATTGAAAAGGGGATTCCTAAAGCTATACATCTAGTTGTGGAAATTTGGAGTCATTATCAACAGCTGGATTATGAACAATGACCTTTTAAGTGTAAATATTGCCATGCCTACGATCACTTTGTAAAATATTTCAAGAAAGTAGGGGACTCAGTCTCTACTCCCCAAAATCAAGACAATCAATTGAAAATAGTCCGAACGAAATCAAAGCATGATGTTGTAATGAATATAATATACATTCCCTCACCATCATCTTTAGAAAAAACTCCTAAATATACAATGCTATCAATGAATCCATTTGAATCATTGTATCAAGAATCCCCTAGAAGCTTCATTGAAGTCATGGCTCCAACGATGAAATAACTAAGGTCTTCTTTTCCACCTAGATTTTCACCTATTTTGCTTGGAGTGGATTTGCCTACAGTGGAATATAATAAAGACACTACAAGGAAAAGAGCCTATATTGGAGGTCATAACGAAGGTTTTTAGCGTTACAAAATTAACCAAAAATTTCAAAAAAACCTCCACTACAACCTCTGCCAATGGTATTTGGATGTTTTAGCGGAGGTTTTTACGGAAATTTATTATAACTAAAAAAACTCAATGACTGGAGGCTTTAGTGGAGGTTTTTTTACCAGTGTGCTTTATTCAAACAAACGCATGAGTGCCAAGAAATGCAAAACACAACGATGATTTCAAAAGCAATATATGCACGGGTGCACACAAAAATTTGAAAGTATTATATGCACTAGTACTTGATAATACACATAGCACCGGTGCACACCAAAATTTTAAACCGAATCGGTGCGCATTAAAATTTTAAATTGAATCGGTGCTTTATAACAATATATGCACTTGTTCATTATACCAAAAATAACACTGGTGATTACACACTATTAAAATGCACCGATGCTTACTAACTATTAAAAACCACTAGTGATTACTAATTGTTACAAAGCACCGTTGTGATAAGTGAAGGAAAACGCACGATTAAAGTTGACGGAAACGTTGACTATCGCTATATTTTTAAAGTTTAAGGGTGTGATTAATCTACAATAGCACATGTGGGTATAATAATAAAAAAATCATTGGGGCATGCAACGAGTATTATGTTGCACCGTGGCTCCGTTGTTTTGAGCGCACCGATGTGATTGAAACGATCGAAAGCACATGAGATTATTTTATGTTTGGTGAACAATGACTACTGACATCGCACTAGAATATCCAATTTTATTTTTATTTTGTTTAATTCCAATATCCATCATAAATTGATATATTTTTTACATTATTATTCATTTGAATATTAATTATTGCATTCGGATACGATGTTTGGATTAATTTGCTATATCATAATTTTTTGCATCTATTGTAATATATAATCATCCATATATTTAATTAGCAATGTAACATTTCACAACAACACTGGGGAATGCAATAGAAAAAAAATAATTTATTTTATTATATATCAATAAGAGGCCCTTGGTCATACAAAGTGGGACAACATAAAGTCCACAATAATCAAAATGTCAACATGCATGTATTTGTTACAATTATTGGTAACCCATTGTCTTTCAATTGGGACACTATGTATAGTACATTATACAAAACCTCTGATTTTCATAGACAATTATTTCAAAATATACAAGAGCTTGCATTAACATCCAAAATACATGGATCATCATTATTCGCTGGAACTGTTGTCAATGCTTGAGCCACTTGCATGACTTAGGTTATTTGGCCGAATGTTTTGTTGACTGCCTCGATTTTTTTTATCTTCTTCAACTTCCATTTACAAACATAAAATTAAAGTGTAATAAATGTATCTACACTACTAGGAATAATGAATCTTAAAATAGACAATATACATGAATGTAAATTGAAAAGCTACGTACCATAGAACAAATTTAGTCGTGAATGATACACATTCTTTCAAAACCAAATCTCATGCCTTCTCTCAACAACTCTTCCATTGGCTCCACTACATATTTTGTTTCCCACAAGTTTTATACCCCGTAACAAATCATATATTTAATATAAAGGATTTTTGTTGTTCTATTACCTGTAAAATGAGAGAAGTAAAACAACATAGATACTTACAAATTCAATAGTTAACTTATGATACACGAACATATAATCACAATTGTTCTTAACCCAATGACAATCAATTCTTCTGATAGCTCTTCTTTGTATGTTAACACCTGTTTGAAGACATCCAAGGATGGCCAGTGCAAAAATAAATCAAAATATAAAGATCACAACCAATATAAAATCTGAAGTTGTTATAAGGAAATCACAACTACTCACAAACTTGCTATCAACCCCCTTTTTCCTTGTCGTCTTGTCTTATATGTTGAATGGCTTCGATTTTGTTTTCTTTTATGCAACAAAACAATTGAAAATTAATATTTAATACTAAATTAATTAATTAAATGTACATAATGGAAAATTTCAATGATTTCATATATTTGAAGCACGTTGCTACTAAGATGGCTCCTCATGCGATGGATTTATGTCCATTTCCTTAACCATCTCCTTGTACACTTTTTTGGACATACCTACTGGCATATTTAAGGTATCACCTTGTTCATCCTTTGGGATGTTCACAATCTTCCTGAAAATGTAAAATGACATTAAACTATTTTTATGCTGATATGAAAAATAAACATAATAGAATTAATATTAATAAATGAGTGCTTTGTAGTAGTATATACATATTCTATAAAAACATGTTTGAGAATATTAATTTTTGAATTATTCTTTTCTGTTGTTGTATGTTTTTGCTATTGCAAGTTTGACAGGTCTCATTGACCATTGCTCTTGAAACGCCTCTTGTAGTTAGCCTGATTCTTGGAATCATTGGATTAATTTGTGTACTGTAAGTGAAAAATATGTCTATATGCTCTTTCCACTATATCCTTAATAGTTTTATAAAAGTTCCTCCCCCTTTCATTAACTTCCAACACCACTCCAAATGAGCTAAGGACCAATTCATCATCATTTACATCTTCCATAATTTGTTTGATCTTATGATGACATTCCCTTTTGTTGATGTTAGTCCCTGCATAACATTCAACATATGTGAATTAGATTGTTTGAAACATATTAGAAAATATTCTTGAGTACAATATTACTCAAAATTCATATTGATTTCTTTTTTATTCACCCGATTCATCCCTCTGCAACTTTTTCATCAAGGTTTTACGTTCTTATGCATTTAGATCACAAATAGTCTTATCAAGCTTCCTCATTTTTCGGCTCTGCATGTCACACAATAACCAATACGTATTAGTTAAATTTACCAATAATTCAAACATATTAATTTAATACATAAATTACAAAGAACTTGGCTTCTTCACAATTTTGGATGTGCTCCCATCATGTCGACTATAATTGTTGTTCATTGAACTCTTATTATGCATTTTCTATCAATAAAGAAACTAGACTATTAAATAGAGAAGCTATTAAGTATATTATACAAATAAATTACATATCTTAAAAATAAAAAAAAGTAGTCTTCCATTTTTATGTGTTTCAATATACAAAACACATCGGTGCTTCTCATACCTTAAAGCACCAATGCATCATAATTGAACACATCGTTAACTATAACAAAGTAAAAAATAGATGGATATCGGTGGCCACCCACCTTTTCCATTGGATCAAAACAGTTTTTCCAGTTTGACATTTTTCCGGGTCGGAGGATTGCTTTAGATGGATATCGGTGAACACCCACCTATTCCATGAGCTCAAGATTGTTTTTCCAGTTTGGCAGTTTTATGGGTCAAAGGACTACTCCAAATGGATATTGATGGCCACCAACCTATTTCCCACAAGCTTAAGATAGGTTTTCTAGTTTGGTAATTTTTATGGATTTTCATGTCCAAAGCTTATT
This sequence comes from Larix kaempferi, assembly GCA_027924585.1. NCBI lineage: Eukaryota > Viridiplantae > Streptophyta > Pinopsida > Pinales > Pinaceae > Larix > Larix kaempferi. The sequence continues at coordinate 33,037,696 of BSBM01000299.1, read as the reverse complement.
GGTCCATTTTAAGGCCCTAAATGAAATTTTTAAATGACACTTTTTGGGTACATCCCATTCATAGACAAAGGCATGATTGGATGGGAAAAATGTGTACTTATCAGCTAGACCTTTCCAATGAGCTATGGAACGCCCTAAACTGAGATCGTATGCAAAAGTTATGCCCTCGAGAAGTTGACACCTCAACTAACCACCTCGGGACCCGCAAACCTTTTTATGGATAATATCATAGGGTTAGGTTTTTGGATGTTAGGGTTTTCACCCTCATGCTTATGATAAAAATTCTGTTTGACCTCCTTTTGTAATCATCTTGTCACGAATGATCGTAGTCGCCACGTCTATTCTCAGAGATATAGCTACCACCATTCTAGTTTCTTTTATTTTATAGTATGTTGTGTTTCATTCATTTAATAGAATATGAGTTTATTGTATCATTGTGTTCCTTGCAATATTTATGAGTGTTTTATTCTATATATTTTGTTACATTTCGTTATCACATAAAGATGAATTAGTGATATTAGAGCAATATGCTCTTTGTTGTCTCTCAGTGCATGTCCCCAATGAGATATGGATATCGAGAGTTAGGTCTTGAACTAATCAAGCTTGTGGAAAACCACTCTTTTCGGCCCAAGCCACCTCCCATGGCTGAGGAAAAAAGAGATGATGGAGCAGGATATCCTATCAAGCCATTGCTTGAGGAAGCCCTCGTGCAACAATGGAACGAGATGATAGAAACTTTTTCCCACATCCTTCAATAGATGTCAGCAACAACGGGGGGATCATCAAGCAGTCACTTCGGAGGAGCCACACCCTTAAAGGTACAAGTTAACTTTGATATTCCTTATTTGAAGTCCATATCGATGTTGATGCCCAAGATAAATGGCGATTCTACTGAAAGGGTATTTCTTTGCCCATAGTTTCTTTGACAAGGAAAAGATCACCTTTGAACTCCTTAAGGTTGTCTCCCATGTCAAAAATTGGTAGGAAACTTATTGTGAGCAAACCTTAACATATGATTCTAAAATGTTTGAGGCCAATCCTACTTGGGCCTCTTTTATAGATGTCATTAAGGAACAATATTACCTTGTGGGAAAGTATGATGACTAGTACACAAAATGGACCATTATGCATCAAGAGAGTGACCAAACGATGCCAGAGTACACCAAAAAATTTCATACCTTGCACAAAAAGCTGGGTATCAAAGACTCTGAGTGACACCTAGTTTTAAAATATTGCAGCGGACTACAATGGTACATACAAACAGAGATGGAATTCTTGGACATCTCTTCACTACAAGTTGCTTATCGATATGCTATCAAAATCAAGTAGAAATTTCCGGAAACGAACAAACGAGAATTCGGACTTGCAAATGTGACACCAAAGCAAGGCAAGGGAAACCCTGGCTCACAGAACAAAGGATAAGGTAAGGACAACCAACCCAAGGACAAATAGTCCCAACCACAGGAAATGAAGCGTAAAAAAATACAAAGAAGGACACTAGGAAGTGGCATGAGTTCCACAAAATCCCTTGGCACAACATTAATGAATCTCGCTCATAGCAGTTATTGGTGGATGATATCAGAGATTCAGAATCAAATCTCAGTTCCAATTCTGATTTAGAACACATTGTCACATTCGCAGACCAGGAGAAGCATATCATTGATGCAGAACCCAGTGTCACCATTGCTACCACATGGATTCAACCATAGGAACTAGAAGGGTCAGAGGCAGAAGAGTGACTCTTTCACTCATAGATGTGGGTGAAGGGATTCCCCCTACATTTTGTTGTGAACAATGATAGGCAAAATAACTTGATCTCAGTAGAAGTCATCAAGAGATTGGAGCTACCGACAACACCACACCCACAACCATACACCATCAATTGGATAAGCCAAGGACGAGGTACGTGTGTCAGTCATCAATGTCGTCTACCATATGACATCAAGGCTTTCAAATATGAGGTACTATGTGATGTGGCCCCACCTGGAGTCTGTGATGTTCTTTTAAGGAAACCATATAAGTGGAAGCATCATGCTGTGTATGATTCATGACCTCGTTGTGTCATTTTCATTTTGGGAGGACAACTCTATCGGATACCAGAGATAGTTACACCTATCGCAGTCTCTTTGACATCAACCAAGAAGTGCAGAAAGATAATATCCCACATTGGAAAATTTTCCCTCTTCATAATTGCATCTGAAGGTGAACATCAAATCACAAAGACCTTCACAACCTCTGCACAACGTCTCTCTACTAAGCAAAAACAAGGAGAACACAAAGGCATTGTTGCCTCACCTATTCGAGTACGTCTACGGTGCAAGGCCACGCATTCAAGGTGCTCCTCCAAAAAGGAATTATTTACACCATTTCAGACCAAGGATAATAAGGCAACCAAAATTGTTGAACGAGTTCAAGACATATATCAACAACACTTGCAACTCTATTAGGCTGTAAAAGCAAGGCAACTTCTTCACCTCAACAAATGTCTCACTAGCAACTCAAATCAACAGACATTTATATCATATATATCGTATGTCGGGAGAACCCTCCCGCGTGTGGCATTTACGTTATCATCCGTTTGGAAATTTATGAAAGCTATATATCCTATCGACCAAATGTGGATGCCATTCCGACTGTGTTTCTCCTCCTAATGACTCGTCTGCACACCCATGGGAATTTTTGTTGTGTCCCAGGGTCTCATCCTACTCAAATTGACACTCGCATTGAAGTTCTTTCTTCCTCTTCTTTGATGGATTCCTCATCTCTTGCTTGATTCCTAGCCTTTGGATCCAAGGATTCGACGATTGATTATTTGGGCTCCAATCTATGAATATGCATAGTCGATTATTTGTGTTACATCAAATTAACACATCTCCCCATTTGATATTGCTCCTATGGGGCACAATAAAATCCAAACCCTAAAAAGGGTCGAGGGGCTTTAGACTTAGCTAATTGTGGATGCATATATGTTGAGAGGCCGAAAGGATAGAAACTAACCTAAGACCTTAGTCATCTTACCTTATATTGTAGTTTAGCAGTTACAATTAGATGGGATGATTGGTTTAGTTGAGGCTAGGGTATGAATGAAGGACGGTTTTGTTGCAGGTGCTCCCATAGAAGCAAAGCAGAGCAAATAAAATCATGTTAATGTAATTGTAACTTTGGAAGATATTCACTTGTATATTGTATTTGTAACTTCGGGAGAGTCTTTATTGTAATTGAGTCATGTAAAGTCATTGAGGTTAACCCTCCTTTTTATGTCGGGGCATTAGACCCCAGAGTTAAGTTGTCTATGGGTTATTAGACTCTCCTAGAGAAGTCGGCCCAGTCAAGTACAACTAGGGGCGAACCTAGTTGGGTAAAGGTCAAGTGAAAGATAAAGTATAAATAGAGAGGATGCCTCTCTCATTTGTATCATTCACTCACTCCTCAAGTTCGCATAAGTGAGTGGGAGGACAAGTTCGCACAAGTGAAGAAGAGAGAAGCTGCTGGAGACCATTTCTACTTTTGGGGTTATTGTATTGTTTCTCATTCTATCTCTGAGGAAGTTGCGGGGTTTTCTCCTTTATGGTTTCCCCGATGAAATTCTTTGTGTCTCTTGTCTCTTGTGTTTGAATTGCTGTGCATGTTATTATCTCAGATAAGATCATAGATAATCTTGAATTAAATTGTGAAATTCTAACATGGTATTAGAGCTAACCTGAGAAGAAGACACTATGCAGCTGTAGAAGCTAGGGATTCTTAATTTTTGGGTCTCTCTCCACAAATCATGAACAAAAGGAGGCTAGGATAACTCAGCTAAGGAAGGCACATCTTTCTGTCAAAACATAAATTGATTCTGAGCATTTTCATTTTTTGGCCTGTCATTGCTGCGGGAAATTAGGGCTTTTCACAAAAGTGGAATTTTGGACTGCTTTTAGCATAGGTAGATGCTACTCATCAAAATCAAAATTTAGAGACCAAGATCAAATTTTTGAGTGGGTGGAACCCCGGGAAAAGTCAAACCCTAATTTGACTTTGGACTAGAAAAACCAAAAAACCAGAAAAAGCTAGAAACTGCAGATCTGAAATTCGCAAGTCAATTTTCAAGGGTGAATTTTTGGAATATTCAGAAACCAAGTGCACCAACATACTCGCCTCATACAGGAGAATCTTCTTGTGAAAGCAGAATTCAATTACGAGAATTTTCATTTTTCGGCTCGTCATTACTACCGGAGGAAAACTAGGGTATAAGATAATTTGGGTTTCTGTTCATTGATTTATGCAAGTGAGTACATTGGACAACTCTCCTTGAGGAGGAACATATATCTGTCCAATCAGAAGTTCCAAATTCCAACTTTAAAAAATTAGGGTTTCTCTGACAAACCTTAGGCCAGCCAGCTCCAGATCCAGTTTCAACAAATCAAGTGGTAAGACCTAAAAGCTTTTCTATTTCCATTTGAGTTTCTCATTAAATATGTCTCACCACACCAAGCTTGAGGATAAGCTTGAAGGGGATGATAACTTCCGAGCATGGAAGTATAGGATTGGGCTTGTCCTAGAAGAGAATGAATTGGACACCTATGTGAGTGAAGAGGTTCCAGTTCCAGAGGGAGATGAGGCCAAAGCCTTACACAAGAAGAACTTGGTTAAGGCTAAGAGAATCATTGCAGATTCTATCAAGGACCATCTCATTCCACATGTGACATCTCTGAAGACACCTAAAGAGATGTTTGATGCCTTGAACACCTTATTTGAAGGGAGGAATATAAATATGAATATGACATTGAGGAACCAATTGAAGAATATCAAGATACAAAATGTAGAGATGATGCAATCCTACTTTACAAGGGTCTCTCAGATAAAAGAACAACTTGAAGCTGTGGGAGAAGATATAGAGAATGGAGAAATAGTGATGACCACCTTGAATGGTCTTCCTAGGTCATGGGATTCCTTCATCCAAGGAATCTGTGCAAGAAGAAAGTTGATCACCTTCAGTAGGCTATGGGAGGAATGCTCACAAGAAGAAGCTTGAATTGTAGCTCGAGAAGAAAATATGGGTAATGAAGACCAGGCTTTCACAACACACACCAGGAAGAACAAACACAAGAGGGAGCATCCTCATCACAAGAAGGGTAAACACCATCACTAGAATCAGAGGGAGAACTTTGGAGGATCTAGGAGAGATCTTTCTCACATTCGATGTTATACTTGTGATGAGAAGAGACACTATTCTAGAGATTGTCCCAGGAACAAAAGTAGCTCCCATAAGAAGAAGAAGAAAAAATAAAAGACATCATGCTCACACTGCAAAGGATGATGAACCTCCAAGGAATAGAGCCAGAGAAGAAAGTGAAGATTCTTCAAGTGATGAAGAATATGTATTGTAATGAAGGTAACCAGCTACAAGTGTTTATTCAGAAGGTTCCATCTCATAAGGTGAAGCTAGAGATGAATTTCAATATTACATGAAAGGAGTAGAAGAAGCTACTACAGAGTTGGACTCCAAAAAACAAATAAAGATCAATAATAAATGGAATAACCTCTCATCCATTTTCAACATTGGTTAAGGTGCACACTATCAGAGACTCCAGTAGTTCCTGCAAGGAAGCAAATATCAAGAGGGAGCACACTCCAATAGTTCCTGCAAGGAACCAAAGATCAAGAGGGAGCACACTCCAGTAGTTCCTGCAAAGATTGAGAGGGAGTCCACCCAACAACCAAACAAAGATAAGTATTTGAATTATCATTTCTTGTATATCTAATTACTTAAATGATGTTGTTCAATCATGTACATATTTATGTTCCTAGATTTAGGATGTATATCATGCATGTTAGAAAAGTTGCATTAATGAACAAGACATTACTAATATGCAAGTAATGGGTAAGTGGCCTTGTTAATTTTTGAGCATTAATTCAATATACTCTAGGATCTTTACGAGAGAATAACATGTACAACATATCAAGTATAACAATGCATATCAATCACACCAAGCAATCACATGAGACAATAGACACACAGAGTTTCAATGGGGAAAACCATAAAGGTGAAAAACCCCACAACTTCCTCAGAGATAGAAAGAGCAATGATACAACCAAAGTACAAGAGATAGTCTTCTACTAGCAGCTACTCCTCCTCCTCAACTAGTGCGCCACTTTCCGAGTGATGTAGGAGTGAATAATAAGATGAAAAAATAGAGATCTCCCGCTCTCTATTTATACTTGTCCTGATTTGCCTATTACACTAGTAGGGCCGAATTCTCTAGAAGAGTCTAATAACCCATGGTTACATTAATCCAGGTTGACCCTACACTTGGTGGTCTAATAACCCATCACAGCAAGTTACGACACTTGCGACACTAGTCAATACAAATGACGACACTTTCGTATAGAGGAATAATAACATCTCTATAGGAGTATAATATACATAGGTGAAATACATTCCGAAGTTACATATACATCTACACTCCCTCTTAACTAGGAAGGTATTTCTCGACACAAATCTGCTAGCACAAGTCTTCTTCTCTGGATCATCGGAATCATCGTCATTGTCACGGATGCTGCTATCTCAATCAATCTCCAATCTACTCGTCATAGGAAGTTTTACAGAGCCAGTCCTTTTTCATACTGGATGTAGGCCCACCACCTACAGGTCTTCATCATCACTAGCCATACTGTGGAATCATTAGGACTTATTACGTGCGTCACAATGCCTCAAAAGAGTATCCCAGGACCATTTATGTGCCGAAGCACGACCGACAAGATCTCCTAGGTCCACTTACATGTGACTGTCACAAAACCTTAAAAGAGTGTCTAGCATAGCAAGAACTCTAAAGAGCATCGAAGGCCTTTTACGTTACTAGTACAACCTGTTTGGATCTCCAGGACGTATTACATGTGACCCCCACCACAAAACCTTAAAAGAGTGTCAATCAAGAAGTCTAAAGAGCATTTGAGGCCTTTTACGTGACTAGCACAACCTGTCCAAATCTCCAGGACTTATTACATGTGGTCATGGCAATGCCTCGAAAGAGCATCCCAGGCTGTTACAAGCACACATCTCTACCTGTCGGATCTCCCAGGTCTACTTATATGCCATAGTACAATGCCTCGAAAGAGAATCCCAGGCTGTTACGAGCACACAACTCTACCTATCGGATCTCCCATGTATACTTATATGTACTCTAGAGCAATGCCTCGAAAGAGCATCCCAGGATGTTACGAGCACATAACTCTACCTGTCGGATCTACCATGTCTACTTATATGCTCATTTGCACAACCTATCCACGGCCACAGAGTATCATCCTGATACTCACCATACATCATCTTGATGTACATCAACACATGATCATCCTGATCATCATCATAGCATCCTCCTGATACATATCCTTTGGAGAAACATCCTGAAGGTCGTCATCCATGATCATCCTGATCATACTGTGCATCCACCTAATGCATACCAAGTATCTACCTGATACATATCATCATACATGATCTACCTGATCATACAATATATCCACCTGATACATATCATCATACATGATCTACCTGATCATACAATATATCCACCTGATACATACACAAATAAATGATCCATCTGATCATAACAAGCATCCAACATGATGCATATACATATACATGATCCAACTGATCATAACAAGCATCCAACATGATGCATATACATAGCAGTGACTAGAGCATCGTCCTGATGCTCATTGTTGACACTAGGTTTGAGAATGTTTAAATCCTAAAAATTTTGCCAAAATAATCTAGAAGCAGTGAAATTACCACAAAAGGGTTGAAGAAAAGGTTTAAAATACAAAAAACAAGAAGGAAAACCCACATTTGCAAAGTCCGAAAATAAATTTTTGAAAGGACTAAACCCAGACCAGGTTCCGATGGTGGAGATGATAAAGATCAAGATCGACGGCTGATATCGTTTCTCGCACCGCCAAAGTGATCGGTCGCATGGAGTGGAGAGCGGTTGCGGACTCAATACCGCCGGGCACGTGTCCAAATCTCGTTAGTCCGCATATGTGAATGGTGGTATCATAAACCACCACGGCGCCGTGTGGAACCACCAAATAGAAAGGTGCGGCGAGGCCATAGCACGTGGTGTGGTGGGACCTGATACGTGGCAGATGGAGAAAACATAAGAAGATACACCATACGTTGATAGCAATCAGAGGGCCAATATAAGTCTTAAATCAAATCAACGGCCATTGTTCATCCGCATCTGGGAAGGTGCACACTTGATAAGAGGAAGAGCGGTCACGGAAAGCAAAACCACCCAAACAGGTGTCGTCAGATGATTGATCCGCGCCAGGAACAAACCGGAGAAAAAGACCGCTTTAAAGATCGCGGATACCACCATAGGGGATAAAAGGAGGCGAGATCTGACGGCCCAGATCAAAAGGTATAGATCAACGGTAGGATATGATCCGCGTTCTGAAAAGTTGCCAGGGAATTAATTAAAAAGCCTTATATAAAACAAAAAGGGTTCGCATAATGACATTTTGCATATGTGTCGCTATCTCGGAGAGCTCTGAAGACTGGTGGAGTGCAGCGATTGCGACAGAAGGCGAAAGGCGTGTACATACAGGTAGGGTCTGGTGACCTGGCCCACTTTTTAAACAGAATTTTGTTTAAAGAAACGTTTAAATGGAAACTGTACATGATTTAAACGTTTTTAAAGAAAAAGAGGCCCTAGAGGATAGAGACGAAGACATTTATGATACCCTAATTAGGTTACCAGTCTCTAATATTAAAATTAGGTTGTCTGAATTATTAAAGGAAGGGACAGACCTACATAGAGTCCACCAGTCGTCTTTGATAGCCTTTTGCCCAGACCAAATCCCTTCTTTCCCAGAATTTGTATCATGGTGTGCCGAAAATTACTCCCGAGAAGAAAGAATTGTTCTAAACAGTCAAAAAACCAGAGCCGTGTGTGAAATAAAGCCAGTTGAGTTAATTAAAGCCCTAGGAATAGATTTTTCCCAAACCCCCGAGTCTGAGAGTTTTTCCGAAACCTCCATTATTGAAAATTATCATCATACTTCTCAAAATGATAGGGAAATGTTTTTGTCGTCGTGTCTCAAACCAGAAACCAGTATTTCGGAGGTCCCGTACCCTATAGATATCAATTTGTTTGATGAAAATACCCAATTAGTTTTGACATTATTGGCTTTAGTTTTAGGGTTTGATACGGATTTGTATGTAACCGAGTTTCAATTGAGTCTGTTGTAGAAAATGAGTATGGTTCAGTCAGGGACCGATGAAAATCAAATCCCTCGACTTAATTTTGAAGATTTTTTGACAGAGAAGATTCATGACCAGATGGTCAATTTTCCCACTCTGAGACATTTCAGGTTCCAGTCCTTTTTGATGAAAATGATTATGATAGCCAGTCAAGAAGAGTTGCAGTTCCCAGAAATCATTTTCACGACTTTATTGGAAAATAACATGTTCAATTACATCAATTTCATGCTCTCGGAGATTTACAGAATGATCTTTGGTAAAAATTTGCCTAGAGTATTACCAGAGATGCAGGCATGCATGCAACTGAGTGCAGAGTACGTGACGGGAGACTGGTTTTTGTCGAAGGATAGTACAGTAATTAGATTATATGGATTCAAACATAAACCTTATGTCTTACCATCTTTTCTTACCTTAAGGGTTTTTGCTTTGGAATTCTTGAGACAAAAATTGATTGTTGAAGATAACAATTTTTTTGTTTACAAACAAGCAACAGACATTAAATACCCATTCACACTTGGTCCCTTCACAATAAAGAATAAAAATGCTGTTGTGCATATAGAGAAGTTATTGAAAGATATGAGCTTTGAGACAGATGTGGCTATTGAGTATGATCCGTTGAATATAATATCTAAACAAAGAACAGATCATCGCATCAAAGCACTCAGCCATCAGACAATTGAAGGAATGTCTGACAGAGCCAATTGGCTGGAATATAAAGAAGAAATCATTCCGGATGCACATGACCAAGAAATGGCATTGACAGATACAACAACAGAGACAGAAGACCCAACGAATACTGCATTGGTGGGGTTGAAGAGACCCATACAGGACGTAATGAACATTGATGATGAAGAAACAGAAAGAGGAAAAAAGTTGAAAATAAATGAACAACAAGAGTTAATAGTAGTTTTAGAAGAGGCAATAAGAACTGGAGAAAAGATACCAGAGGTTACAGTTAAAGAATACAGCATTGAAGAAACCCCAGTAGAGGGTGATGTAAATAGACCCCGTAATATAATGGATGTATTTGATGAACATAGTAAGAATAAACAGGAATCCTCTAAACAAACCAGTCAGCTGTTTCCAAAAGTTAGAAATATATCCAATACTGAAGGAAGTTTGTTTACTAGCAGAAATATCAGAGAGAATTCCTTGAAATTTTCAGTTGTCACAAAAAATAAGATTTCAGAAATGAATATAGATTTGTCTAAAATAAATGCCCCAGATAAAATCTTATTGCACAGACAAACGGGAAAAGTTATATATTCAGATTATTTGGGGGCAGTATTGAGGGCAGACAAATTAAAAAATTCACTGGATAAATTGAATAATCAGTTGAGACAGGAGAAGGCAGAAAATAAGTCTCGACAACAACAGATTAAAAAATTACAAGCAGATTTGATAAATAAAGAAGGAGGTGCAGCAACAAAATTGCTCAAAGAAAAAGATGATACGATCCTGATGTTAAGACGAAAGCTTAAGATTCCAGACACTGTACTTATCCAGGGAGCAGAATTAACTATACTAGAAAAAGAAAAGGAAGAATTATCCAATGAAGTAAATGATGTTACTGCAAAAATGTTAAAGCTCTCTGATGAAAAAGAACATTGGGAAAAATAAAAAATCGTTTTAGAAGAGCAGTTGGAGGAAGCAAGGAAGAGATTAGCAGGGAGTGGTCAGCAGCAGGTACAAACAGACACAGAGGAAGACAAAACTGGGGTAGATGATATTTTACAAGCCATGTCCCAAGTAAGTTTAAAAGAAAGTGAAATCAAAGAATTGAAGGTAGAAATACAGAAGCTGAGAGAAGAAAATGAAATAAAAAATAAGGAAATAAAAACTTTGCAGACGAGGAATCAAGAATTAAGTGATAATAATAAAGGATTAGCAGCTCATGCGACAGGGCAAGCTGCTATGCAAGGTTGCAAACACATGGTGTGGGACCAAATTATAAAAGAAGTTGAAAAACTAAGACCATATCTGGATTACATAAGAGTCAAGGAAAAGGTGGTCAAAGATGCCTTCGAAAGTTGCAGAGCAGTCAGGGAAAACTTAAATAAAAAGCCAAAAGAAGTAGCCCAGAAAGCAATAACATTTTTAAACAGTCTAACTGAAGCAGACCTGACAGCCATGAATATAACGAACAGAATTTCAGTCATCACATGGGCCAGAAGGATCTTGGGGAAATACTCGCATGTTGAGAATATTGAAGCTAAAGCTGGAGAAATACGGGAAGAAGTAGTAAAGTTCAAAAAGCAATTTGAAAAATTAGTAAACAAAGGATTCCCTACTTTTTGGAATGAAAAGAATGAATTAAATCCTCCTAATGAGTATAAGAGATTGTTGTTTGATATAAGGATGGATCACAGAAAGTTCTAGCAGTTGGATCATATGCTTACAGGGAAAATTTTAATGGAGAAAATATCAGAGGAGTTTGAAATTTTAAATATGCTAATCTCAAGCTGTGGAAATCTTCTTCCTGTTTCTTATGCAGGTCATGTTGAAATGCGAGTCTTGGTAAAGGAAATGACCAACTATGACTTACCCACGGCCGACCAGTGGAATTATGTGGAAAAATATGGAAGGACAAGATATTTTGTCCATTCATAGATGCTTTCAAAACTCTTGCCAAGTGGTGAAAAGATGATATTCAAAATTTTTGCCAAGTGGAAAAAAGATACTTTTATTTTAAATTTGTAATAGTATTTGGAGACAGTTATCTATTGCTCAAAGACAGTTATCTTTTAAGTTAAAGTATTTTCAGTTATTAGTTAAAAGAAGCAGTTATGTCAAGCTTCTTCCGAATTTTGTATAAGAACAATGAGAGTCATTGTTGAAAGGGTTGGAAATTTTTTGAGAGACAGTGCATGTTTTGAGGTCTATTTTTTGATAAATAAAGGCAGTACAGTGAAAATACCCATCTTTTGAGACTAGAGATTCATGTGTTGATCAGCTTTACGGTCTGTTTTTCCTTTATCTTTATATGTGCATGTTCACTTCCTTTGGTATATCTTCCATTATGTCTTTCTTCTATATTTAAATGAACATTTGAAATAATCCGAGATTCATACTGGTTATGCCTCGTTTTATCGCATTTAAATATTCACTATTTTCTCCAAAGTTGACAATGGATTCATCCTAGTTAGATGCCTGTTGTTGATGGAATGTCATTATTTCTTTCTACACCACCTGAAAAAATCAAATTGACTGTAATATGATTGCTATCTTGCCTCTGTGGAAATCTGTTTGGTATAAATCTCTTACTGGCTTATTACATATTTGAAACTTTGAATCCATGCCCAACGTTTCTTGTTTTCCTTTTCAACCAGAAAATCCTTTTGAGAAATTTTGAGAGAACTTGTATATATATTTCAGTCCTTGTATATGTATCGTGAGAGAGCCCTCTCTGGTGTAAAAGTGGCTGAGTTTTCTACCTAAAGCTTGGTTTGAAATAGGTTACCTTAGGTGTTATTCTTCTACAACCGGAATAAAATCTAAGTGCTAACACTCATCATCCAGTGCTTACATTCACAGCCATGGGAAGGATCCTCCTCTCACCATGCTCGGAATGGCTCCTGCAAATGTGTCCATCACTTCTTCCTCGAAGTGTCATCAATTTGAAGAACACCAAGCCTCTCTCTAAAGTACTCGAACTTCACTCTGGCTAGTGGTTTCTTCAACACATCCGCAACCTGCTCATCCGTCGCAACATACAGGAGCTTCACTGCTCCTCTCTACACCATATCCCTGATATAGTGATATTTGATCTTAATGAGCTTCGACCTGTCATGGAACATCGGGTTCTCAGACAGCTTCACACAACTCTAGTTGTCACAAAAGATACCAGTAGCATCCAACGGGAGATCAAATAACTTAGATAATAGCTTCCTCAGCCATACTACCTCACAACTAGCCGAACAAGCTGCAACATACTCTGCTTCGGCTATACTCAGTGCTATGCAGGACTGCTTCCTGCTAAACCAAGAGATCACATCGGATCCCATACTGAAGCAGCACCCAGAAGTGCTCTTCCTATCTATAGCATTGCCTGCCCAGTCTGAATCAACATAACCCTGTAGGTTAAACTTTTGATTCACATCATACTTGAGCCCATAATCAACTGTACCCTTTAGGTACCTCAGAATATGCTTTACAACAATCAGGTGAACACTCCTCGGATCTATCAAGAACTGGCTCAATGTGTTCACCGCAAAGCAAATATCTGGTCTCGTGTTCATCAGGTACCTCAAGGACCCAATCATCTGACGATACATAGTGACATCAACCTGCTCAGATGAAGCATCCAACAGAAGCTTCAGGTTCGATGCCATAGGTGTGGCCATGGCCTTGCAGTCCATCATCCCGAACCTTTTCAGGATCTCTACTGGATACTTCCCTTGTCCAAGGATGATCCCATTTGCACTCTGCCACACCTCCATGCCTAGAAAATAGTGCATCATCCCCAATTCCTTCATCTCGAACTCGACAGCAAGCTTCCTCTTGGTGTCGACAATCAACCCATCCTCACCTATAACAAATAGGTCATCCACATACAGAAGTAGTATCACTGGATTGCCTTCCTCAACCTTGTAGTAAAGGTTGGAATCTGCTTTACTTTTGGTAAAGCCCAAACTGGATAGAAAGCTGTCCATCCTACCATACCAAGTCCTAAGAGCTTGCTTTAAGCCACACAAGGCTTTCTTCAACCTGCACACAAATGAATCTCTGTCATGTGTCTCAAAACCAAGTGGCTGCTCCAGATACACTTCCTCATCGACTACACCATTCAAGAAAGTTGTCTTGAAATCCATCTGGTGTATCTTCCATTTCATCATTGCAGCCAGAGCAAGTATTGATCTGATGGAAGTGTATCTGGCCACAGGAGCAAAAGTCTCTTCATAATCAATCCCTTCTTTTTGGGAGAAGCCACGAGCTACAAACCTCACTTTGTATTTCTCTATGCTGCCATCTGTAGCATGCTTGATCTTGTAAATCCACTTGGAAGTCACAACAGATTTCCCTTCAGGTCTTGGGATTGCATCCCAAACATCATTCTTCATGATCGACTGGTACTCCTCGATCATGGCATTCTTCCCGAATCCTGGGAACTTCAATATCTTCAATATCTTCAATAGATAACTTTGTTGTTGAACAAATGTTGTAGTCCTTTTTTTGTAGGTGATGGTATACGATCTTTCCTACAAAACAAGTTAAATTGCATGATTATAAAACATCTCATAGTTTTCAGAACAAATTCTTAAACATAAATAAATATGTCATACAATCATGCAATTATCTTAGCCAATGCTTCAATACAACATTTATCCATATCCCGTAACTTTCTAGATGTCTTCTAATCTCTACCAGAACATTGTTAAGAGTGTGCACAACTCCCAACATGTCAGCAAAGAGGTTTCATTCTAGATAAGTAGCAATGGAATGTTGTACAGTGCCATAGGCCACTTACCCACCACATGCATATTAGTAGTATACTGTTCATTAATGCAATTATTCTAATATGCATAATACACAGCCTAAGTCTAGGAACATAAGTATATACATCACTGACCAATATTATTTAAACAATCAAATATACAAGAAATGGCAATTCAAATACTTGTCTTTGTTTGTTTGTTGGGTGGACTCCCTCTGAATCTTTGCTTCATTGTAGGAGTTGCTGGAGTCCTATTCTGAAGTAACTTCTTCTACTCCTTTCTGTTGTGAATTGTAAGGAGTGGTGAACTCCCTCTTAATCCCTGAATCACTGCATAGCACTTGAAGTCTGTTGAAGTGAATTCTCCACCACTGTCGGATCTAAAGGTCTTGAACTTCTTTTCAGTGTGGTTTTCTATCAAGGCCTTGAATTCCTTAAACTTGTTGAATACCACTTAGACAACTAGATGACATCAGTATGCATACATCGGAGTGGATAATTCCTTTTTGCTTACTTGCTTGTGATTGCCTTCTTTGTGTTCTTTCCTTTTGCAAATCCTTTGCAAACATCTTCATACTTTGACTTGATTTGAGGAAGACCCTCTACAACTTTACTTGCAATTAGTAGTGCTCTATAGTGCACATGTGCAAGCCTTCTGTGCCAAAGTTCACTTGGCTCCATGGATTCATGTACCATAGCATGTTCAGGTTGTCCCTTCAATTTGTACAATCCTCCCTCTTGCTCTCCAATCACTACTGCATCATCTATGGTCTTACCCTTTGGCCACATGAGTACTTGGCCATCTACAAATGCAACCCTCATGCCTTTTGCATCCAATGCAGATATGGAGAGTAGGTTCTTCTTGAGCCCAGGTACATATAATACATCTTTCATCTTCAAGGACTTTCCAGAGTCTAGGTTGTAGGAGGCTTCACCACTTCCTTTGATAGGATATTGATAGTCATCCCCAAGTTTCACCTTAGGGGGTGACTCATGTTCAGATAGATTTATAAAAGATTCTTTAAAACTAGTCATGTGTTTGGAAGCCCCACTATCAATAAGCCAATCATTACATCCATGAGAGATAGTACCTTTGAGGGCATAGATTAGAACATATTCATCTTCGCTTAATGAGTCATCACTTTCTGCTCTAGCCTTTTTCTTGGGAGGTTCATCATCCTCAACAACATGAGCATGATACCTCTTCTTGTTGACTTTCTTCTTCTTGCTGGAGTTGTTGTTGTTATTCTTTTTGTTCTTAGGACAATCTTTAACAAAGTGTCCCTTCTCATTGCATGGGAAGCATATGAGATCTTTCTTATCTTTATGGTGATGGTGGTATGAAGGTCTTCTGTTATGAGACAACTCCTTCTTGAACTTGCCTTTCTTGGTATGTGCCATGAGAGCTTGATCTTCATTCCCCATCTTTTCTTCTCGGGCCACAAGCCTAGCTTCTTCTTGAGAGAATTCTTCCCACAGCCTACTGAAGGAGATCAGTTTCTTTCTTGCACAGATTCCTTGGATAAAGGAATCCCATGACCTAGGTAGGCCATTCGATGTGGTCATAACAACTTCACCATTATCCACTACTTCATCCACAACTTCAAGTTGTTCCTTGATCTGAGAGACCTTAGAGAAATAGGATTGAATAGTCTCTCCATTCTGAAGCTTTACCCCTTTCAATTGGTTCCGCAGAGTCATCCTTCGATTTATGTTCTTCCCTTCAAATATCTTGGTTAGGGAATCAAACATCTCCTTGGGTGTCTTCAGAGATGACACATGTGGAATGAGATGGTCCTTGATAGAATCAACAATGATCCTCTTTGCCTTGACCAAGTTCTTCTTTTGAAGGGCTTTAGCCTCTTCTCCCTCTGGGACAGGGACCTCAAAGCTTATGTAAGTATCCAATTCATTTTCTTCCAGGATTAACCCAATCCTATACTTCCATGCTCGGAAGTTATCAGCCCCTTCAAGCTTATCTTCAAGCTTGGTGTGGTGAGACATCTTAAAGAGTACTTCAAATGGAAATAGAAAATATTTAGGTCTTACCACTTGATTTGCTGAAAACTGGATCTGGCCTCGGATTAGGGTTTGTCAGAGAAATCGTAAAAATTCAAAATGTGAATTTCAAAATTTTGAAAGGATAGAAATATGCGCCTTGATGAGCTGATCAGCCTGGTATACTCATAAATTGAAAACTGCAAAGTTTCACCCTTCAGAAATGCTTTTCAATCTCCCGGATTCACTAGGGAGGACCCTGAATTAGGGTTTGAGTTTCTCGAAGCTTCACCCAACCAAAAATCTCGATCCAAATCTCTAAACTTCGATTTTTCCAAGGAGCTTCCAGCTATGTCTTCAGATTTCAGAAATTCCTATTTTTGTGGAAACCCTAATTTGTAGGGCCAAAATTGAAAGCGCTCAGAATTGAATTCTGATTGGACAGAAAGATTCTCCTTGATGAGTAGAGTCAATCTACCTTGCTTCTTTTCCCAAAAACTATGGAGAGAAACCCAATAAACAAGAAACCCTAGTTTCTGCCACTGCACAATGTCTTCTTCTCAGGTTAGCTCTGATACCATGTTAATTCTTTAGCATTAATTCAATATACTCTAGGATCTTTACTGAGAGAATAACATGTACATCACATCAAGTATAACAATGCATATCAATCACACCAAGCAATCACATGAGACAATAGACACACAGAGTTTCACTGGGGAAAACCATAAAGGTGAAAAACTCCACAACTTCCTCAGAGATAGAAAGAGCAATGATACAACCAAAGTACAAGAGATAGTCTTCTACTAGCAGCTACTCCTCCTCCTCAACTAGTGCGCCACTTTTTGAGTGATGTAGGAGTGAATAATGAGATGAAAAAATAGAGATCTCCCGCTCTCTATTTATACTTGTCCTGACTTGCCTATTACACTAGCAGGGCCGACTTCTCTAGAAGAGTCTAATAACCCATGGTTACATTAATCTGGGACGACCCCAGACTTGGTGGTCTAATAACCCATCACATCAAGTTACGACACTTGCGACACTTGTCAATACAAATGACGACACTTCCATATAGAGGAATAATAACATCTCTATAGGAGTATAATATACATAGGTGAAATACATTCCGAAGTTACATATACATCAACAGGCCTATGGTACTGTACATCTCTATAGGAGTATAATAAGATAGTTGCATGACTGTGTGAGCTATGTCTTTATGCATAAGAATTTGTTCTAAAAAATTATGAAATGTTTCTAATCATGCAACTAAATTGACTTGTAGGAAAGATCGTGTACTACAAGAGAGACTTGTTTCGAAGAACAAGTGACGAGGATTCAGCTAGAAGATTTATGAAGTCAAGAAGATGACACTAAAAGAACCTAAAGTTCCTCGGATCCAAAATACAACAATGGAAGGAATAATTCCAGAAGAATATGAAGAACGTGAGATGTAAGACTCACAGGAACCTGTAGATCCACCCCATAAGAAGAATTCTCACAAGACGAAACCAACATGGGTATGAGAAGCAATTCAAGATGCAGAGAGATATGGCGCTCCAGAAGGAATGCACATATAAAGCAAGAGACCTAGGCCATACTCTAGTTATGTAGCCCTGCTGTGTGACATCATTGACAAAGGACCTTCCAACTACGAGGAAGCAGCTGAGAAGAAATAATGGAAGGATGCCATGATCGAGAAGTACCAGTCAGTCACGAAGAATGATGTTTGGGATGTGGTCCCGAGATCAGTAGGAAGTCTGTTGCGACTTCCAAGTGGATCTACAAGATCGATCATACTGCAGATGGCAGCATAGAGAAACACAAGGCGATATTTGTGGCACGTGGCTTCTCCTAGAAGGAAGGGATAGAGTATGAGGAGACATTTGCACCTGTAGCCAGATACACTTCCATCAGATCAGTACTTGCTCTGGCTGTAGTGATGAAGTGGAAGGTACACCAGATGGATGTCAAGACAACGTTCTTGAATGGTGTAGTAGAGGAGGAAGTGTATGTGGAGCAGCCACTCGGATTTGAGACAGATGGCAGGGAGACTCATGTGTGCAAATTGAAGAAAGCCTTGTATGGATTGAAACATGCACCCAAGACATGGTACGGTAGGATAGACAACTTCCTGATTAGTTTGGGATTTATCAAGAGTAAAGCAGATTCCAACATTTACTACAAGGTTGAGGAAGGGAACCCAGTGATACTTCTACTTTATGTAGATGACCTGTTTTTGACAGATGAGGATGGGTTGATTGTTGACATGAAGAGGAAGCTTGCTGGTGAGTTCGAGATGAAGGACTTGGGCACGATACACTACTTTCTAGGCATGGAGGTGTGGTAGAATGCGGATGGAATCTTCCTTGGACAAGGGAAGTATGTTGTAAAGATCTTGAAAATATTCGGGATGATGGACTGCAAGGCCATGGCTACACCTATGGCGTCAAACCTGAAGCTATTAAGTGATGCTTCATTAGATTTGATTGATGCCACGATGTATCGTCAGATGATTGGATCTTTGATGTACCTGATGAATATGAGACCAAATATTTGCTTTGCTGTGAATACATTGAGCCAGTTCCTGACGGATCCGAGAAATGCTCACTTGATTACTACAAAACATATTTTGAGGTACTTGAAGGGTATAGTGGATTATGTGCTCAAGTATGATGTGAATCAGAAGATTAACCTGGAGGGTTATGTTGATTTGGATTGGGCAGGCAATGCCACTGATAGGAAGAGCACTTTGGGGTGCTGATTCAGTATGGGATCAAGTGTGATCTATTGGTTTAGCAGGAAGCAGTCCTGCATGGCACTGAGTGTTGGTTGTGGAGCTAGATCTTCCAGTATCATAGATGATATTGTCTCAGTCATGCACCTCAGAGGACTGTACCTTCATTCCCTTACCTTGGGGTTCACGGGCGGAGCCCTCGTGAACGCGGGTTAGGGGGAAACACCCCCGAGAAAAATTTTTGGGGTTGTTTTCAACAACAGTTTTCGGGCCCATGGTTTTGGGTAACCCGTGGTATTTTCCCATTGTATTTCCCTTATAAAAGAGAGACATTGTAACACGACTAGGGTTGATGTATTAGATTTTATGCATTGTAAAGATCTCTGAGATTAAGAAGAGAGACTGTGAGACAGTGAAGAGGAAGTGCATCGGTTGTGCTGTAGGTTGTATCCCTTCACTTTGCTCGACGGAATAATAATAAGGACTAGTAACTTCACTGTGGACGTAGTCCAACTTGGGTGAACCACGATATATCTGTGTCTCTCTTGTAATGTGTATGTGTGATTATATTTGCATTTTTGTTAATTGTTATGGGATTATGAAAATAACAAAATCATTAGGAGTAGAGATGTGATATTCAATGAAAATGTCATGTATAAAGATCAGTTGCAGGGAAAGAAACAGGAAAAGGAAAACACAGAGTACACAGTACTTGATGAAATTAAAAAAAATGAAGTTCCAAAGGTGTGAGAAAATCAAGAACAGCAGCAAGTACCTGAAACTCCTGCAACCTCAAGAAAATCTACCAGGTTAAGTAGACTCCCTGAACGATACTCTCCTTCAATGTATTATTTATTGATGACTGATTCTGGTGAACCAGAATGTTATGAAGAAGCAATGCAGGTGGAAACTAGAAAGAAGTGGGAGCAAGGCATGAATGAGGAGATGGACTCATTGGTAGGATATCAGACTTGGGAATTGATTCATTTTCCTGCTAGAAAAAGAGCATTGCAGAACAAATGGATTTACAGGTTGAAAGAAGAAGGAGGAGGTAAGAAGCGGTACAAGGACAGACTTGTTGTAAAGGGGTTTGCACAAAAGAAAGGTATAGATTTTGATGAAATATTTTCTCCTATTGTTAAGATGACTTCAATTAGGACTATCTTAAGTCTAGTGGCGGTAGAAGATTTGCATCTTGAACAGTTAGATGTTAAAACAACCTTTCTCCATGGGGATTTGGAGGAAGAGATATATATGCAGCAACCACAAGGGTATGAGGTCCAAGGTAAGGAGAACTTGGTATGCAGGTTGAAAAAGAGTTTGTATGGCTTGAAGCAAGCTCCAAGGCAGTGGTATTTAAAATTTGACAGGTTTATGACAAAACAAGGTTATAGTAGATGTCATTCTGACCACTGTGTTTATTTCAAGAAGCTAGACAATGAAAGATATATTATCTTGTTATTGTATGTGGATGACATGCTTTTTGCAGGGTCTAACATGTAGGATATAAATGTACTCAAAAGGAAGCTAGCTAATTCATTTGCGATGAAGGATTTGGGTGCTGCAAAGCAAATCCTTGGTATGAGAATAACGAGAGACAAGAAAAATTGCAAATTGACATTGTCTCAGAGTGAGTACACACAAAAGGTGTTGGAGAGGTTCAAAATGCAGAATGCAAAACCAGTAAGTACACCTTTGGCCAGCCATTTCAGTCTAAGTAAGGAAATGTGTCCCAAGACACAGGAAGAGACAGATTACATGTCTAAGATTCCCTATCAATCAACAGTTGGTAGCTTGATGTATGCCATGGTGTGCACAAGACCAGATATTGCACAAGCAGTGTGTGTTGTGAGCAGATATATGAACAATCTAGGTAAAGAACATTGGAAGGCAATACAGTGGATTCTCAGGTATTTGAGAGGTACTACCACTCAGGCATTATGTTTTGGAGGTTCAGACACTGTTCTAAAGGGATATGTTGATGCAGATATGGCAGGTGATAAGGATAGCAGGAGGAGCACCACAGGGTATGTATTTACTGTCGGTGGAACAACAGTAAGTTGGATTTTGAAACTGCAGAAGGTTGTTGCACTTTCAACAACGGAAGTAGAGTATGTTGCTGTTACAGAGGCTAGTAAAGAGATGATTTGGTTGAAGAGGTTTATGGAGGAATTGGGTAAGAAGCAGAAGGATAAAAGGCTGTATAGTGACAACTAGAGTGCCATTCATCTTGCAAAGAACTCAACATTCCATTCAAGGACTAAACATATACAACTCAAGTACCATTTCATACGCTCTATTTTGGAAGATGAACTATTGAAGCTGGAAAATATACACACTAGCCAGAATCCTGCAGACATGTTCACAAAGGTAGTGACTAGAGAGAAACTGAGTTCTTGCTCAGTTTCAGTTGGACTTCTAGCATGAAGGTGAAGAGGAGAAAGTTTCCAAGTCCAAGGTCCGGCGAGTACAGCAGCAGTGGAATTGTTTTGATCAATCTCCAAGTGGGGGATTGTTGGTTATGGAGCCAGATCTTCCAGTCTCATAGATGATATTGTCTTCGCCGTGCACCTCAGAGGACTGTACACTCATTCAGCTGTTTTCGACAACAGTTTTCAGGCCCATGGTTTTGGGTAATCAGTGGTATTGTCCAATTGTATTTCCCTTATGAAAGAAAGACATTGTAACACGGCTAAGGTTGATGTATTAGGTTTTATGCATTGTAAAGATCTCTGAGATCAAGAAGAGAGACTGTGAGATAGTGAAGAGGAAGTGCAGCGGTTGTGCTGCAGGTTGTATCCCTTCACCTTGCTGGACAGAATAATAATAAGGACTGGCAACTTTAGTGTGGACGTAGCCCAACTTGGGTGAACCACGATATATCTGTGTCTCTCTTGTAATGTGTATGTGTGATTATATTTGCATTTCTGTTTATTGTTATTGCTCTGCGATCCTGTTTTTCTAACATTGAGTACAGTCGAAGCAGAGTATGTCGTAGCCTGTTTGGCTAGTTGTGAGGCTGTATGGCTGAGGAAGCTACTGTCTGATTTATTTGATCTCTAGTTGGATGCTACTTGTATATATTGCGACAACCAGAGTTGTGTGAAGTTGTCTGAGAACCCTGTGTTCCATGACAAGTCGAAGCACATCGAGATCAAGTATTAGTATATCAGGGATATGGTGCAGAGAGGAGCAGTGAAGCTCCATTATGTTGCGACAGACGAGCATATAGCCGATGTGTTGATCAAGCCGTTGGCCAGAGTGAAGTTCGAGTACTTCAGAGAGAATCTTGGTGTATTCCAAATCGAGGTTCCGTCCAGAGGGAAGTGATGAGTGAGGAAGACGCATATACAAAGGAGCCATTCTCACATGGTGGTAGGTGTGTCCTCCCATGGTGTATATGTAAGGGCTGTAGCCTTTTCCAAATGGTGGCAGATTTTTTCTCCCATGTCCGGTGATGTAAGTGATGTGTGACGCGCATCTGGGTTGTGCTCCATTGATATTGAGGTGATTTGGATGTGATGAGACGATAGTAGGGTACACATGTTTTGCAGTGGCATATAATAAGTACTGGGAGATATTGCATATTTTGTAGTGGCATATAATCAGTCCTGGGATGCTCCTTCAGGTTTTGCAGTGGCATATAATCAGTCCTGGGATGCTCCTTCAGGTTTTGCAGAGGCATATAATCAGTCCTGGGAGATCTTCCAGGTTTTGCAGTGGCATATAATCAGTCCCAGGATGCTCCTTCAGGTTTTACAGAGGCATATAATCAGTCCTGGGAGATCTTGTAGGTTTTGCAAAGGCATATAATAAGTCCTGAGATGTACCTACTTAATGGCTTGCTCGCAGAGTTGATGAAGACCTACATGGAGGCTAGGCCTACATCCAACATGAAAAAGGTTTGGCTCTGTAGAACTTCCTATGACGAGTAGATTGGAGATTGATGGTCAAGATAGCAACAACAGTGATGATGATGATCTGACTTTGATGATGATCCAGCTTTGATGATGATCTAGTGATGCAGACTTGTGCTGATGACTGTGTCAAGAGAATACCTTCCTAGTTAAGAGGGAGTGTTAATGTAATTGTAACTTCAGAAGATATGCACTTGTATATTTTATATTGTATTTGTATCTTAATAGTGTACTTCCGACGGAGATGTTTATTCCTTTGGTCGGGAGAGTCTTTATTGTAATTGAGTCATGTAAAGTCATTGAGGTTAACCCTCCTTTGTATGTCGGGGCATTAGACGCTAGAGTTAAGTTGTCTATGGGTTATTGGACTCTCCTAGAGAAGTTTGCCCAGTCAAGTACAACTAGGGGCCGACCTAGTTGGGTAAAACTAAAGTGAAAGATAAATTATAAATAGAGAGGGTGCCTCTCTCATTTGTATCATTCACTCACTCATCAAGTTTGCATAAGTGAGTAGGAGGAAAAGTTCGCACAAGTGAAGAAGAGAGAAGCTGCTAGAGACCATTTATACTTTTGGGGTTATTGTATTGTTGCTCATTCTATCTCTAAGGAAGTTGTGGGGTTTTATCCTTTATGGTTTCCCCAATGAAATTCTTTGTGTCTTTATTGATCAAATTCATAAGCCATTTCGTTTGGTTGGGGGGGAGGAAAATCAAGTCAATCGTCTAGGAAACGCTTGGGAAAAAATACAACATGTCACGCAAAAAAGGTGGGGAAGTCCAAACAAACACCCATATCCATCCCACTACAAATCAACAATTTTATTGGTAGGAGGGTTATTACATATGTGGACATTACTACTATAATACACTTGATATAAAAAAACCTAGATCCATCTTAAGCTCATATTTAACAAGCAGAATTTCCCTACACAAACCTTTTTGATAATGTAAAAAAATAAAGAAAAACATATTTAAAAAATTAATCCCTCTATAAATCTAAAATTAAAATGATATATATATTTTTAATAAGATAGAGTAAAAATGGCCCACATAGGTGTAGATAGACTGGTTGTGAAGTGAAATGAACTCGGACTCGACCCCGGGGCAAGGGAGTACTAAAATAAAATAAAAATAAATAAATAATAATCAATGTTACATCAACTTAACACATCTCCCCATTGCATATTGCTCCTATGGGGCACAATAAAATCCAAACCCTAAAAAGGACCGAGGGGCTTTAGACTAAGCTAGTTTGTGGATGCATATATGTTAAGAATCTGCAGGCTAGAAACTAATCTAAGACCTTAGTCATATTTCCTTGGATTGTAGTTTAGCAATTACAGTGAGATGGGATGAGTGGTTTCACTGAGGTTAGGATATTAATGAAGGAGGGTTTTGTTGCAGGCGCTCCCATAGAAGCAAGCGGAGTAGATAAACTCAGACAACCTCCATTAGTCTCAATGTAAAGCACTCTCTAGTTGAAGAAGTTATCTGAGTCTCAATTGCGCATAAACAAAGAATGAAGGGTTAAATATGTATGTGTATCTCTGCTCACCGTTTCCGTTTTCGTTACATTCTTCCCCAACATTTGTGCACCCCTCTCAAACCCCCGACTCATCTGCGCTCCATGGAAATTTGTATTGATCCAGCTAAGATTCCCATATTCATTTATACTTTTCAATTACCAATTGCTGCCTCTACCTCCAGTTCAAACACTATTGATCCCATTAACTGCAATTCCTACTGTCACGATGTATTTATTAATCATCGTGGCCTGGATGTAAAGAATACCTTTGCCAACCATTTATACCGTCATCTTATTTCACATGGACTGATAGAGTTTCTAGACCAGGAGGAATTGCAAGTTGGATGCAACTTTGATTCTCAAATAAAAGAGGCTATCTGAACAACGTCTGTTCACATAGCCATATTCTCTCCACGATATGCCGAATCACAATGGTGTCTGTGTTAGAAATAGTAATTACTTCAGTTAACTTAGCTTTTACATTTAGTTCCTATTTAGACGTTCAGTTAATATATGCAACAACCTGCTTTGCATGCATGCAAAAGCTAGGTTAGAGCTTTTAGGGTTTTTCCATAAGTGTTTAAATACACATTAGATTATTGTTTGTATTACATCAGTTGATCTCCATTTATGAATAAAGATTGAAAAGCCGTAGCTCATCCAGGATTATCTTTGTTTTATTTCTGCCTCCATCCTTCAGTTTTGTATCAGAGCTTAGGAGAAGATAAAATCGGTAGCATAAATTTTCGAAGAAGCCAAAGCCGTAGCTTTGAAGAATTTGTAAGTTTTTTGAAGAATTTTCACAATTTTTTTTTTTTTTGAGAAATTATTAATTTTTTTTTTTGGAAGTACTGCGCCCTCCCTATAGTCCAAAGAGCGGTAGTTTAGGGACTTACGAGGTAAAAAAAACTTGGGACTACCGTGCCCTCCCTATAGGCCAAAGCGCGGTAGTCAGTGAAGACCCGCGACACTTAGGGCAAAAGAAGATTTTTTTTTTTGAGAAATATATTTTCTTTGTTATTTCATGAGAGTGAATTTTTTTTGCTTTCACGAAGTTGTTTTCTTTGACGAGATTCTTTGAGTAAGAATTTTTCTTTTTACAAAAGAAGAAGATATATTTTTTTCAAATCTTGTTTAAGAGGGAGACATTATTTTGAAAAAAGAGGAAGGAGATTATTTTGAAAAAGCCAGTAAAGGACACCGCAACGTCTATGGCTTCTAGAAGCAATAAATCTCAGATTTCTCCTCTTACAGGGAAAAAGGACTATGATGTATGGGCCACGAGGATGGCGGTTTATCTCAGGTCAGAAGATGCATGGGAATATGTTGTGTATGGCTATTCCAAACTTGCAGATGATACAACTTTTCAAGCCCTTTCAAATGCAGAAAATGATGTCCTGCGAGTGCACATGAAGAAGGATGCAAAGGCACTGCATCTCATAATGAACGCTTTGGATAACAGTGTATTTCCAAAGATATCAGCGTCATTTCATGCCAAAGCAGGATGGGATACCTTGGCGACCATTTATCAGGGTGCTGGTAAGGTACAGACAGCTACACTCCAAAATCTGAGAAGAGATTTTGAAGATCTGAAGATGAAAGAATCAGACTCAATAGATTCGTTCATGATCAAAGTCATGGGTATTGTTAATCAACTTAATATCTATGGTGAAAAGATGGAAGATCAAAGGGTGATTGAAAGGGTTCTGAGATCCCTACCCAACAAATTTGAGTCAAAAGTTTTAGCGATTGAAGAAGCAAAGGATCTGAGTACTCTCTCTATAGACGGGTTGACCGGATCATTACTTTCATTCGAATCCAGACTCAACAGGAATGAAGAATCCTCTCTCGAGAATGATTTCAAAGCACATGTCTCATTTTCAAGAGGCAGAGGTAGAGGAGGATCAAGAGGACGAGGCAGAAGTGGCTGAAGTAATGGCAATGGAGATTAAGATCACCATCATAACCATGAAGGCAGAAACTGAGACAAAAAAAGGTCAAATAAATCTAATATTTAGTGTTATTATTGCAATAAATTTGGGCAATATGCTCATGACTGCAAAAATAAAAAGGCCGATCAAGCAAATCATAATGCTAATGTGACTAATACCTCTGAGGATAAAGATGATATGTTATTTCTTACATGTCATGCTGCACACGAAATCCCAAAGGGACTTTGGCTTTTAGATAGTGGCTACAGTAACCATATGACAGGTGACAGAGGTCTAATTGCAAACCTAGATGAATTAGTGAGGACAAAGGTAAAAGTTGGCATGGATGAGGTAGTTCCAGTTCTTGGAAAAGGAGTGGTCAACATTCTGACCAAACAAGGCCAACAAAAGACAATCTCAGATGTCTATTATGCTCCAGGATTGAAGCGTAATCTGCTTAGCATTGGGCAACTCACTGAAAAGAAGTACAAACTTGTCTTTGATGGATCAGACTGTGAAATTTATGACAAACCCCCAAATCGACAGTTGATCATCAAAATATAAGTGACTAGGAACATGATGTATCCACTAGTCATGAATTGTAGCAGCAAGGTAACCTCTTTTGCTCAAAAAGACACTTGCATGGATGATTATTGGTTATGGCATTTTAGATATGGACATCTTCACTTTGGTGGTCTCAAGCTTTTGCAGCAAAAAGAGATGGTAAAAGGATTACCCCCTATGAAGGAGCGAGAAAGTAGTTGTGAGTGTTGCATCATTGCAAAGCAGCACAGGGATAGCTTTCCTAAAGGTATGTCTCGAAGGGCACATGCACCTTTAGAACTTATTCATACTTATCTGGTTGGACCAATGCAAACTCAATCGATTGGTGGAAGCTATTATTTTCTTACATTTATTGATGATTTCAGTAGAAAAACTTGGGTGTATTTCCTTCGTCAAAAGTCTGAAACTTTTGGCAAGTTCAAGGAATTTAGGGCTCTGGTTGAAAAACAGAGTGGTTATCAACTCAAAGTATTGAGATCTGATGGAGGGGGAGAGTATGAGTTAAAGGAATTTCATGATTACTGCAAACATCATGGAATCAAGAGGCAATTCACTACAAGATATACACCTCAACATAATGGTATTGCAAAACGCAAGAATAGAACCATCATGAATATGGCAAGGAGCATGCTGAAAGGAAGAAATTTGTCCCATGAATTTTGGGGAGATGCAGTGGCTTGTGCTGTTCATGTGATGAACAGATCTCCCACCAAAATTGTGAAGAACAGGGTACCAGAGAAAGCATGGTCAGGTATGATTTGTAATGTTTCTCATTTCAGAGTATTTAGTTGTGTTGCTTATGTTCATGTTCCTAAGCAACTAAGAAAAAAGCTAGATGACAGGAGTGAGAAATGTATATTTCTTGGATACGGTGAAAAAACTAAATCCTACAAGCTGTATAACC
Organism: Larix kaempferi; assembly: GCA_027924585.1. Classification (NCBI taxonomy): domain Eukaryota; kingdom Viridiplantae; phylum Streptophyta; class Pinopsida; order Pinales; family Pinaceae; genus Larix; species Larix kaempferi. The sequence continues at coordinate 33,009,446 of BSBM01000299.1, read as the reverse complement.
CTATTACCAAAAAGGTTATTCTCAGCAGAAATGTTTTGTTCAAGGAGGAAGAGTGATGGAATGGAACCATAGACAAGGGTATGGGAGCTGCAATACCCCAACTAGAAGATGGAGAAGATGAGGAGCTGATTGGACAACAAGATCCAGTAGCATCTTCACCAATAGCAAATACTCCAGAAAGAACACCTAGAAACTCAGTTCGAGGTGAAGCATCAAGTCCGCAATCAGGTAATGAATCTGATCACAGTAATAAAAAGACTAGAAGATTGATAGATATTTATGATGAATTGGATGTAAATACCAATTATGTTTTTATTGCTAGTGAACTTGTGTTTTATGAAGAGGCTGTAAAACAAGAGCATTGGGTAAATGCTATGGACGAAGAGATAGATTCCATTGAGAGAAATGATACATGGGATTTAGTTGACCTGCCAAAGAATAAGAAACGCATTGGTGTGAAGTGGGTTTATAAAACCAAACTCAATGAAAAAGGTGAGATTGATAGGTACAAGGCAAGGTTAGTAGCAAAAGGTTTCTCGCAATAAGCAGGAATTGATTTTTGAGAAACTTTTGCACCAGTGGAAAGATTGGACACAGTAAGAGCAGTCCTAGCAATTGCAGCACAGAAAAAATGGAAAGTGTATCAGATGGATGTCAAGTCGGCATTCTTGAATGGAATTCTTGAAGAAGAAATTTATGTGGAGCAGCCACATTGGTATGAAATAAAAGAACATGAAGAGAAAGTTTACAAGTTGAAGAAAGCTTTATATGGGCTTAATCAAGCTCCAAGAGCTTGGTACAACATAATTGATTCTTATCTTATCAAAAATGGTTTTAGCATAAGCAGCAGCGAACCAACAGTTTACACAAAGGTAAATCAACAAGGACAGATTTTAATAGTTTGTTTGTATGTTGATGATATGATTTTTACAGGTGACCTCTCAGTAGATGAGTTCAAGGCAGCTATGAAGAAAGAGTTCAAGATGACAAACCTTGGATTGATGAGGTTCTTTCTTGGCATATAAGTAGAACAGTCAGAAAAAGGTATATTTATCTCTCAAAATAAATATGATAATGAAGTTCTTAAGCGATTCATAATGCTTAGTTGCAAAACAACACCTACACCAGTAGCTACAGGTATTAAGTTGAGCAAAGAAGATGGCAGTCCCAATGTAGATCCAACAGTGTATAATAGACTTGTAGGAAGTCTCATGTATCTCACAACTACGAGACCTGATATTATGTTTGCTGTCAGCTTGATTTCGAGGTTCATGGAGTCTCCCAAAGACTAGCATTGGCAAGTTGGAAAAAGGATCTTACGATATGTTACAGGGACTTCAAGCTATGGAATTTTATACTCAAGCACTGAGTATGATGTTTTGACAGGTTTCACTGACAGTGATTTTGCAAGAAGTTTGGATGACAGGAAGAGCACTTCCGGTCATGTTTTTCATCTTGGATAAGGGGTGATTTCATGGGCATCCAAGAAGCAGCCCATTGTGACACTTTCATCGGCATAAGCATAGTATGTAGCAGCGACATCAGCAGCATGTCAAGCAGTCTGGTTATGCAAAGTTTTAGAAGGTCTTCAACAGAAACAAGAAGGACCAACTACAGTTTATTGTGACAACAATTCAACAATTGTTCTATCCAAGAACCATGTTTTTCACCATAAAAGCAAGCACATTGATACCAGATATCACTTCATAAGAGAACTTGTGAACAATGGTGAAGTTCGTGTTGAGCATTGTAAATCGATTGACCAATTGGCTGACATATTCACAAAGCCATTGGCAAAAAGATATTTTTGAAATTCATAGAAATAATTTAGGCATTGTAAAAGCTGCAGTAGTGAGCAGTAGTAATTAAGAGGGAGTGTTAGAAATAGTAATTACTTAAGTTAAATTAGCTTTTACATTCAGTTCCTATTTAGACATTTAGTTAATAAATGCAATAGCATGCTTTGCATGCATGCAAAAGCTAGGTTAGAGATTTTAGGGTTTTCCATAAGTGTTTAAATACACATTAGATTATTGTTTGTATTACATAGTTGATCTCCGTTTATGAATAAAGATTGAAGAGCCGTAGCTCATTCTGCATTATCTTTGTTTTATTTCTGCCTCCATCCTTCAGTCTGGACGAGCTGGTGCTCATGTTGGAGACTAGGGCTCCTATTATTCCGATGTTTCATCATGTCCAGCCTGTTGATCTCCGGTGAAAACAGGGAGATGGAGTCTATGTTCGAACCTTACAAAACCACGAAAATGTCGAGCACCCTATATGCAGATAGATTATTCCAACATACAGAGCAGATGAGATTTATTGTCAACCCGAGAAAGTCTTTTATTTCAAAGGATAGATGCACAGTCTATGCTTAAACACCAAATCACTACAACTGAATACTTTTATCCTCTAACAACTATGTCCATCCCAAAGATCTGTGTAATCCCAGTTGCTTTCTAAATACTATAATTTCAATTCCTTTTTACAATGCATCAACAAGAGATAAAATAAGATTCAAGGACAATTGCAGCTTAAAAGAAATCCTATCCACATCCTAGAACAAGTAACTCACTTCTTCAATCTGATCACTCTTGAAAACCATAAGCATAAACTGAATATTAATCTAGAAATTCAATTGCAAAGGATTGAGTTCAGCTGCTCTAAGATATTGAATTATAGAAATGAAAATCAACAATCATAACAGGAAAGATAAATTGCAAAGGCTCATGGGATCACAACTTAACTGCAAGATGAACAAGGCTGTGTACAACTGTCACACGAATTGCATAAAGTTGCTTACTCAGTCGACTGTCACTCTGTACTACTTGCCAATCTCAAAGAAATATAATCTTAATTATACTGGAAATCCACACCACACTTACTACTGCTGCGTACAAAGGAGATATCATCAACAAAACATCACACAACAGTAAATTGAAGAATCCTAATTTAACGCAGCAATCTCTGTGGAAGACGGGCCTAGCCTTCACACAGAGACGCTGGCTGAACAACTCAAAATTCCTTTAACTCAGAGGTAACTCCTTATATTAACAGAAGAATGATTACACAGTTTGCTTTTACTGCTAATACAATGAATAAATTCTGCGTTGTTCAACCCCCTGGGTCGAGGCAGCTCCTCATATTTATACACACAGATCGTAACATTTGATCCTATTAACGGGCAGCCATGAAGATCTCTGATATTCAGGCGCCCTAAATAACACTAGCTGTTACAATACGTGGCAAAGTAGAGACATAAAAATGTGAGAAAGCTGTTGATTGGCCCAGGAGTGACGATCTTTCCAGATCACAATTAACTCGAGCAACAAATAACTTAAAGATATCCAATCATAGCGCATTCTATTACAACTTCCCTGTCACAGCTCTGTCTAGAATGTTGCATTAGAACCACATGCGTTAATTGATGATTGGAACTTCGAGGATCCTTTTAAGCAGCGAACATCCCTCCTTTCAAGACTTGTTGAGCCCCACCTTCCTACAGTCCACTTATCTCAAACTACCTTCATAAATCATAATATGTTAGCATAATTGAGAGATACACAGCCTTAATTATCACAATCATAAGCATTAATAAGATAAAGCAATGATCAGTCATACCTTGGCAGCTTGGGGAAATAAAGTGAGTACAACAGGTCTGATTAACATGATAAATGGTGTAGAACAGGGGAAGGAAAGGTGATCAAGGATGATTAAAAGGGGCAAATTCTGGGCCCAACATCTCCCCCCAACTACCCAGTTGCATGTCCTCATGCAACAACCTGCATTATTCAGAATCTGAGTCTTGTACTGGGCTCTATCCATGGAGAGAGGAAAAAAATTGTAGGGAAACTCAGGCACCTCATCTGTCTTTAAAAAGCCTCTGTGATCAACCCAATACCTTCCAGCATCATTGTTCCCCTTCCAATGCTACCTGTTGGTGTCTGGAAATGCAGTTGGTGCAAGTGGAAATCACTTCTTCCTGCAGTCTCATTATATGTTGTGCCTGGGGAGGACTTGAAAGGAAATCTTAATCTGAGTCTAAATCAATGACATTTCTAGGAGGTAGAAGCACTGGTTCTTGTGGGGCAGTGTCTTCCAGCACATCTAAGTCTAATATGAGAGTTGCTGGTTCTTGTGTAACAACAACATCCTTTAGAGTTTCTTCAGCAGCTACCTTCATTGCTTTTAGAGACACTGGTTCTTGTGTAACAGTGTCTTCTTTGTCCTTCTGCTGTTGAGATTGGATATCTTCCTCATTGTGCAGATCCTCCTCCAAGATTTCAGTGTCTTCTTTGTCCTTCTGCTGCTGAGATTGGATATCTTCCTCATTGTGCAGCTCCTCCTCCAAGATTTCAGTGTCACCTGCGGATTGTGTCTATACCTGTTCATCCTCACTCCACTGCATATCGAGAATGATATCCCTTCCAGAGTTATCTTCTAATTGAAATTTAGGAGTACCTGCTGTAGCTTCCAAGGATGTTGGTTCTTGTGTAGCAACATCCTGGCTTGCCTCTTCATCCTCCTGTTGTTGCAATTCTTCTCCTATAAGCTCTGTGTCATGGGAACATTCTGGGGTTACAACCCATAGTTCATCATTAAATTCCAGAGTGTCCTCTATCCCCGGTTCTTCTCCCATTTGTTCGGCCGATTGGACAAGTATACTCAGGTTTGTTGGTTCTTGTGTTATAGCACCCTGTTCAAGTTTATCACTGTCTTGCCTTTGTGGCTCCTCTTCTAAAATTTCTGTGTCATGGGAGCATTCTGGGGTTACAGTATAGAATTCTTCATTAAGCTCCCGAGTGTTCCCCATCTCCGGTTCTTCTCCCATCTGCTCTATAATATCTGTGTCGTGGGAGCATTCTGGGGTTACAGTGTATTCTTTATCCCCATCATCATACATGATTTCATCCCTTAGCTCTTCTGTCACAGGATTGGTGGCAGCTTCAGCAAGGATGTTTAAAGATGCTGGTTCTTGTGTGGCAGCATATTCTTTTTCCGCAGCTTCCTCTATTGTGGCCGCAGGCTGTTGTGCTGAGAAGGTACGAAGTATAATCTTGTGGCCTGCCTCCTTGAAGATTTCTCCACAGGTGGGACAGATTACTCGTTCATCCTCCTTACCAGGCTCAGTAGAGTTTGACCCCTCCAGTTGGTCTGCAGCCTCTACCAATGTATACAGTTTCCTTTCACCTAGTTTTCTGCAGGTTTCCTTCCAGGTTTCCAATTCCCTTCGAAGCACTTGGAGGTCTTCTTTTAACAGTGTGTTCTCAGCCATAAGTCCTTCAATTCTGGGTTCTTCCTCAACTGGCCTTTGTGGAGCATACATTGGTCTCGGTACAAGGATTGGGGGTTCAACCTGTGCCTCTAAGGTTGCCCATCTTTTTCTGGCTGCCTCTGCTACTGTAGCTGATCTAGTTCTTTTCTTTCTAATTGGTGAGGTTATGTTGAATTCATTGATTGCTCTCTTTCTTTTTCTTTGTGGTGTTTTCTTTTGTGGAGCTGGTACATAGGGATTCACAGTTGAGGTCGAAGGAATGTTTTCTTGCTCCTCATGCTGTTCTTCTTCAATTAAATCTCCTCCTACCCACTCAGGTGAGGATTCAATAGTTACCAGCTCAATATTTTCTTCTATTGCCCTGGCTCTGTCACCTTCAGGTTCACTTCTCGCAGCATTTAGTGCTGCTCCAATTTCACCTTCTGGTGTCAGAGCTACCCTATTGTCTGGATTTTCCACTGGGTTTTTATCTACATCCTCCCCCAACGGCTCTGCTTGTGCCCCTAATTGTTCTTCTTATAATGGAGTTTCATCCCCCCCAAATGGCTCTGCTTGTGCCCCCAATTGCTCTTCTTCTAATATAGTTTCATCTCCCCTAGATGGCTCTGCTTGTGTCTCCGATTGCTCTTCTTCTAATATGGTTTCATCCCCCCCAGATGGCCCTGCTTGTGCCCCCGGTTGTTGTTCTTCTTCAATTTCATCCCCCCCCCCCAACTTCAGTGGAGGGAATCCGGTCCTCCTGTTGTGGTGGAACTCGTATCTGCTGTAATGGGACAACCCGCAAGGGGGCGGATTGCTGAGCTCGAGCTGTGAATTGTTCCTAGGTTATATGATGCTGGGCAAGGGTTCTTAGAATTATTAATTTGATAAGGCCATGGTGGGTGAGGGAGGAAAGTGGGTGCTTAGCAGACTGGACAAATGTCGCCATATGACGCAAGTCATGCAGTAGATAATATGGAATGTTTAATAAAATGCCATGGTGGAGATGAGAAAGTAAAGGGAGTTCAAAATTATACACAGTTTGATATCTACCTTCACAAGTGATGTATTTCTTGAGAAAGACAGCAACCTGGTCCCATGGCCGCGGCAATGAGTGCAGTGCGATCCCTCTTCTTGATGATTCTACTTGCTCCCCCTCCAGTAAAAATGCTTCCCGTGCAGTCGTCATGGGGACTCGTCGGTTAAACCATGGCTTTCCCACCATCGGGATGGCAGTAACCTCGGATATAATGGCCTCAGAGACTTCTATGCGCAGCCCCCACACCATGGAGTGAGTTTTGTTGAGGTTTAAAGCAAATTGCAAGGCTGGTTCCCGATTGAATCCATCTAGTCGCTCAAAAAATTTGAGCCAGCCAACGGCTTGAAAAATGGCAAGAACTTGAAGATTTTTCCTGAGTTCGGATGCATGATACATCATAAGACATATATCTCCGGTCTCTCAATACACGATAGTATTATCAGATCTCGTGGTTTGTTTCTGATCAAATTCGGAAGCCATTCCGTTCGGTTGGGGCGAGTAGTGGGCTAGGGGAGGGAAATCAAGTCAATTGTCTTGGTAGTGCTTGGAAAACTTGTTTTTCAGAGGGAAAGTAGTAAAGTCCTATACGCACACAGAGATAATGTTAAAACAATTTTGAGTAATAATGCTTTGGGACATTTAGGGTTTGATAACCATAGTTAGTATTTTCTGAGACCCGGAGCCATACTTCTCAGTACCACCAGTGTGTTCTGGCCCTTTGGCTATGGCACGTCCATGCCCCATCTTGCCGACCATCACCGATATTTTCCAGTGGTTTTCCTGCGAGGTCTTCCATTCAACTGCAACGAGAATGATGTTTATGAGTTCTTTGTAGGATTGGATGTCTTGCTCGTGCATAAGCAAGGTCGTTTCTTTAGTGAGGGTTTTGTTGTGTTCAGGGCCCCGATGCAAGCTGATTTTGGTCTACGACATGATAGACAAACTATGGGTCAAAGGTACATCAAAGATTTTCGTTGCAAAAAGAAGGACTACTACAATGCCATTGCAGCCGAAGTAAAGCAACCCAAAGGACAGGATGATGTTGCTCCCTCGTCTGGTTACTCGAAAGGCTCTTCAGATAAGGATCACGTGGAGTACATTGGACAACTCTCCTTGAGGAGGAACATATATCTGTCCAACCAGAAGTTCCAAATTCCAACTTTGGAAAATTAGCGTTTCTCTGACAAGCCTTAGGCCAGCCAGCTCTAGATCCAGTTTCAACAAATCAAGTGGTAAGACCTAAAAGATTTGCTATTTCCATTTGAGTTTCTAATTAAATATGTCTCACCACACCAAGCTTGAGGATAAGCTTGAAGGGGATGATAATTTCCGAGCATGGAAGTATAGGATTGGGCTTGTCCTAGAAGAGAATGAATTGGACACCTATGTGAGTGAAGAGGTTCCAGTTCCAGAGGGAGATGAGGCTAAAGCCTTACATAAGAAGAACTTGGTTAAGGCTAAGAGGATCATTGCAGATTCTATCAAGGACCATCTCATACCACATGTGACATCTCTGAAGACACCTAAAGAGATGTTTGATTCCTTGAACACCTTATTTGAAGGGAGGAATATAAATAGGAATATGACATTGAGGAACCAATTGAAGAATATCAAGATACAAAATGCAGAGACCATGCAATCCTACTTTACAAGGGTCTCTCAGATAAAAGAAAAACTTGGAGCTGTGGGAGAAGATATAGAGAATGGAGAAATAGTGATGACCACCTTGAATGGTCTTCCTAGGTCATGGGATTCCTTCATCCAAGGAATCTGTGCAAGAAGAAAGTTGATCACCTTCAGTAGGCTGTGGGAGGAGTTCTCACAGGAAGAATCTTGAATTGTAGCTCGAGAAGAAAATATGGGTAATGAAGACCAGGCTCTCACAACACACACTAGGAAGAATGACAACAAGAGGGAGCATCCTCATCACAAGAAGGGTAAAAACCATCACTAGAATCGGAGGGAGAACTTTGGAGGATCCAGGAGAGATCTTTCTCACATTCGATGTTATAATTGTGATGAGAAGAGACACTATTCCAGAGATTGTCCCAGGAACAAAAGTAGCTCCCACAAGAAGAAGAACAAAAAGAAAAGATATCATGCTCACACTGCAAAGGATGATGAACCTCCAAGTAAGAGAGCCAGAGAAGAAAGTGAATATTCTTCAAGTGATGAAGAATATGTATTGTAATGAAGGTAACCAGCTATAAGTGTTTATTTATAAGGTTCCATCTCATAAGGTGAAGCTAGAGATGACTTTCAATATTACATGAAAGGAGTAGAAGAAGCTACTACAGAGTTGGACTCCGGAAAACAAATAAAGATCAATAATAAATGGAATAACCTCTCATCCATTTTCAACATTGGTTAAGGTGCACACTATCAGAGACTCCAATAGTTCCTGCAAGGAAGCAAATATCAAGAGGGAGCACACTCTAGTAGTTCCTGCAAGGAAGAAAAGATCAAGAGGGAGCACACTCCAGTAGTTCCTGCAAAGATTGAGAGGGAGTCCACCCAACAACCAAACAAAGATAAGTATTTGAATTATCATTTCTTGTATATTTGATTACTTAAATGATGTTCAATCATGTACATATTTATGTTCCTAGATTTAGGATGTATATCATGCATGTTAGAAAATTTGCATTAATGAACAAGACATTACTAATATGCAAGTAATGGGTAAGTGGCCTTGTTAATTTTTGAGCATTAATTCAATATACTCTAGGATCTTTACGAGAGAATAACACGTACAACATATCAAGTATAACAATGCATATCAATCACACCAAGCAATCACATGAGACAATAGACACACAGAGTTTCACTGTGGAAAACCATAAAGGTGAAAAACCCCAGAACTTCCTCAAAGATAGAAAGAGCAATGATACAACCAAAGTACAAGAGATAGTCTTCTACTAGCAGCTACTCCTCCTCCTTAAATAGTGCGCCACTTTTCGAGTGATGTAGGAGTGAATAATGAGATGAAAAAATAGAGATCGCCCGCTCTCTATTTATACTTGTCCCGACTTACCTATTACACTAGCAGGGACGACTTCTCTAGAAGAGTCTAATAACCCATGGTTACATTAATCCGGGCCGACCCTACACTTGGTGGTCTAATAACCCATCACAGCAAGTTACGACACTTGTCAATACAAATGACGACACTTTCGTATAGAGGAATAATAACATCTCTATAGGAGTATAATATACATAGGTGAAATACATTCCGAAGTTAAATATACATCAACACTCCCTCTTAACTAGGAAGATATTTCTCGACACAGATCTGCTAGCACAAGTCTTCTTCTCTGGATCATCGTCACTGGATCGAATCATCGTCATCGTCACGACTGCTGCTATCTCAATCAATCTCCAATCTACTCATCATAGGAAGTTCTACAGAGCCAGTCCTTGTTCATACTGGATGTAGGCCCACCACTTGCAGGTCTTCATCATCACTAGCCATACTGTGGAATCATCAGGACTTACATGTGTCACAATGCCTCGAAAGAGTATCCCAGGACCATTTATGTGCCGAAGCACGACTGGAAAGATCTCCTAGGTCCACTTACATTTGATTGTCACAAAACCTTAAAAGAGTGTCTAGCATAGCAAGAACTCTAAAGAGAATCCAAGGCCTTTTACGTTACTAGCACAACCTGTTCGGATCTCCAGGATGTATTACATGTGACCCCCACCACAAAACCTTAAAAGAGTGTCAATCAAGAACTCTAAAGTGCATCTGAGGCCTTTTACGTGACTAGCAAAACCTATCCAGATCTCCAGGACTTATTACATGTGGTCATGGCAATGCCTCGAAAGAGCATCCTAGGATGTTACGAGCACACATATCTACTTGTCGGATCTCCCAGGTTTACTTATATGCCATAGTACAATGCCTCGAAAGAGCATCCCAGGCTGTTACGAGCACACAGCTCTACCTATCGGATCTCCCAGGTCTACTTGTATGTCCTCCAGAGCAATGCCTCGAAAGAGCATCCCAGGCTGTTACGAGCACACAGCTCTACCTGTCGGATCTCCCAGGTCTACTTATATGCTCATCTGCACAACCTGTCCACGGCCACAGAGTATCATCCTGATACTCACCATACATCATCCTAATGTACATCAACACATGATCATCTTGATCATCATCATAACATCCTCCTGATACATATCCTTTGGAGAAACATCCTGAAGCTCGTCATCCATGATCATCCTGATCATACTGTGCATCCACTTGATGCATACCAAGTATCTACATGATACATATCATTATACATGATCTACCTGATCATACAATGTATCCACCTGATACATACACAAATAAATGATCCATCTGATCATAACAAGCATCCAACATGATGCATATACATATACATGATCCAACTGATCATAACAAGCATTCAACATCATGCATATACATATACATGATCCAACTGATCATAACAAGCATCCAACATGATGCATATACATAGCAGTGACTAGAGCATCGTCTTGATGCTCATCATCCAGTGCTTACATCCACAGCCATGGGAAGGATCCTCCTCTCACCATGCTCGGAATGGCTCCTACAAATGTGTCCATCACTTCTTCCTTGAAGTGTCGTCAATCTGAAGAACACCAAGCCTCTCTTTGAAGTACTCGAACTTCACTCTGGCTAGTGGATTCTTATCCGCAACTTGCTCATCCGTCGCAACATATAGGAGCTTCACTGCTCCTCTCTACACCATATCCCTGATATAGTGATATTTGATATTAATGTGCTTCGACCTATCATGGAACACCGGGTTCTTAGACAGCTTCACACAACTCTGGTTGTCACAAAAGATACCAGTAGCATCCAACGGGAGATCAAATAGTCAGATAATATCTTCCTCAGCCATACTACCTCACAACTAGCCGAACAAGCTGCAACATACTCTACTTCGCCTGTACTCAGTGCTATGCAGGAATAATAACATCTCTATAGGAGTATAATATACATAGGTGAAATACATTCCGAAGTTACATATACATCAACAGGCCTATGGTACTGTACATCTCTATAGGAGTATAATAAGATAGTTGCATGACTGTGTGAACTATGTCTTTATGCATAAGAATTTGTTCTAAAAAATTATGAAATGTTTCTAATCACGCAACTAAATTGACTTGTAGGAAAGATCGTGTACTACAAGAGAGACTTGTTTCGAAGAACAAGTGACGAGGATTCAGCTAGAAGATTTATGAAGTCAAGAAGAGGACACTAAAAGAACCTAAAGTTCCAAGGATCCAAAATACAACAATGGAAGGAATAATTCCAGAAGAATATGAAGAACGCGAGATGTAAGACTCACAGGAACCTGTAGATCCACCCCGTGAGAAGAATTTTCACAAGACGAAACCAACATGGGTATGAGAAGCAATTCAAGATGCAGAGAGATATGGCGCTCCAGAAGGAATGCACATATAAAGTAGGAGATCGAGGCCATACTCTAGTTATGTAGCCCTGCTGTGTGACATCATTAACAAAGGACCTTCCAACTATGAGGAAGCAACTGAGAAGAAAGAATGGAAGGATGCCATGATCGAGAAGTACCAGTCGGTCATGAAGAATGATGTCTGGGATGTGGTCCCGAGATCAGTAGGAAGTCTGTTGCGACTTCCAAGTGGATCTACAAGATCGATCATGCTGCAGATGGCAGCATAGAGAAACACAAGGTGATATTTGTGGCACGTGGCTTCTCCCAGAAGGAAGGGATAGAGTATGAGGAGACATTTGCACCTGTAGCCAGATACACTTCCATCAGATCAGTACTTGCTCTGGCTGTAGTGATGAAGTGGAAGGTACACCAGATGGATGTCAAGACAACGTTCTTGAATGGTGTAGTAGAGGAGGAAGTGTATGTGGAGAAGCCACTCGGATTTGAGACAGATGACAGGGAGACTCATGTGTGCAAATTGAAGAAAGCCTTGTATGGATTGAAACATGCACCCAGGACATGGTACGGTAGGATAGACAACTTCCTGATTAGTTTGGGATTTATCAAGAGTAAAGCAGATTCCAACCTTTACTAGAAGGTTGAGGAAGGGAACCCAGTGATACTTCTACTTTATGTAGATGACCTATTTTTGACAGATCACGAAGAGGAATCTTGCTGGCGAGTTCGAGATGAAGGACTTGGGAACGATGCACTACTTTCTAGGAATGGAGGTGTGGTAGAATGCAGATGGAATCTTCCTTGGACAAGGGAAGTATGTTGTAAAGATCCTGAAAATATTCGGGATGATGGACTGCAAGGCCATGGCTACACCTATGGCATCGAACCTGAAGCTATTAAGTGATGCTTCATTAGATTTGATTGATGCCACGATGTATCGTCAGATGATTGGATCTTTGATGTACCTGACGAATACGAGACCAAATATTTGCTTTGCTGTGAATACATTGAGCCAGTTCCTGACGGATCCGAGACATGTTCACTTGATTACTGCAAAACATATTCTGAGGTACTTGAAGGGTATAGTGGATTATGTGCTCAAGTATGATGCGAATCAAAAGATTAACCTGGAGGGTTATGTTGATTCGGATTGGGCAGGCAATGCCACTGATAGGAAGAGCACTTTGGGGTGCTGATTCAGTATGGGATCAAGTGTGATCTATTGGTTTAGCAGGAAGCAGTCCTGCATGGCACTGAGTGTTGGTTGTCGAGCCAGATATTCCAGTATCATAGATGATATTGTCTCAGTCGTGCACCTCAGAGGACTGTACACTCATTCCCTTACCTTGGGGTTCGCAGGTGGAGCCCCCACGAACGAGGGTTAGGGGGAAACGCCCCCAAGAAAAACATTTGTGGTTGTTTTCGCCAACAGTTTTCGGGCCCATGGTTTTGGGTAACCCGTGGTATTTTCCCATTGTATTTCCATTATAAAAGAAAGACATTGTAACACGACTAGAGTTGATGTATTATATTTTATGCATTGTAAAGATCTCTGAGATCAAGAAGAGAGACTGTGAGATAATGAAGAGGAAGTGCAGCGGTTGTGCTCCAGGTTGTATCCCTTCACTTTGCTGGATGGAATAATGATAAGGACTGGTAACTTCACTGTGGACGTAGTCCAACTTGGGTGAACCACGATATATCTGTGTCTCTCTTGTAATGTGTATGTGTGATTATATTTGCATTTTTGTTTATTGTTATGGGATTATGAAAATAACAAAATCATTAGGAGTAGAGATGTGATAGTCAATGAAAAGGTCATGTATAAAGATCAGTTGCAGGGAAAGAAACATGAAAAGGAAAACACAGAGTACATAGTACTTGTTGAAATTAAAGAAAATGAAGTTCCAAAGGTGCCAAAAAATCAAGAACAGCAGCAAGTACCTGAAACTCCTGCAACCTCAAGAAAATCTACCAGGTTAAGTAGACTCCCTGAACGATACTCTCCTTCAATGTATTATTTATTGATGACTGATTCTGGTGAACCAGAATGTTATGAAGAAGCAATGCGGGTGGAAACTAGAAAGAAGTGGGAGCAAGGCATGAATGAGGAGATGGACTCATTGGTAGGATACCAGACTTGGGATTTGGTTCATTTTCCTGCTAGAAAAAGAGCATTGCAGAACAAATGGATTTACAGGTTGAAAGAAGAAGAAGGAGGTAAGAAGCGGTACAAGGACAGACTTGTTGTAAAGAGGTTTGCACAGAAGAAAGGTATAGATTTTGATGAAATATTTTCTCCTATTGTTAAGATGACTTCAATTAGGACTATCTTAAGTCTAATGGCGGTAGAAGATTTGCATCTTGAACAGTTAGATGTTAAAACAACCTTTCTCCATGGGGATTTGGAGGAAGAGATATATATGTAGCAACCACAAGGGTATGAGGTCAAAGGTAAGGAGAACTTGGTATGCAGGTTGAAAAAGAGTTTGTATGGCTTGAAGCAAGCTCCAAGGCAGTGGTATTTAAAATTTGACAGGTTTATGACAAAACAAGGTTATAGTAGATGTCATTCTGACCATTGTGTTTATTTCAAGAAGCTAGACAATGAAAGATATATTATCTTGTTATTGTATGTGGATGACATGCTTGTTGCAGGGTCTAACATGCAGGATATAAATGTACTTAAAAGGAAGCTAGCTAATTCATTTGCGATGAAGGATTTGGGTGCTGCAAAGAAAATCCTTGGTATGAGAATAATGAGAGACAAGAAAAATCGCAAATTGACATTGTCTTAGAGTGAGTACACACAAAAGGTGTTGGAGAGGTTCAAAATGCAGAATGCAAAACCAGTAAGTACACCTTTGGCTAGCCATTTCAGTCTAAGTAAGGAAATGTGTCCGAAGACACAGGAAGAGACAGATTACATGTCTAAGATTCTCTATCAATCAACAGTTGGTAGCTTTATGTATGCCATGGTGTGCACAAGACCAGATATTGCACAAGTAGTGGGTGTTGTGAGTAGATATATGAACAATCTAGGTAAAGAACATTGGAAGGTAGTACCGTGGATTCTCAGGTATTTGAGAGGTACTACCACTCAGGCATTATGTTTTGGAGGTTCAGACACTGTTCTACAGGGATATGTTGATGCAGATATGGTAGGTGATAAGGATAGAAGGAGGAGCACCACAGGGTATGTATTTACTGTAGGTGGAACAACAATAAGTTGGATTTCAAAACTGCAGAAGGTTGTTGCACTTTCAACAACGGAAGTAGAGTATGTTGCTGTTATAGAGGCTAGTAAAGAGATGATTTGGTTGAAGAGGTTTATGGAGGAATTGGGTAAGAAGCAGAAGGATAACAGGCTGTATAGTGACAACCAGAGTGCCATTCATCTTGCAAAGAACTCAGCATTCCATTCTAGGACTAAACATATACAACTCAAGTACCATTTCATACGCTCTATTTTGGAAGATGAATTGTTGAAGCTGGAAAAGATACACACTAGCTAGAATCCTGCAGACATGTTCACAAAGGTAGTGACCAGAGAGAAACTGAGTTCTTGCTTAGTTTCAGTTGGACTTCTAGCATGAAGGTGAAGAGGAGAAAGTTGCCAAGTCCAAGGTCCAGCAAGTACAGCAGCAGTAAAGTTGTTTTGATCAATCTCCAAGTGGGAGATTGTTGGTTGTGGAGCTAGATCTTCCAGTCTCATAGATGATATTGTCTCAGCCATGCACCTCAGAGGACTGTACACTCATTCAGCTGTTTTCGCCAACAGTTTTCGGGCCCATGGTTTTGGGTAATCAGTGGTATTGTCCAATTGTATTTCCCTTATAAAAGAAAGACATTGTAACACGACTAAGGTTGATGTATTAGGTTTTATGCATTGTAAAGATCTCTGAGATAAAGAAGAGAGACTGTGAGACAATGAAGAGGAAGTGCAGTGGTTGTGCTGCAGGTTGTATCCCTTCACCTTGCTGGACGGAATAATAATAAGGACTGGCAACTTCAGTGTGGACGTATCCCAACTTGGGTGAACCACAATATATCTGTGTCTCTCTTGTAATGTGTATGTGTGATTATATTTGCATTTCTATTTATTGTTACTGCTCCGCGATCCTGTTTTTCTAACATTGAGTACAGTTGAAGCAGAGTATGTCGTAGCTTGTTTGGTTAGTTGTGAGGCAGTATGGCTGAGGAAGCTATTGTCTGATTTATTTGATCTCTAGTTGGATGCTACTTGTATATATTGCGACAACCAGAGTTGTGTGAAGTTGTCTGAGAACCCTGTGTTCCATGACAAGTCGAAGAACATCGAGATCAAGTATCAATATATCAGAGATATGGTGCACAGAGGAGCAGTGAAGCTCCATTATGTTGCGACAGACGAGCATATAGCCGATGTGTTGATCAAGCCACTGGCCAGAGTGAAGTTCGAGTACTTTAGAGAGAAGCTTGGTGTATTCCAAATCGAGGTTCCGTCCAGAGGGAAGTGATGAGTCCGAAGGATGCAGATGCACAGGAGCCATTCTCACATGTTTGTAGGTGTGTCCTCCCATGGTGTATATGTAAGGGCTGCAGCCCTTTCCAAATGGTGGCAGATTTTTTCTCCCATGTCGGGTGATGTAAGTGATGTGTGATGTGCATCTGGGTTGTGCTCCGTTGACATTGAGGTGATTTGGATGTGATGAGACAATAGTAGGGTACACATGTTTTGCAGTGGCATATAATAAGTCCTGGGAGATATTGCAGATTTTGCAGTGGCATATAATCAGTCCCGGGATGCTCCTTCAGGTTTTGCAGTGGCATATAATCAGTCCTGGGATGCTCCTTCAGGTTTTGTAGAGGCATATAATCAGTCTTGGGAGATCTTCCAGGTTTTGCAGTGGCATATAATCAGTCCTGGGATGCTCCTTCAGGTTTTGCAGAGGCATATAATCAGTCCTGGGAGATCTTGTAGGTTTTGCAAAGGCATATAATAAGTCCTGAGATGTACCTACTTAATGGCTTGCTCGCAGAGATGATGAAGACCTACATGGAGGCTAGGCCTACATCCAACATGAAAAAGGTTTGGCTCTGTAGAACTTCTTATGACGAGTAGATTGGAGATTGATGGTCAAGATAGCAACAACAGTGACGATGATGATCCGACTTTGATGATGATCCAGATTTGATGATGATCTAGTGATGGAGACTTGTGTTGATGACTGTGTCAAGAGAATACCTTCCTAGTTAAGAGGGAGTGTTAATGTAATTGTAACTTCGGAAGATATGCACTTGTATATTTTATATTGTATTTGTATCTCAATATTGTACCTCCGATGGAGATGTTTATTCCTCTGGTCGGGAGAGTCTTTATTGTAATTGAGTCATGTAAAGTCATTGAGGTTAACCCTCCTTTGTATGTCGGGGCATTAGACCCCAGAGTTAAGTTGTCTATGGGTTATTGGACTCTCCTAGAGAAGTTGGCCCAGTAAAGTACAACTAGGGGCCGACCTAGTTGGGTAAAACTAAAGTGAAAGATAAATTATAAATAGAGAGGGTGCCTCTCTCATTTGTATCATTCACTCACTCATCAAGTTTGCATAAGTGAGTAGGAGGACAAGTTCGCACAAGTGAAGAAGAGAGAAGCTGCTGGAGACCATTTATACTTTTGGGGTTATTGTATTGTTGCTCATTCTATCTCTGAGGAAGTTGCATGGTTTTCTCCTTTATGGTTTCCCCGATGAAATTCTTTGTCTTTATTGATCAAATTCATAAGACATTTCGTTTGGTTGGGGGGAGGAAAATCAAGTCAATCGTCTAGGAAACGCTTGGGAAAAAATACAACATGTCCCGCAAAAAAGGTGGGGAAGTCCAAACAAACACCCATATCCATCCCACTACAAATCAACAATTTTATTGGTAGGAGGGTTATTACATATGTGGACATTACTACTATAATACACTTGATATAAAAAAACCTAGATCCATCTTAAGCTCATATTTAACAAGCAGAATTTCCCTACACAAACCTTTTTGATAATGTAAAAAATAAAGAAAAAAATATTTAAAAAATTAATCCCTCTATAAACCTAAAATTAAAATGATATATATATTTTTAATAAGATAGAGTAAAAATGGCCCACATAGGTGTAGATAGACTGGTTGTGAAGTGAAATGAACTCGGACTCGAACCCGGGGCAAGGGAGTACTAAAATAAAATAAAAATAAAAATAAATAAATAATAATCAATGTTACATCAACTTAACACATCTCCCCATGCATATTGCTCCTATGGGGCACAATAAAATCCAAACCCTAAAAAGGACCGAGGGGCTTTAGACTGAGATAGTTTGTGGATGCATATATGTTAAGAAGCTGCAGGCTAGAAACTAATCTAAGACCTTAGTCATATTGCCTTGGATTGTAGTTTAGCAATTACAGTGAGATGGGATGAGTGGTTTCGCTAAGGTCAGGATCTGAATGAAGGAGGGTTTTGTTGCAGGCGCTCCCGTAGAAGCAAGCGGAGTAGATAAACTTAGACAACCTCCATTAGTCTCAATGTAAAGCACTCTCCAGTTGAAGAAGTTGTCTGAGTCTCAATGGTGCATAAACAAGGAATGAAGGGTTAAATATGTATGTGTATCTTTGCTCACCATTTCCGTTTTCGTTACATTCTTCCCCAACATTTGTGCACCCCTCTCAAACCCTCGACTTATCTGCGCTCCATGGAAATTTGTATTGATCGAGCTAAGATTACCATATTCATTTATACTTTTCAATTACCAATGGCTGCCTCTACCTCCAGTTCAAACACTATTGATCCCATTAACTGCAATTCCTATTGTCACGATGTATTTATTAATCATTGTGGCCCGGATGTAAAGAATACCATTGCCAGCCATTTATACCGTCATCTTATTTCACATGGACTGATAGAGTTTCTAGACCAGGAGGAATTGCAAGTTGGATGCAACTTCGATTCTCAAATAAAAGAGGCTATCCGAACAACGTCCGTTCACATAGCCATATTCTCTCCACGATATGCCGAATCACAATGGTGTCTGTGTTAGAAATAGTAATTACTTCAGTTAACTTAGCTTTTACATTCAGTTCCTATTTAGACGTTCAGTTAATAAATGCAACAACATGCTTTGCATGCATGCAAAAGCTAGGTTAGAGCTTTTAGGGTTTTTCCATAAGTGTTTAAATACACATTAGATTATTGTTTGTATTACATCAGTTGATCTCCGTTTATCAATAAAGATTGAAGAGCCGTAGCTCATCTCGCATTATCTTTGTTTTATTTCTGCCTCCATCCTTCAGTTTGGTATCAGAGCTTAGGAGAAGATCAAATCGGTAGCATAAATTTTCAAAGAATCCAAAGCCGTAGCTTTGAAAATTTTGTAAGTTTTTTGAAGAATTTTCACAGATTTTTTTTTTTTGGAGAAATTTTTTTTTTTTTTTTTTGAAGTACTGCGCCCTCCCTATAGTCCAAAGCACGGTAGTTTAGGGACTTACGAGGTAAAAAAAACTTGGGACTACTGCGCCCTCCCTATAGGCCAAAGTGCGGTAGTCAGTGAAGACCTGCGACACTTAGGGCAAGAGAAGATATTTTTTTTTGAGAAAGATATTTTCTTTGTTATTTCATGAGAGTGAATTTTTTTTACTTTCACGAAGTTGTTTTCTTTTACGAGATTCTTTGAGTAAGAATTTTTCTTTTTACAAAAGAAGAAGATATATTTTTTTCAAATCTTGTTTAAGAGGGAGACATTATTTTGAAAAAAGAGGAAGGAGATTATTTTGAAAAAGCCAGTAAAGGACACCACAGCGTCTATGGCTTCTAGCAGCAATCAATCTCAGATTTCTCCTCTTACAGGGAAAAAGGACTATGATGTATGGGCCACGAGGATGGCGGTTTATCTCAGGTCAGAAGATGCATGAGAATATGTCATGTATGGCTATTCCGAACTTGCAGATGATACGACTTTTCAAGCCCTTTCAAATGCAGAAATTGATGTCCTGCGAGCGCACATGAAGAAGGATGCAAAGGCATTGCATCTTATAATGAACGCTTTGGATAACAACGTATTTCAAAAGATATCAGCGTCATTTCATGCCAAAACAACATGGGATACCTTGGCGACCAGTTATCAGGGTGCTGGTAAGGTATAGACAGCTACACTCCAAAATTTGAGAAGAGATTTTGAAGATCTGAAGATGAAAGAATCAGACTCAATAGATTCGTTCATGACCAAAGTCATGGGTATTGTTAATCAACTTAATATCTATGGTGAAAAGATGGAAGATCAAAGGGTGATTGAAAGGGTTCTGAGATCCCTACCCCACAAATTTGAGTTGAAAGTTTTAGCGATTGAAGAAACAAAGGATCTGAGTACTCTCTCTATAGACGAGTTGACCGGATCTTTACTTTCATTCGAATCCAGACTCAACAGGAATGAAGAATCCTCTCTCGAGAATGCTTTCAATGCACATGTCTCATTTTCAAGAGGCAGAGGTAGAGGAGGATCAAGAGGACGAGGCAGAAGTGGCTGAAGTAATGGCAATGGAGATCAAGATCACCATCATAACCATGAAGGCGAAAACTGCGACAAAAAAATGTCAGATAAATCTAATATTTAGTGTTATTATTGCAATAAATTTCGGCATTATGCTCATGAATGCAAAAATAAAAAGGCCAATCAAGCAAATCATAATGCGAATGTGACTAATACCTCTGAGGATAAAGATGATATGTTATTTCTTACATGTCATGCTGCACACGAAAGCCCAAAGGGACTTTGGCTTTTAGATAGTGGCTGCAGTAACCATATGACAGGTGACAGAGGTCTAATTGCAGACCTAGATGAATTAGTGAGGACAGAGGTCAAAGTTGGCATGGATGAGGTAGTTCCAGTTCTTGGAAAATGAGTGGTCAACATTCTGACCAAACAAGGCCAACAAAAGACAATCTCAGATGTCTATTATGCTCCAGGATTGAAGCATAATCTGCTTAGCATTGGGAAACTCATTGAAAAGAAGTACAAACTTGTCTTTGATGGATCAGATTGTGAAATTTATGACAAACCCCCAAATCGACAGTTGATCATCAAAATACAAGTGACTAGGAACATGATGTATCCACTAGTCATGAATTGCAGCAGCAAGGTAACCTCTTTTGCTCAAAAAGCCACTTGCATGGATGATTATTGGTTATGGCATTTTAGATATGGACATCTTCACTTTGGTGGTTTCAAGTTTTTGCAGCAAAAAGAGATGGTAAAAGGATTACCCCCTATGAAGGATCCAGAAAGCAGTTGTGAGTGTTGCATCATTGCAAAGCAGCATAGGGATAGCTTTCCTAAAGGTATGTCTCGAAGGGCACATGCACCTTTAGAACTTATTCATACTGATCTGGTTGGACCAATGCAAACTCAATCGATTGGTGGAAGCTATTATTTTCTTACATTTATTGATGATTTCAGTAGAAAAACTTGGGTGTATTTCCTTCGTCAAAAGTCTGAAACTTTTGGCAAGTTCAAGGAATTTAGGGCTCTGGTTGAAAAACAGAGTGGTTATCAACTCAAAGTATTGAGATCTGATGGAGGGAGAGAGTATGAGTTAAAGGAATTTCATGATTACTGCAAACATTATGGAATCAAGAGGCAATTCACTACAAGATATACACCTCAGCATAATGGTATTGCAGAATGCAAGAATAGAACCATCATGAATATGGCAAGGAGCATGCTGAAAGGAAGAAATTTGTCCCATGAATTTTGGGGAGACGTAGTGGCTTGTGCTGTTCATGTGATGAATAGGTCTCCCACCAAAATTGTGAAGAACAGAGTACCGCAGAAAGCATGGTTAGGTATGACTTGTAATGTTTCTCATTTCAGAGTATTTGGTTGTGTTGCTGATGCTCATGTTCCTAAGCAGCTAAGAAAAAAGCTAGACGACAGGAGTGAGAAATGTATATTTCTTGGATACGGTGAACAAACTAAAGCCTACAAGCTGTATAACCCTATTACCAAAAAGGTTATTCTCAGCAGAGATGTTTTGTTCAAGGAGGAAGAGTCATGGAATGGAACCATAGACAAGGGTATGGGAGCTGCAATACCCCAACCAGAAGATGGAGAAGATGAGGAGCTGATTGGACAACAAGATCCAGTAGCATCTTCACCAATAGCAAATACTCCAGAAAGAACACCTAGAAACTCAGTTCGAGGTGAAGCATCAAGTCCGCAATCAGGTAATGAATCTGATCACAGTAATAAAAAGACTAGAAGATTGACAGATATTTATGATGAATTGGATGCAAATACCAATTATGTTTTTATTGCTAGTGAACCTGTGTTTTATGAAGAGGCTGTAAAAAAAGAGCATTGAGTAAATGCTATGGACGAAGAGATAGATTCCATTGAGAGAAATGATACATGGGATCTAGTTGACCTGCCAAAGAATAAGAAACCCATTGGTGTGAAGTGGGTTGATAAAACCAAACTCAATGAAAAATGTGAGATTGATAGGTACAAGGCAAGGTTAGTAGCAAAAGGTTTCTCACAACAACCAGGAATTGATTTTGGAGAAGCTTTTGCACCAGTGGAAAGATTGGACACAGTAAGAGCAGTCCTAGCAATTGCAGCACATAAAAAATGGAAAGTGAATCAGATGGATGTCAAGTTGACATTCTTGAATGGAATTCTTGAAGAAGAAATTTATGTGGAGCAGCTACATGGGTATGAAATAAAATAACATGAAGAGAAAGTTTACAAGTTGAAGAAACCTTTATATGGGCTCAAGCAAGCTCCAAGAGCTTGGTACAGCAGAATTGATTCTTCTCATCAAAAATGGTTTTAGCAGAAGCAGCAGCGAACCAACACTTTACACAAAGGTAAATCAACAAGGACAGATTTTAATAGTTTGTTTGTATGTTGATGATATGATTTTTATAGGTGACCTCTCAGTAGATGAGTTCAAGGCAGCTATGAAGAAAGAGTTCGAGATGACAGACCTTGGATTGATGAGGTTCTTTCTTGGCATAGAAGTAGAACAGTAAGAAAAATGTATATTTATCTCTCAAAATAAATATGCTAATGAAGTTCTTAAGCGATTCAGAATGCTTAATTGCAAAACAACACCTACACCAGTGGCTACAGGTACTAAGTTGAGCAAAGAAGATGGCAGTCCCAATGTAGATCCAACAGTGTATAAGAGACTTGTAGGAAGTCTCATGTATCTCACAGTTATGAGACCTAATATTATGTTTGTTGTCAGCTTGATTTCGAGGTTCATGGAGTCTCCCAAAGACTCGCATTGGCAAGTTGGCAAAAGGATCTTACGATATGTTGCAGGGACTTCAAGCTATGGAATTTTATACTCAAGCACTGAGTATGATGTTTTGACAGGTTTCACTGACAGTGATTTTGCAGGAAGTTCGGATGACAGGAAGAGCACTTCCGGTCATGTTTTTCATCTTGGATCAGGGGTGATTTCATGGGCATCCAAGAAGCAGCCCATTGTGACACTTTCATCGGCAGAAACAGAGTATGTAGCAGTGACATCAGCAGCATGTCAAGCAGTCTGGTTACGCAGAGTTTTAGAAGGTCTTCAACAGAAACAAGAAGGACCAACCACAGTTTATTGTGACAACAATTCAGCAATCGCTCTATCTAAGAACCATGTTTTTCACCATAAAAGCAAGCACATTGATACCAGATATCACTTCATAAGAGAACTTGTGAACAATGGTGAAGTTCGTGTTGAGCATTGTAAATCGATTGACCAATTGGCTGACATATTCACAAAGCCATTGGCAAAATATATTTTTGAAATTCATAGAAATAATTTAGGCATTGTAAAAGCTGCAGTAGTGAGCAGTAGTAATTAAGAGGGAGTGTTAGAAATAGTAATTACTTCAGTTAACTTAGCTTTTACATTCAGTTCCTATTTAGACGTTCAGTTAATAAATGCAACAACATGTTTTGCATGCATGCAAAATCTAGGTTAGAGCTTTTAGGTTTTCCATAAGTGTTTAAATACACATTAGATTATTGTTTGTATTACATCAGTTGATCTCCGTTTATGAATAAAGATTGAAGAGCCGTAGCTCATTCCGCATTATCTTTGTTTTATTTCTGCCTCCATCCTTCAGTCTGGACGAGCTGATGCTCATGTTGGAGACTAGGGCTCCTATTATTCCGATGTTTCATCATGTCCAACTTTTTGATCTCCGGCTATGTTCGAGCCTTACAAAACCACGAAACAAAGAGACTGCATGAGTCTCAACCACGTCACAGGTCCAACACGACCAAGAACTGGAGAAATGCTCTTTTCGCTATTGCATGAATAAGTGGGTTAGATATGGAGGTGTTTAACAGGTGAGAACTCGAGTGTATTATTTCAATATTGAGTCATGAGAAGTGACATCTTTTAATTTTTTAAGTTTTTTTCAGTTACTCCTCATTAATTTTCCACCGAATTAAACCACTTAAATCAACCCTAAAGTCCATTGTATCTCTGCCCTTGGTGACTTGCTTCCATCTCTAGTTTTTGCTTCCGTCGGTTGTTTGTCAGCTATTTCTTTTAGTGATTCATTTCCACTTTTTGGTTCATTTCAACAGGTTTTTCAAATTTCGAGAGATTGCAGTGCCAAATTGTTTTTTCTCAGCAGCACCAAATTTTTATGTCCAAAGCATGTCGTGAAAACTAGAAAAGGGATGTCGGATGCATGATACATCATAAGACATATATCTCCGGTCTCTCAATACACAATAGTATTATTAGATCTCGTGGTTTGTTTCTGATCAAATTCGGAAGCTATTCCGTTCGGTTGGGGCGAGTAGTGGGCCAGGGGAGGGAAATCAAGTCAATCGTCTTGGTAGTGCTTGGAAAACTTGTTTTTTAGAGGGCAAGTAGTAAAGTCCTATACGCACACAGAGATAATGTTAAAACAATTTTGAGTAATAATGCTTTGGGACGTTTAGGGTTTGGTAACCATAGTTGGTATTTTCTGAGACCCGGAGCCATACTTCTCAGTACCACCAGTGTGTTCCGGCCCTTTGGCTATGGCACATCCATGCCCCATCTTGCCGGCCATCACCGATATTTTCCAGTGGTTTGCCTGCGAGGTCTTCCATTCAACTGCAACGAGAATGATGTTTATGAGTTCTTTGCAGGATTGGATGTCTTGCTCGTGCATAAGCAAGGTCGTTTCTCTAGTGAGGGTTTTGTTGTGTTCAGGGCCCCGATGCAAGCTGATTTTGGTCTACGACATGATAGACAGACTATGGGTCAAAGGTACATCAAAGATTTTCGTTGCAAAAAGAAGGACTACTACAATGCCATTGCAGCCGAAGTAAAGCAACCCAAAGGATGGGATGATGCTGCTCCCTCGTCTGGTTACTCGAAAGGCTCTTCAGATGTGGAGTACATTGGGATTTTGAAACTCAGAAGCCTTCCTTTCTCGATGTTGAAAATGGACATCAATGAATTTCTCACAAAATTATGATATGCCGAGACAAATTTACATATTGTCACCCATTCTGATGGGAGAGCCACAAGTGAATAAATTGTGAAATTTTCAAATGACATTGATTGAAAGGCTGCAATGAGCAAGGACAAGACGATGATTGGTACCCGATATGTAGAGCTTTTTCAGTCAACTCATGAAGAAGCTAGTCATGTAGCATCAAGGTCCAGGCATGAAGTAGTCTATTGAAAATTGAGTTTATAAGCTGTATCAAATCCTAATTTTTTATTTATTCCAAAGTTCTTATTTGCTGCACACATAAGGTTAGATTTTTGTTTGTGATGTTATGGAGAGCTTATAGGTAAGTAAAGTTGTTTAATTTTATAGATTGGTCATACATATCTATTTCTCATCATTTTAAGCTTCCTTTTTAAATATTTGCCTAGCTCAATGTCTTGACTGGATTTTCTATATTAAATGACTGGAATTTTGCAACATAGGTTTTTGGGGAATTTCGTTGGTTTCCAGATCGCTCTTATGTTAAATATTGCTTGTGGGAAGTGAAATACATAGATATCAATGATCTGTTTATATTTTGGAGAGCTTCGAGGCAACTAAAGTTGTTTAATTTTGTGGGAAGTGAAATACATAGATATCAATGATCTGTTTATGTTTTGGAGAGCTTCGAGACAAGTAAAGTTGTTTAATTTTATAGATTGATCATACATATCTATTTTTCAGCGCTTTAAACATCCTTTTTGAATATTTGTTTAGTGACTTTCTGTATTAAATGACTGAAATTTTGCAACATGGGCTTTTGGTGAAAACCGTTGGTTTCCATATCGTTCTCATGTTAAACATTGCTTTTGAGAAGTCAAATACATAAATATAAATGATCCGTTTATATTTTGGAGAGCTTCAAGGTAAGTAAATCTGTTTAATGTTATAGATTGTTCTTACATATCAAATTTTCAGCATTTTAAGCATCCCTTGTAAATATTTTTCCTTCCTGGCTCAGTGTCTTGATTGGATTTTCTGAATTAAATGATTGAAATTTTGCAACATGGGCTTTTGTGAAAACCTTTGGTTTCCAGATCGCTCTCATGTTAAATATCGGTTTTGGGAAGTGAAATACATAGATATCAATGATCTCTTTATATTATGGAGAGCTTAGAGGCCAGTAAAGTTGTTTAATTTTATACATTGATAATAGATATAATTTTCTCAGCATTTAAGCATCTTTTTAAATATTTGCCTGACTCAATGTCTTGACTGGATTTTCTGTATTAAATAATTGAAATTCTGTAACATGGGTTAACATGGGTTTTTCAGAGATTTCAGAATCTGGGTGAGCTAACAATTTCATACTCTTGGCTGAAAGATAGTGTAGTATAAACTTATTGATCACGACATTTACCACATAATGTTGGGTATTTTTTTTCAATCAGAAAAATCGCTATATTTTATTGACAAGTATAAGAAAGGTAATGCCCAAATACAACCCTTATCACGAGAAAGAAACTCAAGAGACTACACTCACACCCTTGAACCAAAACATAAAATCTACATAAAACATACTACCCCAACCATAATGAAAAAGAAACCGCCCAACCAAATGAGCATAATGTTAGGCATTAAATTACTTTACGCTCCCACCTTTCTTATTACGACAACTTATGAAGAATAACCTTGCGGATTGGTTTAAGATCATTCACGCTAACTTTCTTCTTTTATATAAACTTTATTTTGTTTTGTATGACGCATACAAAACAAAATAAAGTTTATACAAAGGAAGAAATAAATCCGCACTAGATTTTATGAATATTTAATTAAATACATATATATATTATTTTAATAGTAATAAAAAATCTAAAAAATATTACGACCTTTTTTCCATTGTAGAGTTCATTTTGTTTTGGCATGGAACCAACTTTAATTTTTTATAAATATCATAGATATAAATCAAAATTCTTACAAGGAATAGAATATTTAATAAATTAAATAAATTCTAAGTTTTTATTTTTATTTTTATAAATAATATATAAATCAAAAGTTTATTTAAAAATATTTAATAAATTAAATAAATTTTAAGATTTTATTTTTTTATAAATAATATATATCAAAAGTCTTTATATTATTTTAGAAGAATTTTGATTTATATAATATTTATAAAAGTAAAAATTAAAACTTTAAAATTGGTTATATGCCAAAACAAAATCAACTCTAATATTTTTTAGATATTTTATTCAATATTAATTTTTTATATATATATATATATATTTAAGTTGAGAAGTTAGAAATATTAAGAATATTTGTTTTTCTTCGTATCTAATTAA
The DNA here is from genome assembly GCA_027924585.1 of Larix kaempferi. Classification (NCBI taxonomy): domain Eukaryota; kingdom Viridiplantae; phylum Streptophyta; class Pinopsida; order Pinales; family Pinaceae; genus Larix; species Larix kaempferi. The sequence goes on along the minus strand of BSBM01000299.1, from coordinate 32,981,932 downwards.
TGAATGCAACTTTTGTTTGTTTCTAGGATTTATTTGCTACCATTTATAACATGATTCCAAATTACAATAGTTCACACTTCAAAAACTATAATGGAAAATATAATGGATTGTGTATAGTTAAGTTAATAATAGAACAATGAGTTAGATTTTAGTTTTGTAATAATTGCAATTATTATGAATTGGGTAAATCACTAGGTACAATTAGGTAAAGGAAAGATATATGCATTGCTTACACCTAAGGGCATCTATGATCATAATTTATAATGTGCACCATTTGCACCATTTGCAACATTTGTTGGAGGAACATGCATAGAGTGGCTCAATACCATGCATACCACTCCTTACTATTACAAACATGAGACATTTTCTTAAAGACATTCCTATGTGCTAGGTGTTTTACACAAAATCCTTCTAAATATCTTTCATGAAGTATATCCTAAACTCATACATTTTTCATGAGGGTAAAGGTATCTCCTTTCCAAACGAACAGGAATGGAAGGAGCGAAACGGGATATTACGTGTGTGAAAAACCCGTTCTCTAGTTAATTATTTATTTATCCATCTATCCATCCTGCTCACTGCACTTCATTTCTTTCCATAATAAGGCGGGATCACTCAAATGTTTAAGGTTTTTCGCTGTCGTTCACGCAAGAAATGGGGTTATTGCTACAGGGAAACGTGAAGCTTTGGTTGGGATGTTAAGTAAGAAAAGCAGCTACCTTTATTTTTCTATTATATAAGACATATGAATCTATTAAGCTAATGACGGGAAGGAACCGACTTGACTTACCCTTTTTCTATCAACGTCTAGTCCGACCATCCATTCGTTTAAGTCATCTCGCAACCACGAATGGTGTATAAAAAAGGCAATGCCATCTTGTAGAAGCAATAGAAAAGCAATCAACATCTAAGGAAGGGAGGGGGAGTTTTGAAAAACCAATATATAGGTAGGAATGGCTTATAAAAAGAAAGTTATACCAACGCTCTTCGGCTTTGATAGGGTAATATATTTGGCCGCCTGTTTTAGGCTTCTCTTTACTGAATTTTGGGGCAGCCAACAAGGTTTCCTAGGTAGCATACATCTCACAATAATGAGCAAGCTTTCAACCACCTCAAAGTCGTTAAACACTTAAATAATAACATTTGTTTCCTTTACAACCTTTCCACTTATATCTCATTTTTTTCAACAAGGAGCAATGGATTTTGCACTATCTAGTCAAGGCATTTCTTATGGCAATGATGATGATGATATATTTTTTATGTGAATATTGATTAAGTGTGAACTTTGATTCTATTTAAGGCTGCTAGCTCAATGAAAGAGCACTTGCCTTACAGGCAGGAGTTTGGTGGTTCGATTCCTCCGTGCCCTATCTACATAAATCAATAACTAATTAAATGAACAATTAACGACAATCAATGACTAAATAAATGACCAGTTAAAAATAATCAATGACTATATAAATGACCGGTTAATAACAATCAATGACTAAATAAATGACCAGTTAACACCAATCAATGACTAAATAAATGACTAAATGTACTACCAAATATTGATAATTAATAACCAAATAGAGACAATTAATGACCAAATAAACGACCAAATAACGACAATTAATTACCAAATAAATGACTAAATATATGACCAATGCATGAAGCAATTCAAACAATTTATGACCAAGCGATAAATGATCAATTTGGTTGGGTGATAAGTGACTGCTAATTTATGACCAACGGTCACATGACCAAATTTAGTCATTTATCACCCATTTTAATCATTTTTTTAGTTACTTATCACCCATTTTGTACTAGTGTTGGTTATGCAGTGCAAACAATGCGGAATTGACAAGAAGGATGAGCAGCTGGTGCTCTCCATCCTAAGCAAGCTTGGCCTTGAATTTTCAATATTTGTGTCTACCTTTCACTCTGGGAGATTGCTAATCCCCAATTGGAAAATGCCTTCCTTAGATGCATTCATAGAATCCCTAATCCAAGAACAAGACAAACTGATCCAAATGAGAGCCCTCAAGGCCTCCAAGAATCAGGCTCTTATGGCTGGGGAGTCCAAAAATGCGAATGCTAAAGGGAAACATAAGAGAAAGGACAAGAAGCAATTTGAATCCAAACCAAAGGAGAATCCTAATGCATCAGAAGGAGCTTCCAGCTCCAAGAAGGATAAGCAAAAGAGTTTTGAGAAGGCCAAGTGTACCTATTGCAAGAAAGGAAACCATCCAGAGAGTTTTTGCATGAAGAAGAAGATAGATCAAATGACCAAACTTCTTGAACAACACAACATTGCCCTCCTCGAAGTGCAAGGGAATATGATTCGGGAAGCGAGACAAATGATCATGAGAGATGCCATGCACTGAAGGCTGTATTCTTATAATCACATGCCTTCCTCATAAATTTTGGAGCCTCCAACCACTTGGTTGCCTCCAGAGGGTCTTTTTCCTCTCTAGATCTCACTGATAGTCCCAATATTCACATGGGAAATGATATACAGATCTTTGTTGAAGGGAAGGGAACAATACAACTAGAGCATGGAAAGTTCAAAAATGTTTTGTATGTGCCTTCTTTGGCAACAAACTTGTTATCTGTTTATTAGATGACACACACATGTTCACCGAATAAAGTTGTTTTTGGACCTGACATAGTTGAGATTGCAGAGATCTCTTCTAGGAATCTAATAGCGAAAGGTGTTGCAAACCATGCCTCAAATGCATATGAATTCTATAACTTTTTTCCATATTCTCTGCCTACTCCATTTGCACCTAATGAGGATCAAAATGATGTCTCTTCTGATGATCTAGATTTTGATTCCGAAGATGAGGACCAAGTTGAATCAAATCTTGATGTTGAGTATGAATTTCAAGCAGACCCATATCCAGATCCAACACCTGCTCCCAAGTCAAGGTCAAAATGGGCTCAGAAAGTCCTTGAAGCTACTGGGAACGTAGATGGGGATCTATCTGACCAATATAGAAGAACTAGAACTCAGTATCGAGATGCAAACATTACACTATGTCATACAGATCCACTTCTCCCAGAGAGGTGCTACATGATGGTGGGGTCTAATCCACAATCCTTTAAAGAGGCTTGCTATGATCCAAGATGGAAGGCTACCATGGATGAAGAATATGAGTCACTGCAGAACAATGAGACATGTGATCTTGTCTCTCTTTCCCTAGGGAGAAAGCTAGTCCAGTGCAAGGGGATCTACAAAAAAAATCTTTCTTCTGATGGATCTACAACCAAGTACAAAGCTCGGACATTGGTTGCCAAGGGGTACTCATAGGTTCATTGCTTGGACTACAATGAGACATTCGCCCCAGTAGCAAGAATGGATTTTGTCATACTTGTTTTGGCAACTGCAACTTCGAAACAGTGGGAGGTACATCAGAGTAGCAAATCTAGATCTAGATCCAGCACCTGCATTACTATCCTACAAATGAGCAGACTGTAGACATTTTTACAAATTCTTTTACTTAGAAGAGATTTTCCTATCTCAGATCTCTGCTTGGTGTGAAGGCTGTTTGAGTTTCTTGCTGTTCATTTTTTAGGGTTTTTTTCCCCATGAGGTTTTCCCCATTTCCTTTAGTTTCATGGATAATTATTTTTTATTATTATTGTATGGGTGACCTTTGGTCTCAGTTACTAGAGCCCGGGTTGTCTAAGTTTGGATTAAGGGGGGGCATTAGGATAATTAATAATGCAACCTTTGTCCACCTTAGTACTTTTTTACTTTTTTTTAGTATTGTATGTTGTTGACCCCCTAGTGGTGTTCAGTTGTTATCTAGTACTCATTAGCCACTTGATGCACCCACCATGCACGAATTTAGGCCATGCAAAGTTAGTTCCCTATATTTTATGAGCTAACTCAGTTATCTAGTCCAGTCCACCTGAGTTCGTGACTGTAGTGGGGGGTTTGTGCTCCGATTGCCACTGACTATCAACTAATGCGCCCTCTCCAGCCTATTTTGCATGGATAACTCACTGATGCGCCTTGCATGCTTAGTTAACTGACAGTAGCTTTAGTTCATTGACATTCAATTGAGTTTTTAACTATCAGAGCACTGTAGAAGGGATAATTCCTATGCTCGACCGTGACTGATTCGAATGCCTCCTTGGTAATCGAATTTTTCCTATTGTACTATATTCTTTTACTATACAGATTACTGGAATATCACACCAGTTTTGATGAGACGACGGCGAGGGTAGTATTCCGTGGCGGTGAGGAGCGGCTTCCAAACGGCGGCGACACTCCTGCGACGGCTTGCATTCGGCGGAGACGGCTGATTCCAGGACGACGCGATCAAGGGTTACTCTATCTTCAGTGAAACTGGAGCCGGAAAGCACGTTCCCCGCGCCGTATTTGTAGATTTGGAGCCGACTGTTATTGATGAGGTGCGGACTGGTACTTTCCATCCTGAGCGATTATCAGCGGCAAGGAAGATGCGGCCAACAACTTTGCCCGTGGTCATTACACCATTGGCAAAGAATTGTGGAACTCTGTCTGGTATCCGAAAGCTGGCCGACAACTGCACGGGTCTACAAGGATTCCTCTTCTTCAACGCAGTCGGTGGGAATTGGTTCCGGACTCGGTGCTTCTCCTGGAACGTCTTTCACGGTAAAGACCTGCAGAAACGGACTAGATCCAGGCGGTCAATGCCGTTTCTGGCGTTTTGGCGGATACTTTAGTGGCGGCGACCAGGTCGACTTCTTGCGCTCAAGGGTTGCGATCTTGGAGGCCATGGATCTTTGGTACCCTCATACGACCTGCAGAACGGTCCTTCAATGGCAAAGAGCCTTCTCCAATGGCGGATGACGTTTTTGGCGGATGGTTTCAGCAGCTACGACTCTGCATCAGGCAGACCTGAAGCGGTTTGTGAGAGGGTTATCGAGGGTTCCAAGAAGTCCAAGATTTCAAATCGAAAACGAAGGTCGACGGAAACCCTGATTGCTTCTCTGGAAAGATGAGTCCGAAATCTCGCCATCTCTCTATGGCTGGGCCTGCGTTTTGCTTTCAGGAGCGTGATGGATATTTCTGAGTATGGAGAGAGGGCGGCGCCTTTACGCGGCGACCCATTGGGTCTGCACGATCCAGTGGCGGCGGCGGCGGTTTCAGGGACCAAACCTGAAACCGGTGGCCCCAATTTCACCACTGTTCATGATATATCTGTTCTATTTTTTGTCTAGTTTTCTCTTTCTTTTGGTTCAGCTCATTATAAGCTGTTTTTCTGCATATATGAGACAATATGTGAAAATGTAGGGATCCTTGTTGATCTCACTACATCTGCAATATGTAATTTTAATCATCTTTTTGAAATAAAATTACGGACATTTTCCCAGGAAAATCACACCAGTTTTGATACACATATGATTTTCTTTGCATGTTTGATTTTATTGCTAAATTCTTGCTAGATTTCACTACAATTCTTCTTCCTTGCTAATTTTTTAACTATGAGATTTTTCTAGGCTCAATGATCTGCTAAGTTACAGAATTTCACAAGTCTCTCTTCCAAAACTATCCCCTCGAAATTTCGATAATATAATGAAATAGTGATTAGATATTTTTAAAATACCTTATAGAATTAGTTTTTGAAATTGACATTCCTGCTCCTTTTTTCAGTTTATGGGGAAATAATTTGTATGATTTTTATTTTTGATTTTTTCGGACGTCGGTGCGCTATTTATGCACCGTAAAGATATTTTTTAAATTTTTTTATGGAATAGCAATGCGCCAGAAAGATATGAATGTACCGGTGCGCTACTCTTTTCGCCGCGCACCATATTGGCATACAATATATATATATATATTTTAAATATCATACTATGGTGTGTATTAAAAATACAACTGCACATATGCACCTTTATATACCGAGCATACCGAGGTCAACAATATTGAAAATTGCATAGATAACTATCAATTATCAAATATAGTAGAGATTTTCTTTTGCGGATGTTCCAACATAGTGCACTCATGTTTTAGCCACATCGGTGCATCTAGTTACTCATGACGCACCAATGCAATTGTATTATTATGATGCACTGGTTTAATTAAAAAGCCCTATGAATTTTTGTTTCAATTAAAATATATATTCATCTCAAATGATCTTTTAGGATTCAAGCACACCAATTACAAAACTTCATAGTATACATATGTTGTTGAAACTCACCTTATTCTTACAAAATGGTTTAGAAACTATATTGAAAGTTAGATTCTGATAAGGTTCTCAAAATTTATTTTAGGATTGCAGACACTTATTGATTGCTGATTTGGCTCAAATGTAGGGAGCAAATGTTCTAATATTAAATGAGCATTTTTTCAAATTCCAGCTCATTGCATATTGTTCAAAATTCAACGAGTTCTCTCTATCCATCTCCAATAAGTTCATATTTTATTTATATTTTGATTATCTAATTGAATTTATGTTACTTACCCATGTGAATCAGAATAAAGATGTATTCTATTTTGCAAAATCTTGATTAAGGATTGAGTTCGGATGCACAAGCTATTCAATGAGTTGCAAGATGTCGTAAGCTCTTATCAGGAGCAAGATATCGCAAGCAGTTGGTAGATGAAATTGGACAGTCACTTTACCCCACCAATTGTAACATGCCATCTTCCAGCCACAATCCTGGGTCATCGATGGTAATTCGTTGTGAGTTGGATCTCTTTTATGACATCCCAATAGTATGTGGTTGTTCAAAATGTCAAGGGATGAAGGAGAACCATCAGCGTGCCACACTCACCCATTATACTAATGATCGGATGCCCAATGTTGATGGTCTAATACTCCCTAACGTAGTAAAAATTCTAATAGGTGATATAAAAAAGACACGTAGGACACTTCCCTTTGCTCATTTCTGGAAAAGTTGGAAGCCAAAACAACTATGTTTTGTCCTAAATTGATTAACCCCTTAGCTTCTTTTCAGTCAACTGAAAGTTCTAGTGATTCAAAGTATGATATCAATGCCACCCAAGACATCTCTATTAGGAGATCCAAAAAGTTGCATGCGTCGAGAGCAAAAATGTCCAAGTACACACCAAGGTCGGTCTAATTGTTGGAGGGTAGCGATGACTTCTCTCTTCTCATGAATTTGCAAAGTAAATATCAAACTTGTTACAACCATGTTTTGTATATTTGTTGATCGTCTTCTCTACATGTGCTCGACGTTGGAACCAAATTCTCCCTTTGTGGTAATAGTTTTATGATTTCCAAGTCTAATATAGATGCTACAAATCTTGGGTTGTTTATTCTTTCACATGTACCCGTTCCTCCCAAATAGTCAATAACACTTATGGAATTTTTCAATCCTATATATTGTTGGTCGAATTACTTGAATATTTTTAAATACAAACATAACATTTTCATGTATAGTATGTGCATGAATGGTTATGTTTCTATAAAATTTAACATGATGAATCTATTATATATCGATGGTCGTCCACACACTCATGGGAATATTGTAGGGTTCATAAATAGTTCTAGGTTCTCTTTATTTTCTGTAAATTGTTAATTTAAGGAACACTTCAGTGATGATGTGTTCTTTATGAAAAGAAACGCGTCCATATTTGTTGTTATGCATGCAATACGTAGTTTGTCTCCTAGTGACGAGTTGTTAATAAACTATAACTTTCATAGACCACTAACCATGTGTCAGAGACGCCTTGCATTGGGTCTACCTTTAGACGTCCCCTTGGGGCGTAAGACAAAAAACATTGATTAATTGTATTTTTTTAATTTTCAATGGGATTGATGTTAATGTATTTCTCAATTTGAACTTTTCTTTTACAAGTTGTTTGCGGTTGAACATTTACTATTGGAAAAAATTCTCATGCTTCCATAATAATTGTTTGGTATAATGTTGCAACAAAAGCTTCATCTTATGCATGAAATGCGAAGGATATCATTTTAATCTTACAAAACATTGGTGTGCCCATTATCTTTATCCCTAGCCTATGATATCTAATATATATATATATGGAGCACTGATTATAGAGAAAGCCGAAACAATATATGAGGTACACTTGAACTTCACTAATAGAGTCATTTTCTCTTAAACATCATATTTGTAGTTGTGCTTATCTCGAGATTAAGAATGATTCTATCATCACTCCTAATGATCTTGTGGTTCAAATGGAGACAACTACAACAAAGTAGTGGCATCTCCTACTAGTATATTAATTTTTGGTCTCTTCCTCCTCTCTTGTCTTAGACAATGAAAATCTTTTTTATTTTATAATAGTAATACTATTTTTACTAACCATAATTAGAGACTTACTTCCCAACCCTGTAAAATTTATTTGCATCTATCTTAATAGCAAAACCCTTATTTTATGGCCAAAATAGGGGACTTTCCTTAAAATCCTTTTCATAAGAATTTTAATAGTAATGCCTTTTATTTTATCATATTCATTTTATGGTAAGATTTTATTCCTTATGTAGGAAACTGAAAGTAGATATTATTCCATATTTAGAAAGCTCAAACTTTGAGATTATGATTCACTCTCGAGGAAAACAAGAAAGATACAATAAATGTGATAATGAGTGGTGGCCGTAAGTACGGGCCACGAGCGTTATTGTGTTTAAAATAAATGGGATGAAGATTTCAATACTCACTTTCACACGTTTCCTTTTAGGCCATCGTTTGCATTTGGCTTCACCCAAACTCCGACTCCCAACGCCAAAAAAATCATTGATAATGGTCGCAATATTTAATGATAGCCGCCATTTCTATGATTTGAAATTTCTCGTCATTAGTACTCCTTTCCAGCTGAATGACGAATGAGACAAGCGGGATTAGCATGTTGAATGTGATGAATCAAATGATAATTTTGGTTTTTGTTTGTAGTGAAGGATGGATGCCCCAAGTCCTGCATCAAATTCAGACATTTATCCCATGTCTTTCTTTCCCTCTCATATATTATTGCTCTTGGAATCAACAACTTCTTTGGGAATTTAACGGAGAGCCTAATTTTACAAAATTTAAAAGGGAAAATGGGTAGACTCAGTGCAAGTGAGAGGGAGAGTACGAAGCTGAGAAAGATAAACATGCATGCTATAACGATCAGGGTCTCATAAAACATGGAGGATACAATATCCCTCCTTCGAATGACATTAATGAGGTTCTTCAAGCTTTGTTAGAAGAGGTTGGCTGGGTTGTTGAATCAGACAACACCACTTATAGAACCCAACTTTATACAAATCTGCCCTATTCTAGACAATGGAAGAGCAGGGTTTGGGGATTAGGGTGTCTAGGTTTTAGGATTTGTACAAAAAATATATTAGTTTGAATTTTAACATTGTTGACATTCAATTGTGTGTTTATTCAATTGCAAACCCAACTTTAAACACTTGACTTGCTCTTCCCTTCCCTGGACAATGGAAAAAATAATAATGGCTTCAACTCTAGCTCAACTAAAGTTGTTTTGTTTTTCAATTCGGTACATTTTTTATTTAACCCTTTTTGTGGTGCACCATAAACTAAAATGCACCAATGCAGTTATGTAGCACTACCACACTGTAAATGAAAAAATGAAAAATAATAAAATGATTTAATCTATGGTTTTTTTTTTTAATTAATTTGGAATTAAATTAAATTTAGCTCTTTCATGGTAGAAGCTAGAACACTTGATGCGTTTATTGAGAACAACTGCACCGCAAATGTGTAATACCCCAATTTTGACCCTTATGAAATATTGGCTTTTAATGTAAATACTGTATACATGCGATGTATGTTTCCCTAGCGTGGAGCTCAAGGCCAAGTCCCCGCTAGTGTATGTTCGGATTTTATTTAAAATGGACGAGTATTTGATATTTTATTACCCATGAGCTATTAAGTCATGGAATATTGCAAATGATGTAAATATTTGATATTGCAATAAAATACCAAAACTAGCTATGGAAGCAACGAATGAGAAGGGGCCATGTGTATTCGACTAGGGAGTGGTGAGGGGGTTGTGGGGATGAACCATATGCTTCCAAATGTCATCTTGTGAACCCATTTGACTTTCCTTGTTGACATTTAATTCGGTTGTAAAGAAGTTGTTGAAGAATTCAATCCATGGCTTCAATGGAGCATGGGAAGCCCAGAAATTCGTTATGGCAGGTATGGGCTCTATTTTTCTTGTACCACAAGTCACTCTACCTCAGGGGAATTGGTTCTTCCTCATTCCCATTCCATGGTTGAAGATCCCAGCATCAGTTTGCACCCATTACACATGCCCAGCAGTGAGAAAAATCAGAAATCGCAACTTTGCAAGAACCCACGTTTTGAAGAGCCATAAACGCCCAGAATGTGGTATTGACAGTAAATTCCAATGGGGGATCCATAGATATGAACCTTGGGGCGAAATTGAGAGTATTAGATACCCCGAAATCTATTGGAAAACCCATTTTTTATAGCCTAGAAATCCAGTGACGGGATTGAGTTATTTGATGACAAAATTGTGAGAAATCCAAGTGTGAATGACTGAGCAGAGGATGGGAATGCTTGATAAACCTAGTGAAGGTTGGAATCTCAAGGATTTAGCAGCTTGGACCTTTCTATGCCCATCCTGAAGAGCACTGGAGGGAAGGGACGCCTGAGGGACTGTGCAGCAGAGAAGGGGACCTTCCTTGTGTTGGGTGTGGTAGGTACTGTGGGTGCCTTGACTGTTTGAATTATCTTGAGATGTCTGTAGCTCTGTGGTTGAGCTCACTGGCTTAGCATTTCCCTCCTTTGTCTTTTGTATGCTTGATAAACCCAACTGTGTGTTGGCTTAGCATATCTGTTGAGTGAAACCATGGCTGTGAGTGAGCCCATTTAGTTCCTCCTTAGTGGATACACAACCCACCTCGGGGGTGATCTCTCAGCTGAAAGAATATAGGCTAGACAAAGATCTATGGTTGGGTGGAACGTTGCTCTCACATAGCCAATTGCTCGGACAGCTTCATCTCAAAGATAAGTGTTCTCTGTGTTTAAATTATATGCATTCTGTGTTCTGCAATGTGTTAATTCTGAATGATAATTATTCATGTTAATGGAATTGATATGAAGTCTGTGCATAGCATGAGAAGGGGATTGATTCTCTGCATATTGAATCATCATCTACTTGTGATAGATATGTTGATGCATTACAATTGTGTGTGTGCAAATATGATTTAATTCCGCTGTGTTTATATTGAGTATGAATTTGCACACATAAATTTTTATTTATTATGAATTTTCTTAGTAATGTATGGGGCTGAGTTTACCAAATAAGCCGGTATGTTTGGTCATGTTTCCTTCCTTGCACTGGATTGATGGAAGGGGACGTGACAAAATGAAAATAAAAAATAAAAATATAATACATGGTTTTTTTATTCGATAATTCTTTTATTTAACCCTTTCACACTGTGCTCGAAACTAGAACGCCCTAGTGCGGTTTCTGAGAATGACTGCAACGAAAATGATAATTAAAATAAATAAATTAATATGTGTTTTTTTATTCGATAATTTTTTTTAGTTAGCCCTGTTACGGTGCATCCGAAACTTTAACGAACTGTTGCAATTAATGAGAACGACTGCACCGAAAATGGAAATAAAAAATAAAAACTTTACTGCATTTTTTAATTTTCAATGGGATTGATGTTAATGTGTTTCTCAATTTGAACTTTTATTTTATAAATTATTTGCAGTTAAACATTTAGTATTGGAAAAAATTCTCATGCTTCTATAATAATTGTTTGGTAAAATGTTGGAACAAACCAATTGCCTTGTGCTTACTAATATCGTTGATGTAATGTTCAATGTTTTTGAAATAAGGACTCCGATGATGAGTGACTTGTCTTCCATATTCCATTGTACCTCGCTACAATGTCAAATCAAGATAACATTGCAAAAGGAGCGCAAGTCAAAGAGGAATCATACCAAGCATGGTTGAATCAACCACCTATTCAATTCCCAATGCGTACAAACTCACCAATTAGGAATGCCTATAGTAATAGTAGTTCTTCACATGTTGGCGAGGGAGTCAATGAAACAAAGGTTGGTATGGATGAGTTCTTATGACACAAGAGTGCCATGGATGCAATGTTGTTAGATTCATTCTAGGACAATGAGTCAGGGATGCTCATATCACTGCTACCTTCTTCCAAATCCTTAAATCGGCTTCCACCACCCCTCTCTTTGGACCTAGTCGGTCAAATCCTACCCAACTAGAGACAACAATGTTACTATACAACTTGAAATCAATGTATGGCATGCCAAACGTGTGTTTCTCAACACTTTTGAGGTAACTGACCATCAACTCTCTTATATTTTGAAGAACCTTGTCACATAATCAACTTTGAAAATGGTCTATTTTGTGAACGTTAAATGACATTGTACATTTATATTGCCCACTAATTGTAGGTTATTCAAAGATAAGGTACGTTCGAGTGATAATGTCTTGCCCATCAACTATGTAGAGGTAAAACAAATGTTGAAAATGTTGGGTGTTGAGTACATATCATATCATGCATGTACGAACGATTGTATTCTATATAGAGGTGAATATGCAAATAAAGAGATATGTCCAAAATGTAGGCATGACAGGTACCATAAATCAAGAAACAAGGCTAAAACACATGGTCCTCCTCATAAGATATTGAGGTACATGCTTATAATCCCAAGGTTTCAAAGGCTCTTTCGTTGCAAAGAATTAGTTATGTCGCGGGGATGGTATGCCTCGCACCGAAGTGAGGCGGGAGTTATGCAAATCCCCAACAAATTCAATAGCCATGTAGCATATAGAGGATACATGGCCTGATAAATTCAAGGATAAAGTATGAAGCCTTCGATAGAGCATAGACATGGATGGCGCCAACCCAGATTCCCTCCAAACCACCAACTATTTTGTTTGGCCCATAATAGTCATCAATAAAAATACCCCCCAATGGTTGTTCATGAAGAATGAACATCTTACGTTGGTTCTTATAGTCCTTGGTAGAAGACAAGTGAAGAATATGGATGTTTACCTACAACCATTGGTCGATAAATTGAAGGAATTATGGGAAGGGATACAAGTATACAGTGTATCAAGACCCATCCCAACATAGAGGACTTTTACGTTGTATGGCATATGTTCATGCACCGCACATGATTAACCGGTATTAGGAGTTTGCTCTAGTAAATATGTTGTTTTATTTGTTTATATTCATAGTAATATTTTTTGGCGTATTTAATTCGCTGTGACTATATTGATCTTCAACACTAATGTGCTTTGTATACCATAACACTGCATGTATTATAACAAAAGGGTATCATGGATATAAATGTTGTGGACCTTCTATGAAGGCTAGGTGGTTCAACTACCTATGAAATCCAGTGTACAAATACTCGAGGGTATTCCTCCCATAAAACCATCCTTATATAATAGCAACATATGCTTTCAATGGTAAACCAGAGAGAGCCAAAAGGCTTGAAATAATGACACTTGCTCATTTTCTTAGGGTATATATAGAGGGGAGAAAGAAATTGCATATATGTTAGATTCAAATGGGGAACCCATATTCGATGATCATGAATTCTTCGACACCTATGTTGAGGAAATTTCCATCGGGATGAAAAGGAAATCAGTATTTTATGAGCTCCTTGTTGGAATTGATTTAATACTGAGAGGGGGGGGTGAATCAACATTAACACAATTCTCATCATTTTTTACCTTCTTTACCAAATCAGCCTATACTTAATATTTATCTTCAGTTATGCATCTATAAATAAAACATTCATCCATATATGCACCATGAAAAAAACACATAACACACATGAGTTTTACGTGTAAACCCAAATGGGAGAAAACCATAGAAGCGGATTCTTTATAATGAGAAAGAATACATTCAAGGAAGCACCAACTTCCTGTGTTTACCAGCATCAACTTGAAGGAGGCACTAACCCCCTGGTTTTACAAGGTCCAACTTGAAGGAAGCACGAACTCACTTTGTTTCTCCAGCACCAACTGGAAGGAGGCTACGACCCCCTGTCTCCTTGCGGTTTTACAGGCATTGACCTGAAGGAAGATCCAATTCCCTGTCTACTTGCCCCGTCTTGTCGCCCTGATGTCCAAAGAATGATTTTACCTTTCTGAACTTTAACTTTGCTCACTCTTTTGATCTTCTGATATTAGTTTTGCAGTGCGCTACCTTTGTATGCAGTCGATTCTCCATTACTGAGCTACATACACCACTTAACTTCTCATTCCACTCAATTCACACTTCTGCTAATGTCTTACTTCATGTACTGTGCGCTTGCTGATACTGCAGTATGCGCTGAGGTATGCTTTGTCGATGCTATTGCGCAATTGCTATCACCAACTGATATTGTGCTTTCAATTGATAGTTTGATGTTCTGAATAATGCACTAGTAATAGATAGAACTGCGCACTTACTAATGTGTCCATTTTGATTAAGTGCCATAGTCTTTTGGACAATTTGTGACATGTCGTGCCTCAATTGATTCATCCTTTCAGTTCAATGCACTTGTCTAAGATCATCATCATCATGGCACACTTGTTGGATCCTTCTGCTGCTATATCGTCACGCATCAGATGGACTTCTCAACTTTGCACACTTAACTTCTGCTTATATGCATAAGCTAGACATCTGCGCATCACATGATATACTTTGGTTCTATCTTTGTGCTTATGTCTTACAACATCCGTGACTATCAACGTGCTGACTGTTATGTTGCCATGCAAAACATACTACACTTGCGCATACTTCAGTATTTCTTCCTTTTAGTACTTGCACATCCGTCACAGATCTTCAACATCATTCTACGCACCATCAATACTTCATTCTGCAGCATGTGCGCACTCAGATCCTCACTAGATCATTATGTTCTGTCCTTGAGCCCTTTGATGCCCCGAATATCAAACTTCCAGTTGAAGCTCTTATGCTCTTGCCATCAAACTTACTTCAAATCTTCAACTTGCATCTCTATTCATACAAGTCCTGCACATATAGTCTGTCCACAAGTTGGTTGTGGCATCCATTCTTCCACACTTCATGAATTGTGCAATTACCACATGTCATCTTCTGCACTATTGATGTGTCATCCTTGGTGTGTCATGCGCCTGCATGGTCCACAAATTAGTGGGACTTTACACCTTGGTGGTGTACCCTTGTGATCTTGATGTACCACTCCTTTGTGGTATTTGCGCTTCCTTGTTCTTCAACTAGGTGAGTCTTCGATCCTTGCTATACAATCCCTTGTGGGTACTATGCATTTGATGTATGAATGCTTTGTAGAATTTGCGCATACACCAACTTCTGCTTGGTGGGACTTTGACCCTTGCCTCGTCATCACTCGTGGGACTTGCAAACCTATTGTACCATGTGGAATATGCTCATAGATTGACTTCAACCACTGTACATTTCTTGGAATATGTGCGCCCTTTACTATCTGAAAGCATCTTTCAATTGGCTAGGCTTACGCGCTTTCAGGACTATCCAACCATAAGCTCTTTGCAAACTACCGATCTTTTACCAAGCAATGCTTGCGTATTCGAGAGTTTGCTTTCAACATGCTTTCACACTTGTACGATTTTCTCAACCAACTCCTTGACTGCTTGTGCACATGTACCATTGTCCAACTAGTTATTTCACTACTACCTTCAAAGAGTATGACTTGGTGGACTTGATATTTGTGCAGGAATCACACATAGTAGGATACATTACTTATGTGCTTCTTTGAACTCGATCTGCATAATATACCTTCCTTATGTATTTCTTCAAACTCATCATACACTATGTATCCTTGGACACACATATTCAGATTGGATGCAACTTTTAGATATACCTCTTCACACTGGCATCCATATTTGTCACCTTCACCATCTCGCACATATACTTTTCAAAGTGGTTTCCGTATACTTCTTCAAGCTACTATTGGAATGCTATATCCACTTTGACATCAATTGACATCAATGACTCAAATTGAATCAGTTGACATCCTCTTTGACATTATTTGCAATCAATGACAACTAAAGCTCAACAATCTCCCCCTTTGGCATTGATGTCAACATCTTATGAAGTTGTGCATAGTTTTCTTTTAACTGTATGCTTCATCTATACTTTGACACAATGCCCCCCTATGTATATGCTCCCCCTGAGTTCTTTGGTATTTTGGCTACTGCGATTTCTGCTGTCAATACTTCTGCTACTTATGTTTGTTTTTACTTCTGCGTAGACCATATGTTCAGTCATCTTCATGCCATTACGCTCTTTTACTTTTGCTGCATTTCTATGCTTTGTCTGCTGCATTTCTATGTTGTTCCTTCTTCACGTCTGCTATTCCTTTGATGATCTACTTTACTCTCTTTCACATCTGCTGCAGCTTCATGTGTTACACTTCAGATGTTCTGTTATCTTCATTTATTTCTCCCCCCTTCATGCTTTATCTTGTCAGCTTCATGCCATATGTACAATTAATGTGTACTTAGATTCATGATTTTCTCTTTAGTCGTTCCTGCTCCATGCATTTCTCTAGTTGTTCCGCTATCCTGTCAGCTTCAACTCAGCTTCATGATTTTCTCCCCCTTTGACATCAATGGCAAAGAGGTTCCAATACTTGCGCAATGTAGGTTCTTCTGTTACTTGGTTTTGCGCCAGAATCTACCTCAACTGTTTTTCAGGGATGACTCCCCCTGTCTTCATGCTTCAATTCTTTGCTGAACTTTTATGCTGATATATTTTGATAATTATCTTTGATTTCCTTCTTGATATAGGTGTTACATTATGCTTGATCTCATGTTGCTGTCACAACACTTCAGTATTCTTTGCGCAATGATCCATGCGCAATGCCAATTCTTTTCGGATTTATGCCTCTTTATTTTGACTTCTCATTATGTTGAGGATTGAGAACCACGCCCAATTTTTCCCTGAGATATTCAAAAGTACTTCGTGGAAGAGGATTTGTAAATATATCTGGGATTTGTTCCCTAGTATCAACATATTCGAGTTTGACATCATTATCAACTACTTTCTCTCTCACAAAATTGTTGGTCACTCTATATGCTAATCGATTTCTAATTAACAGACATAATGCTCAATATAAATTGTCAACCCAGGGAAGTCTTATTATTTCAAAGGAAACTATCAAAATATATGCATAAACACTCAAGTAATTGATTGAATGAATACATATCAATTATCCTACCTAACTGCTCAGTCAGACTCAACTCATTGCTAAAGCTAATCTAAATTATCCATCTAAGAATTCGAGGGACTTCTACTTTGCTACAACATCAATCCAACAGTAACTGATCTAAGAATAAATGAACTAGAATTTCTTTTGCAAGAAGTTAAATCCTAAAGATATTAGACTACAAGTAACTCAAACCATAACCTGTCTAATTCAACAATATCTAAGGAGGATAAATAACAATAATGAACCAGAACTAAGCTTTGAACCATAATCTGACTAAATTGACAAATTCTAAGAAAGATAAATAACAGAAATAAATCATAGCCGAGCTTGACTGTAAATACGAATTAACACACTTGCATCAAAAGGAAACCACTTATACATAGTCGACTGTCGCACCACACTGTTGCAACACGCCAAAGGAAAACACAATCATTAACAACTACTGTTGCAACACACTATAAATATACCTACTGTAATTCCACACCAAAATAACAGAAACAAAACTAAAACATCTACCTAACTCGGCGATCTCTGTGAGAAGGAGGGCCCTGGAATTCTAACAAAGATGCCGTGGAAACTAACACTTAATTAGAACACATAAATATGAAGAATTGATGCTCCTTGTATTAAAATGGTAGAACCACAGTTACAGTACTCTCTGTTACAACTTTTACAATCAAATGCTAACTAGCCAACCCTAGGATTAGAACGCCTTCTCATATTTATACATAGGTGACATAATCCCATCTCACTGATATTGGGCAGCCATGAAGATCTACTTTCTTCAAGCTGCCAAATTGAAATAGAAACACTTACAACCATGAATATAATTGAATGAAGTTGTTGCGTTCAGGTCTGCGCTGTTACTCTGAGCTATTAATAAACCAAACTGATTCCAACTGATTGGAAGAGAAGATGCTTGGATGTTTATCGTGACCCAGTCGCAGCTGGCCTCATGGAAGGATGCTTGAGCTGTCACAACGATGCATGGAAACAGATCCAGGAAGGGACAGCTGGCGCCACGTATTCCTTTCCTCCATAGGTTCAACGAGCTGCTACACTTGTGGTCTTTCAAGGCTCTGAACTATCTTTATCAACTAAATACATGTTAGCACAAATCAAAAGATAAAGTTCATAACCATAAACAATATTAGGCATTAATAAAATAAAGCAATAATAGATTATAACTGTTAAGATCCATGCTTGACTTGGAAAGATACAGTCTGGGTTATGGAAAAGTAAGGCAAAACAGGGGAAAAATGTGTTGATAAGTATAGGCAAAAAAGGCTATTTTGGGGCCCAACATCTCCCCCCAGCTATCCATTTGCATGTCCTCATGCAATACAACCAACTAGTCCGAGTCTGATTCTAAGCTCTATCTGTGTAGATTAGTAAAATTGAAAGAAAGCTCAGGTTTCTCACCCAAGTCCAAAAATCCATTACAGGCGATCCACTTTTCCCAGCACCGTTTCTCCTTTGTCTTAGTCATTGTATAATTGCCTCTGTGTTGCCTCTCTGGAATCTATATGAGTGGAAACTTAAATTTTAGCCCCAACCAACGTGGTACACATGTCTCCATAAACTTGACATATCCAGTCACCTTAGGAAGATCCTGCTTGAAGTTCTTAAAATAATAGGGGTCCCTTTCCTTCAAAGATGGAGAAGAGACTTGCCATCTCTGCTTGCTTCCTTCCAGAGCATGAAGCTTATGCTTGGAAATCAATTCAACACAAGTGGAGGTGACCTTCTTCTGCAAATCTATCAGCTGCTGAGTCTTCATAGGGGATGAAAGGATCCTCTCATGTTTTGCAATAAGGACCCGAGGGGATTGTTATAGGTCAAATCAGCACTTCTCCGTCCGTGATCACATTGCCCTGTCGATCACACAAAAGGACACTATGGATGGAAGAGATGGATTAACCTTAGATGATTTGATATTGAGATCCTACATCCTCATCTGAAAACTATATTTTTCTACATATTTCATTGGAAATGCTCTACTCTTATAATTGACAACCCGCGCATTTTCCTAAAAGTATGCAGGTTCCAATACTGACAACCCACACATTTTCCTAAAAGTATGCAAGTTCCAATACTGACAACCCGCGCACATTTATGAAAAGTTGTATGCACGAGTTGTTGAGAGACTTAGCTGCGCACTATGCGTAAGTCCACTAGTGTCGTACCCGCGCACATATTAAGATGAAATTGAAAAATATATTAAGATTACGAATTGGGATTAGTTGAGTTTGGTATTGTAACTCCCCCAACTTCCCAATTCAACTGCCTCGCGAATATAACTTCCTGCCTTGGCACTAAATACAAGGGGAAGCCATGAGGAAGAGGCCAATGAAGAAGGAGCTATTGTTATGTTGAAGGAATTTATTAGTCATTGTGAGGAGCAGGAGCCCAGAACTCGGTTGCAGAAGTGTTTGGACATATCAGGTATAACTGTATTTGACTACATTTCTTTGGTAATAAAAGATCGAGATACCCTTCCCGTCCCAATGGAATGTTGTTTCTATTGAATATCTGATTGTGATTAATGTTAGATTGATTTCGATTTCATTATATATTTACAGTCAAGATACGTTGAGGAAGGTTGAGTTATTTTGCAGGCACATTACTATGTAGATTGGGCGAAAGCTAGGACCAGCCATCAGAAAAAGGTACTGATTTCGGAAATCCTAATCTCATTTTGTTTACAGTAATCAATGCAAAGTAGAATGTATCTATATGCTACCCCATGTACGTTGATAGCATCCTTTGCCCTACTATAGGGTATAATCCTTCACAACAGAATTGGTGACTCCGCTGGGGAGCACCGGTTGTTTCTGCTCTGGGAACCTTGTCTAGGTTTTCTTCAACTTTTACAGTCTGTTGGATTTCTGTGAGGTTTTTGTAGGTTACTTTGTTGCTTCCTTTTGCTTTGATTCATTTCAATCTGACTGTGCAAAGCCCCTTTTATTTCCTTTAGTCCCTGTGCGCTGGTCTTCTGTGCATACAGAGGCGCATCTTATGCCCTGTGCGCTAGTTTCTGTGAAACCTACCCACACACTTTTGGTTGCAGGCGTTGGTTGTTATACCAGACATAAGCGTATTTTCCTGTAGGTCTGAGCCTTTCACAATAAGTTTTGGTTTTCAGGTTGCTGGGTTTACTTTTGGCCTTTGATTTGCTTTTCTGACTATCTTTGAGGCATCTTTGTCTTTTGTGAGTCTTGTTTTAACCTCTTGAAAGTCCTTTTTGGATTGCTTCACTTACTTCAGTAGATTTTTTAGGTGTCTTTTCTGCTTTCTAGGTCTTTTGAACCTGTGCGCGACTCCTTGCTAGTCACAGTATCCCATCTTTTTCCCTAGACACGTGTTGTAGTAATACAGACCTGCGCACTGGACGCTTGTTGTCTGTTGCAATACCTGCGCACTTTTAGTGAGTTTGGCTTTTCATTTTAGGTTTTGACCTCAGTTAGAAGTCTTTTGGGTGTTTTTGAAAGTTTTGATGGTCTGGATACCTTCTGAGCTTCTGTTCAGGTTAGTCTGAGTTGGTTGAAGTCTTCTTGATAACTTTTCCTTTTGAGTTTGTGTGGCGGTAGAGTTGCCTTGGTTTGCTTTCCTACCCTATCTGTTTGGCGGATGTCTTTCTTGGGTTCTTGATGCTTAGGAGCAGCCTCTTGGTTTGTTTTTCCGTTGTATGCATCGACTTTCCTTTTCCTTTGCATCTCGTTCCAAATCTAGAGTTTTTTCACTGAAACAACTCTGTAGGTCAAGTCTTTATCAGTCTTTGGATTTGATTGCTATAATCCATTAGGTTTTGAGCTTTACCCACAGTCTTGTTAGATCTTGCTTCTTTCCTTTTTCATATTCATTTTCTTTTAGAAATAGAAGAAAAAGATCAAAATTGAAAATTGGTAGCTTAGTTGTCAGATTTGTCATTATTTTTCAAGGTAGGATAGATCGTTTTTGCTATTTGCTTTGAAAATTTAAAAAGAAAAAATGAAAAAAGAAAAATGTTTATGCTTAGGATTTCCTATCTTTTGTTTTGAAAGACATAAACGAAAAAAAAAGAGTCGTTGTGAAGTTTTAAGGCATCATTTGTACACACTTTACTTTCTGTCATAAACCATACCACACACTTCACTACCCTTTTTGAGTACGAAGTAGCCTCTAAAAAGAACATGTAATAAAATCAATTAGTAAATTTTCTTTTTAGGTTTGACACTACACCAACTAGCTTCGGCTAGGATTTCGGGGTAGATTACTTTAAACTGCCCGGAATCGTTTTATTGTTCAACAATCGTAGTGAGACAATCTTTAGGCAAACCCACTTATATCAAAGTATCCTGGGAATGCTCCACTCAAACCAGGGTTAAGCACGAGGTCGTGTAAGATTGGAACTGTTGGGGATACCCCCTCACTTTCCTTTCGAGCATAAACCAGAGCTGATTCACATACGGGGGTCCACTAGTGCTTTAAGTACTTTTGGATTTCGGGCTTTGCTACCTTGCCCATGCGTCTTGGCTAGACTGACGACTGTCCCCCAAAGTATTTTTTGTATTTGTGGTATCCTTAGTATATTAACCTTAAGGTTCTTCACAAGTATAGTGGAAGGCTATTTCCACTGCACCTAGGACAAGCACGGAAGGTAACCCTTTACAGTAATCCCGGGAGGGTGGTTTAGTGATTCAAATGCTTGCACCTAGAGGACCTGCATTGGACGTCGTGAAACAGACCTTCGATATTCTATTGGTTTGTTTTGGGCCCTCATCATCCCAAACTGATCTCTGAGAATATTAGCTTTGTTTTCCTGGTTTTGATCACTTTAGGACATTTTTAGTGGTGTGCTCTTTGTGCCGCTTGTTTTTAGTTGGCCTTAGATATTTCTGACCCGTTGAGTCAGAAACTATGGACAGCATCCCGGTGAGAACCAATCAAGGGACCCCTATTCAAGGGGATCCTTGTGTTTTTCCATTCATTGGGAACATTGGTACTCCCTTAATGGCTACCTTGAATCTTCTGGGTTTCACTATAGGGATACCGGTTTGGTTTTTTTCCACTCCGAATGCCTTGAATGCTCTTGATGCTTCTCAAGTAAGCACTTCACATCAAGAGCATCAAAACCCTATGCTGCTTCGCCAGTAACATCTTCTCCTCCTCCTTCTACCTTATGTGGTGAAAGTAGTAATACTAGTAACCAACAGTCTAAAAGGAATAGATAGAGGAAGAATAGGGAGAAGATGCCAAAGCAAGGGGTAAGCCAACCAGCCTCTGGAGGTCATGCTGGGGGCACCCACCCAACCTCTAGAGGTCATGTTGGGGGAACTCATTCAGTCACTGTAAATCATACTGAACCTATGCAACCAACCTCTGGAGGTCGTGCTGGGGGCACCCACCCAACCTCTGGAGGTCATGTTGGAGGAACTCATTCAGTCACTGGAAATCATACTGAACCCATGCAACCAGCCTCTGGAGGTCATGCTGGGAGCAAAATTTCAGTCACTGCAAATCACACTGAACGTATGTCTTCAACCACTGTTAGACATGTTGAGGACATGTCATTGATCACTACTGGTCATATTAATGACAAGTCACCAGTTACTGTGAGTCATACTGGAGACCATAAAAAAACCACTGCAAGTCATGCTGAGAAAGTTTACATTGTCGACAAACCTAATAAACAGAAGCTTAAGTTCCCTTGTAAGTTTTGCGAGGGAGATCACCTGACCTATTTGTGCCCTGTACTTTCAGAGGTGTAAAAAGTGTGGTCCGTAGTTCAAAAGTCTTCTGATTTTGAACAACCAGCCACTGCAAGTCATGCTGGGGGTAAGCTGTCAGCCAATGCTAGTCATGCTGAGAGTATTGATGTTGTAAAGGAGTCTAAGCTTATAGGACGGAAGCCACAGTTCCCTGGTAAACTTTGTAAGGGAGATCACCTTACTCACCCTTGCCCTGCTATTCCAGAGGTGCGGAGAGTGTGGTCCATGTCTGAAGGATCCTCTGCTCCTGAATTGCCTATAGATTCCCCACAACCTAGTCAACCTTTGGTTGATGACGTGGTTGAACCAATGCAATCTTTGGTCAACCCTACTCTTACTTCGGAGAGTGAAGTGATTGAATCGATGCAATCTTCGACTGATCCCATCAGTCCTTCAGAGACTGATGCACCTGTCCCTGAAGTCTTCTGTATTACAAGTTCAGATGTTTCTGGAAAAGGGGGCACTTCATCTATGCTGAGTGAACCCCTACCAAGCTCTGGGATCATCTCCTTTGATTGGAATAGTCTAACTGGACCTCGCCTTCCTTCTTCTACACCTTTTCAGATAAAGGTTGATATCGGCAACCATGCGGTTCACCGATGTATTGTAGATGAAGGAGCCTCTATTAGTATCTTATTCCCTTATGCTTGGAGAGATTTAGGTTTTCCTAACCTTGTTCCAACTGTTAATTGGCCATTGACCTTCAATAGAAGACCTAGTGAACCGTTGGGATTCCTCCCTCAGGTGCCTGTTACTTTGAGTGGAAAACAGTCTTAGTTGATTTTATGGTTTTAAAGGACCTTGTGGATTTTGATATGATCCATGGGAGTGATTACGTATATACTATGCAGGCTGTGGTATCTACACTCTTTCGTGTGATGCACTTTCCTCACAACGAAAGCATTATCACTATTGATCAGCTTGCATTTGTTGATCCCTCTTATTACCCAACTACAGACCAAGTATGTCCCTCATTTGTAGGCACTACCATGTCACAATCAAATTATGTGGCATATTGTTCCTTGAGTCCAATTGCTACTGAGAAGAAGCCTCTGAATTCATGCTTACCTTCTCGGGACTGGGTCCCCCGGCAATTGACCAGGTGATGACTCCATCTGAATGTTTAGATATGTGTTCCATCTCGGATAATATACTTCCTTCTGATGAAGTTTTCCTAGAGTCTATAATGCAGTCTGCCATTCATTTGGACATTGATCCACCTACGAGCATTCTTCCACCTTTTTTTCAAGCTCATTAAAAACAGTAAAGAGGCTACAAGCATTCTTCCATCTCTCCTTTGATCTCGTTAAAAACAGTAAGGAGGTCGCGAGTTTACTTTTTTGGGCTCGTTAAAACTTTATGAAAAAGATTTTGATAGAGTTCTTTCACGCTCTTGTTAGACTCTTTAAATATGACAAGATTTCCGAGTATAGTTGTCTTTTCAGACTCGTTAAAGGATTTGAAGTGACATTTGCTTAAGTATAAGTTTACCCCTTTTCCGGACTTTTGTGGATTATTTACGAAAAATGAATACTCTAGTCATACGTGGCTAGAAGAGTTCTTCTCTCATTGTTTTACACTTTTTTGGGTGGTGATACTAACCGTACAAAAAAGGACCTTTTGGAGTCTTCTTTAGGGTTTTCAGACTCTCGAAACATGAAAACACCAACGAGCATTCACCTACTCGGGCTCGATGTGAAATCTACGAGAAGGTATATAGAGGATTGTTTAAGTTTTTCAGACTCTTTAAACAAAGAAAACACTGGCGAGCACATACCAACTCGGGCTCGATACTAAAATCCACGAGTAAGTGTATGGAGTTATTGTTTAAGTTTTTCAGACTCCTTAAAGTTGAAAACACTGGCGAGCAAGAACAGATCTCAGCTCGATATTAAAATCCAGAGATCAGTATTATAGAGTATTCATCTATCTCTTTTTCAAACTCTGTAAAAAATGAAGAAGGTCTTGAGTCTTCCTCCCATGGGCTCATTAAACTTTTTACATGGTTGGACTTATATCAAGCAATCTTCTCCCTCTTTCTTCGAGCTTGTTTCAAAATGAAGAGAGACTATTGAGTTTTCTTTCTTGGACTCATTAAAATATCAAGAAGGATATTCTTTACTAAAAAGAGAAAAGGGAAGGGAGGGATATCATATATCTTTTCAGTTTAAAGGCAGCATGTCAGTCATATTCTTGAACATAGCACCTGTTGAGTCTATCATTTAGTTGGGTTTTAGTTTTGACCATAGGATGAACCTGATCTCTGAGTTTTTATTCCTCTGATTGGTTACTCTTCCAATCATATGGAGAATCTGCTAATGTCTCCTACATTGTAGATTTATGTCACGTTCCCATCATGTCAAAAGCTTCCTAAGTCACTCTTGTGTCGTGCTCACTATTCAAGGATACAACCTGTGTCAGCCATTCTGCAGTTACCTCGACTTCAAGTGTCGACCATCCTGGTGTCAGTATGTTTCATCTTGTATTAAGTCCTACTCCAAATCAACTCAATCTTATGAGTGCTCCTCGTGTTGGATGATGGGGGATGCATTAAAGCCTCCCTTCCAACAGACTTCTTCCCATCGAACTCAACTCATCATGCTATGGGAACGAAATTTAGAGATTCAGATAGTACCTTGGGGATTGCATTCATCAGTGGCAGTTTTCCTTGCCATTGGATAGTGGGAATACATCAATGTCTCCTATTCGATGGAGTCTTCAAGTGTTCGACTTCAAGTCCACTTACTCACACTTGTTAGTATGTACTAGTTACCTTGGGCTCCATTTACATTATCGGTGGATGCCCTCGCGTTTGTTAACGGTATACATCAATGACCGGTAATCAAACGGTACTCCCCATGTTTAACTTCAGCTCATTTATTCGCATGGTTAGGGTTCGTACCTTAGGATGTTTTGGATGAAGACCTTGGGACTATAATAGCATCACCACATTTATGTTATTTCCCAAGTTGCGCAAGACTGAGCCACACTCATTTTTGGCTCTCAATGAGACATAGATCCAGTTTGTTGTTATGGCTATGATATCCTATTCTGACATGCATCCACGTTTGTATTTCAGTGGCCATGCTATATACATCTCCCAGTTATGTATTGGAGATTATGTTCTATCATACTAAACATCTATTTGATGTCAAGATTGTAATTGCTCGCTGACCTTGGTTTTTGTTTCTAGGTATTTTTGTGACTTTGTCCTGCGGTTTCCTTGCTCCTCCTCTGACTTTGATTGTAATGTATTTCGGCCATCGTTTCCCTCTGACCTCACACATTAGGGGGCATCTGCTATAGGTCAAATCAACACTTCTCCGTCCATGATCACATTTCCCCATCGATCACACAAAAGGACACTATGGATGGAAGAGCTAGATCAACCTTAGATGATTTTATACTGAGATCCTACATCCTCAGCTGAAAACTATATTTTTCTACATATTTCATTGGAAATGCGCTACTCTTATAACTGACAACCCGCATATTTTCCTAAAAGTATGCAGGTTCTAATACTGACAACTCGCGCATTTTCCTAAAAGTATGCAGGTTCCAATACTGAAAACCCGTGCACATTTATGAAAAGTTGTATGCGTGAGTTGCTGAGAGACCTAGCTGTGCACTATGCGCAATTCCCCTAGTGTTGTACCCACGCACATATTAAGATGAAATTGAAAAATATATTAAGATTACGAATTGGGATTAGTTGAGTTTGGTATTGTAACTCCCCCAACTTCCCAATTCAACTGCCTCACGAATCTAACTTCCTGCCTTGGCCATAAATACAAGGGGATGCCATGAGTAAGAGGCCAATGAAGAAGGAGCTTTTGTTATGATGAAGGAATTTCTAAGTCATTGTGAGGAGCATGAGCCCAGAACTTGGTTGCAGAAGTGTTTGGACAGATCAAGTATAACTGTATTTGGCTACATTTCTTTGGTAATAAAATATCGTGATACCCTTCCCATCCTAATGGAATGTTGTTTCTATTGAATATCTGATTGTGATTAATGTTAGATTGATTTCAATTTCATTATATATTTATAGTCAAGATACGCTGAGGAAAGTTGAGTTATTTTGCAGGTACATTACTGTGTAGATTGGGTGAAAGCTAGGACCAACCGTCAGAAGAAGGTACTGATGTCGGAAATCCTAATCTCATTTTGTTTACAGTAATCAATGCAAAGTAGAATGTATCTATCTTCCACCCCATGTACGTTGATAGCATCCTTTCCCCTGCTATAGGGTATAATCCTTCACAACAGGGATTGAGGTTCACTTTTGATCCATAGATTAGAGTTATCCTCATTCTTAGTAACGGTTTGAAAGGCATTCCACCACTGCATGTGATTAGTAACAAAAGAGGTGAAAGCCCTCAACTGAACATCACCCAGATAAGGAACAGGTTTAGAGCGAGAATCCATGAAGCATGCCATCTCATGTAAATATAATTCGCATAATAAATTCTGCTCAATGAAATTGCTCTGCAAAAAGGTCTCCAGAAACTGAGGGGAGGTTATCAGTTGATAAGGTCTCCCTTAATTCAAGGATTTCAATTTAAATAGAGTCATTTGTTCATAAAGGAATACCAGATAGGAAGGAGATGGGGATCTAAATCTCAACAATTCCTAAGAGAAAGTGCACATTTGATCTTTTTCCTTCTGCATAGACTTGAATTTTCTCAGCTCCTCTAATTCTTTTTGCACACTTTCCCCTTGGATTTTCTGAAAGATCAATTCTTCTTCTAATTTTTCCCTCAATCCTCTGATGCTATTTCTATTCTCATAAAGAGGAACCATCCCTTCCTTACACTGATCAACATTATCCTTCCATTTCTTTACTTCGAGTTTCAATAATGAAAGCTCCTTCACCAATCCTTGAATTCTTCTATCATTTGAATCCTCCTCCTCATCAGAATCTAATTCAATAATCTCTTGAAATATTTGCATTTTTACCTTATCATTAGGTGTCTTAGCCTTCTCGTCCTGCATCGACAACTTAGCAGCTTCTTCCTCCAGAAGTGCCACAACAACCTCTGTTTGTGTGGCTTCTTCAACCAACTTTGGGAATGTTGGTTCTTGTGTAGCAGCATATCTCTTCTGTATTCCATCCCCAGCGACTTCAGTCTGTGTTGCTGACTCAATATTTTTTTTTGGGAATGTTGGTTCTTGAGTAGCAGCATCCCTTTTCTGTGTTTCAACCCCATCAACTTCAGTTTGAATCGCAGCTTCAACAAACAATTTTAAGGATGTTGGTTCTTGTGTAACAACATTCTTCTCTTGTATTCCAATCTCAACATTTTTTGTTTGAGTTGCAGCTTCAAAAAACAGTTTTGAGGATGCTGGTTCTTGTGTAACAACATCCAATTTATATCATTCATTCAAAGTACATATTGTTTGAGCTGTTGCTTCAATAACGGATTCCTGGAGTGCTGGTTCTTGTGTAACAACCTCCCGTTCTAAAATTTCAATGCCTTCAGACCGTTGAGATTGCTCTTGAATCATTTCAATGTCTTGTTGAGCCCAGAATTGGCCCTTTTTGATCATCATTTATCATCTTCCCTGCCCTTGTCCTACACCAATTATCTTGGCAATTAGACTTATTGTCCTCATCCTATTCCCCAAATTACCAAGGTATGGCCGATTATTGTTTTATTGTATTAATACTTATGATTGTGATAATTAAAGCTGTGCATCTCTTAATTTGTGCTAACATGATGCGATTTATGAAGGTAGTTGAGACAAATAGACTGCAGGAAGATCGGAGCTGAACAAGTCATAAAGAAAGGGATGTTTGTTCCTTGTAGAAGGTTCCTTGGGGCTCGAATCATCAATCAAGGCACAGTCGTGACAGGGCAGCTGTAACAGAAATTGCTATCTTAAGTATGTCGCTGCTCGAGTCCAGCTGTGAGCTGGAAGGATCGTCACTCTTGGGGCAATTAATAACTCTCTCATATTTGGATATTTCTGTTCTGCCACGCATTGTAACAGTTAGATTATTTAGGGCGCCTGAAGATCAGAGATCTTCATGACTGCCCAATTATAGGATTAGATGTTACAATTTGTATGTATAAATACGGGGAGTTGCCTCGACCCAGGGGTTGGACAGCAAACAATTAATTTATTTGGTATTGGCAGCCAAGCAAAACTGTGTACTCATTCTTCTGTTAATACAAGGGGTTACTTCTGAGTTAAAGAAGGTGTTGTTCAACCAGCGTCTCTGTGTGAAGACTGGGCCCGTCTTCCACAGAGATTGCTGAGTTAAATTAGGATTTTATCTTTCTTGTTGTGTGATGCTTTGTTCTTTCCTTTGTACGCAGCAGCAATATTTATTGTGTGGGTTTTTCAGTAAAATATTACATTTCTGTGAGATTGGTGAATGGTATAGAATAACAGTCGACTGAGTCAGGGTTGCTTAATGCATTTCAATTTCTGTTCACACCGCCGTGTTCATCTTATAGCTGAGACGTGATCCCAGGAGCTCTTACAATTTAGCTTTCCTGTTATGTGTTGATTGATTTCCATTTTGCAATTCAGTTTCTTAGAACAGTTGCTTTAATCTCTTTCATTTGAATTTCTAGAGTAATGTTCAGTTTATGCTTTATGATTCCCAGCTTGATTAGATCAGACAAGTGATTATTTTAGAATGTGGATGAGATTTCCTTTTTGCAATTGTTGATTAGATCTGATACCATTTCTTGTTGATGCATAGTATAGCAGATAGAAGGCAATTGGGATTGCATAGATTCTTGGGATGAACATGGACGATAGAAGATAAAAGTATTCACTTCTAATGGTTTTGTGTTTAAGCATATATTGTGCACTTATCCTTTGGAATAAAAAGACTTTCTCAGGTTGACAATAAATTTCATATGCTCTGTGTGTTTGGTATTAATTTATCTGCAAATAGAGTGCTTGAAATGAACCTGGATAAATTTCATATGCTCTTCCCAATTGAATTTGAGATCAAGACCCTGAAAACAGCCATTGAAATGAACCTGGATGTAACAGAAGCCCAGAAAAGAAGATTGAATCAATTGAATGAATTGGATGAGAAACGGTTAGCTGCAGTAGACCAGACTGTGCTGCTTCAGCAACAGAGATCTAACTGGCATGACAGATTCATCAAAAAGAAAATCTTCCGTGAAGGAGACTGGGCACTATTATACGACTCCAGATTCAAGAAGGATTTTAAAGGAAAATTACGCACAAGATGGCTGGGTCCATATTTGGTTGACAGGGTATTTGACAACGGCACTGTTCGCCTGGTGACCATTGATGAAAACCGTATACCATTACTCGCTAACGGCCACAGACTGCGACTGTATCGGAAGCCCATTTCAAAAGATGCATTCATTTCACAGATTGCTGCTGATCCAGACTATCAATTGGCACCAGAGCAGGAACTTTTCTCTACCTTTGCCAATCCTTAAACTGAAAATTGTATTTGCTGTACATAAATAATTTCTTGCTGTAGCGTATAGTTGTTGTTTTCTTTCTTTTTTTGCATTTGATCTCTTTGCTTGCTGTTGTCCTTAAAAAAATTTCAGGGAAGCGCCAGGAGAACGACCAGTTTGGGCCCGTTAATGAAAATCTCCCTGTGCCGTCCTTGCTCTTTAAATAAATAAATAAATAAATAAATAAAAATTTCCGACAGCTGCAACATGTTTTCCGGCAGCTGCAACATCTTTTCCGGTAGCTGTATATCCTTTTCCGGCAACCACATTATCCTTTTCCCTAGCAGCCGCAAAAAAAAATCCCTTTTTCCGCTTGTCGTCGATCTTTCTTTTTCGGCGGCTGCAACATTCGCGGTTGCAACATCGGTGGCTGCGACATTAGCAGCTGCAACATTCGCGGCTGCAACATCGGTGGCTGCGACATTAGCGGCTGCAACATTCGCGGCTGCGACATCGGCGGCTGCGACATCAACGGCTGCAACATCGGCGGCTGCAACATCGGCGGCTGCAACATCGGCAGCTGCAACCCCAGTCCCCGCGGCTGCCACCTCATCCTTCCCATGGTTGCCACTTCATTTACCAGCCACGGCCATTTCATTTCCCGGTAGCCATAATGCCCTTTTTCCTTTAGCCGTCAATCTTTTCCGGCAGCTGCAACTTCGGCGGCTGCAACATCGGAAGCTGCAACATCTTTTTCCCGCAGCCGCCACCTCATTTCCCGGCGGCTGCCACCTCATTTCCCAGCGGTTGCCACCTCATTTCCCAGCGGCTGCCACCTCATTTCCCAGCGGCTGCCACCTCATTGACCAGTCACTGCCACATCATTTCCATGCAGCTGCCATTTCTTTCCAGCGCTGCAACATATTTCCCATAGTCGTAAAATTTTTCTTGTCAGCTGTATGTTTTTTTTCCGCCGCCGTAAAACCTTTCCGTGACAGCCGTAATTTTCCCTGATACCGTCAATTCTTTTTTTCGGCTGCCGTGAATTCTTTTTCGGTGGCTGCAACTTCTTTCCCGCCAGCTGCAACAGCTTTTTCATCGGCCGCGCTATCATTTCTTTGGCAACTTGCAGTAGTAATTCCCGTGTTAACAGAAGAATTGTTGCAACCTGCTAATCATGATGCTGATTCATCCCAGTCATGCCGGCGAACTCATCATTTCAACCCCGAGGACGCGATGTCTTGTGTTTCACCGGCGAAGGAAATTAGTGCCTTATCTGAGTCATCACCGTGACGTCACCAACTGCATGCTCCACCAGTTTCCGCAGCCTTCCAACGTACAGTTTTATGAGGTATGGCTTTCATTTATCACGTGATTAAGCATTGATATCATTTAAACGATATTGGCCGTACCTTCACTCGTACCACCATTTATAACAGATTAAACCTTTCCCTCGTACGACGTAATACTAATAACTGCCACCTTCCCCAATTCGGCATGGAAATTTTAAACGCTTTTCTGTGCTCAACTTTCCGAATTTGCTCATTCGCTCAACGTCTCCGCTCAACGATTCGTGCATTCTCTGTGCTACAACTTCCATTCTGGGATCCTGTAATCTGTCGAATAGCAGTCTCAGTTTGCAGCCAGGACCATGGGCATTCCAGTTCGCCATGAACCTTTCAAT
Organism: Larix kaempferi; assembly: GCA_027924585.1. NCBI lineage: Eukaryota > Viridiplantae > Streptophyta > Pinopsida > Pinales > Pinaceae > Larix > Larix kaempferi. Next base: position 32,949,947 of record BSBM01000299.1, on the reverse strand, counting down.
ACCCAGGAACTCAGACGGAATCTGCAAGTTCTTGCCATTTTTCAAGCTGCTGGCTGGGTCGAGTTCTTTGAGCGATTGGACGGATTTGATCGGGACACAGCCCTGCAATTTGCCTTGAATCTTACTAAAACGCACTCCACGGTGTGGGGGATGTGTATAGATGTCTCTGAGGTCATTATATCCGAGGTTACAGCTATCCCGATGGTGGGAAAACCTTGGTTTAACCGTCGAGTCCCTGCAACGGTTGCACGAGAAGAATTTTTACTTCCAGGAGAGCAAGTTGAAGCATCCAGGAGAGGGATTGCACTGAAGTCACTACCGCGGCCATGGGACCAGGTTGCTGTCTTCCTCAAGAAATACATTACCTGCGAAGGTAGATACCAAACTGTGTATAACTCTGAACTTCCTTTGCTTTCTCATCTCCGCCATGGCAATTTGTTAAATATTCCATTTTATTTATTGCACGACTTGCGTCATATGGCAACATTTGTTCAATCTGCGAAGCACCCACTGTCCTCTCTCACTCACCATGGCCTTATCAAGTTAATTATTGTAAGAACCCTTGCCCAACATAATATAACTTGGGACCAATTTATAACCCGACCACAGCAACCTGTTCCCTTGCGGGTCATCCCATTGCAGCAATTACAGGTTCCACCACAACAGGAGGACCGGAGTTCCTCCAGTGAAGTTGGGGGGAGGGATGAAATGGGAGAAGAACAGCAATCGGGGGCACAGGCAGGACCATCCGGGGTGGGTAAAACCACAGAGGAAGAACAACCAGGGGCACAGTCAGAGCCATTCGAGGTGGATGAATCCCCAGCACAAGCAGAACTAGTGGGGGATGACACTGCATTTGAAGGAGAGCAAGGGGAAGCACAAACAAAGCCATCAGGCGACAATTTAGAAGAAACCTTCGTGGAAAACCTAGATAACAGGACAGCTTCGACAGCAGAAGGTGAAATTGGAGCAGCATCAAATGCTACGACAATGGAACCTGAAGATGACGGAGCTAGAGCAATGGAAGAAGATATTGAGCTGGTCACAATCGAGTCTTCACCTGAGTGGGTAGGAGGAGGAGCTGTGATTGAAGAAGAACAGCATGGGGGGCAGGGAAATATTCCTTTGACTTCAGTTTTGCCCCCCTATATTCCAGCTCCACAAGAGGAAACACCCCAAAAAGGAAAATCACAAAAGAAAACGCCACAGAAAAGGAAAAGAGCCACCAATGAGTTTGATCTAGTAGCACCAATCAGAAGGAAACGAACTCGATCAATCACAGCAACAGAGGTAGCTAGGAAAATATGGGCAACCTCAGAGACACAGATTGAGCCCCCAATCCTTACACCAAGACCGATGGATGCCCCACAAAGGCCAGTGGAGGAAGAACCTGAAATTGAAGGACTCTTGTATGAGAATGCAATGTTGAAAGAGGACCTCCAAGCACTTAGAAGGGAGCTGGAAACTTGGAAGGAAACCTGCAGAAAGCAGGGTGGAAGAAAAATGTACACATTAATAGAGGCTGCAGACCAAGTGGAGGAATCAGATTCTGCTGGAGCTGAAGGAAAGGATGAGCGAATACTCTGCCCCACCTGTGGAGAAATCTTTGAGGAAGCAGGCCATAAAATTTTACTTAGCACTTATTCAGCACAACAGCCTGTAGCCACAGTAGGGAAAGCAGTGGAAAAAGAAGGTGTTGTCACACAAGAACCAGCATCTTTAAACATCCTTGCTGCAGCTGTCACTTCCCATGATGCAAAAATTATAGAACAGATGGGAGAAGAACTTGGTGTGGAGGACGCCCTGGAGATTTATAAGGAATGTATGGTAGCTCCAGAATGTTCCCACGACATAAAGATTATAGAACAGATGGGAGAAGAACTTGGAATGAAGGATGCTCTAGAGCTTATAAAAGAATATAGTGAGACCCCAGAATGTTCCCACGATACAGAGATCATGGAGCTGAAGGATACTCTGGAGGTTAGTGAAGAATTTTATGCTGTAACCCCAGAACGTTCCCAAGACACAATAATTTTAGGAGGAGAGACAGAAAGGCAGGACAGTGATAAATCGGAACAGGATGCTGTAACACAAGAACCAGCAACCCTGAATATAATTGTCCAACCGGCCAAGCAGACAGGAGAAGAAGCTGGGACAGAGGATACTCTGGAATTTAATGATGAACTCTGGGTTGTAACCCCAGAGGACTCCCATGATACAGAACTCATAGAAGAGGAGTTGCAGCAAAAGAAGGATGAAGAGGTAAGCCAGGATGTTGCTACACAAGAACCAACATCCTTGGAAGCTGCAGCAAGAACTCCTGAATTGCAGTTGGAAGATAACCTGGGAGTGGATATCATTCCTGATACACAGTGGAGTGAAGATGAACAGGTACAGACACCATGCTCAGGTGACACTGAAATCTTGGAGGAGGAGCTGCAAATTGAAAAGGATATCCAGTCTCAGCAGCAGAAGGACAAAGAAGACACTGTTACACAAGAACCAGTGTCTCCAAAAGCAATATAGGTAGCTGCTGAAGAAGGTTTAAGGGATGTTGTTGTTACACAAGAACCAGCAACTCTCCTATTAAAATTAGATGCGCTGGAAGACACTGTCCCACAAGAACCAGTGCTTCCACCTCCTAGAGATGTCATTTGAGTTGGATTCAGATTGAGGATTTCTTTTTAACTCCCCCAGGCATAGCATAATGAGACTGCAGAAAGATTCCCACCACACCAAATGCATCCCCAGATTTCAGCAAGTAGCAGTGGAAGGGAAACAGTGAAGTTGGAAGATGTTGGATTACTCACACAAGCCTTTCAAAAGATAGATGAGATGCCTGAGTTCCCTACATTCCTTCCTCTCTACTGGATAGAGCTCAGTTCACTATTCAGATGCAGGTTGTTGCATGAGGACATGCAACAGGGTAGTTGGGGGGAGATGTTGAGCCCAGAATTGGCCCTTTTTGATCATCATTTATCATCTTCCCTGCCCTTGTCCTACACCAATTATCTTGGCAATTAGACTTATTGTCCTCATCCTATTCCCCAAATTACCAAGGTATGGCCGATTATTGTTTTATTGTATTAATACTTATGATTGTGATAATTAAAGCTGTGCATCTCTTAATTTGTGCTAACATGATGCGATTTATGAAGGTAGTTGAGACAAATAGACTGCAGGAAGATCGGAGCTGAACAAGTCATAAAGAAAGGGATGTTTGTTCCTTGTAGAAGGTTCCTTGGGGCTCGAATCATCAATCAAGGCACAGTCGTGACAGGGCAGCTGTAACAGAAATTGCTATCTTAAGTATGTCGCTGCTCGAGTCCAGCTGTGAGCTGGAAGGATCGTCACTCTTGGGGCAATTAATAACTCTCTCATATTTGGATATTTCTGTTCTGCCACGCATTGTAACAGTTAGATTATTTAGGGCGCCTGAAGATCAGAGATCTTCATGGCTGCCCAATTATAGGATTAGATGTTACAATTTGTATGTATAAATACGGGGAGTTTCCTCGACCCAGGGGTTGGACAGCAAACAATTAATTTATTTGGTATTGGCAGCCAAGCAAAACTGTGTACTCATTCTTCTGTTAATACAAGGGGTTACTTCTGAGTTAAAGAAGGTGTTGTTCAACCAGCGTCTCTGTGTGAAGACTGGGCCCGTCTTCCACAGAGATTGCTGAGTTAAATTAGGATTTTATCTTTCTTGTTGTGTGATGCTTTGTTCTTTCCTTTGTACGCAGCAGCAATATTTATTGTGTGGGTTTTTCAGTAAAAGATTACATTTCTGTGAGATTGGTGAATGGTATAGAATAACAGTCGACTGAGTCAGGGTTGCTTAATGCATTTCAATTTCTGTTCACACCGCCGTGTTCATCTTATAGCTGAGACGTGATCCCAGGAGCTCTTACAATTTAGCTTTCCTGTTATGTGTTGATTGATTTCCATTTTGCAATTCAGTTTCTTAGAACAGTTGCTTTAATCTCTTTCATTTGAATTTCTAGAGTAATGTTCAGTTTATGCTTTATGATTCCCAGCTTGATTAGATCAAACAAGTGATTATTTTAGAATGTGGATGAGATTTCCTTTTTGCAATTGTTGATTAGATCTGATACCATTTCTTGTTGATGCATAGTATAGCAGTTAGAAGGCAATTGGGATTGCATAGATTCTTGGGATGAACATGGACGATAGAAGATAAAAGTATTCACTTCTAATGGTTTTGTGTTTAAGCATATATTGTGCACTTATCCTTTGGAATAAAAAGACTTTCTCGGGTTGACAATAAATTTCATATGCTCTGTGTGTTTGGTATTAATTTATCTGCAAATAGAGTGCTTGACATGTCTCATGGATGCTTAGACTATCCTGGAAGTAGTTTAGTGTCCCCCGACAACTGGGATTGTATTTATTCATCCTCTTGTAGCTTCTGATAAGGGATTATGTCCACTTCTAGCTCATTCTCTTCCATTAACTCTACTACAGGTATTTATTCTCTTCCCTGCCTTACTTGTGTTAATTTCCATGCTATTAATTCCATCATTGTAACTTTATACCCTGCAAGCTTAAATAGATCCCCACATTCTAGGCATAGTAGCTCATCATATTCTCCAACCCCCAAATCAGGAGATGGATTCTCCAAATGATCTGCAGCCTCATCCAAAGTATTCAAGCTCTGCTTTGCCTGTTTTTTGCTTGCTTCTTTTAACTTCTGCAATTCATCTCGGAGCGTTTGTACTTCTTCCTTTAACAACTCATTCTCAAAAAGTAAATTTTCAATTTGGGGTTCACTTGCAACACCTTCTTGTGTAACAATGGGTGATCGGGGTTTTAGAATAGGAATTGCAACATTTTCCCCTATTGCATGTATCGCTTCTGCCGCAGTAGCTGCTCTATTTATCCTCCTTTTCGTGGGCCCAGATGACTGGCCTTTATCACTTGATCTTTTCCTCCTTCTATGTGACACATAAATTTCCACATTTTTAGAAACAAGGATGGAAGGTCCGACAATAAATTCCTCCTCCTGAATTATAGTTCCCCTTATTTTAGGGGAGGATTCAACGTTCAGGACTTCCGTATCTCCTCCTTCCATTACCTCTGCATAATTTCCTGCCTCTGCCATTGTAGCTTCCAAAGCTAGAACTTCCACTATCGGAGCATCTACTGCTGCTCCAGTTTCAGCCTCTGTTGCTGCAACTTCTAATACTACGGTTTCATTTGCCACAACCCCCATTGTAACTTCTTCTTTGACAAGGTTTGCTGCTGTTGCAGCTTCCCACAAATTCTCCTGAACATCCTCCAATTGGTCTATTGACACTCTATCCCTCCCCCCAGTTGAATCTGAGGAGATCCACTCATCACCTTCTACCTCAATGCCCCTTATTTCCAAGGCAGGTTCTCGGTGTACCCTTGGCCCATCAACAAATTGTTCCCATGTTAAATTCTGATGTGCAAGGGCCCTCAAAACTAACAATTTGATTAATCCATGATTCGTTAAGGAAGATAAGGGATGTTGAGATGTGAGCCATGTTTTGTAGGGTTCTTAGGAGATAAAATGGCATATTGAGTAATCTACCATGGCGTAAACGAGACAGTAGGAAAATTTCAGAGATATAAATGATTTTGCACCTGCCTTCACAAGTGATGTACTTCTTTAAAAAGATGGTAACCTGATCCCAGGGTCTTGGCAGCGACTCCAGTGCTGTTCCCTTTCCTCTTGGATGAACATGTTCACCTGCTACAAGAAAATATCCCACTGCGGTCAAATTGTGTGCCTTTCGACCAAACCATCTCATCCCGATCTGGGGAAATCCTGTAACTTCTGCTAGAATTGCCTTTGTAACGTCTATCCATAATCCTCTAACTTCTGAATGAGTATAGGTAATGTTTTGAGCAAATTGCAGTGCTGTCTCCACATGGAAGCCATTTAATCTCTGGAAGTACTCTATCCACCCGGCTTCCTGAAAGATGGTGAAGACTTCCCCATTTTCGCACATAGATGCTATGTTTTTAGGTTCATGTCTCACTAGGATACCCATATTGCTTCCCTTCTGCAGGTTCTGTGAGCGAATGAAAGAATTACTAGATTCGGACGTTGGAGTTACAACATGCACTAATAGGTGATGGATAGCCGAAGTTCAATCGGGTATTTTTGGAAAGTTGACACAGTTATTTTGGGGAATTGGCATGGTTATTTTTGGAATAAAATCGGTTGGAAGGATATCGCATGAGTTGGGTAAAATTATGGTCATATCATGGGTACGGGCAATAATTCTTGACATGTTTCCCTTGCGGTGAACTAAATAAGGCCTGCTGACGAGGACTAACGACAAGGTATAATCATTACTGCGGTTATCAATTCATGCCTAATTATGCTTATGATTGAAAACTTGTACCTTCCAATATAATGCTGAGCCGTCATTTTTCCATGGTGGCGCCATTTCATGGTCGCATCACTAGTGAATAAATAATTACCCACATGATTCCATGAGTTGGCCGTCGTCGATCGGGCAGGTAAAGTACATCCATGCTGGCATAAATCACAAGAGTACATGGAGAACGGGCGAGCTTCTAATGTTCCTCGTGGAGACTGGAGCAGGCTAGTAGAAACTGGCGGAGATAGAACTATCTTTTAGCTGAAGAATTAGTGGATTCGCAGCCACGAATTGGAAAAATATGGCAGAGTCCCAGCTGCAAACTAGGAAAATTTGGCGGGATTTAGCAGAGTTGCAGTTGAGAAGATAGGGAGATTCGAAGAAATTTAGTGGAGTTGTAGCTGCGAAAATAGGGAAATTCGACAGAATTTAGCAGAGTTACAGCTGCGAAAATAGGGAAATCCGACAGGATTCAGCGGAGTTGCAGCTGCGAAAAAGGAAAATTTGGTAGGTTTTAACAGAGTTGCAGCTGCGAAAATAAGGAAATTCGGCAGGATTTAGCAGAGTTGCAGCTGCGAAAAAGGAAAATTTGGTAGGTTTTAGCAGAGTTGTTGTTGCAAAAATGGGGAAATTCAACAGGAATTAGTAGAGTTGCAGCTGCAAAAATAGAGAAATTCGACAGGATTTAGTGGAGTTGCAGCTGCGAAAAAGGAAAATTTGGCAGGTTTTAGCAGAGTTGCAGCTGCGAAAATAAGGAAGTTCGACAGGATTTAGCGGAGTTGCAGTTGGGAAATGAAAAAGTTGGCAAAGCTTTAGCTGAGTAATTGGTGCTGCAACGTCGTTCACTTTTCTTTCAAGGAATTTTCCAGAGATAGGAAGATCAACCAGAATTCCCGCAATCTCTTGGCCCAAATCGCGACTGCTTCTGTTCAAGTGAACCTTCACGCATATACCTATACACAATTCTAAAAAAAACGAACCAATCAAAGCTTAAAAAAATGAAAAAGAAAACAACGATTTATTTATGTACAATTTTATGTGTGGAACTGCAGTAGTTTTTTTTAAGAATTATCAGGTACAAGGGAAAATCCATGCTCCTGCATCAGTTGATAATCTGGATCAGCTGCAACATGCGAAATGAATGCATTCTTTGAAATTGGTTTATGATACAGTCTCAGCCGATGACCATTTGCAAATAATGGTGTCTAGTTTTCATCAATAGTGGTCAAGCGGAATGTTCCGTTGTCAAATACCTTATCTATTCTGTAAGGTCCTACCCATCTTGTGCTCAATTTGCCTTTAAAATCCCTCTTGAATCATGAATCATACAATAAAGCCCAGTCTCCTTCACAGAAGACTTTCTTTTTTATGAATCTGTCATGCCATTTGGAGTGCTGCTGTTAAATTAATGTTGTCTGATGCACGACAGCTGTGCGCTTCTCATCCAATTCATCAACTAATTCAATTAGTTCCTCTGAGCCTCTGTTAAGTCCATGTTTGCTTCTATGGCTGTCTTTAGAGTTTTAATCTCTAATTCAATGGGAAATACAACGTTCTTACCGTATACCAATTCGTATGGAGAGAAACCTGTAGTATTGCGCCATGTAGTCTGGTATGCCCATAATGCTTCTGGAAGTCTTTCATCCCAGTCTCTGCGTTGACCCAGGACTGTTTTGTAAGGATAGCCTCGATTACCTTATTAGTGCTCTCCACTTGGCCATTAGCTCGTGGATGATATGGCGAGGTTATCTGATGCTGAATGTGATATTTCTGCAATAGGGCTTCGAACTTATGGGACACAAATTGCAGTCCTCCGTCTGTTACAATTTCTTTTGGTACTCCAAAGCGGGTGAAGATCTCCTCATATAAGAAATCTATTACAGCCTGGTCATTGGATCTTATTAGAGCCACAACCTCCACCCACTTGGTCATATAATTTGTGCAAACCAAGATATAAGTTTTTTGTTTTGAAAGAGGGTTGATAGGCCCAACAATATCCAGGGCCCATCTATCAAAAGGTTCAACCACCAGCTATGGCTGAAGCGACATCTCATCTAGTCTGTTTGGTTGGCCCATCCTTTGGCAGCTGTCACAAGCCTGAACATATTTCTTTGTATCTTGGAACACTGTTGGCCAAATATACCCCATTCTTAATGCCTTATGACTAGTTCGTTTATCCACAAAATACCCCCTACAGAGCTCATCGTGGAAAGCCTTAAAGATACTGTAAATTTCATCCTCCCTTACACACCTTCTGATTTCCAAATCTGGACATGTATAAAAGAGATGTTCATCTATCCAGCAGTATCTAGCACTCTGCTGTATGATTTTTCTTTTTTCTCTTTTCAATAAGTGCGCTGGTGTTGATGTATATGTAACTTCAAAATGTATTTCATTTATATATTTATTGTACACCTATAGAGATGTATTATTCCTCTATAAGGAAGTGTCGTCATTTGTATTGACAAGTGTAGCAAGTTTGTTAACTTGTCAATGGGTTATTAGACCACCTTGTAAGGGGTCAGCCCGATATAATATAATATGAAGTTATTGTACCTAGCTATACAAGTCGGCCCCATAAGGTTATTGGGCAAACAAGACAAGTATAAATAGAGATCGGGAGATCTCTATTTGGATCACTCAGAACTCACACTTCTTTCACTCGAAAAGTGGCGCACATGTGAGGAGGAGGATCAACTGCTAAGAGGAGTCTATCTCTTGTACTTTGGTGGTACTTTGGTTGTGCTATTTCTCTATCTATCTCTGAGGAAGTTGTGGGGTTTTCCCCAGGGAAACTCTGTGTGTCTATTGTCTCTCATGCTTTTGATTCTTGTGATGATTGACATGCTTGTTATGATTGATATGCATCGATATAGTGTACATGTTATTCTCTCAATAAAGATCCTAGAGTATATTGAATTAATGCTCGAAAATTAACATGGTATCAGAGCTAACCTGAGAAGAAGACATTGTGCAGTGACGGAAACTAGGGTTTCTTGTTTATTGGGTTTCTCTCCACATATTTTGGAAAAGAAGTATAGTAGATTGACTCTACTCATCAAGGATAATCTATATGTCCAATCAAAATTCAATTTTGAGCATTTTTCAGTTTTGGCCCTAAAAATTAGGGTTTCCACAAAAATAGGAATTTCTGAAAACTGAAGACATAGCTGGAAGCTCCTTGGAAAAATCGAAGTTTAGAGCTTTGGATCGAGATTTGTGGCTGAATAAATCTCTGGGAAACTCAAACCCTAATTCAGGGTCCTCCTTAGTGAACCCCGAAAGACTAAAAGGCATTTCTGAAGGGTGAAGCTTTGCAGATCTCAAATTCTGAATACACCAGGCTGATTATCTCATCAAGGCGCATCTTTCTATCCCTTCAGAAAGTTGAAATTCACATTTTGAATTTTCAAGGTTTTTTCGACAAACCCTAATCCGGGACCAGATCCAGTTTTCAGCAAAGCAAGTGGTAAGACCTAAATATTTTCTATTTCCATTTGAAGTACTCTTTAAGATGTTTCACCACACCAAGCTTGAGGATAAGCTTGAAGGGGCTGATAAATTCCGAGCCTGGAAGTATAGGATTGGGTTAATCCCGGAAGAAAATGAATTGGACTCCTACATCAGCTCTGAGGTCCCTATCCCAGAGGATGAAGAGGCTAAGGTTTTGCATAAGAAGAACTTGGTCAAGGAAAAGAGAATCATTGCTGATTCTATCAAAGACCATCTCATACCACATGTGTCATCCCTAAAGACACCCAAGGAGATGTCTGACTCCTTGACCAAGTTATTTGAAGGGAATAACATAAATCGGAAGATGACTATGCGAAATCAATTGAAAGGGGTCAAGATGTTGAATGGAGAGACTATTCAATCTTACTTCTCCAAGGTCTCTCAGATCAAGGAACAACTTGAAGTTGTGGATGAAGTAGTGGACAATGGTGAAGTTGTTATGACCACTCTAAATGGCCTACCTAGGTCATGGGACTCTTTTATTCAAGGAATTTGTGCAAGAAAGAAATTGATCTCTTTCAGTAGGCTGTGGGAGGAATGCTCTCAAGAAGAATCTAGGATTGTGGCTTGAGAAGAAAATATGGGAAATGAAGATCAAGCACTCACAGCACATGCCAGGAAAGGCAAGTCCAAGAAGGAATCATCTCATAATAGGAAATTCTCACACCACCATTTTCATAAAGATAAGAAAGATCTTAGATGCTTCAATTACAATGAGAAGGGACACTTTGCTTCAGACTGCCCCAAGAAGAAGAAAGACAACAACAACAACTTCAACAAGAAGAAGAAGAACAACAAAAGAAGATATCATGCTCATGCTGCTGAGGATGATGAACCTCCAAAGAAGAAGGCCAGAGCAGAAAGTGATGATGATGACTCATCAAGCGAAGAAGAGTATGTTCTAATCTCTGCTCTCACAGGTACTATCTCTCATGGTTGTAATGATTGGTTAATTGACAGTGGGGCTTCCAAACACATGACTGGGTTTAAAGAATATTTTGTAAACTTATCTGAACATGAATCACCCCATAAGGTGAAACTTGGGGATGATTATCAATACCCTATCAAAGGAAGTGGTGAAACCTCCTACAACCTAGACTCTGGAAAGTCTTTGAAGATGAAAGAAGTTCTTTATGTACCTGGGCTCAAGAAGAATCTACTCTCCATCTCTGCATTGGATGCAAAAGGCATGAGGGTTGCATTTGTAGATGGCCAAGTCCTAATGTGGCCAAAGGGTAAAACTATTGATGATGCAGTGGTGATTAGAGAGCAAGCGGGAGGATTGTATAAATTGAAGGGACAACCTGAACATGCCATGGTACATGATTCCATGGAGCCAAGTGAACTTTGGCACAGAAGACTTGCACATATGCACTACAAAGCATTATCAATTGCAAGTAAGGCTGTAGAAGGTCTTCCTGAAATCAAGACCAAGCATGAAGGTGTTTGCAAAGGATGTGCAAAAGGAAAGAACATAAAGAAGGCATTCCCAAGCAGTGAAAGCAAGGAAAAAACTATCTTGGAAATTATCCACTCCGATGTATGCGGTTTGATGTCATCTAGTTCTCTGAGTGGGTATGTTTACTATGTCTCTTTCATTGATGACTTCTACAGGAAGACTTGGGTTTACTTCTTGAAGAACAAAGATGAAGTATTTGATACGTTCAAGGAATTCGAAACCTTGATGGAGAACCAAACTGATAAGAAGATCAAAACATTCAGATCCGACAATGGTGGAGAATTCACCTCAGGTGACTTCAAGAAGCTATGCAGTGATTCAGGGATTAAGATGGAGTTGACTGCTCCTTACAATCCACAATAGAATGGAGTTGCAGAAAGAAAGAACAAAACAATCATGGAAGCAGCAAGGGCAATGCTACGTGACCAAGATATACCTATGCATCTATGGGCAGAAGCAGCTAGGAAAGATGTATATGTGCAGAACAGAACACCCTACAAGATATTGGACAACAAGAAACCAGAAGAGGTCTTCTCTGGTAAGAAACCTGAAGTCAGCCATCTCAGAATATTTGGTTGTCCAGTATACACTCATGTCCCAAAGGAAAAGAGGACCAAGCTAGATCCTTCAGGAAAGAAGGGTATCTTTGTGGGTTACAGTGAAAGCTCGAAGGCTTACATAATATACTTTCCAGGGTTCAAGAAGATTGATGTCAGCAGGGATGTGACATTTGATGAAAACTCAGCATTCATCAAATCAAGAAAGACACCTGTTGAAGATTATGAAGAACCTAAGGAAACTAGATTTCAAGACACTACTATGACTGAAGCAATTCCAGAAGCAGATCGTGAAATTGAAGATCCACAAGAACCTGTAGATCCACCCCGTGGGAATAAATCTTACAAGAGGAAACCTGCATGGGCTAGAGAGCTCATTCAAGATGTAGAAAGATATGGCATTCCAGAAGAAGAACACAGAGCAAAGAAGCAAACTAGATCACATACCAGCTATGTTGCTTTACTCTGTGATATCATGAACAAAGAACCTTCCAGTTATGAAGAAGCAACATAAAATAAAGAATGAAAGGATTCCATGGTCGAGGAAAAACAATCAATAATGAAGAATGATGTTTGGGATGTTGTCCCAAGACCTGAAAGGAAGTCTGTTGTGACTTCCAAATGGATCTACAATATCAAGCATGCTGCATATGGCAGCATAGAGAAATACAAGGCAAGGTTCGTAGCTCGTGGCTTCTCTCAGAAAGAGGGAATAGATTATGAAGAAACTTTTGCTCCTATAGCCAGGTACACTTCCATCAGAACAGTACTTGCTCTGGCTGCAGTGATGAAATGGAAGATACACCAGATGAATGTCAAGACTTCCTTCTTGAATGGTGTAGTTGAAGAGGAAGTGTATGTGGAGCAGCCACACGGTTTTGAAACACATGACAGGGAGTCATATGTGTGCAGATTGAAGAAATCCTTGTATGGATTGAAGCAAGCTCCTAGGACTTGGTATGGTAGGATGGACAGTTTCCTATCTAGTTTGGGCTTTACCAAGAGTAAAGCGGATTCCAACCTTTACTTCAAGGTTGAGGAAGGAAATCCTGTGATACTTCTCCTCTATGTGGATGACCTATTTGTAACAGGAGATGATAGACTGATATTTGATACAAAGAGAAAGCTTGCTGCCGAGTTCGATATGAAGGACTTGGGGATGATGCACTATTTCCTAGGTATGGAGGTGTGGCAAAGTGCAGATGGGATCTTCCTTGGATAAGGGAAGTATGTAGTAGATATCCTGAAGAGGTTCGGGATGATGGACTGCAAGGCCATGGCCACACCTATGGCATCGAACCTGAAGCTTCCGTGTGAGGCTTCATCTGATCCGGTTGATGTCACTGTGTATTGTCAGATGATTGGGTCCTTGATGTACCTGACGAACACGAGGCCAGATATTTGCTTTGTGGTGAACACATTGAGCCAGTTCCTGACGGATCCCAGAGGTGTTCACCTGGTTGCTGTAAAGCATATTCTGAGGTACCTGAAGGGTACGGTTGACTATGGGCTCAAGTATGATGCGAATCAAAAGTTTAACCTGCAAGGTTATGTTGATTCGGACTGGGCAGGCAGTGCTGTAGATAGGAAGAGCACTTCTGGGTGTTGCTTCAGTATGGGATAAGGTGTTTTTTCTTGGTTTGGCAGGAAGCAGTCCTGCGTAGCTTTGAGTACAGCTGAAGCAGAGTATGTTGCATCCTGTTCGGCTAGTTTTGAGGAAGTACAGTATGGATTCGGAAGCTACTGTCTGAGCTATTTGATCTCCCGCTGGAGACTACTGGTATCTGTTGTGACAACCAAAGCTATGTGAAGATGTCTGAGAACCCCGTGTTACACGACAGGTCGAAACACATAGAGAACAAATATCACTATATCAAGGATATGGTGCAGATAGGAGCAGTGAAGCTCTTGTATGTTGTGACGGACGAGCAGATTGCAGATATGCTGACGAAACCACTAGCCAGGGTGAAGTTCGAGTACTTCAGAGAGAGGCTTGGTGTTCTTCAGATTGACGAACTTCGAGGAAGAAGTGATGGATACATTTTCGAGCATGATGACAGGAGAATCCTTCCATGGATGTGGATGTAAGCGCTGGATGATGAGCATCAGTACGATGTTCAAGTTTCTGCTCGATATAATTAGTTGGATCATTTATGTATGTATGCATCATGTTGGATGCTCGATATGATCAGTTGGATCATTTATGTATGTATGCATCATGTTGGATGTTGGATATGATCATTTGGATCATTTATGTATGTACGCATCATGTTGGATGTTGGATATGATCAGTTGGATCATTTATGTATGTACGCATCATGTTGGATGCTGGATATGATCAGTTGGATCATTTGTATTTATTTTGTATATGCATCATGTTGGATGCTTGGACCATGTATCTGTATATGTATCAGGTGGATACGTTGTATGATCAGGTAGATCATGTATGTTGATATGTATCAGGTATGATCAGGTGGATCATGTATTTGTATATGTATCAGGTGGATACATTGTATGATCAGGTAGATCATGTATGATGATATGTATCAGGCAGATACTGTGTATGCATCAGGTGGATGCATTGTATGATCAGGATGATCATGGATGACGAGCTTCAGGATGTTGCTCCAGATGACATGCATCAGGATGATGCAGCGATGATGATTATGAGTACATCAGGATGATGTATGGTGAGTATCAGGATGATACTCTGTGGCCGTGGAACAGGTTGTGCAGATAAGCATATAATTTGTGCTCTGGGAGATTTGCAGATACTCTTTTGAGGTTTTTCCTATGGCATGTAATTTGTACCTTGGGATATCTGGCAAATGCTCTTTCGAGGTTTTGCTTGGGAGGACATATAATTCGTGCCCTGGGAGATTTGAAGATACTCTTTCGAGGTTTTGCCTATGGCATGTAATTTGTGCCCTGGGATATCTGGCAAATGCTCTTTCGAGGTTTTGTCCTATGGCATGTAATTTGTGCCCTGGGAGATCCGATAGGTTGAGCCGTGTGCTCGTAATCAGTCCTGGGATGCTCTTTCGAGGTTTTTCCATGACCACATGTAATTTGTGCCCTGGGAGATCCGATAGGTTGAGCCGTGTGCTTGTAATAAGTCCTGGGATGCTCTTTCGAGGTTTTGTGGTGACCACATGTAATTTGTGCCCTGGGAGATCGGATAGGTTGAGCCGTGTGCTCGTAATCAGTCCTGGGATTCTCTTTCGAGGTTTTGTGGTGGAGTCACATGTAATCATTCCTGGAGATCTGGACAGGATGAAAAAGGCCTCAGATGCTCTTTAGGGTTCTTGCTAGTCAAGAGACTCTTTTAAGGTTTTGTGACATACGTAATAAGTCCTAAGATTTCCACAGTATGGCCAGTGATGATGAAGACCTGCAGGTAGTGGGCCTACATCCAGTATGAAAAAGGACTGGCTCTGTATAACTTCCTATGACGAGTAGATTTAGAGATTGGTTGAGATAGTAGCAGTGACGATGACGATGTTTCAAGGTCGATGCATCGATGACGATGATCCAGAGAAGAAGACTTGTGCTAGTAGATCTGTGTCGAGAAATACCTTCCTAGTTAAGAGGGAGTGTTGATGTATATGTAACTTTGGAATGTGTTTCATTTATATATTTATTGTACTCCTATAGAGATGTATTATTCCTCTATAAGGAAGTGTCGTCATTTGTATTGTCATGTCGCAAGTGTGTTAACTTGCCGATGGGTTATTAGACCACCTTGTAAGGGGTCGGCCCGATATAATATAATATGAAGTTATTGTACCTAGCTAGACAAGTCGGCCCCATAAGGTTATTGGGCAAACATGACAAGTATAAATAGAGATCGGGAGATCTCTATTTGGATCACTCAGAACTCACACTTCCTTCACTCGAATAGTGGCGCACATGTGAGGAGGAGGATCAGCTGCTAAGAGGAGTCTATCTCTTGTACTTTGGTGGTACTTTGGTTGTGGTATTGCTCTATCTATCTCTGAGGAAGTTGTGGGGTTTTTCACCTTAGGGTTTTCCCCAGGGAAACTCTGTGTGTCTATTGTCTCTCATGCTTTTGATTCTTGTGATGATTGACATGCTTGTTATGATTGATATGCATTGATATACTGTACATGTTATTCTCTTAGTAAAGATCCTAGAGTATATTGAATTAATGCTCGAAAATTAAAAGCTGGAAGATTTCTTGTAGCCAAATAGTTAGCGACATCTGCATACCATGGGGAATGAGTTGAGACTGCGAACAAATGCTCATCAGGAAAATAATCTTTGACTGGTGAATCATCATCATTGTTAGTAAGTCGAGAAAGAAAATCAACAATGAAATTTTCTTTTCCTAGTCTGTCTACAATAGTAATATCAAATTCTTGTAACAACAACAATGATCTAGTTACTCTAGCATTAGTGATAGGTTTATTCATTAAATACTCAATGGCTAAGTGATCAGTGTGCATGAAAGTAGAATACACAGTGATGTAATGTCTAAACTTATTGATGGCATAAACAATGGCAATGAATTCTTTTTTTGTAACTGTGTAGTTTAGTTTAGCAGGGGCCAGATTCTTACTGATATAATAAATTGCATATGGACTATGACCTTCCTGTTTTCCCAGCACTGCTCCAATAGCAGTATCTGAAGCATCAGAGGAATTATGAAAAGGAAAATCCCAGCTAGGCCCTCGTAGAATAGGTATTGTGGAAAAACTTCGCTTGAGCTCTACAAACGCTATTTGACATGCATCTGTCCAATCAAACCGTACATCCTTCATTAACAAAGTAAATAAAGGATAAGCTAGCTTGGAAATTTTTTCTATAAATATTCTATAATAACCAGCATGCCTGATGAAGCTACATACCTCTTTCTGTTTTCCAGGAGTAGGAATGTTTACAATTACCTTAATTTTAGCTGGATCTACCTGGATACCTGCAACAGAGATAAAGTGCCCCAGAACTATACCCTCGTCCATCATCATATGACACTTTTTAGTGCTCCAAGATAGATGGGTTTGTTCACAACATTCTAAAACTCTTTCAAAATTTCTCAATGCTTCATCAAAACTACTACCATATGGAGTGAAATCATCTATAAATATCTCCATGCAATCGTTAACCATCTCAGAAAAGATCCCAATCACAACTTGCTTAAATGTGGCCGGTGCATTACATAACCCAAAAGGAAGCACCCTATATGCAAAGGTGTCCCAAGGACAAGTGAGGTTGGTTTTATCTTGGTCTTCGGGGGAAATTTGGATCTGATTATAACCATTGAATCCATCTAGAAAGGAAAACAATCTTTTTCCAGATAGGGTGTCCAAAACCTGATCAATAAATGGTAAGGGAAAATGGTCTTTTTGTGTTGCTTTGTTTAGTTCTCTGTAATCTAAACATACTCTCCACTTCCCATTCTTCTTAGTTACGATCACTAGTGGGGAAACCCACTCGTTGTCTGAAATTGGATAGATAAATCCTGCCTCCAAGAGTTTTTGAATTTCCTCCTTCACATCATCCCTTAGATTCGGGTTCATTCTGCGTTGAGGTTGGCACACTAGCCTTGACTAGTCACTTTTGATATAAATGTGGTGATACACAAATTTGAGGGGATACCCCTCATATATGTATATTCCGATGCAAAGGCTCCCTTATGTTTTTTCAGCAATGTGATCAGACGTTCCAGTTCATCGGGCGCAAGATTAGGATTAATGTTTAGAGTCTTTCCAGGCTCGATTTCTACTGGAGTACTTTTTGAGTTCTTAATCACTGGGATTATTTCAGGATCACTAACTAGGGTCTCTTCAGTCATACCTTATTGTTCCTTTTCACTTAAGGTGCTATTCAGAATTTGATATGCGTGTCTAGTTATAGACATTGGATCACTAATGAAATTTCTGATGGCATCATCTTCAGTTTTAGTTTTGAAAGTCAGGGCCTTCCCGATTGTTAACAACGACTGAATTCCTTCCTCTTCCTCCAAATCTATCCATAATGTAGTTTCAACATCAAAACTTGGTCTGGCTGGAGGATATAGGGTCAGGTTTTTGATGTCAGTCCCGTCCAAAATCATCATGGATCCTGATCTACAGCTGATACATGCGTTTGCTGTAGCTAACCATGGTCGTCCTAGGATTAATGGGTGTCCCCCCAGCTGCGACTTAGGTTTCAAAATCAAAAATTCTGCAGGGTATTCCCATGAATCGACAGTGACCACCAGGTGATCTAAGATTCCTTCAGGTTTGATCGTGGACCTATCATCTAGTTCTAGTATGGTAGGGGTAGGCCTGAGATTAGTGAGTCCTAGCTTCTTTACAGTCTCGATGGTCATGACGTTTATGGCTGCACCTAAATCTACCAAGACGTTGGGTATCTGAGTATGCCCAATGTATACTGTGACAGTAGGAGTACTTGTGTCGTCATACTTAGCCAGTAGAGCCCTTCCCATGATCAATTCTGACAGTTTTCCCACTACATGGACTGTAGGAGGGTCCCTAGGCTTCCTTCCTGTATTTTTCATGCACAGATCCCTAACGGTCTTGGCGTAGATAGGTACATCATGAAGGGCTTGTAATAGTGGAATATTAACATAAAGATTCTTCAATTCTCCCAAGAGATTGAAACGAGGTTGTTCCACTGTCTTTTGTAAGGCCAAATGTTCAGGATACGGTGGTTCTCTCAAAATTTGTGTAGGCTGGTTTTCAATGCGTGTTTCTTCCTGTGTTTCAGCTGGTGTTTCAGTAGGAGTTTCAACATCCTCAATAATGGGGATTGTTGTACTATTTGAATTTTTGAACTGCTGATTCATTCTTGCTTCAGTCACAGAGGATGGGACATCCTCAATGACAATGGGTTCCACTACCCTCCCTGATCGTAGGTGTATATCATTGCAGGGAATTGTGGAAATGGAGTAAGCTGGCATGTTGGTAGTTTCAAATTGCAGTACTGCCTTATTGTTGGGATTGGGGTTAGGTTGAGCAGGTATCTGTGGTCGTAGTGGTATGTTCATTGGTGTAACATTATTTTGGAGTTGCAGCTGCGGCTGTTGCTACTGTTGAGTTTGGTTATGAGGAAACTGATTTCCTGGGTAAGGATTCCTCCAGCCAGGAGACCAAGGAGCTAGTCGGTTTGATTGTTATTCCCATGGCGTCTGGGGAGCAGGATATTGCATAGAAGATTGAGGTGGATGCCATTGGTTATTAGAATAGGAATAATGTGAAGGATTATGCATATTCTTCCAAGAATTGAAAAGAAGTGAGGGATCTGGATTCATACCTTGATTCCAAGGCTTACAAGGCTTCTTTTGAGCGATGAAATAAGCTTGATCCACATTTGAAGTAGATGCTTGTAGGACTGCTTTGACTTTAGGCAGTGAAGGAAATTCTTTAGTGTCATGATCCAATTCACATAATCGACATACCTCCACCTTTTCAAGCGGGCATTCCTTCAGTGGGTGCTTTTTCCTACATTTTGTTCGGGTACACAGGGTACTCCCCAAAAGACTGAACACCTAGAGCAACCACTTCACACAAACAAATCACAGATCGATACACCGATGTTTTGACGTGGTTTAAACTCTTGAGAGGGAAACACTCCGCGGCCCCGACCAAATAGCTTCTACGGAGCAATTTATTATGCAAAGAAAGAAAGTTACAAATGAGCTTCTCATAATCGATCAACTAGACAATGACCCTCCATGCTCTTTAAATAGAGATCGTGGACCAATCGGGTGTTAAGCCACGGATCAAGGTTAGGTATGATCTAAGAGAAGCTGAGCCGTGGGATCACTCTACGTCTAGAACATATCGTGACCGTCGGATTAAATATTTACAAATGCATACTAATGCATACTAAAGAAACACACTTTTCCTAACGGATATATTACACAAGTTGATCTTAACTAAATCCTAAGTGTCTAAATATCCTTACATCCCCCCTTAAGAACAACTTGGGATAGGATTGAAGGATTTACAAAAGTGACACTATTAGGAGAAGGAAGGAGGCATTAGAGCCTATCCCCCCTTAATGACAAATTCCTGAACTCCTAACATAGATCGAAGTTTAGAAAAATTCGCTTCTGTAAGAGACTTGGTGAAGATGTCTACAACTTGATCATCTGTAGGACAAAAGAGCACTTCAAGAACACAATCATGAATAAGATTTCTGATGAAGTGCATATGTAGATCAATGTGTTTGCTACGTTGATGTAGGACTGGATCTTTGGCAAGCTTGATGGCACTTTGATTGTCGCACCAAAGTGGAGTAGGTTGCTGCTGCTCAAATCCAAACTCTGAAAGGATTTGTCGAAGCCATAAAGCTTCCTGACTGGCATTAACTATGGCTCGATATTCTGCCTCTGCTGAAGAAAGAGCAAGAGCTTGTTGTTTCTTACAAGCCCAAGTGACAGGTCCAGATCCCAGACTGAAAACATAACCTGCTGTAGACTTTCGATCATCAGGATCGCCGGCCCAATCTGAGTCAGTGAAACCAACCAACAAAGGTTTCCCCCCTGTATTGTAATGAATCCCAAACTGAATTGTACCTCGAATATATCGAAGTATTCTTTTAGCTGCTTTCCAGTGACTTTCATGAGGTGTTTGCATATAACGGGAAACATGACCAACGACAAAGGAAAGGTCAGGACGCGAATGAGTCAAGTATAAGAGACTACCAACAAGCTGACGATACAAGGTGGCATCTACTTCAGGTGAAGTACAAGTGGCAGAAAGTTTGACTCCAGATTGGAAGGCAGAAGGGGCTGGTGTACAATCTTCCATGTGGAAGCGACGAAGAAGGTGACAAGCATACTTAGACTGAGAAATAAAGATTCCTTCTTTGGTTTGCAGGACTTGGAGACCAAGAAAATAATGCAAATGTCCTAAGTCTGACATTTCAAAATTTTGCTTAAGACTGGATTTCACATGGGTTATAAGCTTAGGGTCACTACCAGTAAGAATAAGGTCATCAACATATAGAACAAGTATGATGTGATGGTTTCCTACTTTCTTGGTATAGACATTGGGGTCAGAATGGCATCTAGAAAAACCAGTGTCAAGGAGAAAGCTATCCATTTTGGCATACCAAGCTCTAGGAGTTTGCTTAAGGCCATATAAGGATTTCATAAGGCGACAGACAAGGCTAATGTTATTATGAACATATCCAGGAGGTTGTTCCATGTAAATTTCCTCCTGTAAATCACCATGTAAGAAGGCAGACTTGACATCCATTTGATGGACTTCCTAGTTATGTAAGGTTGCAAGGGAAAGAACAAGGCGGATGGAGTTCATTTTTGCGACAGGAGCAAAGGTTTCATTGTAGTCAATCCCTTCAACTTGGGAAAAACCTTTGGCAACTAACCTTGCCTTAAGTCTTTCAACACTTCCATCTGATGCATACTTAAGGAACGATATTCTTCATCCATAGCTGCATCCCAATCTGGATTTCCTGAAGCTTCTGCAAAGGTTTTTGGATCATGATTCTCAGAAACTTGAGCCAAAAGAGAAGAGGCTCGCTGAAACTGAGAACGTGTTCGACATTGATCTCTAGGATCACCGTCAAGATCACCAGCTGCTTCACATGTTGAACGGACCCATTGAGAAAGCACTTGTGCTAGTGCAATTGGAGGAACATGAGCAGGCAGAGGTGGATTTTCATCCTCACTGTCATCATCAGAAACTGGAGTTGGAAACCTGTCAAGGAAGTTGGAAGAAGAAGAAGGCACAATCGCCGAATCAGGCTCGCAGGCCAAAGATGGCACAATCGCCGAGTTAGGATTGCAGGCCAAGAGATTTTCATCAAATTTAACATCTCTTCTAATGATTACATCATGAGAATGTGGTTGAAGAAGTCTATAACCTTTTACATCTTCAGAATATCCAACAAATATGCACTTTTCACTTTAGGCTGCAATGCTTTCCATTTTTCATCCGGAATGTGAGCCATGCTTCATTACCAAACAAATGAAAGTGACTTACATCTGGTTTAATTTTACTCCATGCTTCTTTCGGTGTGATACCTTGTAAAGCTTTAGAGGGGGTGCGATTAACTATGTAATTTGCACAATTTATGTTTTCAGCCCAAAATTGAAGACTTAGTCTCTTAGATTGGATCATACAATTAGCCATTTCTTTTAAAGTGCGGTTCTTCCATTCAGCTACACCATTTTGTTGTGGTGTATATGGAACAGTGTGTTGTTGTTGGATTCCTTGTTCAGTGCAGAAAGTAGTGAACTTTTTGTTAACATATTCTCCTCCATTGTCAAATCTTAACTTAATAATTTGATGAGCAAATTATTATTCAACAAGGGCCTTGTAGGCCAAGAACATGCTAAATACTTCGCTCTTAAGTTTTAGGAAATAAACCCAAGTGCCTCTAGTGTAATCATCAATGAAAGTTAAGGAAATATTTGAAACCAGAAAATGAAGCAGATGGAAGAGGACCACACAAGTCACTATGCACAAGCTCCAAGGGAACCGAGGCGTGCCAAGAGGCACGTTTGTCAAAACTGTCCCGATGATGTTTTTCGAGTACACAACCGGAATAGACACCATCCCTGCAAGATACCATCGGAAGACCTGTCACC
The DNA here is from genome assembly GCA_027924585.1 of Larix kaempferi. NCBI lineage: Eukaryota > Viridiplantae > Streptophyta > Pinopsida > Pinales > Pinaceae > Larix > Larix kaempferi. The sequence goes on along the minus strand of BSBM01000299.1, from coordinate 32,927,459 downwards.
ATATTGTCTTTACATAGTTGTTGCAATGAGCGATGATTTAAGTGACCAAATCGCTCATGCCAAAGTTTGCTCAAGTTATCACTATGAGCAACAAAAACTGAAGGAAAAGGTGATGACCCAAAGTTGTTAAATTTGTACAACCTGGTAATACAATCAACAATTCCGGTAGCTAGGACCTATTCAGGATCTTTAAAATCCTTGATTACAACTTGGTGGGGTGTAAACGTCACAGTTTTACCTTCACTAGAATGAGTGATTTGATAGACTGATAACAAATTGCAGGAAATTCTTGGAACACATAGTACATCATTGAAATGACCATTATCTACTGGAACTGTTCCGGCTCCTACAACACTTAGAGATCTATCATCACCAACAAATATTTGTTTGGTGTTACATTCATGCATAGTAGAAAAGATGGCTTGATCCTTAGCCATATGATAATATGCTCCAGAATCAATGAGCTATTCATTTGAAGTAGAAGAAGAAGATGCATTATAAGAATAACCAGAAGCACAAAGTGCATGTCCATGAGAGGTAGATTTTGAAGGCGAATCTAGGATGATGTGGTGCTTTTTCATTGTTGCTTCCAAGGCTGTCATCTTCTTGAAACACTTAGATTCATCATGATTATCTTTCCCGCAATAGTTGCAATGACGCTCAGTCTTCTTGCCTTTTGGCTTGGATCCTTTGTCATTTTTTAAAGAAGGAGCCGACTAAGAGGGTTTGGGACCCTTGTTTGACTTATTATTGCGAAAATTTTGTTTCTTGGGAGGCTTGGACTTTTCTTTCTGTTGGGACAATAAAGCTTTCCTAGATGTATCTGCATTGTTAATTATTCCAAGATGGATGAGCTTATCTTGCTCTCTAATCAAGGAATCACAAAAGGATTCAAGACTAGGCTCTTGATAGCTAGCTGCATTCAAGGATTCTTTCATGGAGTAAAATGTAGATACAAAAACAGAATATGCAGGTCTAAGTTTGGAAAGAATATGATAAATGCATTGTTTGTCTTCCCTCTTAATCTTGCATTCTTCACATAAGAGTTTAAGAGTTTTGTACTTAGATAAATAATCTTGTATGCATGGAAAATCACTTGGATTTAAAGAAATCAACTCATTTTCGAGTTGGTGACCTCGAATTTCAATGTGTTTACCAAACACAGATTCCAACTTGTCCCAAGCAGCATCAGGTTCATCAATTCCAAATATGTGGAATTGCAAATCAGTAAAGATTGACATCTTAATCAATCCATGAGCTTCGTCACATCTATTTTTCCATTTGATTTTCTTATCATCATCAGTGGGTTCTGTTTCTTTCCCTGAAGTAATTTTGTAAAGTCCTCTACTTCGTAGAACATCCTCCATACGAGATTTCCATGAGAAATAGTTGGAACTGGTAAGTAGAATATCACAAGGGGCAGCCATATTTTTAAATTAATGGCTGTAAAAGCAAAAACCAATAGTTTGGATGCGAAGAGCTCGAAAAAATAGGCAGTTTAAAAAAAATGGTACTGAAAAATGACTCCGTATGATGAAGTTATGATTGATTAAAGAAAATGTTGAAGATGTCCCCAATAGTGACATGGCAGATAGAGACTGACCAACTAAAAAAAGGACTCCCTTCTTCCCAAGATGAACCTTTGACAATCACTTTACAAGAAAGTTGCTTTAAGTGAATCACTTTTGTAAAATAAGTGATTTCACTTTTACAATGATGTTACTTTAAATAGTGCAACAATAAAAAAGAACTTAAGTGACTCACTTTTTATTTATTTATTATTATTTAAGTGAGATGCATTTTTACAATAAAGTAACTTGAAAATAGAAATTGCATGCACTTTTTCTTTTAAAAGTAACTTCGTAAGACTTGAACTCAAGACTTATTAAGGAATAAAGCAACTTTGAACCAAGTGAGCTAGATTAAAATGTATGTAAAATATGGGAAGGAGGAAAGGATTTTTTTTTTTACTCTTCTTGCTTGGTTTCCGTGCTTGCCTTTTTTCCTGCAAATCACACCATAAACCAAAACAAAAAAACTTTTCCACACTTGTGGGGTTAGATCTCGTTAGCTTGCCCGAAAAGTCTACGTTTTCTCTATGTTTTTGATTTGCCGAGATCGCACAAGGTGCACGACAAAGAGCATACGCAGCCGAGAAAAACCCTTTCCCTTTCTGTTTCTGATTCGCTGAGATCGCACAAGGTGCACGGAAAATAGCATACGTAGACAGAGAAAACAACGATCCAAAACTAAAAAAAATCTAATAATAAAAATATGAGATATTTTTTTAAAAACAAAAATAAAAAAACGTCACTGTAACATTATACCTTCAGATCTGATGAAATACGCGTTTATGAAGCAACCGGGAACCGTTTTCGATCAAACAAAAACTATTCCCAATGGAAACAACACTTCGGACGCAATGGAACACCTCCCACAGCCCAGAAACCCTTTCAAGTTTTGGCAACAACAGTTCAAGATCTAGATCATAACCAGAAGTGGCTCTTCATAAAAGCTATAATACCATGTTCGGGTACACAGGGTACTTCCCAAAAGACTAAACACCTAGAGAAACCACTTCACACAAACAGATCATAGATCGATACATCGATATTTTGATGTGGTTTAAACCCTCGAGAGGGAAACACTCCATGACCCCAACCAAATAGCTTCTACGGAGCAATTTATTATGCAAAGAAAGAAAGTTACAAATGAGCTTCTCATAATCGATCAACTAGACAATGATCGTCCATGCTCTTTAAATAGAGATCATGGACCAATAGGGTGTTAAGCCACATATCAAGGTTAGGTATTATCTAAGAGAAGTTGAGCCGTCGGATCACTCTATGTCTAGAACATATCGTGATTGTCGGATTAAATATTTACAAATGCATATTAATGCATACTAAAGAAACACACTTTTCCTAACGGATATATTACACAAGTTGATCTTAACTAACTCCTAAGTGTCTAAATATCCTAACACATTTAGCACATAATACACCAAGTGCCAGATCTTCTTCTGCTTGCCTATTTTTTTCTCTCAAAACATCCAACTATGAGGAGATGGAACTCATCATGTCAGTTTTAAAGTTCTCAAGAAGGTTACCTATTCCAGCCCGAGTAGCCCCTCCACTAGCTGACTTCTTTGTCTTGGTGAGGACATATTGGTCTCGATCTCTGTCTCGGGTGTTGGTTCTGGAGGATCCCCTCGAATATCTTCGACATAAGTCGATGATGTGTTCAAAGGGTTCTTTTGAAATATCTCCCTTTCCTAACAAATTCAACATGTCTAGGCAATATTCTCTAATTCCACACAGTAAAATAATTTTGAGGACTTCTTTCTCAATATCGGCATGACCAGACCTCTGCAAATTGTATAAAAATCTCTCAACAAAGTCCTCCAAACTCTCCTATTATTTTTGGACCATTTTAAACAGCTCTTCCCTCTTATCTATAATTCTACAATACTCTTGATATTTGGAAAGGAAAGTCTGTTTCATTTGCTCCCAAGTAGTAATAGTTTCACAACCCAACCTCATGAACCAACGCAGGGCTTTTCCCTTGAAAGTAGTAGGAAATAGATTCAATTTCTGTGCGCTGGAGGTATAATCATAGCTCCGACAGAGGATATCAAATTCGAAAAGGAATTCATCTGGATCTTCGAAGGACTTACCATGGAAGTTCGACAGAACCGAGGGTGAAATATTCTTCATGGGGGCCACCCTTGGTGCTTGTAGGATAGGGAATTCAAGTGTGACAACAGTGTCTCCATGCTAATTATCCCCCACCTCCTCTTTGTGATTATTGGGACGTTTGTGGTGATCTCCATGTTCTTCATTATCTATGTTTCCCTAGTTCTCCTGTTCTTCCTTTCTTCTTTCCTCCTCTTCTCTTCTTTCTTCTTCTCTCCTTCTCTCTTCCTCTCTCCTTATTTCTTCCTCCAGTTCCTGATGATGATCTAACCACTCCTCCTTAGTGAACCTGTGTCCGTTGATTCGATAAATATCTTCTCGAGCCATTGCACCCACAGCACTTCCCTTATCTTCAGGAGGTTTCTTCTCTGGAATGGGAGTTGAAGGTCCCGTTACGTTCTCCACAGTTGATGTAGATGTTTCGAGCTTGGGGAGAATGGATACTCCTCTTCCTGAATATGTTCGCGTTATTATGGTAGAGGAATCAGCTTTGGCAATCAAGTCATCAATGAATGTCTGTCTTCCTAGACCTTGGTTACCGCCACGACCTCTTCCACGTGCAGGATTATTATTTTGGGGGGGTTCCCGAGCTTTTCTTCTCGTATTCATGCAAGCTTCAAATATTCATAGTTAATGAAAACAATTAACCAAATACCATCTATGTCTATCAATTTCCGTCCCCGACAACGATGTCAAAATGTTTGTCACTCTATATGCTAATCAATTTCTAATTAACAGACATAATGCTCAATATAAATTGTCAACCCATGGAAGTCTTATTATTTCAATGGAAACTAGCAAAATATATGCATAAACACTCAAGTAGCTGATTGAATGAATAAAGATCAATTATCCTACCTAATTGCTCAGTCAGACTCAACTCATTGCTAAAGCTAATCTAAATTATCCATCTAAGAATTCAAGGGACTTCTACTTTCCTACAACATCAATCCAACAGTAAATGATCTAAGAATAATGAACTAGAATTAATTTTGCAATAAGTTAAATCCTAAATATATCAGACTACAAGTTACTCAAACCATAACCTGTCTAATTCAACAAATTCTAAGGAATATAAATAACAGTAATGAACCAGAACTAAGATTTGAACCATAATCTGACTAAATTGGAAAATTCTAAGAAAGATAAATAACAGAAATAAATCAAAGCCGAGCTTGACTGTAAATACGAATTAACACACTTGCATCAAAAGGAAACTACTTCTACACAGTCGACTGTCGCACCACACTGTTGCAGCACGCCAAAGGAAAACACAATCATTAACAACTACTATTGCAACATATTATAAATATGCCTACTGTAATTCCACACCAAAATAATAGAAACAAAACTAAAACATCTACCTAACTCGACGATCTCTGTGAGAAGGCGGGCCTTGGAATTCTAACAGAGATGTCGTGGAAACTAACACTTTAGAACACATAAATATGAAGAATTGATGCTCCTTGTATTAAAATGGTAGAACCACAGTTATAGTACTCTCTGTTACAGCTCTTACAATCAAATGCTAATTGGCCAACCCTAGGCTCAGAATGCCTTCTCATATTTATACATAGGTGACATAATCCCATCCCAGTGATATCGGGCAACCATGAAGATCTACGATCTTCAGGATGCCAAATTGAAACAGAAACAGTTACAGCCATGAATATAATTGAATGAAGTTGTTGCGTTCAGGCATGCACTGTTACTCTGAGCTGTTAATAGACCGAATTGATTCCAACTAATTGGAAGAGAAGATGCTTGGATGTTTGTCGTGACCTAGTTGCGGCTGGCCTCGTGGAAGGATGCTCGAGCTGTCACAACGATGCATGGAACCATATCTAGGAAGGGACAATTGGTGCCACGTATTCCTTTCCTCCATAGGTTCAACGAGCTGGTACACCCGTGGTATTTCAAGGCTCTGAACTATATTTATCAAATCAATACATGTTAGCACAAATCAAAAGATAAAGTTCATAACCATAAACTGTAAAATCTAATTCACAACAGAACCTATCTACTATGGATTCCTCACTAGTGAAAAGATTGCAGCACACTTACACGAATAGGCATAAAACTGTAAAATGAAGAACAATAACACATGAAATGGGTGAATAATGTAAATATTATTAACAGTCCAACCTCAAAATAGGTTAAGAAACTCCTTTTATACAAATCTGGAACAATTCGAATCCATCTGGAGTGTTCACACTGATCTAGCTTAGAAATAGCTCAAACCCCCCTAAGTTGACCAAAATATCCCAAACCATCCCAAACTGGTTCGAAATTTCTATGTGAACGTTGGGAATGACTGGACATGCCCATGTGACCTCACACATGTGGAGAATTTGGTTGGTTAGAGGTTAGTCAGCTAGAATTGGCTAAAAATGGGCAAAGGAGGCAAGTTTGTCCACATTCTGAGCATGTGCGCCCTTGGTCAAAGAATCCTACAAAAAAAGGAGCAAGAGCACCCTAGGCATGCATGAAGCAATAAATGACTGGGAGGGCGCACCCAACAACTAGTTTGACTTGGCACAATGCTCAGTTTTATTCACATTTCCAACTGGTTCAAGCTAAATGACCATTTACTCACTAACCAACTTGGGGATGCAATTATTAAGCTGTTTGGTACTAATTAACCATCATTTGATAAATGATTAATGTACATAGGTGCAATAATGTTCTAACACCCCCCCTTAAGCTATACTTAGTGAAATATAAAATTAAGGCCTTGGCAACTAGGCTCAAGTCACCTTTTACATCATAAAAATTTATTTGTCCATGTAACCAAGGCAAGGAGGAAAACCACATGGGAAATAAAACCTCCCCTCTAAAATGGACATGTGGCATATATCAGAATACACCAATCATCACCATGCATCACTCACCCCAAGCAAAGATCTAAGGTGAGTGAAGATCTTCTCGGTAAAACACTTAGTGAAGATATCAACAGTTTGCTCACTGGAAGGGCAATACTGCAATGCTATGGTCCGGTCATGCACCAAACCCCGAATGTAATGCATATGTATCTCTATGTGCTTGGTCCTTTTCCTCTGAACTGGATCAGTAGAAATCTTGATTGTACTTTGATTATCACACCAAATAATAGTGGGTGAATCAAAAACAATCCCGAACTCTGCAAGAATACCTTGCAACCAAACACATTGTGTGGCTGCATTTACTGCTCCCCTGTACTCAGCCTCAACTGAAGATAAGGAAATAGTATGTTGCTTCTTGCTTGACCAGCAAGTAGGTCCATGTGCAAGCATAAAAACATAACCGGAAGTTGATTTCCGATCAATACAATCAACAGCCCAATCAGAATCAGTAAATCCTACTAGTTCAAGAGATGAACCGGCATCATAATGGATACCAAAGGACTTAGTACCCTGAACATAATGAAGGATCCTCTTGGCTGCCTTCCAATGGACCTCATTAGGTTCTTTCATGTGCCTAGAAACAACCCCAATAGCATATGACAAATCTGGTCTAGAATGAGTAAGATATAGCAAGCTTCCAACAAGCTGCCTATACAACGAGTTGTCAACTAGTGGAGAAGAACCCCACTCATTTAGCTTACCTTGACTGACATATAGAAATCCCATTCACAGTTTGGTCTATCTCCAAACCCAGAAATTGTTTTAGCAATCCTAGATCGGTCATGGAGAATGCACTGTGCAATGCTCTCTTAACTGAGTCAAGTTCTTTGATGCAGCTATCAGTGATCAAAAGATCATCAACATACAGTACAATAATCAATATCAGATCACTAATATGCTGCATATAAACATTTGGATCATACTTACACCTCTCAAACCCCAAGGATAGCAGAAAATTGTCCATTTTTGCATACCATGCTCTAGGAGCTTGCTTGAGCCCATAGAGTGACTTGTTCAACCTACAAACAAGTGTATGATCAGAAATAAAACCTTCAGGCTGCTGCATATATATCTCCTCATTCAGATCCCCATGAAGAAAGGCACTTTTTACATCCATGTGATGAACCTCCCATCGCTTGGAAGCCCCAATGGCCAAAACTAGTCTTACGGAGTCCATCTTTTCCACCGGTGCAAATGTCTCTGTATAGTCCACTCCTTGGACCTGAGAGTAACCCTTAGCCACCAACCTGGCATTATACTTCAAATCAGAGCCATCAGATCCAACTTTGGTTCTATAAACCCATTTGCATTGCACTAGTTTCCTCTTGGGAGGAAGAGGGACCAAATCCCAAGTTTTGTTCTCATGGAGTGAGTTCATCTCTTCTTGCATGGCTGATTGCCACCTTGGGTCTGTACATGCTTCCGAATATGAATTTGGATCAGATCCAACCATCAAATAACATGCCTCACTTAGATCAGAATTATCACATGCAAAGGAATTGTGAAACTGAGATCTAGTTTTCCTAGCATCTTGGGGATTACCCACAAGCTCTCCGGCAGCTTGAATTGTTTTCTCTGCCCACTTGGGCCTTGAGGGAGGGACATGATTAGAGTCCATATCAACATCATCTTCATAAATATCAGAAGAAGAACCACTACTTACTTCATCATCAAGAAGATGATATGTGCATTCCCCATCACCTTGTTCACTAGCTTGTAAAAACTCTTCTTCTTCGAATTGGACACTTCTTTCGATGAAAGTTTTGAGAGTGGATGGATCAAAGAGCTTGTATCCCTTGGAATCCTATGCATACCCAACCATGATTGACTCCTTGCTTTGGGGCTGCAAGGCCTTTCTCTTCTCCGGTGGAATTCTGGCCCAAGCCCTTGAGCCAAAAATTCTGAAATGTGAAACATTGGGTTTGTGGCCCATCCATGCTTCAAATGGAGTAATTCCTTGCAATGCTTTGTGTGGTGCTCTATTCTGAACATATTCTGCACAATTCATAGCTTCAGCCCACAATTTAGGAGACAAATCCTTTTCTTTCATCATGCAAGTTGCCATCTCTTTCAGTGCTCTATTTTTGCGCTCTGTAACACCATTTTGTTGTGGTGTGTAGGGCACTGAGTGTTACATCTAAATGCCATGCTCTTGACAGAGCTGCTGCAGATTATTATTGACATACTCCTTGCCATTATCAGTCCTCAAAACCTTCATGGCCTTCCCACTGGAGTTCTCAACCATACTCTTGAAAATTTTGAAACATTCAAAGACTTCAGATTTTTGCTTAAGGAAAAATAACCAGCAGTACCTTGAGTAGTCATCGATGAAGGTGAGCACATATTTGTTGCAGCCATAGGAGGGAGTGGGGAGTGGACCTATCAGATCAGAATGCACTATCCCAAGTGGCTGATCAGCCCTCCTTTCCTTCCCTTTGTCATACTTCTTTTCAGGATGCTTCCCAACCATGCAACCCTTGCATGTTCCATTGGAAAAACGGATGGTTGGCAGCCCTTCTACCATCTCTTCTTTGCTCAAAGCTTGAAGATATCTATAGTTTAGGTGACCATACCTCTGATACCATAGCTTGCTGGTCTCATTCCCATGTGACAGAAGTGCACTTGGTGAAGAGAATTCGAGAAAGTGGGAGAACCTGTACATCTTCATATCATGGTCTGCAACACCCATTGCTCAATTTTTCCGGTGGAAATTTCTGATATCTCCACATCATTCTGAGTGAAGACAACTTTCTTTGCTGCTCCAGTATGTGTCATTTGATATACAGAGAGCAAGTTTGCTGCAATATTTGGTACATACAGCACATTGGAGAAGAACCCATTCTCCATAGAGATTTTCCCAATGCCATGAGCAGGGATTTCTGAGTCATCTCCCATGCGAATGGAGGGACCACAGTAAGGTGCAAGATAAGAAAACAAATATCTTGAAGAAGCCATGTGCCTTGAGGCACCTGAATCAATGATGAACAAGGGTGACCGAGATGTACAAGCCACCAAATCATGGCAGCTCTCCTTGTCTTCAGAAACACTCTCCTTCTTCTCGGAACTTTTAGGAAGAGGAATATTGTTTTTCTGTAGGAGATGGGTCAACATGTCTATGGTTTTCTTCATGGATGAACTCTCTGGGTGAAAACCCCTTTGACAATAGCTGCATTTTTTCTTCTCAGCCTTCTTTCCCTTGTTCTTGGCAGGATTCGAAACCCCTTCAGTGGATTTGGGCCTCTCATCCTTCTTCTTCTTCTCTTGAGGTTTCGGCCCCCTTGGTTTTTGCTTGCCTCTTCCATTTTTCGAATCTCTAGCTGCAAGAACTTGGTCTTTTTGCTTGATGGTGCCCATCAAGACCAGCTTGTCTTGCTCTTGAGTTAGCATCTCCATGAAATCAGCCAAAGGTGGCATCTTCCATCCTCTAATTGTGAGCCTTGTGGAGCTGAAGGAAGACACAAAAATTGAGTATTCAGAACCCAGTTTGGAGAGAATGGACAACACCAACTGTTCTTCTTTCTTCTCTATGCCACATTGTCGAATTTGCAAGACCAAGCTATTGAACTTGGTGAAGAAGTCCTGGATGGAATCGAAATTCCCTGGGCTCAGTGAAACAAGCTCATTTTCGAGCTGGTGGCCTCTCATCTCATCAGTATTTCCAAACAAGGTCTCAATCTTGAGCCAAACTTCATTTGGAGTAGCTAGACTTTCTACATGAAACAGGAGGTCTCTTGAAATGCTAAGACAAAGGAGGCCAAATGCCTCATCCATTCTGTTAAAAAACTTGGATTTCTCCACAGCTGAGTTTGGCTCCACCTCAGTGCCCATCGTAATTCTGTAGAGACCCTTAGATCTTAGCAAAATCACCATTTCTGCCTTCCAATCGAAATAGTTGAAGGGAGTAAGCACATTTGGGTGAGATGGCTCCATTCTTCTCTGCTGCTCATGCACTTGCTGACAATGTTGATATTCAATACTTGCAAACAACTCTCAAATCACTTAGGAGGGATCTACACTAACAGATTCAAACCCTGTTTGATAGTGGGTGCATTCGGGAGAGCATCACACCTGAGAAGAGCCACTAGATTTCTCCAATGGACTCAATGCAATGGCCTCAGGAATTCTGTGGTTTCTCCACTGCTTCTGGCAAGCCACTAAAACAGTCTTGCTGGTTCGAATGGTAGCTCCAAGAGCTCTGATACCATGTAAAATCTAATTCACAACAGAACCTAGCTACTATGGATTCCTCACTAGTGAAAAGATTGCAGCACACTTACAAGAATAGGCATAAAAATGTAAAATGAAGAATAATAACACATGAAATGGGTGAATAATGTAAATATTATTAACAGTCCAACCTCAAAATAGGTTAAGAAACTCCTTTTATACAAATCTGGAACAATTCGAATCCATCTGGAGTGTTCACACTGATCTAGCTTAGAAATAGCTCAAACCCCCCTAGGTTGACCAAAATATCCCAAACCATCCCAAACTGGTTCGAAACTGCTATGTGAACGTTGGGAATGACTGGACAGGCCCATGTGACCTCACACATGTGGATAATTTGGTTGGTTAGAGGTTAGGCAGCTAGAATTGGCTAAAAATGGGCAAAGGAGGCAAGTTTGTCCACATTCTGAGCATGTGCGCCCTTGGTCAAAGAGAATCCCACAAAACAAGGAGCAAGAGCACCCTAGGCATGCAGGAAGCAATAAATGACTGGGAGGGCGCACCCAACAACTAGTTTGACTTGGAACAATGCTCAGTTTTGTTCACATTGCCAACTGGTTCAAGCTAAATGACCATTTACTCACTAACCAACTTGGGGATGCAATTATTAAGATGTTTGGTACTAATTAACCATCATTTGATAAATGATTAATGTACATAGGTGTAATAATGTTCTAACATAAACAATATTAGGCATTAATAAAATAAAGCAATAATAGATTATACCTGTTAAGATCCACGCTTGACTTGGAAAGATACAGTCTGGGTTATGGAAAAGTAAGGTAAAATAGGAGAAAAAGGTGTTGATAAGTATAGGCAAAAAGTGTTATTTTGGGGCCCAACAAAAATGATACTTGATGGGAATGTGCTTAGTTTTGTAGTGCATAACAAGATTCTTGGAGATACTGACTGCGCTAGTGTTGTCACATAGTATTTGTATTGAATGATCTATGTTTACTTGCAGATATTTCAAAGTTTGTTTCGTCCACAATACTTGTGAACAACAAGCGATGGTTGTAATATATTTAGCTCATGCTGTGGATAAAGAAACCGATGGATGTTTTTTGCTGATCCATGACACAAGACGTTTTCCTAAGAAAAATGCAATACCCCTAGTACTTCTCCTGTGATCAATACTTCCTGCCCAGTTTGCATCGGTGTACGCTACTAAATCTAGATTTTTGCTTCGTGGATACCAGAGGCCAAGATACATGGTCCCTTTCAAATACACGAAAATTCTCTTGACTGCTTGAACATGTGTTTCCTTGGGTGCTGCCTGAAATATTGCGACAAGTCCAACAACTTGCATGATATATGGTCTTGAAGCAATTACATATAGTAGATTGCCGATCATAGCTCTGTAAAACCTCTGATCAACTTCCTCGGCCTCATCTTCTTTTCTCAATTTGCACCCTATGACCATAGGGGTACATAATGGATTAAAATCTTCCATGTTGAATCTCTTTAGCATTTCCTTTACATACTTGGATTGAGAGATGAAGATACCATCATTTAATCGAGAAATTTGTAACCCCGGGAAAAAGGACAATTCCCCAAGCATGGACATTTCAAACTCCTTTTTCATGTCTTTTGCAAATTGCTGACTCATTAAGTCATCATTGATTCCAAAAATGATACCATCAATGTATACTTCCACGACTATCATATTTTCATTCTCAATTTTGATGTAGAGATTAATGTCTACAATGCCCCTTCTGAAACCTTGATGTTGCGAGTACTTGTCCAGCCTTGAATACCAGGCCCTCAGAGCTTATTTGAGTCCATACAGAGCTTTCTTTAGTTTGCAAACATAATCTTTGTTTCCCGAGAGTGAAAAACCATATAGTTGTTCAATATATACTTCTTCTTCAAGATCTCCATTCAAAAATGTTGATTTTACATCCATTTGATATACTTTGACATTTTCTACACAGACATAGGCCAAGAATAACATGATTGCTTCCATTCGCGCCATAGGGGAAATTTTTTCCTCAAATTCTATTCCCTCGATTTGCGCATATCCTTTGCACACTAGTCTCACCTTATTTATGACAACTTGTCCTTATTCGTTAAGTTTGTTTCTGAATACCCACTTTGTTCCTATAACATTCTTATTCTTGGGTCTTGGAACAAGTTCCCATGTTTCATTCTTTTTTATTTGGCCCCGTTCCTCATTCATACCCTTCATCCAACCTTTAGTTGATTTGGATTCTTCAAATCCATTTGGTTCTATTTGAGATAGTAGTGAAAAATGCACTTCCTCAATCAGATTGCTCAAACTCCTTCTAGTTTTTACACCAACATCTTTGTCTCTGATAATCAAATTTTCTCAATGATTTTTCTGGACATATCTGGAGGTTCCCCTTGTGTCTATGGTCTTCCTTCTTCTAATCCGTGCTGATATACTTCCTCCTGTGGAACTTCTGTGTCTTGATTTTCTTCATACGATTGTTCCAGTAAGGGTAAATCATCATCTTCTTCAATTCTTCTATGAGTCAGTACTTCATCAAATTTCACTTCAGGACTTTCAACTATCTTTTTGAGTCACAAATTATAGCATTTGTAGGATTTTATTTTGTAGGAATAACAAAGGAAGATCGCTTCATCTGATCTGGAATCAAATTTTCCAAGAGTGTCATCATTTCTTTTGATGTAGTATTTGCTTCCAAATATTCTGAAATGCTTAAATGTAGTTGGCCTTCCTTTCCAGAGTTCATATGGTGTTGAACAACTATTCATTTTGATCAAACATCTGTTGAGAGTGTGGACAGCTGCATGGATGGCATGTATCCAAAACATATATGATAACTTTGATTCGTTTAACATTGTACTGACCATCTCTTGAATAGTTATGTTTTTTTCTTTCTACCACCCCATTTTGTTGTGGTGTTGTGGCTGCTAAAAACTGTCTTCTAATTCCATGTTTGTCACAGTAGTTCTCAAACTTGTTGGATGTATATTCTCCTCCATTATCAGTCCTCAAGCACTTCATTCTTAAATCGATTTCTTTCTTAACCACCTCTTTAAAAGTTTTGAACTGTCTTCTAATTCCATGTTTGTCACAGTAGTTCTCAAACTTGTTGGATGTATATTCTCCTCCATTATCAGTCCTCAAGCACTTCATTCTTAAATCGATTTCTTTCTTAACCACCTCTTTAAAAGTTTTGAAACATTCAAATGTTTCTGATTTTTCCTTAAGAAAGAATACCCACGTCATTCGAGTGAAACCATCAATGAACATAAGGAAGTATTCCTCGCCATTCATTCCTTTGGTTCTCATTGGACCGCATATATCTGAATGAACCAATTCCAAGGGTCTTGAGGTAGTGTACTCTTTTACTGGGTACTTAATCCTTGTTTGTTTCCCGTGTAAACAATGTTTGCATAATGAGTTTGACTCCTTAGTAATTGTTGTTATGTCTCTTACTGCCTATTTCCTACTAATCCTCACCAGATTGTCAATATTGATGTGTCCCAATCTTCTACGCCAGAGCCAACTTTAATCGGTTTGTCCCATGCAACATTTTCTTCTCTTTCCTCATTCAGAATGTAGACATTGTTAGGAATTTTGGAGGTTGTTGTGTCATGTCCCAAATTTTGCATTGGGTCACAATGGCCTAAGCCCATTGGTCATATTCATGAGAATTTGTCAAATTGATGCTAAGGGTCAAATAATTGCCAAAGAGGAAAATTACTAGTTTCCTAGGTTGGGGGTGGAAGCTTTGGGATTTGGAATAAGAAGGACAATAAATGATTTGTGGACATCAGAAGAGCATAAATATTTAATAAAGGATTTAAATAAATATATATAATGGAAAATCAAAGTTGTAATGTCCCCATTTTGACCCCCTTTGCATTAAATCGTAAATGATGTAAATATTGTTATTTAATCATGGTGAGGAGCTCAAGGCCAAGGCCCCACCATTGATTTAGCGTTTTATGTATCGGCAATTAAAAAAAATAGATGCCTATGGTTCTTGTGCTAGATAGGCATAATGTAAATTAAGACATCATGTAAATACGAATTTTAATGAAAAACCCACAACTGGCTATGCAATGCAACAAAGAGATGGGGGCATGATTCTACAAGGAATAGGGAGGGAAATTATTCAAACCCTTGAGCCAATGGTGTTAATCCATGTGTCAATGAGAAAACCCATAAACCACCAACTACCCATTTTGGGTTATGCACCCAATCATTTAATTCTTCCAGAAATTGGTTGAGGCAGTTAATGCCTTGGGAATGAAGAGGTATGGAAACCAATTTCGTGCATGGGCAAGCCATCAACCTGGAAAAACGTACTTTTGCTTCTGGGGCAAGAAAACACCCACGAAATGGTGCCCAAAGCGATTCTGAACCCATAGTCTTTCCTCTCTCACGCAGTCTGAGCTAGTTGGGCTTTCCCCATCACGTTTTTTACGAATTTCCTGCATTTTTCCATAGCCGGGAGCTCGTTTTTGTGTTACACAGTGGCTGGGAGAAAGGGAGTCACGTTTTGGGGGTTTATAGAGGTCGTTTTGCCCCTGAAATGCAGAAAAACGTTTTCTGAAAACGAATTTGCTCTCCCAGGGTTTATTCCCCATCTACCAGTTCGTTTTGGTTGCCCACTTGTTTCGGCACTTGTGTTTTGTTGTAGGGTGCATCCCTGTGTTGGTTGGGAATTATGAGCAAGAATTAGGAGTGGAAGTGGACCAGAATTGGCTTGATAAACCTAGTGAGGAGGTAACCTCTCAAGAGTATCAAAAGGGCTGGTTTCTCTTCTATGCACACCTTGAAGAACACTAAAATGGAAGGTATGGCCTGAGGGACTGTGTATTAGTGAAGGGAATACTTCCTTGTGCCAGGTGTGTAGGTATTGTGGGGACCAAGTTAGATAGATCTTGCAGAGGGTGCCCATATCTCTATGGATGATCCCACTAGCTTAGCAATTTTTCCTTCCATTGCCTAACAACCTGATAAACCCAACTATAGCTTGGCTTGGCTGATTTGGTGTATCTTTGGGCTATGTGTGAGTCTGTTGTTCCCTGATTCCTTGTAGAGATCATGCCCAGCTCGGGGGTGGCAGTGTGTTGAGATATTGATGATCACAACTGGCCTATGGTTGGGTGGAACGTTGCACTTGCATAGCCAGTTGCTTGGGACTACTTTGTTATAAGATAAGTATTCTCTTGTGTTAACTTTGCAATTATTTATTTGATGAATATCTTGAATGTATGATGGATGTGTAATTGAAATTACTTCCGTTGTGTTTTCTTATAATTATACATTTCCATATGTCTTTTTATATTATGTGAATGCTTATTTAAAATTTCATGGGGCTAGATGCCCAGCTTTAGCATCACGTTCTCTCTATCATGTTGGTATGATGGGAGGGGACATTACAAAAGTGGCATTTGATCATGAAGACACATGGAGGAAGTGGGACCCACACAAGCTAGATTTTCCGTGCCACATGGCATCCTCCTCTTGTCATTTAGAATCCATAAGAATCCCAAGGGTATTGGGATGAGTTGGAAGGTCAATATACTTGGCATGAATCAATTAAGGTCGAATTGGAGTGGAAGAGTAACTCCCATGGAAGAGAAAGAGGCATTTTGGAGCTAGTGAGACACTTGGACTAGATTCCCTAGATCTATGACAACAATGATGAAGATGCTATGAAACCTATGACACAAATCAGACCTGAAGGATAAAATCTGACATATATGAAATGTCAGGGCTAAAAATATCCTCCAAGAGGGCGCTCAAGGGAGTTAGGGCAGCTAAGATGCTTCCACATGTGATTTGGTGGAAGTGGGAGACTAGGAATTGTTGTACAAGTGGCATTCTTTGGAATCTCTTCCCAACTTGAGTTGGAATGAATCTCTTGGAAGGAATTCGAATCATAGAGAGCTTGGAAACTTTATAAATTTCAAGAACAAAGAATGAAACCAGCTTTTGATCATTTTTAGAATTTGCAATTGCATTTGTGAGAGAGGAGCTAGTGGATGACTAGTTTCTTGCCTTAGCCAATTTCAAGGGTGAAAGATTCCCATCCAAGTTGGTGTTTGGAGAGTCCATTCAGGTCTTTCATGGAGATTTAATGGGTTCTTTATTTGTAGCTGTAATCTACAGGGCAGCTCATGGTTTCTTCTATTGCAGCTCACTCACTCAACCATTTCCAGTTTTCATTGCATATTGCTCCTTGAGGGAGGGCGTTTTTGGTGAGCTATTGTACTCTTTGGGGGAGATTATAATGCCCCATTTATTTTTTAATATGAAGTAAATAATTTTTTCTTCATCTTCAGAAATTTTTAGGTCGAAATTCCAAATGGAAATGTATAAATCTGATTGTTAATGAAAGAATGGTGCCATTTCCCACTACCTTGATGTATAGCAATGATGTATTGATGTATTCAAATGAAAGATAATTCCTATGATGTATTTATGATTCATGCACTTCCATTTATGATATTCACAAGTTTCATGTTCAGTACTTAATCATTTGGAGTCATTTTGATCAGTTTAATACCATTTGAAGAAGATTTAATGCCATTTCCCCCAAGGTTGAAACTAGTCTTTTTGCATCTGATTTAAGGGAGTTATAGAAGACATTAAAAGTTGAATGGTAATGCATATGAGTTCATGTTGATGTCCTTTATATTTCCCTTTATTCCATTCAAAAATTCGAGTTGGATTGAGTGCATTTGGAAAGTCATTTTCATCATTTACCCTTAGGGGATTTGAACCATAATTTACTAGTAAAAATCCCTATCTTGACCAGATTTGAAAGAGGAGTTGCAGAAGTCATATGAACACTCCAGAGCATCCATAAAAATTATAAATAGGTCTTAATATCATCCAAGTACCTTCTGTAGCAATTTGGGAGAATTGGGAGTCATTTGGAGACCAAGCTGGGACCAATACTAGTCAAAGAGAAATTGCTAGTAAAACACCATACATTGACCATAATCTTAAAGGAGTTTGTAGAAGTGTTTTAATGGTCTTAAATCATCCCTGAACATCATAATCAAGTCTTAATATCATTCATACACCTCCTCATAATATTTGGGAGCATTTGGAGCAATTTGGAAGACCTAGGCATCAAAACTAGTCAAAGGTCGAATTAGGGAAAAAAGTGAAAAATTTGCCATTTTAAGAAAACACTTAAGAAGGCACATTAAATGTTGCCACAATTCTACCTGTATCCTTGTTTTTTATTTTGCATTTTTCTGAGTCAAAAGTGAGAGTGTGTCCTTGGTCGCACATCTGACTAACATTTAAAATATTGGGTTTCATGTTCTCGACTAACAAAACATTTTCTACATTGGTCCTTTTGTTTCCTAGGCTTGCCAAGCCCTTAGCTAAAATTTTGGCTGAGCCATTATCCCCAAAGTAGATGCTTCCTCCCTTGTCTTCTCTAAACTTCAAAAATGTGTTTTTGTCTCATGTCATTTTGTTGGAACAACCACTGTCTATATACCATTTCCCCCCTTTACTCTGTGCATGTAAGGCTAAGCTTCATGCTTCCTGATGATATTGATCCTTCTAATCTTCAATTGTCTCAGTGAATTGCGCAGGTTGATGTTTTTTTTCGCAATCATGAGTATCATGTTCTGAGGTTTCACAAAATTCGTCTTATGAACTTAAAATATTGAAGGGATTGGGGTCTTCATTCAAGACTTCAAGCGGTTTTCTAAGGATGCTCCATTTAGGATTCATCTAATTACAAAAAATATTCTTCCTGGCCTATGTTAATGCACGAGCTCTAAAATTTATTGCTTTATGACCAAAATTGTGACAGTAATAGCAATTTCCCAAGAAAATATTTTGGTACTGGCCAATAGGATAAAAAATCTGAGGCTGCGCAGGCTTGTTTTTTGAAAGATTTGGTATTCTATGTTCTCTCTCAAATTTCTGGTCTATTCTTGAAAGTGGAGTCTTGATAGCATCAACATAGATTCTAATGAAGTATGGTTATTCATCAAGGCTGTTTCTACATCTTAGTTTATTCTCTAGCTGAAGGCTTAATTTTGGAGCTCACTTCTCAAAGAGACAATCTCGACTTCCAGACTTTCACACTTGTCATCCTTCAATTTCAACTTCCTGGTGGTGTCTACTTCCAATCTTATAAGAGCATCATGTAGGAGCTTGCTTTTATTCCTTGACTTATTTAGTTCGTCCATAGCACTGCCTAGTTCTCCTTCAAAATCCACTTCATCCATATGTTCATATTTTGAATCCTTGTATGTTGGGTTCTGCGCAAGAATCTGTCTTCCAGATGTTAATCTATTGCTAAAGACACCGGCTCTGATACAATTGTTGGAATCGATTTAATACTGAGAGGGGGGGGGGGGTGAATCAGAACTAGTACAAATTGGGTGATAAGTGACTAAAAAATGACTAAAATTGGGTGATAAATGACTAAGTTTGGTCACGTGACCATTGGTCATAAATTAGCAGCCACTTATCACCCAACCAAATTGGTCATTTATCACTTGGTCATAAATTGATTGAATTGCTTCATGTGTTGGTCATTTATCACTTGGTCATAAATTGATTGAATTCCTTCATGTGTTGGTCATATATTTAGTCATTTATTTGGTCATTAATTGTCACTATTTTTTCATTTGTTGTTGTTATTTGGTCATTAGTTATCATTGTTTGGTATTAGATTTAGTCATTTATTTAGTCATTGATTGTTGTTAACTGATAATTTATTTAGTCGTTGATTGTTGTTAAGTGGTCATTTATTTAGTCATTGATTGTTGTTAACTAGTCATTTATCTAGTCATTGATTGTTGTTAATTGCTCATTTAATTGGTCATTGATTTATGTAAATAGGGCACGGAGGAATCGAACCACCAACCTCCTACCTGTAAGGTAGGTGCTCTTCCATTGAGCTAGCACCCTTAAATAGAATCAAAGTTCACACTGAAAATGAAAATGCAAGTAATAGTCCTCAGAGAAAACTAAAATTATAATTTAATGTTTGTTGATGTTCCACTAGTAGTAACAAAGTAGTACAACACACTAACAAATAACTAGTGCCAAAACATAAGAGAAAAGATGAATTTGTCATTCATTATAATATACCTTCCAAAATCCTACTGACACGGTTACATAGTCTCTATCAACTCTTTCAAGCCCCTTAGTCATTTCTTGCATCTCTTCATATAGGGACTTAAGTTGGATCTTCTATGTAGCCATCCTGATGAAAGAAATTACACATTATAAACAACATAGTTATGCATAAATAAACAATAAAATTATGGTAACTTGTGCAAAACATTATTAACATACAAGTTAAATACCATAGAAGTGTTCAACCAATGAACATTTAGCCCTAATACTAGAGCTAACGTAGGATTCAGTGAAAGGGAACTATACAATATGTTAGCACCCTTAATGTTGCATAGGGTGTAGTTGTAGGGAAAGAAGTTATTGTTAATAAACAAGAAGATTATCTAAATAGGATACTCAGAAAATGGAAAATTATTTAGTTAATTCAAATCATGAGATATCTTGGAATTCTTTTTGATGTTGATGTTTCCATGGATGAGTATGGAGGTGGGTAATGAATAGATTAAAAAAAAATTACTCTCTCCATCCTAAATTTGTCCTTTAGTTTCTAGGTATAAAAAGATGGAAATGTTTATGAGTATTTTATGAGAGTAAGAACAGAATAAAAGAGGCTTACTCTTAGTGACATGGAGAGATTGGAATCCCACAATATGTAACGTCCCCATTATTGACCCCATTACATTCAAATGAAATTGATGTAATATTGTTATGAAATCATGGCGAAGAGCTCAAGGCCAAGGCCCCCGCCATCGATTTAGTGATGCATATGGTTGCGTGCTAGCAATGCACATTGGAAATTTAAATATCATGTAATATGCATTTTAATAAAAATACCCACAACTAGCTATGCAATGCAACAAAGAGATGGGGGCATGATTTCACAAGGAATTGGGAGGGAAAACATTCAAACCCTTGAGCCACTCAAGTCAAGCCAAGTGTCAATGAGAGAACCATCCAACCCTCAACTACCCATGTTGACTTTTGTACCCAACCATTTATTTCTCCCAAGAGTTGGTTGGGGAAGTTAATGCCTTGGGAATGGAGAGGTATGACTGTCCAAATTCGGGTATGGGCAAGCCACCCTTCATGGAAAAAGGTGTTGGTCTCCTTGGGAAAGAATAGAGCCACGAAATTTCTCCCTAAGCCATTATTCACCATGGCCTTGCTCTCTCACGCAGCTCTAGCTTCCTGGGCGTTTTCCTCCCTCGTTTTTCTGTGTTTCCCTTCATCTTTTAGCTGGGAAGGGGCGTTTTTGTGTTGGTTACCAGTGGGGGAAGAGGGCAGAACGTTTTTGGGTCTTCCTGGAGGTCGTTTAGGCCATTGGAAAGGATCCTAACCAGTGGAGAGAAATCGGTTTTTCTCCCTGGGGTTGAAATCGAAATTCCACAGTTCGTTTGGGTGAACCACGAGTTGGGAGAACCAATGTGGACCCTGTTTTGTGAACACCTCTGTTGTAAATGTGTAACCCTATCAATAATCGTTTTGCTGTGAGAAGAAAGAGTATGTTGGGGTATGGGTAATGGGTAATCCATTGTTCTGGCTTGAGCTTGAGAATGAGCATCAATTGTTCCCTTATAACCTGACAAACCCAGTTGGACTGGCTTGGCTGAGATAAAATGGTTATTGGGCTGTGGTTGAGCTGGAATGTCCCCTTTCCTTGTGAGAATCATGCCCAGCTCGGGGGTGGCCTTCGGATGGACTCAGTATAAGCTGTCGAAGAGCCTATGGTTGGGTGGAACGTTGCAGCGACATAGCTAGTTGCTTGGGCAGTTGCAAAATGAAGATAAGTGTTTTTAAGTCTGTGTATTTACTTCTGCATTGTTTTAATTAATTGATGACTGATATTGATATACTGGGTGCATATGAATAGATGTGTGTGGATGAATTTGTTTCCGCTGTGCATATTTGTTTGATTTACATCTGCACACTTTGTTTTAACTGTATGCCTCTAAATGAATGGGCTGGGATTTATGAAAAGCCCCATAGATTGGTAGCATGTTCCCTGCCTTGCATTGGTTCCAAGGGTGGGTACATGACACAATATAATAGAGAATGCTTAAACAAAACTTATTTAGATGGAAGCACATAGGAAAGATACATGTATTGCGAACATTTTTTATGTATTCCCAATCTGCAAGCCATGTAACAGTAGTCTAATGTATGCAAAGTAAAATAGAGAGGCAAGTACATATTACTCATAATTTGGACAATACAAAAATTACCACGTATCACTTGGTTTAAATAAATGAGGGTCTCTACCTTTCATTTTTCAAATATCAAGGACTTGGGATTTATGTTATCGTTTTCCACCAAACAGATCAAGCACTTTTATAGAAATAAACACAATTAAAATGACAAGAAGAAAATTTTATGGATTTTGGTAGACAACTAGTGCCATTCATTTTTGCATGTGAGGATGTTAGGGTTTTCAATATTATCCTATTTACATTGGTCATTGTGATATCCTTTTAGCATAGATACAACATCCACCTATACTACTAGTTCCAGGTTGGTTGTTGTCCCCTGAAAATGAACTGCTCAAGCCTCTTACTAAATGAGCTTTCTGGCAATTCATACCAAGAATTCCATTTGTCAATGGACCTCTCAAATGATATGGTACATTACCTGTAATGTGAGACACTCATTAGTTGGAAACTTGGAATAGTACCTTGAGTGTTACAAAAATTGCAAATGCAACAAAATCAGTCATCAAATTCCCACCAATGCATATTGAAAAGAAAGGATTAATGTTTCTATAGTCTCATTACCTTCTCTGATGGTATTTATTTTCCTTGTCGGTGCTATGGGATTCAGATCTTGAAGTTGTGTCGTAACCTTCCATGAATATTACATTGAATTGGACAAAAACACTCTAATCCCAAACAATCAAGCACACATTTTAGTTCAATTATGTACCTTTGAATTATGATTATGCCCGTTAAAACTGTCAAATAAGATAAATTTCTCTTGTGGATCATAGGTATAATCATGGTTGGGGTAAGCAATGTATCCACCTTGTTGATTTTCAACATCAAAGTCTTGCATTGGATATGTCTGCAATCGGTAGTACCCTCAAAGGGAAGTTCCCGCAGGCATATCTGCCATCATTGGAGTAATTGAATTCCAATAACCTCTAGATTAATGTGTTTTCCACATTACACCATAGAAGTATCATGATACTCCATATCCTCTAATGAGGGTGAGATATCATCTCCAATATCCTCTCCTCTCCAAATTTCATCAATTTCATCAATATCACTATATAATAAATAATGAACTTCAGTATTATCTGCCTGAACATATCTATTTGAACATAATCAAATTCAATATTATATGCCTGAACATATCATTTTTGTTGTATTTGCGGTGGATGTTGAACATATGGTTGAGTTTGTTGCTGCATATGAGTTGAATTGAAGCCCTACATAAAATATTCAATAGTTTAGACAAGCAAGTTCTTTCTTTTCTACAACACATTCAATTCTCTATCCAATGCTTATTAGCAAATCTATTTACATTAATTACCTGCCCAAGTGAAGGGGTTGCGCTCAATCTAGGAGCGATAGTTTGTGGAGCCATTTTTACAGGTCTCCACCGAGAATCATGCACTGGAGCTCTTGGACCCCTTGTTGCTCCAACCTATAAATTTTCCAAACTGTTTTATTTACTTCCATGCATTGAAACCAGGGATAATTTTAAGAACCCCCCCTAAATTTATATGTATAAAAAATGGGCGAATCTCCCTGATATATAGGAAAACTTGAAGGCGATTTTATCAATAATATAATATGTATATAAAAAAATTTGGCGAATATTTCATTTCAATTATATAATGCTGTAAAATCTTGGCGAATCTTTTACTAAATTATAAGATATTGTTAAATCCTGGCGAATATTTCACTTAATTATAAAAAATTGTAAAAACTTGGCGAATCTTTCAATGATTTATAAAATATAGTAAAAATTTGGCGAATATTTTGCCAATAAAACTCAAGCTTTTGATTATGTACATTACTAAGGTAGTGCGACAGAAGAGCATACACCGAAGCTCAACTTTTGACTCTCTTGACTCCTAGACTCTCGAATGAACAAGTGTATGAATGAGGAGAGGATGGATTTATTTATACATTTCACAAGCAATATTTAACCACTCACAACTAGAAGGTGTCGAAAAAAAACGACTGCACTAACTAGATTCAGGGCAAGTAGGGACTGTACTTGTTATCTCATCATTTAATGGTCCAATGGACATGTGGGGTCATGAATCTTGACAGGCCAACAAACTAATACAATTACGTGAATATCCTAGTAGCGGGCCACTTCCTTTATATAGAGAGATAGTTCTTGGACCAATTCCAAGCTTCCAACCAATATTCTCACCAAACTTTCTTATGTTTGGTGTCGAATGGTAGGAGAGTTGCATATTTGTCAATGAATACTTAAAATGGCTCAATCCACACAAATTTTCCTTGGCAAGTGATAACTTCACCCATCACTGTTTTAAAACATCCCAACACTATAAAAGCATCCATAAATTGATAAATAACAAACCCATGCACTTCTAAATTCACCCAGTGATGAGAATAACGCCCCATGCACTTCTAAATTCACCCAGTGATGAGAAAAACGCCCCAAACACTTCAATACTTGCCCCGGGCACTTCAAAATTCTCCCAAAGATGATAAAAATTCCCTAAGCACTTCAATATTTTCCCAGGAACTTCTAAATTCTCCCAAGGATGATAAAAACTCCCCATGCACTTCAATAGTTTCCCCAAGCGCTTCAAAATTCCCTCGAGTCACTTCAATACTTATCCCATGCACTTCAAGATTGACCCAATGATGATAGAAGCACACCATGCACTTCAATACTTGCCTCGGCCACTTCAAAATTCTCCCAACAATGATAAAAACACCCAGACACTTCAATATTTGCCCCAAGCACTTCAAAATTCCCCCCGCAAAGATAAAAACACTCCCATCCACTTCCATGATTTCCCAGGCACTTCATTACTTGCCCCGGACACTTCAAAATTCGTCCAATGATGATAAAGATGCCCTATGCACTTCAATAGTTTCCCTAGGCAAGGGAGAAAAATACCCAACAATGATATAATCACCTAGACAATCACACAAATGTCTCAATCCACACAAATTTTCCCTGGCAAGTGATAACTTTTCCCATCACTATTTTAAAACGTCCCAACACCATAAAAGCATTCATACATTGATCAATAACAACCCCAAGCACTTCTAAATTCATGCAGTGAGGAGAAAAACGACCCATGCACTTCTAACTTCACCTGGTGATGAGAAAAGTGTCCCATGCACTTCTAAATTCACCCAGTGATGAGAAAAACACCCCAGGCACTACAATACTTGCCCCGGGCATGTAAAATTATCTGAAAGATGATCAAATTGCCCTCAGAACTTCAATATTTTCCCAAGTACTTGTAAATTCTCCCAAGGATGATAAAAACTCACCATGCACTTCAATATTTTCTCAAAGCACTTCAAAATTCCCCCGAGTCACTTCAATACTTGCCACATGCACTTCTAAGTTGACCCAATGATGATAGAAATGCCCCATGCACTTCAATACTTGCCTTGACCACTTCAAAATTCTCCAAACGATGATAAAAACACTCAGACACTTCAATATTTGCCCTAGACACTTCAATATTTTCCCCATGCACTTCATAATTCTCGCAACAAAGATAAAAAATGCCCCCATCCACTTCTAAATTTACCCAATGATGAGAAAAATGCACCATGAACTTTTAAATCCACCCAATGATGAGAAAAACACCCCATGCACTTCTAAATCCACCTAGTGATGAGAAAAACACCCCATGCACTTGTAAATTCACCCAATGAGGAGAAAAATGCCCTAGGCACTTCAATACTTGCCCTGGGCACTTGCACTTCAAATTTCTCCCAGAGAAGATAAAAATGCCCTAAGCACTTCAGTATTTTCCGAGGCACTTCAAAATTATCCCAAGGATGATAAAAACACCCCAAGCACTTCAATATTTTCCCCAAGCACTTCAAAATCCCCCCAAGGCACTTCAATACTTTCCCCATGCACTTCTAAATTCACTCAGTGATTAGAAAAATGCCCCGCGCACTTCAATACTTTCCTCGACCACTTCAAATTGTCCCAACGATGATAAAAACACCCATACACTTCAATATTTTCCCCAGGCATTTCAAAATTCGCGCGGAGAAGATAAATAACGCCCCCATCCACTTCCATGTTTTCCCAAGCACTTCATTACTTTCCCTAGACACTTCAAAATTCATCCAATGACGATAAAGATGCCCTAGGCAAGAGAGAAAAACACCCGAAAATGATATAATCACCCAAGCAATCACAAAAATGCCTCAATCCGCACAAATTTACCTCGGCAAGTGATAACTTTTCCCATCATTGTTTGAAAAAGTCCCAACACTATAGAAGCATCCATACATTGATAAACAACAACCGTAGGCACTTCTAAATTCACCTAGTGATACGCCCCATACACTTCTAAATTCACCAAGTGACGAGAAAAATGCCCCATGCACTTCAATACTTGCCCCGGGCACTTCAAAATTCTCCGAAAGATGATAAAAACACCCTAAGCATTTCAATATTTTCCCAGGCACTTCAAAATTCTCCCAAGGATGATCAAAACTCCCCATGCACTTCAATATGTTCCCCAAGCACTTCAAAATTCCCTCAAGGCACTTCAATACTTGCCCCATGCACTTCTAAATTCACCCAGTGATGAGAAAAACGCCCCGCACACTTCAATACTTTCCTCAGCCACTTCAAAATTCCCCCAACGCTGATAAAAACACACATACACTTCAATATTTTCCCCAAGCACTTGAAAATTCTCGCGGCAAAGATAAAAACGCCTCATCCACGTCCATGTTTGCCCATGCACTTCATTACTTGCCCTAGACACTTCATTATGTTCTGAAAGGATATAAAGACAACATTAACACAATGACCCAAACTTCCAAGCATTAACAACATGTAATATATATTTGCAAACACAATGACCCAAACTTTCAAGCATTAACAACATGTAATATATATTTGCAAACACAATGACCCAAACTTCCAAGCACTAACAACATTTATTTATATACTTGCAAATATTTCAAATAAACTTATATTTACACCACTACTACTTAAAAGGAATATTTCAATGTTTATGAAGCCTTCCCTTCATAATGGGATTCTTATCCATGTCAGATAAAGTCTAATGCAAAAGCCAGAAAATGAATACCACTAAGCTGTAAACAAGAATACAAATCCAATTTCGAAAAGAGCAATTAGATGGCTGAGCATTAAATCGTATCATAGCCATGACAATCTACGGCTATTGGCATATATAGAAGCCTATATACAAAGACATTGCAAAATTTGACTTGCAGCCCACTTATCTTCACTATTGTTTGGAATATCAGCATACATTGACAAATACATAATGTTATAGAAGATAAATATAGCTGAGGCACCTATAAAATTTACAAGGGATGACCTGCATTAAGGAGAATATGGGGCTGACCTGTCCTGTGCACAGAAATGTTGGGCCAACATGTTAATCATTTGTCATAATGAGTATTTATACGTTCATTTAAGGCATTTCTTTTGATGTATTTCCTGGAAAATTTGAGGTAGAAGCAGAGTAAGGATTAGATCCATGGTTAGGAGACAACAATAACCTGGACCAACACTTAGCATGGGTTGTCTTACATCATTAAAAAAATTGTCCTAACATAAGAAAAAATAAAGATACCCACCTGTAGCAGATGGAGCTGCCTTAAGGAAGGCATGTCTCAAACCTGTAATAGTCATCTACAACAACAAACCTTTATTGTAACATATATGGAGTCATCATTACCATTAACAAATCTACAACATATTCCTCAATGGGAAGCACAGAACTTGCAGCAACAATAGCCACAACAATATATACTTCAACAACAAGCTCTAAAAGTGCTGCTACAAAAACCAGAATAGCATCTAGTGCATCATGTTTAGAATGTGTAGCAACAATAACATTATAACCATATAATCATTGTTTCCCATATAATCATTATAACCATATAATTGTTGTTTCCCATATAATCATTGTTTCCCATGCCTTTAGAACCAGGTGCCAGTGTGTGGGGTGCCTTGCTTGGAGCATGCAGAGTTCACTGCAATATTGAGCTGGGGCAATATGTGGCAGAGCACCTTTTTGAGTTAGAGCCTAAAAATGCTGGATGTTATGTACTGCTGGCAAACATCTATGCTGCGGCTGACAGATGGGAAGATGTAGCAAGGGTGAGAACAATGATGAAAGACAGAGGGGTAAAAAAGACTCCAGGTTGCAGCCGTATTGAGGTAAATAATAAGGTTCAAGCATTTGTCATGGGAGACACATCACACCCTCAAACAGAGGAAATTTATAAAATGTTGGAGACTTTGGAAGGGAAGATGGAGGCAACAGGGTATGTTCCAGATACAAACTTTGTGCTACATGATGTGGAGGAGGAGGTGAAGGAAAGTATGCTGTCTACTCACAGTGAGAAGCTGGCCATTGCTTTTGGGCTAATAAGCACAAGCCCTGGGACCCCACTTTGGATTACAAAAAACCTGCGTATTTGTGGTGACTGCCACAGTGCTACCAAGCTCATCTCCAAGATTACTATGCGAGAAATTTACATGAGAGATGCAAACCGTTTCCATTATTTCAAGGATGCAATGTGCTCTTGCAAGGATTACTGGTGATTCTGGTTTGAATGCACTAGCAACATAAGCCCATGATTGAGGACAAACACCTCAGAGTTCTCCTCATATGTTGTTTTACTATTACATTGTGCAGTAACTTATTCATCGAAGATCTTGTTTGCATTAATTAGGCTTGGGACTTTTTTCTATGATGTAATGGTGTAAATTCAACAAGCCTTTGTTTGTGTGCATGTGTACATAGTAAATACACATGCAAGTCTGTCTGTCTGTCTGCCAAACATCTATGCTGTGGCTGGCCAGTAGCACTATTTAGCAAAAGCAACAGGGTTAAAAGAGACACCAGGATATAGCCCAATTAAGGTAAATAATGAAGTTCAAGAATTCATTTTGGGGGGTAGATCTCTCCTTTGATCAAGGAAAAATTATGAAATATTGTAGACCTTTAGGTTCTATGGCTGACACTGCTACATGATGTGGAGGATGAGACCAAGACAGAGACGCTTTCTACTTTACTGAGAAGGGCCATTGATTTTTGAGCTTATAAAGAAATCCCTGATAAGTCATTTGGATTACAAGCTATCTTTGTGTCTGTGGCAACTGCCATAATGCTTCTACAAGATTATGATTATGATAAACTCACTGTTACAAAAAATGGTTCCTTTGGGGATTTGGAAACTTATCTCTTTCTGAAACTGCCCCCCAGAACCTCTTTGTCCTGAAAAGGAAAACTTCTGGGAGACACTTCTGGGGCTGCTACCTAGGCATTTCACGCTGCCAGCCCCATTTTTTTTGTTCTGTTTTGTTTGGTGGGTTTTTATGGAAACCAATACATCCAAGAGGAAACCAATGTATCTCCATTCTACTAGAGAATGGAAAAATAAAATAGGAATAAATAATGGAAACTATTTCAGAAAATTTCTGGATTAAGAAAGGTTGGCCAAAAGCCAAAGCCTTGCTGTGGCTAGCTGCTAGAGGGAATATTCTCGCCCAGGACCAACTGGAGAGGTTTTGAAGACCCCACAAGGCGTGTCTTATGCAAGGAGCTGGAGGAAAATGCAAATCACTTAAAAATCAGCTTTTATTTTTGCTTTGCAGTTTTGGGGAGGAATTTTCAACCAGATTGGGATAAATTTGTGTCACCCAAATGCAGCCATTGATTTGATAGATTGGCAGGTGCCTTGGAAATTTAAGAGATCTAAGGGAATTTGGAATATCGTCCCAGCTATGACTTGTTGGAAAATATGTTTGGAGAGAAACCACAGAATTTTCAGAGACAGGGAAGACTTATCAAATTGAAGGACTATGGAGATATGTATGTTAGTTGAATGCTGTCACAGATTCCATGAAAAGTTTTGGAAACTATATATATTAATTTGATGTATATGTGAAGAGCCTTGGGAACATATGAAAAGTTGCATCTTGCTCTACAGAAATATCATGGTATGTAATTTAGTTAACCATAGAGTAAGGATATCTGTCTTGCAAGACAAAATGTCAATTCTTCCTGTTTTTCCAAAATGTTGTTTGCACACAGGCATCAAAAGAAGCAATACATTCTTAAAAGCATTTTTTATAGTAAGAAATGTAGATCTTCTAACCAACTTTGTACTTGACATAATTCAGACTAATCTATCAATATATTAATCATCTGGTTTTGTACGTGAGTCCTTATATTTTGATTTCAAAACAAAAATTAAGATTCCAAATTAAGTGGTAAACCTGTGACACCTAGTCAGTTAGGAGCTAAGCAAATTCCAACTGTGAATTTGCAACTCTGAAAGCAATTCAGTATAGGTTTTCAACTTTTGATATTAAACCAAGCCACATTAACACGTGTGAAATATAGCATAGCTTGTTGTATCGTGTATATCATTAGAACATTCTTGGAAAGTGTTAACACACAATCTGCCTCAAAGGAGGCAGCCCCAACTTAGTTGTGGGTCAGAGGAATAGTTGCTGTTAGGATATTTATGAGGTGGAATGAAAAATCACATCCGGTTGTTGCTATTGGTGATATTGGGACAATGTGGCATACAAAGGTGATAGTTTGTGTTATAATCAAGAGGCTCATCTTCAATGGGTTATTAATAATTTAATTGGAGTAATGCTACAGGAGACATTTCATCAGCTTTTGATGTCACCACTAAGGGGATTCTGAATATAGCATGCACAATCAATATTCGAGACTGATTGATCCTCAGGGAAAGCTAACTGATGTATAGGTATGGTGGCCCTCACAAACAAAAACCCAATTGGAAGATCATGATACAGATTCAACAAAAGCTATCTGTTGTATAGTTATAGTGGCCCTCACAAACAACAACCTCCTTGGAAGATCATGATACAGATTCAACATGGACAATGGACATTTATTCATGGCAAGCCTACACAAGGATATGCATATATTCTCACACACCCAGGAATTCCTGTAATTTGCTTTGTTTTCTGTCTGCTCGATCCCATAAACAGAGCTGACTGAACTAGGAGAGAAGGACATCACACATCATTACCATTAACAAATCTACAACATATCCCTCGATGGGAAGCACAGAAATTGCAGCAACAATAGCCACAACAATATATACTTCAACAACAAGCTCTAAAAGTGCTGCTACAAAAACCAGAATAGCATCTAGTGCATCATGTTTAGAATGTGCAGCAGCAATAACATTATAACCATATAATCATTGTTTCCCATATATTCTCTTTGTTACGGGAGAAAGTGAAGAAAATCTTTCCTATGATCTTTCCTATGCAAAGTTGCAAATACTGGAAGAAAAATAGAGAATACATGGTCAAACTACTGAAATTTGAAATAGGGAGATGTCTACTGAAACATTTGCTGAAAAACCTTCCAATTTACTGCCAAACCACTGTATTTGCCATGAATCTGCGAAATTTATGCAAAGACTGATATTTATGGAAAAGACATCAGAAAAAATACAAATCTATGCCTGATCTGTCAAATTGTTGCTTAATTGGACAAATATCACTTCTATACAACCAATATCTGCAGGAAATTGACTAATTTCAATTGTTGGGCATCTATTTTCATCTACTAGCTTTCAAAATTTACTGTCACTGTTGAGATTCAAGTGAATACTGTATTGACAATATGTGGACATATGAAAATTATGCCAATTACATTAGAGAAATGTCGGTCTCGTGCCAATAGGTCTCCTACGATGGATGCATAGGAACCTAGTAAGCCAATGCATAGACCATTTTTCTCTTCGCTTAGCAATTCAGATCTCATAATCAAGTATCAAGGGAATAAAAAAATATAAGCAAAATAAATGCAAACTTCCAAACTTGAAAAAATGCTCCAAATGTAAGAAAAAAACAAATAATTTATGAAACGAATCAAACTAGTACAAAGGGCTCAAACCGCAATCAATTATCAAGGGAATAAAAATATATTTAACCAAAATAAATGCAAACTTCCAAACTTGAAAAAATGCTCCAAATGTAAGAAACAAGCAAACCATTCATATTTGCCAAGATATCAAAGCTAGAAATACAAGCAATTCCATGTACTTGAGTTTTAACTTTTGAATGAGCCCATTCTTGCTAAGCGGAAGTATTGTTAAATTAATTACTTAACCTTTAATACTAGGACGTTATCTATGGATAGATAGGTCCCAACTTCATTTCCTGTCACAAATAAGAAAAAAAACAATGCATTAGTTAACTATCAAAACATCAAACTTAAAATAGCTTGCATCAAGGAAATGTAGCTCTAATATTACTATATTTAATACAAAGTAAAGGCTATAGAACCTATTTTTACCTGAAATGCAACTTCAAATTTATGTATGGTAATCTTTCTCCCATCAAGAATTTTCCTTTTCCAACCTGCTCCAAGAATAGAGGAACATCGAAGTCAAACTAAAAAAAATCACATGATCTATTAAATTCCATTCATTATTTATACATTGCCAATGTATATTGGTTTAGATTATATCTTGTGGCATATCAAATTCCCAATTCTCATGTCACTCTTCATTTTCTACATTTTGAACATGAGCTTCTGTAGATGAAATATCATTATGAGCCTCCAAAACATTATGTTCCATATCAAGTTCATTGGAGACATTTGTTATATTGTATTCTCCTCTTCTCTCACAATCTGATCGCCAGAGTGCCAGTGCTCTATTGAATGGGAAATTGGTAATGTCATACTTTGTTACATATAATGTTAAACAAGTATCCATATTCTTATCAAGCTTGTTCCTCAACTTTGACTTCAAGAATGACAGTGCACTAAACATTCTTTCATCCTCCACTGATCCCAAAATCATGGTTTGACATAAATCGACTAATTTGAAATACTCTGACATGTTTTCTTGTAGGTATTGACTTTCACCTAAAATAGTCCATAATTTGATTACTGCACCATATTCTATGGGTTTTGGCAAAGTACGATATTGACTTGACATTGTTTGAGCAAAGCAAGTGGCTTGTTGATATAATTTTGATGAATCTAATATACCTCCAATCTCTTCTCCTTCTACCTTAGCGTTCCTGCCAAAGTGGTGCACTAAAGTATTCAATTTTGCTAGAAAGTAGACTTTTAAAGGATCTATTTCTTTTTCAGAGTTCCAATAATGAGGGTATACCACAGACATAGCTTCCAATAATTCATCTCGAGGAAATCGTTCTCTTATCTCTAATGATAGTGATTGTGCAATTTGTATCAAGTTGCGTCTCACTGAAATCACAATATCATTGAATTGGTCTCTTGACACATGGCACTCTTCGATGGTTTATCCCCTCTTAGTAACATAATAAAAGGGAACCATATACCCACGCACTTGCATACATAGTCTCCCTTTTTCATCAAACTTCAAATAATTTTCACTCTTTTCTATATCAATGATAGTAGTCCAACCGTTAAATGCTTGACCCGTAAAAGAATCTGGCATCGTATACAAATTATCCAATGCAAGGCATGCCAATTTTCTTGCATTTGTGTACTCTGCAATATACATTGTGCAACTCTGAGCCATTTTCACAAGGACATTCATTTCATGAAGCAAAGGAAGAATTCCAGCCAATGTTAATAATGTCTCTGTATTAGTAAGTCGAAAGAGAAGCTCTTGAGCTTTGTCTACACTAAAGCGATGTTCATACATCACCCCTACCAATGATCGGTATTCACTAAATAGCCTTTGGGCTGGTCCATTCAATGAGATCCATCTTCTATCGACATCTTTTAATAGCTTTTTTCCATCTGTAACACCATCAACAAATTGTTGAAACTCTGTAAATCGCTTGGGACTACGACAAAAGTATGCATGAGTCTCACGTACAAGTTCTTCAACTTTTGAAACCAGTGGAAACTTACTTACTATTTTAAATGAAAGATTCATCCTATGAGCCATACAATGAATACTAATCATAAATGGTGAAGCTGATACTTGTAGTTTGACACAAAGACCATTCCTTTGTCCTTGCATGATTGATGCTCCATCAGCTCCGACACATACCAACCTTTTTGCAATCATTAAATCATCCATACCACCAATTTCCTTCAAAGTCTTAATAACAAGTTCATAAATATTTCCAGCTATAGAACTCTTCTTCATTTTATGAATCCCAAGTAAATATGAATGCCTAATATGATCATTAACCATATAAATACTCATGCAGATCCATGAAGTATTATCAACAGCTGTAACTTCATCCAAAGATAGTGAAAAAAACCTAGCATTTGCAATCTTCTCTTTCAAATCATCTTTTTCTACTTGAGCTAGATATTTTTCCCATTCCCAACCACTCGTTATAGACCAATGAGAAGATGGAAAATTCGATACTTCAAGAAAAGATACATAGTTCTTGTAATCTGGATAATCTGTCATAGGACGACCTCTAGATAAGATGTGAAATACAGTGCTTAATTGTGTCGTCTTGGATAACAAATTTCTCTCCATTGTCTTTCCAAATAGAGATGTGATGGTCCCTCCACTTGCCTCGAGTTTACTCTTGCTTATTAAGTATTTATTATATTCTTCTTGATATTTGAGATGTCGACATTCATCAGAAGGTTTCCATTTGGTAATAGACTTCTCCTCGCCATTTTCAATTTTCTTAACATACAACTTTCCTGCATGCTTCTCTATTGTATCTATCTTCATTTGCATTTTTACTACCTTTCCAAGTTTCCAACTACATACAATGCATTTAACTTCTCGTGAAGCCTCTTTCTCATTTATTGGAGGTATTGGTTCAATAAATGGAAATTTTGAGGCCCATTCCGATTGGAATTTTCTCCCTATGTCCCATTGGCCTTTTTTCCTTTTTCGTGATAATGAATCATTTTTGTTGCCTTCCAAGGTAAAACCTTCAACATTGTCATTGCCAATTTCTGGTTGAATTGCATTTATCCCAATTTGTGCACTAGAGGAACCTTCAACATTGTCATTGCCAATTTCTGGTTGAATTGCATTTATCCCAATTTGTTCACTAGAGGAACCCATCCTATCATATGTTATATGGCTATTAGCTGGATTCTCAGAAGAGTTGACATTTGTCTTGTTGATGGGTTGCTCAAAAGAGTTTGAATCATGAAGAGAATCTAGATTCTTGGATTGAGGCTTCTGAAAGTATGATGATACATCCCTCTGTTTTGATGCTTTCTTTCCACAACCCTTGTTTGACATTTCGTTGAATATTCCACAATTATTAAGATATCAAATCAATTTAGAAACCCAAAGTGAAACCTGCATGAGAAAAATGATATAAAATTAGTACAATTTGTAAGTTATCCATGATGACATGAATTCTAGAGGCTAGAAAATTTGAACCTAGTAACCTAAACCCATCCAAGATTAACTTCAAAATTAGACATAAATCCATCACGGTCTTATGATGAAAGAAATTGAAAAATGTGATCAACATAACCATTGCTAAACATTCTCATTCAAGGGTTAAAATATCACACAAAAGAATAAGAACATCTAAATAATCAAATTCAAGCATGAAAACAAACTTGCAAGCCAATATAACAGCAGCGAATTAATGCATAAAACCAAGTCACTTCAATACTTGCTACATGTGTTCAATACTTGCGAATTAATGCCATTTTTTTCATAAAGATGGAATGGTAAAACATGTGTTCTGGTTTTGTCCTTTTAACAAGCCTTGGGAATGGTCCTCAAATCTTTGTTGTTAGCATCTTACCCACTTCCATCACTTGGAAGTCTGCACTTCTTGGTGACAAGATCCCAAGGGTTCTTTATACTGAAAACAAGTTTGAAAAATTCAGATTGAAAGCCTGCAAATATAAATTTATGAAAGGAAAGGGTATCTGCCAAGTGCCTAATTTCATACAGAAGACTAAAGCAGAACCGAGGATAAGAATCAAAATTCCTAATTTAATGCAAGTAAAGGATATTCTCTGCTTTCTAAATTTTACCTAATCTCTGGTTTACTTTATGTATGGAAAAACATTCATTTCTGGACATACATCAGAAGTACAATGAATATGCCACGCCTCATCCAAATTTGGTGAGCTTCCCCATGAAAATCCTTGTTCTTGCTTTCTATGGTTACTAATTGTGCTGAAATAATGTACATAAACACCAAATATTTTCATGGTTGTTCTCTATGTGCATTTACATTTCTATTATGGATGGAACAAAATTCTCTTCAAGCCTTCCCATTGAGTAGAAGTGATCAAACATCATTTTTAGCTATTCTACTTACAACTGCATTTAGTTTGCTTAATCTAAGAATGCTTTTAAATACAAAGTTTAGCTACATGAGAACTACTATTTTTTATAGAAAATTTCTGAGTTAAAAGAATTCTAGCAACCCTTTTAAGGTGCCAGTAGTATGTCAAGGGAAATATGCTCTATTAAAACAGGTGTATCTTAGCTATTGTTCCCAAGAAGCTCACTTCCAGCTAGATCTCATTACCAAAACCCACTGACAAGTATTGTGATTATGTTTCCTATTCCTTGGATATGCGTCTACCATTTAGATATGAGTTCTAGTACCCACTGATAAAATTTGTGATTTTATTGGCATTGATAGACCATGGAATGAAGGGTGCAGAGATGGCATGGTCTTTTAATTGGAGTTTGCTCCATATATGTATTACTATCCTTTACATTATATTCTTGTTGACATGTTTGAACCTCTGTTAGAAGTACGGTGAGGAAGAGAAATAGATGTCGTGTATATTTCAATTGCATGTTAGAACAGTGAAAAAGAAGAATCTCTTGCTTCAAGGTATTGTGCAATGAATTTTGCATTCTCAAAGGGTGCAGGGTCAACTTTATCTGTTGCCAGGTGAAAAGATAGTGCCAACCAATATTATTTAATAAATTTAGATAATCCCAGGTTGACTGTAAAATCACAGGCAGACTACAACACAA
Source organism: Larix kaempferi (assembly GCA_027924585.1). Taxonomy (NCBI): domain Eukaryota; kingdom Viridiplantae; phylum Streptophyta; class Pinopsida; order Pinales; family Pinaceae; genus Larix; species Larix kaempferi. The sequence goes on along the minus strand of BSBM01000299.1, from coordinate 32,890,480 downwards.
CATGGAAAGAAACCTACAGACAAACAGCCCTTGAAAAAATAAAGGCATAAATTTGGCAATCATTAGCCTTATGTAGCATTCTATTCAGCTGCAACTGCTTGTTGACTAAGCAACTTTTCCAGGGCAGTTTCTACTTCTGCAAACATGTTTTCAGTGAACCAAAAATTCTTCACTGACTCAATTGGAAGATTGGTTTTGATAGTGTCCTCAATTTCTAATTTAACCTCACAGCAGTGTCAGGTACCAAGTCCTAGATCAAAATGTATGCAGCTCTCGGATGAGCTGCTGCTCCATAAGATCCTATACCAAAAGTAATGCTTTTCTGGAATGTTAGGAGAGCTTTGGCAGACTGTACCCAGGCTCCCTCCCAGGATTACCCAGCCAGGTCCTCTCAGCCTCAAGCATTCCCCAGAAGATACCATCAAGGTCGCATTGGTACTTTCATGGTGATTGATGATGACAGAAATAGCACCCTCTCTTTTATCCTTGTCCTTTTGGATAACAATGTAGTCGTCTTTTCTTTTGTATGGTTTTATCCCTTTCTACATGCCATTTTATATGTATTTTTTGCCACTTAATATTAAACTTGGCACTCTCACATCAACCTTATAAGTTATCACTTATTGTACTCTAGTCCTATTGACCTACTTTGGTCATTTGTGGACATTAATAAAATTATTGTACCTTATCTTCTCTTTCCTGCAGAAATTCTTTGAACACTGGCTCAAGATCTTGCTTGGTATTGAAATAAAATGATCATGCTTAGCCAATCAATCAATTACCGAAAAAATAGTTTTTTTTCCTCCCACCCAGAGCAATGGATTACAACTATTCATGAGAAATGGGAAAAGATTGCAACAATTTTGGACTTTACAATATGTGTTATCCCTTCGACATGTTTCACATGAAGCCACATTCGGATCTCAAATCAACTTCTGTAAATATTGTTGCCCTGTGTAACTCTACCAGTAATTCATATATATGTGGGATAGGGAAACTATTTTTAATAGTTCTTGTTTAATTCCATGTAATCAATGTATCAGTATATATGGAAGGAGCCATCCTACTTCCTTATTGACACTAACAGAGATGCAAAGGGGCTTTTCCTAGGCACTATATGACCCATATTCAATCATTCTTGCAGTATTCTTTCTATCTTGTCCTTAAATAATTTTGGATATATACAGGGAGAAACAATGACCAATTTGGATACAGTTCTAGCTCAATGATGTGTCCATGTCCCATCTTGAGTGACAGTCTATGAGGTAGATATCAGAGATTCAGAAGACATCTGCCAATTCATCAATCAGTTGTTGCACTTTCCTTTTGGTTGTTGGTTTCTGCTCCTTTGACTTGACATACAAGCCCTTCATGGAATTACACTGGAGGATGAAACATAGTTCATCCTTCTAAAGTTGGAACAACATTACATACCTTGACCCTACCTTGTGTTGCAATCTGTATCAAGTTATCAACCCTTCATTTTTCCTTCACAAATAACGAGTTTCATCTCTCCTTCATTGTTGGTTACATGGATTGTCGATACAAATATTCTAAGGGTGCTCGATATTATTGTGTGTTATGCAAAAACTAATCCTTGTTAGCTTTCAATAATCTTCCTCATGTTCTTGAGTTTCCTTTTGTTTGTAGCCAAGGTTCTCTTTTTATATGTATCTCTTAACCTATTTAATATTATTTAGATCTATCTCTAGCTTAAGTATTCTATGATCGTGATCTTGCTATTAACATAGGAAAATGTCCCTTTTCAACTTCGAAAGTTCACCCAAAAAAGGGCTCAATTAGACCTTCCTCCATTGAAATGGTGAACACTTAAATTATGGCCAGACTATTATAATCTGGGTGCATGAAACGCAAATGAAGAATGTGGCTAATCTAATTCTAGGCGGGAGATTTTAAGAACTATTGATATGAAGCAAAGGGTGAAACAAAAATATAAAGGGGAATAGTCCATCAATTAGATCTTGTACAAACCCAAAGCATCTTTGTGAAACCAAATATAACCTACAAGTTCCCATGAGAAAAATTGCTTCACGATTATTGTTATAGAATTTATTATATATAGAAGAATAAAAAAAGAAAGCTCTATCTAGGTTCGAGCCTTAATTTGTTAGCAATGCATAAGGTAAGTAAGAATGTGCATTACAAGCATGATACTAGTTTACATATTGCAATATCAATTCCTACAAGCTTCAAGAAAACTATGAAAGTTGAGAATAATCTACAACCAATCATAACTTGCAAGGGCATAATAACACAAAATAGAATAATCTCTTATCAACATATGGAAACAACTTACAATTCCAAAAAGAGAACATTTTTCATGAATGCCATGGTTTTATAATATTTTTCAATGACTCTTAGCCTTCTTAGACTCCTGGTCTTCTAGTTTCGAAACTACCTAGATTTCCTAGCTTACTGTCCTTTCAACTTTACATAGTTTTGTATTTATACTAATGTTGATGATGAGAATATTCACTAATTAAAATGATCAATATTATACAATTTCCTTCATTCTCGACAGCTTAGACTTGCTACATTTACTTCATAAAGGAGACTAATGCTCGTTACTCCATGTCAGATGATCAGTGTTTCTTCCTTTTTGCTTTTTACTTTTTTGGAGGAAGACTACTTTTTGGGCATGTCTATAATTAGTAGTCTCTATGTATGACAGGTACAGGTTGGATGTCATGGTTACAAGTATGCCGTGGTTAGGTGGTTCAAGGCACTGGTGGGTGAAGAGTGACAAGTCAAGAACAGCGTTGAACAGGTGGATTGTCTCCTACAGGGACACGTGGCAATTAGTTGGAAGGTATCCATCTCTATGAGATTCCAAATGGCTTGTCCTAAAACCCTAACTCTTTACTAGTTTGACTTTTCAAAGACCTAATTCCCCATATCATTTTTGCTTAGTTTGACTTTCCAAGACCTTAGTTCAAGTTGCCAATTTTGTCCACATCAAATCCTAATTTGACCCCTTTTGCATAATTAGCAGTTTTGCTAAGTTTATCAAGCTTATAAAGCCTAATCTGACTTTCTTTTTATCCAATCCTTTCATTCAAAGAAAATCCTTAAATCAAGGTTGTTGCTAAGATTGTCAAGTAGAAAATCTAGTTTGATTGCTTTTGTCATAATTATAGGTTTTGCCAATTCTATTAAAGCTTTAAAACATGATACAACTTCCTTATCCACAAGAGAATTCATGGTCTTTGAGGTGTATTCCAGCACAGTCATATGCCCAATTCAGCGCTGGCAATTTGTGAAAACAACAATGTTTTGGATATAGCAGCTACAGGAAATATGCCTAGACAGCTGCAATATGACATTGCATTTCCAACATTTAATTATAGAAACTCCAGTGCTGCAAGGAGAGGATATTTACAGCAGCCTTTAAAAATTTTGTTGCTTTCAAGGTATAATTCGCAGGGGTTGCTTGGGACTTGGCTGTACCAATTCGCCCTTCTAGCAGTTGTCGAACCTCTGAAATATAGTGACTAAGACAGTGCTGAGAAGATTCGATAATAGTAGGTTATCAATACAGTTAATAAAAGGTTGTTTTATGCCAATTAAAGCCTGTGCAAACAGTAAACTAAAGCCAGTGTTGGTTTGGAGTCATATTGCAGTTTTTTATTTAAGCAAAAGCCATCTTAACAGCAGAAAAAGTACTCAAAAGGGGGGGTAGGACAGCACTTGGAAGCCATGCAAAACGTTGTCAGGGTTGGCATCATTTCTATCCTTCTTCCACAGGCAGCTAAGGATTCTATATATGTTGAGTTGAGGGACAGATGAATGGTTGGACAGTATTAGTCTCAGAACAGTTTTAGCAGCAGACTACTCTCCACTCTCTCACCTTCCAGACCTCACACCACTACCATCAATGTGTGCAAGGAGACCTATGGCCAGCCTTTTGTTTGTCACTATGAAGCAATCAATTTCTTGGGTAACATGTGATTTGGTCCAATTATGCTTTCTCCAAGCTCCTTGAATCTATTGGTCGTCATTGGTTAAATTGTATTGCAATCTACAGGCAAGAAACAGAAACTGGAAAGGAAAATTGAACAATCTAATATAGTAAACAAAATGAACCCAGAAGAAATCAGAAAGAAAGAAGGGATGGCAGTAAACCAAACAAACATTATGCATCAAAGGACATTAAACAGGAAAATGCAGTGGAAGGACTAGCATTTAAATAGTACAGTAGCATTTAAATAGCATTTAACAAGGCATTTTCTTAAGTGATAAGGAAGCATGTAGCCCTAATGAATGACTTACAGAAGTCCTATATTGCTGTCCACCAACGAGAACCCTGGACTTGTCCTTGAAAAAACGAATATATTTTCCAGTTTCCACTCAGCCACCGTGAAATTCTGAATTACTTTCCACTCAGGGACAACCACTATAAAATTGTAACCCTTTCCACTCAGCCACCGTGAGGTGTGAATTGCTTTCCACTCAGCGACAGCCACTGTAAAATTGTAACTACACTCAAGCTTCATGCAAAGATACAAATCATGCGATGGGTTTGTATGGGATAAATTGTTCACCCTTGCAGCGTTATATAGGGGAAAAAAACGTCCCCATTTCACTAATTCAAGATTCTAGACCATTCACGTTGCACGTTTTCCCATCTTACTAACCAATTTGGGAGCTAAAACCCCAATTTTCTCATTAACCGCGAAATGGGGAGGTCAAGACTCAAAAACAACATCGAATTCAACCGAAAACCTCGAATCCAGGGCAAAATAACCAACGAAAATGCCCTATGGTCCATGAAAACCTCGAATCCAGGGCGTAATAACCAGTGAAAATGCCCTATGGTCCATAAATCGAGGCGAAAAAACTAACAATCCCCTCTATGAATGAAAACCATGGGCGAACGAACTGCTCACGCCTCCATTAATGAAAATTTACTGGCGAACCCACTACCTTTGGACTCCATTACGGGAATGACGGGGGCGAACAGACCATTTCCTCCATCTTTCACTGGGCTAAATTGCGTTTTCCCTCTCTCGCTGGGTGGGCTATCCGATTTTTCACCATGTGGGGTTTCATAAAATGTGGGCAAATTTCTTAAATTTCAAAAAACCCATTTAATATTAAAAATTCTCCCATGGTTTCTTCATGACCCCTATAATTTCGCCCATGGGCTATAATTCGCCCCTAAAATTTTCTATGATTGAAACACAAACTTGTTTTCTATCTCAACTACAACTATCAAATCATTACGTGTTACAACTGTAAGGGTCGCATACCACGGGAGAGGTTCCCTCAATAGGATTCCATCTAGAAGTTACCAGATTTCTATGTTGAAAAGAGTTATCAAACAAAGAATATCCCCTTATTTGTCCACCCAAGTGGTGTGCAGTTGTGGGTGGGCATTAGCCTCTTGTGCCACGTCTAGGACCTGCAATTCTTATGAAGTACACATTTTTTGAAACATTGTTACTAATGGACATCATAAAGCAGTAAAATATCCAAATCCTGAAAATATATGTACCAACTTACCTAGCTCCATCTGGTCCATAACCAAATCCTTTCCGTCCAAATGTAGGATAAGGGGCATCTAATCCAATTCTACATTTCTTGGAATCAACAAATCTTACATTTAATGGAAGCTGAAAACACTACAAGCATTCATTTTAGATAAGGTTTGTAGATAAAACAATGCTAACGCAATTCAAATTCCAAATTCCATATCAAACAATAAATCCAATTATAACCTCCATCACAAAGGTTCCATTCAGAGCATCAATAGCTTGTGTTGCCATTTCTCTTGATCTGTACTTAACAAATCTGCAATCTGCAAGAGTAAAAGTGAAATTTAAATTCAAGTAGTAGTAATCCAATCTGATATCTAAATGCCCAGGCCTATTTAAATTTCATACCTTTACTCTGTCTTTGCTCATCTCTGATGATAAATACATTTTCCACAAGACCATATGGAGCAAAAATCTGGCAATGGAAATACCAAAGATTGTTTAAAAATTTTAAATCATTTCCACAATGTACTCTTTATTTTTTAGAAGAAACTTTATTCCTTAGTCACCTCTTCAATTTTCTTCTCCGTATCTTGTGGATTAACATTTGAAACAAACAATTTGTTTTCAACTGACCCTAAACAATAAACACAATATCAAAAATCAACATGACAATACTGCACAAGGGTAATTGCAAAATTTCTTCTAGAACATCAAATAGAATTATTCTTTGAATAAGCCACCTACACCCATCAATAACAACCACATTAAAGGAACTAAATAATGAAGAGATAGCCACAAATTTTAGTCCAACTTAAAAAAAATTACTAATCCATTCAATCTCTCCATCAACATATTTGACACTTAGTGGTCATGTACTCTGCATGGAAAAAAGAAAGTATACAACCAACCAATTAATGCATCTGATGTAAAGGAATAAATTTTGCACAAAATTTCTTAAACAAAATAAATAAATGATCATTTTAGATATTTACCCCTGGTAATGTATGTTTATTGTCAAGTGCTTTTATAGCTCTGCCTGCTTCCCCAATAGTTGCATATCTAATAAAACCACATCATGATGCATGGTATAGGCACACATTAAATCACCAAAAACAATCATCTACCTGAACATAATCAACTTCAGTATTATCTTCCTGAACATATTGTTGTTGTTGTTGTATTTGAGGCGGATGTTGAACATATGGCTGAGTTTGTGGCTGCATATGAGCTGAATTAAATCCCTACATAAAATATTCAACAATTTAGACAAACAAGTTCTTCCTTTTGTACAACACATCCAATGCTTATTATCAAATCTATTGACAATTACTTTCCCAAGCAAAGGGGATGCGCTCAATCTAGGAGCGATCATTCTAATATAATTATTATAGTAAGTTTAGTTCAATCATATACCTTTGAATTATAATTCTACCTGTTAAAACTGTCAAATAAGATAAATTGTTCTTGTAAATATTAGGTATAATCATGGTTGGGACAATAATTGTATCCATCTTGTTGATGTTCAACAACAGAATCTTGCATTCGATACATCTGCAATCGAACCCTCTTCATGGCAGTACCTTCAAAGTGCAGTTTCAATCTTTATTTTACATGCAATTATGTCTTGATGTTATAGCCACAAGTTTCTATATGAACCTCTTCACCAGTTCATGGATCATACTACCCCATTAACGAACGCTCTTCACTAGTTCATGGATCATACTACCCCATTAACAAACACTTTGAAGGATTATGCATCCCGAGCAAGCTTTAGCACATAAAACACAATCCAATTTAAACATGACTGACTTGAAAATATAATAGTGCGGGTGTATTGCTCTTTTATGTAACCAAGTAATTGGATTGTTGTTCAATTAGACGTGACATGAAAAGGAATCTATGCAACCCATCATGGATTTTTGTTCAATAATTGGCTCTTTCCCAACCTTTTTTTTAATCCGAAGAATCTAATGTTGTATCCTTTTGCAAAATTTGAAAAAATTTGTCGATCTATTTAATTTGCCAACAAAATGCTACCTTTTAGTGGTTATCCATTCTATCAATGTTGATTAACCATTTATACCCTTGCAAGGTTGCCCTAAAATTAGATATTTCATTTACAACATTTGATTAGTTGACTCTATCATAGCATATCAAGCATCGACATCAAATGTTTTCCCACATTTGATGGGCACAACTGTTAAAAGACAAAGAAGGAAGTATAGATAAGCGAGAGAGAGAGTGTATAAATCATGGAGCCATTTGGTCAACACATAGTGAACTATTCTTTCACCTTTTACAAAGGAATAACGTTTGTTGGCCACTCACAGCGGCATACACCAATTTTTGAATGCTTCCATATCTTCCAAATGGAGGCAAACAATTTGAACACTTGGAGGAAAACAATTTGAACACTAAAATCAAACGCTGATGTGATTCAAAATGAAATTTGACCCAATGGTCTTGATTTTCATGTTATATTAATTGAACACTAGCTAAGATCGAAGGCTGATGTGATTCAAAATGAAGTTTTCCCATACCTACCTAACGGTCTTGATTTTCACGTGATATTAAATGAAGCTACAAGTATTTGCTAAACGTATTGGTTTTGATTTTATTTTCATGTGATATGAAATGAAGTTACAAGTATTCGCTACAAATGACTTTGGCAATTTTAATGATTTTCATTCACACAACAACAATAGGATCCATAGGGATAAACATATTGGTTTTGATTTTTTTTCATGTGTTATGAAATGAAGTTACAAGTATTTGCTACAAATGAGTTTGCGATGATTTTCATTCACACAACAACAATAGGATCCATATTATCAACTCATTGGAGGAAAGTGGCCAACACAAAACATTCATAACACAACATCATCTAAATAATGGGAAGTCCCATGTGATGTAACACTTTTCAAGAACTATTGAAATATTTTTTCTTCTATTTCACATCCTTTTCCATGAGCTCCTCCTAATACTTCTCCTCTCTTTGGATTGAATAACTTAAAAGTTACATAGGTTTATAATAACTCTAGTTTTTTCTAATATATATCTTTATTTGGACATGTTTTTTACTAGTGGGTTGCTTGTGCTTGTGATTGCAGTTGGGGCCAGATGCAAAGGATTATGTTTTGAAGATTGGAAGATGGCTTCACTCATTAGAAATACTACCAGATTAGGGATAAGGTACTTGTTGCATCGTGATAAGAGCAAGTTTTTATAATTTATTATTATTATTTCCAAGGAAAAACACGTGAGGAAAGCAAAGGGATGCTTCTCCACATTCATGGATAATATTTACGAGTAAACTGGTCAACATTGCACCTAACCCAAGGGGATTCAAACTAGGAACCCACTAGCACGGGACTTGATAAATTCCCATCAACGTTGGCGCTAACCATTTGAGCTAACCCATTGGTCTAATATCTTATTATTATGGGTATGTTTATTTACGTTTTTCCTAGACAATGTTTTCTTCAAAATGGAATTCAAGTATGGTATATAGAATTTTCATTAACAAGGTTATGGTTAAGTTCTTATTATGTATGTATGTATTGATTATTTGGTTTTCTTCCATCCTTTTTGTGCGTGCTAGAGTTTGGCAAGCATTCGCACCTCACCATATATAACCTAAAATATATACCTACAGAGCCCATCCATCCAAAGTGCATCCCGTACCATCATCATGATACCTGTAAATTGTGCATCCCGCTATTTGTCATCTGGCACTAGGTATTATAATGTATGCTTCCTCAAAATATGTTTCCAGAGTCTTTGACAATTGATAGTGATCCAAGTCTTCGAACATAGTAAAGTTGGTATACAGATCAAAGAGTAAAATATTGTGAGATAAAAAGAACCAAGAATTCATCAATGAACCTAGAAGTACACAGAGGGGTAAGTCTAGTACGAGGGGAAGGGGAGGATCAGTTGCTCATTCCCCCAGAACTACATCCACTTCCCCCAAGAAAACCTTTTCATTGTCTGGCAAGAGCAATGGCTTCAAGAAGTAGGTAGAAGTGGTACTGGTGGCGATGGAGGAGAGGAGCCTCATAGATATAAATAGGAAATTGGATATATGGTTACATCACTTCCCAAGAGTAAGAGATTTGAAAATAGTGGAAACTGGGAGGAAGCTGAGACACTCGAGGACACCATAAAAGATATGGAGTTGATGATGCAGATAAACTGCTGCCAGAATGGGCGCTAGTGCAGATGACCAAGAGAAAATTGATAGTTGAGGAGGTATCCTGATGTAAGTTGACTGTGTTTGAAGATGATTTTGTTACTTTGCATTGTGCTAAGTATGACAAGGATTCCAGGAAGCTGTAGATAGGTAAATTTAAGACGAAAGACAATCAAATTCTAGAAAATGTGAGCACTGAAGTAGATATTTAAGGACTGATACCTTCTAGGGTTTTGAAGATACATCAAGCGACTGGAGATGCATTGGTTCACTCTGTTACTGAAAAACAATTGCAAAATATCAACCCTTTTCATGAATGTGGTGGTATGGTAGATAGTTAAACCTGTAATTTGCAAGGGTACCAGCAGCAGTTATCTCACAGGGTTGACACACCTTAATGTGATGGGATTCCACTAAGCATCAATCAGTTTAGTAGTTTAGAGGGATAGAGATAGCCCATTGTGCACGAGGGGGAGGAGGAACCTCTTTTCCTCTTGTAGGGAATCCCTGCAACACAATATTGTCGTCTTCTTCCAATAAATTATACGTGCCATTTAGTTGTAGGATTGTTTAGTGAGATGTATGATTATTCCAAATTTCTCAAGGAGGACTCAAGAATGTCGAGTCTTTGCCTTGTAGGAGGAATACCCTAGTTTATCTGTGACTGAGGGGCCGACTGATAAGCCACTTTGAGCTACTTGAATTAAGAAAAAGACCTCTAAGTTTAAATATTAAATGCATAAAATTGCTGAGTTGGAAGCTGCTCTGAATCTAGAGCCACCGTTAACACCACCTTTTGCTATTAAAGGACTTGATAACCACCTTGAGGAGACACCGGAAGGATCCTCAAAGGCAATTATTGATTGGAGTTATAAATAATGTTGCCAATAATATTGAGGAAATAATGGCTTTATTGTTTGAGCTATGGGATAATTTTTATAGGGATGCTCTATCTACTGCAAGGATCTGCTCATAAAAGGTATCCTTCAATACAAAGTTGCAAAGGGACAATACTTTCGATGAGAGTTTTGTTTTCACTTTCATCAAGAAACTCACTTATATGAGCGAGCAAAAGAGGTAGAAAAAAAATCCTTCCATTCAATTACAGATTAAAATAGATTCGAGGAGGATGGGACAGTAGGATCGACATACTCCAACAAATAAATACTACTTGTGATAGCTTAGAGGATAGAATAAGTTCATTGTTTCTGAAGACAATTGAGGCTTTTAAGGAGCCCACCATTGTCAAAATTGAGAAATTAATTTCAAGGGAGGAAGTGGTTGGTGGATTTTATTACTAATAATTTAGAACATCTCACTGCTGCTCGTTAACAAAGATCCAAGTTAAGTGAAATTAAATTTATAAAATCTAAAGCATTGTCTCCTAACTGATTTCATCCATATCGGAAAGGGTCTTCTGCAGACAATATCTCGATTCAAGGACCGAACCCAAGCCAATACTAGTTTGATAAAGCAGATAAAAGGAAAAGCTATGAGTTAATGTACAAACTTGGACAAACCCAAATCTATGAAATGTAGGCGAATTTTTACAGAAAAGAACAACAAAACAATATTTGACTTGCGGTATTTTTAAGAACCCTATTTTGCAATTTTCACAATAGGGTTTTAAAAACTAGTCGCCGTTGTTTTAGAGGAATGAAACCAACATTAAGGATGAACAAACAAGGCCACTATGGATATACAATGTGCATGCATGCGTCCTTGTTTTTTAGAATTATTGAATGAAAGTTTTGGTTTCCTACCTGTCCATTGTTAGAAAAGCAGTTATGCAAGTAATTTTCATCCATCCAATACCGTAAATATCCAACCCATGGCATCTTAATCTCATCGATGGACTGATGTTGACCATGGAATGGTTGTTGCTGCATCTGCATGGGCACCTGTTGCTACATCGCCATTCATTGTTGTTGATGTGGGTGGTCCAACGCCCAGGTCACTGCATCATCATCTTCAAAAGCCTGCTTTATAATGAACAAAATCCCCAATATTTGATACATGGAAAGGTCTGCCTGCTTTATAATGCATGGAAGCCCCAATATTTGATAGATTTTGTAAATTCGAAGGTTGAAAATAAAAATCAAATGGAGTAACTCTTCGCTTTAGATATAAGCGATCAAATCATATGATAGCAGAAAGAACATACCTGTGTGGTGTGTGATGGCCATCCAATTGAGGCCCTCTTCCCATCTCTAATGACATGCTTATTTTGATTGAAAACGCAATTTAGATTAATTAATTCTTTTCGTTTATTTTCTCTTTTTTCTTCTCAATTTCTTTTTTAAGTTTATTCATTTTCTGTTTCTTTTTTTCCCTATTTTATGCTTATTTTATTTATTTTCCCTCTTTTAATTATTTATATTTTTGTTTTTTTTAATTTATTAATATTAATATAGTAAATATAATAACTATACTAATTATATTATATTATATTAATATTACATAGTATATTATAAATTTACTATAATATTATATATTAACTTGTATATATCATTAAACTATAAACTATGTATTAACTTATATATAATATACGCAGAGGAGGAATGATATATATATTATAAAAATGGAGGATATTGGCGATTTTTCGTAGAGGAGGGACCTAGGGTATTTTAGAACTTTCTGAACTCAAGTCTGAGGAGAACCATGACGAATGGATGCATACAGAGAATTAATAGAGGTTGTGAAATTGACAATTTCTAGCTAACATAACGCAAAATACATGAACTTGTCGAAACTTTAATAGACTGTCGAGAGGGTCAAAGGACGATGGTTTTGTTCAAACAAAATATGAATGTAATCTGTACGATGAGATGAACACAATGAAACCAACTTCACGACAGGATGCTACTTAGAGGGGAAGACGACAAATATCCAAGACTCAACTCAACCACACTAGAATGATGTACATGATGCAACTTGGAGGATTTGTCGAAGGGATAATGTTACAGAAGCAAAAATGGTGAAATCAGATATGGACATGATAATCGCATTGAACTTTATGTGATGGTATAGATGGAATTATCTTGCAAAAAAGTTCAGTAGGTTCACCTATCATGTTATGCTCTGACACTTGGGAATCATGTCGATGTTGAGCATCAACACTATACTGCCATGTCAATGGAGCAGGCTAAATACCAAGGAACATTCTTCCCTTTCTGGTCATTAATGCAAACTAATTAGTCATTGCAAACTAATTAGGCCTATTACGTCAATTACAATATTGACATATCTAGAGACGTATAGAAACATGTTATATATAATTATAAAATCTTATATTATATTATATAGACACTCTTAATTTGCATGTCACACGTATAATAAAATATCCGATTTAGGACATCTTATATAATTATTAACTTAGACTATACTCTAGTCATATTTTTATCCCATGACTAAATTAGTCATTTATTGTAGTCAATTTTATTTCTAATCACTTAAAATTGCTCAAATTTGGCCATATTTCACTTAAAAATACTATGTTGATCAACGTTTTTGGCGATTTAGTCATTTATTTCACATGGTGACCAACATTTTTGGTTGCTTGGTCATTTATCACCCATTTTTGTACTAGTGCAGTATTAACGTAATTTTCAAGAATTTTTACTTTCTTTAACATATTAGCCTTTACTTAATCTTTATCTTCAGTTATGCATCTATAAATAAAACATCCATCCATATATGCATCATGACAAAGAACACATAACACACAGGATTTTTTACGTGGAAACCCATATGGGAGAAAACCACAGAATTCTTCTTTATAATGAGAAAGAATATATTCAAGGAAGCACCAACTTCCTGTGTTTACCAACACCAACTGGAAGGAGGCACCAACCCCCTGGTTTTACAGGCTCCAACCTGAAGGAAGCACCAACTCCCTGTGTTTCTCCAGCACCAATTGGAAGGAGTCTATGACTCGCTCTCTCCTTGCGGTTTTACATGCACCGACCTGAAGGAAGCTCCAACTCCTTGTCTCCTTGCCCCATCCTTCCGCCCATATGTCCAAAGAATGATTCTATCTTTTTGAACTTCAACTCTGCGCACTCTTTTGATCTTCTGATATTAATTTTGCAGTGCACTACCTTCATATGTAGTTGATTCTCTGTTACTGAGCTGCATACACCACTTGAATTTTCATTCCACTCAATTCACACTTATGTTGATGTCTTCATGCACTGTGTGCTCATTGATACTGCAGTTTGCACTCATGTATGCTCTATCAATGCTATTGCGCAATTGCTATCACTAACTGATACTATGCTTTCAATTGATAGTTTGTTGTTATGAAATAATGCACTAGTAACAGATGGAATTGCACACTTGCTGATGTGTCCGTTCTAGTTAAGTGCCATAGTCTTCTACACAATCCGCGGCATGTCATTCCCCAATTGATTCGTCCTTTCGGTTCAATGCACTTGTCTCAGATCATCATCATCATGACGCGCTTGCTAGATCCTACTACTGCTCTGTCATCGCACATCCGATGGACTTTTCAACTTTGCATGCTTCACTTCTGCTTATATGCATCAGCTAGAAATCTGCGCATCACCTGATATACTTTGGTTCTATCTTTGCACTTATGTATTACAATGTTTGTGACTATCATCGTGTTGACTGTTATGCTGCCATTGAAAATATCTTGCACTTGCACATACTTCAGTATTCCTTCCTTTCAGTACTTGCGCATCCATCACAGATCTTAAGCATCATTCTGCGCACCATCAATACTTCATTTTACTGCATGGGTGCACTCATCTCCTTGCTAGATCATTATGTTCTGTCCTCGATCCCTTTGATGCCCCGAATATCAAACTTCCACTTGAAGCTCTTATGCTCTCACCATCAAGCTTACTTCAAATATCCAACTTGCATCTCTATTTATACAAGTCTTGCACGAATAGTATGTCCACAAGTTGGTTTTGGCATCCCTTCTTCCATACTTCATGTATTGTGCAATTGCCACATGTCATCTTTTGCGCTACTAATGTGTCATCCTTGGTCTGTCATGCACCTGCATGGTCCACAACTTAGTGGGAATTTACACCTTGGTGTTGTACCCTTGCACTCTTGATGTACCATTGCTTTGCGGTATTTGCACTTCCTTGTTCTTCAACTTGGTGAGTCTTCGACCCTTGCTATACAATCCCTTGTGGGTACTACGCATTTGATGTATGAATGCTTTGCGAAATCTACGCATACACCAACATCTGCTTGGTGGGACTTTGACCCTTGCCTCGTCATCACTTGTGGGACTTTCACACCTATTGTACCATCGGCTGTGGAATATTCTCATAGACTGACTTCAACCATTGTACTCTTCTAGGAATATGTGCACTCTTTACTATCTGAAAGCATCTTTTAATTGGCTAAGCTTGCGCGCTTTCGGGACTGTCCAACCATAATTTGTTTGCGAACTCTTGATCTTTTACCAAGAAATGATTGTGTATTCTAGAGTCCACTTTCAACATACTTACACACTTGTACCATTTGATCAACCAACTCCTTGGATTCTTGTGCACATGTACTATTGTCCAACTAGTTCTTTGACTGCTACCTTGAAAGAGTATGACTTGGTGGAATTAATATCTGCGCAGGCACCATAGATAGTAGGATACATTACTTATGTGCTTTTTTGACCCGGATCTACATGATATACCTTCCTTATGTATTTATTCAAACTCATCAGACACTATGTATCCTTGGAAACACATCTTCAGATTGGATGCAACTTCTAGATATACTTATTCATAGTGGCATCCATATATGTCACCTTCACCATCTTGCACATATACTTCTTCAAAGTGGTTTCCATATACTACTTCAAGCTATTGTAGGAATGATGTATCCACTTTGACGTCAGTTGACATCAATGACTCAGACTGAATCAATTAACATCCTCTTTAACATAGTTGACATCAATGAAAACCAAAGCTCAACAATCTATCCCTTCGGCATTGATGTCAACACCTTACGAAGTTGTGCATGATTTTATTTGTATTGTATTCTTCATCTATACTTTGAAACAATGCTCCCCCTGAGTTCTTTGGGCTTTAGGCTACTACACTTTCTGCTATCAGTACTTTTGCTACTTTTGCTTGTTGTTACTTTTGCGCAAACCATATGTTCAGTGATCTTCATTCCATTACACTCTTTTACTTCTGTTGTATTTCTATACTTTGTCTGCCGCATCTCTGTGTTGTTCCTGCTTCATGTGTGCTATTCCTTTTGATGATTTGTTTCACGCTCTTTCACATCTACTCCAGCTTCATGTATTATACTTCAGTTGTTATGTTAGGTTCATGTATTTCTCCCCCTTTCATGCTTTATCTTGTCAGCTTCATGCCATATGTACAATTAATTTGCACTCAGTTTCAACTTTTCTCTTTAGTTGTTTCTGCTCCATGCATTTCTCTAGCTGTTCCGCTGTCCTGTCAGATTCAACTCAGCTTCATGCTTTTCTTCCCCTTTGACATCAATGGAAAAGAGGTGCCAATACTTGCGCAATGTAGGTTCTTCTCTTACTTGGTTTTGCATTGGAATCTACCTCAACTGTTTTTGCAGGGATGACTCCCCCTGTCTTCATGCTTCAATTATTCGCTGAAATTTTATATTGATATATTTTCATAATTATCTTTGATTTCCTTCTTGATACAGGTGTTACATTATTCTTGATCTCATGTTTCTGTCACAACACTTCATTATTCTTTGCGCAGTGAGCCATGCGCAATGCCAATTCTTTTCGGATTTATGCCTCTTTATTTTGAGTTCTCATTATGTTGAGGATTGAGAACCACGCCCAGTTTTTCCCTGAGATATTCAAAAGTAATTCATGGAAGAAGCTTTGTAAATATATCCGTGATGTGTTCCTTAGTATCAACATATTCCATTTTGACAACATTATCAACTAGTTGTTCTCTCACCAAATGATACTTGATAGGGATGTGCTTAGTTTTGTAGTGCATAACAAGATTCTTGGAGATACTGACTGCACTAGTGTTGTTGCATAGTATTTGTATTGAATGATCTATGTTTACTTGCAGATATTTCAAACTTTGTTTCGTCCACAATACTTGTGAACAACAAGCGACGACTGTAATATATTTAGCTTATGTTGTGGATAAATCAACTGATGGTTGTTTTTTGTTGATCCATGACACAAGACATTTTCCTAAGAAAAACACAACACCACTAGTACTTCTCATGTGATCAATACTTCCTGCCCAGTCTGCATCGGTGTACGCTACTAAATCTAGATTTTTGCTTCGTGGATACCAGGGGCCAAAGATACATGGTCCCTTTCAAATACACAAAAATTCTCTTGACTGCTTGAACATGTGTTTCCTTGGGTGCTGCCTGAAATATTGCAACAAGTCCAACAACTTGCATGATATATGGTCTTGAAGCAATTACATATAGTAGATTGTCGATCATAGCTCTGTAAAACCTCTGATCAACTTCCTCAGCCCCATCTTCTTTACTCAATTTGCACCCTATGACCATAGGGGTACATAATGGATTAAAATCTTCCATGTTGAATCTCTTTAGCATTTCCTTTACCTACTTGGATTGAGAGATGAAGATACCATCATTTAACTGAGAAATTTGTAACCCCAGGAAAAAGGACAATTCCCCGAGCATGGACATTTCAAACTCCTTTTGCATGGTTTTTGAAAATTGCTAACTCATTTTGTCATTATTGCTTCCAAACATGATATCATCAACATATACTTCCATGACTATCATCTTTTCATTCTAAATTTTGATGTAGAGATTGATGTCTACACTGCCCCTTCTAAAACCTTGATGTTGCAAGTACTTGTCCAACCTTGAATACCAGTCCCTCAGATCTTGTCTAAGTCCATAGAGAGATTTCTTTAGTTTGAAAACATAATCTTTGTTGCCTGAGAGTGAAAAAATATCTGGCTGTTCAATATATACTTCTTTTTCAAGATCTCCATTCAAAAATGTTGATTTTACATCCATCTGATATACTTCGACATTTTCTACGCATGCATAGGCCAGGAATATCCTGATTGCTTCCATTCGCTCCACAGGGGAAATTTTTTCCTCAAAGTGTATTCCCTCGATTTGTGCATATCCTTTGCAAACCAGTCTCGCCTTATTTTTGACAACTTGTCCTTCTTCGTTAAGTTTGTTTCTGAATACCCACTTTGTTCCTTTAACATTCTTATTCTTGGGACTTGGAACATGTTCCCATGTTTCATTCTTTTTTATTTGGTCCAGTTCCCCATTCATAGACTTCATCCAACCTTTATCTGATTTGGCTTATTCAAATCCATTTGCTTCTATTTGATATAGTAGTGAAAAATGCTCTTCCTTAGTTGGATTGCTCAACCTCCTTCTAGTTTTACACCGGTATCTTTGTCTCCGATAATCAAATTCTCTGAATGATTTTTATGGACATATCTGGAGGGGCCCCTTGTGCCTGGTATTCCTTCTTCTAATCCGCACTGATATACTTCCTCCCGTGGAACCTCTGTATCTTGATTTTCTTCATATGACTGTTCTAGTAAGGGTAAATCATCATCTTCTTCAATTCTTCTATGAATTAGTACTTCATCGAATTTCACTTCAGGACTTTCAACTATCTTTTTGATTCGCAAATTATAACATTGTAGCTTTACTTTTGCAGGAATAAACAAGGAAGATCCATTCATCTGATCTAGAATAAAATTTTCCAAGAGTGCCATAATTTCTTTTGATCAAGCATTTGCTTCCAAATATTCTGAAATGTTTAACTGTAGTTGGCCTTCCTTTCCAGAGTTCATATGGTGTTGAACAATTGTTCGTTCTGATCAAACATCTGTTGAGAATGTGGAAAGCTGCATGAATGGCATGTGCCCAAAACATATATGATAGCTTTGATTTGTTTAACATTGTCCTAGCCATCTCTTGAACAATTCTGTTTTTTCTTTCTGCCACCCCATTTTGTTGTGGTGTTCTGGCTGCTAAAAACTGTCTTCTAATTCCATGTTTGTCACGGTAGTCATCAAACTTGTTTGATGTATATTCTCGTCCATTATCAATCCTCAAGGAATTTATTCTTAAATCGGTTCCATTATCAACCACCTCTTTAAAAGTTTTGAAACATTCATATGTTTCTAATTTTTCCTTAATAAAGAAAAACCATGCCATTCGAGTGAAATCATCAATGAATAGAAGGAAGTATTCCTCACCATTCATTCCTCTGGTTCTCATTGGACTGCATAGATTTGAATGAACCAATTCCAAGGGTCTTGAGGTGGTGTACTCTTTTGTTGGGTACTTAATCCTTGTTTGTTTCCCATGTAGACAATGTTTGCAGAATGAGTTTGACGCCTTAGTAATTCTTGGAATGTCTCTTACTACATGTTTCCTACTAATCCTGACCACATTGTCAAAATTGATGTGTCCTAATATTCTATGCTAAATCCAAATTTCATTGGTTTGTCCCATCCAACATTTTTCTTCTCTTTCCTCATCCAGAATGTAGAGATTGTCAGGAGTTCTGGAGGCTGTTGCCACAATTCTACCTATATCATTGTTTTTTATTCTGCATTTTCCTGAGTCAAAAGTGAGAGTGTGTCCTTGGTCGCACATTTGAATAACACTTAAAATATTATGTATCATGTTCTCAACTAGCAAAAAAATTTCTGCCTTGTTACTTTTGTTTCTTAGGCTTGCCAAGCCCTTAGCTAAAATTTTGGCTGAGCCATTATCCCCAAAGTAGACGTTGCCTCCCTTGTCTTCTCTAAACTTCATAATTGTGTTTTTGTCTCCTTTCATATGCTTGGAACATCCGTTGTCTATATACCATTTCCCCCTTTTACTCTATGCATGTAAGGCTAGGCTTCATGCTTCCCTTTGAACTTGATCCTTCTGATATCCAGTTGTCTTGGTGAATTGCGCAGGTTGCTTCTGTTTTTCACAATCTTGAGTATCATGTTCCAAGGTTTCACAACATTTGTCTTCTGATCTTAAAATACTGAAGGGATTGGGGTCTTCATTCAAGACTTCAGGCAGTTTTTTTAGGATGACTCGTTTAGGATTCATCTGATTGCATAAACCATTCTTCCTGACAGTAATAGAAATTTCCCAAGAAAATATTTTGGTACATGATAGGATAAAAACTTAGAGGCTACGCATGCTTGTTTTCTGAAAGATTTGGTCTTCTATGTTCTCTCTCAAATTTCTAGTCTGTTCTTGATAGTGGAGTCTTGAGAGAATCAACATAGCTTCTAACGAAATATGGTTCTTCGTCAAGGTTGTTTCTACATCTTAGTTTTTTCTCTAGCTGAACACTTAATTTTTGGAGCTCACTTCTCAGAGAGACAATCTCGGCTTCCATACTTTCACACTTGTCATCCTTCAATTTCAACTTCCTGGTGGTGTCCGCTTCCAATATTAGAAGAGCTTCCTGCGGGATCTTGTTTTTCTTCCTTGAATTATTTAGTTCGTCCAGAGCACTAACTAGTTCTCCTTCAAAATCCACTTCAGCCATCTGTTCATATTTTGAATCCATGTCTATTGGGTTCTACGCAAGAATCTGTCTTCCAGATGTTAATCTATTTCTGAAGAAACCGGATCCAATACCAATTTTTGGAATCTATTTAATACTAAGAGGGGGGGTGAATCAATATTAGCGCAATTATCATCAATTTTTATCTACTTTAATAGATTAGACTTTACTTAATCTTTATCTTAATTTATGCATTTATAAATAAAACATTAATCCATATATGCACCGACCCCCTGGTTTTAGAGGCTCCAACCTGAAGGAAGCACCAACTCCCTGTGTTTCTCCAGCACCAAATGGAAGGAGGATACAACCCCCAGTCTCCTTGCGGTTTTATAGAGATCGACCTAAAGGAAGATACAAATCCCTGTCTGCTTGCCCCATCCTGCCACCTTGATGTCCAAAGAATGATTCTATATATCTTTCTGAACTTAAACTCCGCGCACTCTTCTGATCTTTTGATATTAGTTTTGCAGTGCGCTACCTTCGTATGTAGTCGATTCTTTGTTACTGAGCTACATACACCACTTGACTTCTCATTCATGCACTATGTACTCACTGATATTGCAGTCTTTGTTGAGGTATGCTATGTTGATGCTACTGTGCAACTGCTATCACCAACTGATATTGTGCTTTCAATTGATAGTTTGTTTTTTCTGAAATAACGCACTAGTAACAGATGGAATTGTGCAATTAATGATGTGTATGTTTTGATTAAGTGCCACAGTCTTCTAGACAATCTATGACATGTCGTGCCTCAATTGATTTGTCCTTTCGATTCAATGCACTTGTATCAGATCATCATCATCATCACACACTTGTTGGATCCTGATGTTGCTCTTTCGTCGCGCATCAGATGGACTTCTCAACTTCGCACACTTCACTTCTGGTTATATGCATCATCTAGACATCTACGCATCACCTGATATACTTTAGTTCTATCTTTTCTCTTATGTCTTACAATGTCTGTGACTATCAGCTTGTTGATTGTTGTGCTGCCATTCAAAACATTATGCACTTGCACATACTGCAATATTTATGCCTTTCAATACTTGCGCATTCGTCATAGATCTTCAACATCATTGTGCACAGTATCAATACTTCATTCTGCTGCATGTGTGCAGTCTGCTCCTCGCTAGATCATTATGTTCTGTCCTCGAACCCTTTGATGCCGCGAATATAAAACTTCCACTTGAAGCTCTTAGGCTCTCGCCATCAATATTAATTCAAATCTCCAACTTGCATCTCTATTTATACAAGTCCTGCATGGGTAATATGTCCACAAGTTGGTTGTGGCATCCCTTCTTCCATACTTCACAGATTGTGCAATTGCCACATGTCATCTTCTGCGCTACTAATGTGTCATCCTTGGTGTGTCATGTTCCTGCATGGTCCACAACTTAGTGGGAATTTACACCTTGGTGGTGTACCCTTGCACTATTGATTTACCATTGCTTTGCTATATTTGCGCTTCCTTGTTCTTCAACTTGGTGAGTCTTCAACCCTTTTTATACAATCCGTCATGGGTACCGCACATTTGATGTATGAATGCTTTGGGGAATCTACGCACACCAACTTCTACTTGGTGGGACTTTGACTCTTGCCTCGTCATCACTTGTGGGACTTGCACACCTATTGTACCATTGGCTATGGAATATGCTCATATACTAACCTCAACAACTGCACACTTCTAGGAATTTGTGCGCCCTTTACTATCTGAAAGCATATTTTAATTGGCTAGGCTTGCGTGCTTTCAGGACTGTCCAACCATAAGCTATTTGCGAACTCTCGATCTTTTACCAAGCAATGCCTGCGTATTCCAGAGTTTGATTTCAACATGCTTACACACTTGTACCATTTGCTCAAACAACTCCTTGGCTGCTTGTGCACATGTACCATTGTCCAACCAATTCTTTGATTGCTATCTTGAAAGAGTATGACTTGGTGGAATTGATATCTTCGCAGGCATCACGCATTGTAGGATACATTACTTATGTGCTTCTTTGAATTGTATCTTCATGATATACCTTCCTTATGTATTTATTCAAATTCATCATACACTATGTATCCTTGGACACACATATTCAGATTGGATGCAACTTCTATATATACTTCTTAACACTGGCATCCATATTTGTCACCTTCACCATCTTGCACATATACTTCTTCAAAGTGGTTTCCATATACTTCTTCAAGCTACTATAGGAACATTGTATCCACTTTGACATTAGTTGACATCAATGACTCAGACCAAATCAGTTGACATCCTCTTTGAACCACTTATACTATGAAACGAGAACTCGACACAGTTCTCGTTTTTCTCTCTCCTAATTTTAGTAGCTATTTTTACCTCCGTTTCAAAAAGGGTTGATACCAGTATCACACATTTTCATTTTGAGGCATTTTTTTGGGCCTTTGACACATCTTTATTGTAAAGTATTTTTAATTTCTATTTTCAAGTGTGTTTTTTAGAAATTTAACAAAAAACATACATTTAAAAGCTAGCTATAATGAAAAACACATACATTTTCAACATTTATCTTAAAATTTAATCATAAATAATATATTTTTATGGAAAAAATAGTAAACAAATCGAGAAAAAGAAGACATTTAAACCCATTTTTAACAGATTTTTAGTCATTTTGTATAAAAATGATACTATTTCACATTATTTTTCATAATATTTAACCTCCTAACCAATTATTATTAAAATTTAAAAAGAAAATATTTAAAAAAATTACATTGCCCCCTTCTACCCTAACCCTATCCCTACTCCCCCACAAACTATTACAAAAGTTAAAAAAATAATTATAATGCGTCCCTTCTACCCTAACCCCCTAAAAAACTATTAATAATTTTTTTTAAAAATTACATTTAAAAAAATAATTACATATCCTACCCTAACCCCTCAACCAACCATTAATAAACATTTAAAAAAACAAAGTACATTTTCTAACGCCCTAGCCCCCTACATTACCCCCTACCTTAGCCCCCTGAAAATTACATTTCCTAATGCCCTACCCACTAGGTTAACCCCCTAATGTTACCCCATTACTCTTCACACATCGTTTTAATTAAAAAAAATTAAAACCCAGCTTAAAAAAATTAAAAAATTAAAATAAAAACTTAAACTTAAAAAATAAAAAATAAACCTAAACTTTACAAAAGAAAATAACAAAAAATAAACTTGACTTTACAAATTAAAAAAAAAAAAGACTTTACAAAAAATAAATTTTAAAACAAATTAAAAATTTTAAAAAATACTTTAAAAAAAAAAAATTTAAACAAATTAAAAATTAAAAAAAAAACTTAAAAAAAAAATTAAAAACTCAAAAAAAAAAAAATTTAAAAACAAATTAAAAATTAAAAAAAAAACTTATAAAAAAAAAAATTACAAATTTAAAAAAAAAAAAATTTAAAAACAAATTAAAAATTAAAAACAAAAACTTTAAAAAAAAAATTACAAATTTAAAAAAAAAAAAATTTAAAAACAAATTAAAAATTAAAAACAAAAACTTAAAAAAAAAAAAATTAAAATTAAAAAAAAAAAAAAATTTAAAAAAAAACTTTAAAAAAAAAATTAAAAATTTAAAAAAAAACCGTTGGGCGCCCAAAGGGCCGCCCCGCGGTGGCAGCTCGATGCCGGGCATCGAGCTGCCACCGCGGGGCGGCCCTTTGGGCGCCCAACGGGGCGGAGGCAGCGTCCGCCGCCCACTTTTGGGCGGGCGGAGGCAGCATCCGCCCCCCGCCCAAAAAGTGGGCGGGGGGCGGATGCTGCCACCGCCCCGTTGGGCGCCCAAAGGGCCGCCCCGCAGTGGCAGCTCGATGCCGGGCATCGAGCTGCCACCGCGGGGCGGCCCTTTGGGCGCCCAACGGGGCGGAGGCAGCGTCCGCCGCCCACTTTTGGGCGGGCGGACGCTGCCTCCGCCCCGTTGCGCGCCCAAAGGGCCGCCCCGCGGTGGCAGCTCGATGCCCGGCATCGAGCTGCCCCCGTGGGGCGGCCCTTTGGGCGCCCAATGGGTTTTTTTTTTAATTTTTAATTTTTTTTTTAAAGTTTTTTTTTAAATTTTTAATTTTTTTTTTAATTTTTTTTTTTTTAATTTTTAATTGTTTTTTTTTAATTTTTAATTGTTTTTTTTAATTTTTTTTTAAAATTTTTAATTTGTTTTAAAAAAAAAAAATTTTTTTAATTTTTAATTTTTTTTTTTAAAGTTTTTTTTAAAATTTTTAATTTGTTTTTAAATTTTTTTTTTTTTTTAATTTTTAATTTTTTTTTTTTAAGTTTTTTGTAAAATTTTTAATCTGTTTTTAAATTTTATTTTTTTTTTAATTTTTAATTTTTTTTTTTTTTAATTTTTAATTTGTTTTAAAAAAATTATCGGGGGTTAAGGTAGGAGGGGCCCATTATAATTTTTTTTTTTAACTTTTGTAATAGTTTGTTGGGGGTTAGGGTTAGGAATTTATTTGTTGAAAACATAAAATTTCAATTTAGGGGTTGATTTTAAGGCTTTCGTAAATAACAGTATGAGATTTTTAAGCCATGGCTATATTTTTAACCCAGAGAAAAAAAACGTTGATACTAGTATCAACACTTTTCGATTTGGGGGTTGTTTTTGGTGTTTTTTATGAAAACATGATACTGGCATCAACACTTTTTGATTTGGGGGTTGTTTTCGGTGTTTTTTATGCAAAAATATGAGTTTTTATGGCTAGAGTTCTCGTTCTTAGTATATAGTTCTCGTTTCATAGTATAAGTGGTTTTTGACATTAGTTGACATCAACGACAACCAAATCTCAACACTCCCATATTGGGAGCATCATAAGATTATATACTTACTATATCCCATATATATATTTAAAAATGTTTCATCTTATTTGTTGAGGCACATATCATTGAAAGAAAGTGACACGTTGGCTGTAAGGACAGATCTTATTTCTTCAAATACTAAAAAGAAGCATTGTCCAAGACAAGAAAATAGAGGAGAGGTTGGCCCCTCTTGGTATTTTAAAAAAGGTGATGTCCCATGGGTTTTGAAGAAATATGATCTTTGTTTGGCAAAGGAAATTATATTGGGTGTGAAGGCACCTTCTTTATATTGGTGTACTCTACGACATTGCTTCACTGTAGATGAACATTTGTCGGGTTTGAAATCACATGACCATCTGAACCTTCTAACAGTACGTATGTCAAAAAAATGTTTTTATTTTTATTTTTTGCCCCAAAAACTAAAAAGAAATTAAAATTTTGTGTTCACTTTGTAGTGACATTATCCTTTGCTCCTACATGAGTGTGTGAACCATTAATTTCCCAAGGAGCCGCGACATGCCATATCTAAACTATCTGCATTTGTACGGTGGATCACATCAAAGGATATTCACATGGCTAGCATTCCATGGTGGCGTCAAGAGATAACTAAGATTGTTTCTATGTTTGAGAAGGAACTATCAACGAGTTTCATGGAATTGCAGGTTCATCCTATAATTCACCTAGTTGATGAGGTTGAATTAGTCGGTGTGGTCTCATGTCGTTGGATGTTCCTCTTAGAGAGGTACATGAAAAAATTGAAGGGATTTGTTCGATAAAGGGAAAAACCCGAGGGGTCTATGGCAGAGGGGTACATAGTATATGAGTCATTCTATTATGCTATGTGAGTACATCAAGCAAATCGATCACACACCAGGTGCAGTGATTTGGGATGATGAACATGATGAGGACAAAAGGGAAGGGGAGCTACTCTAAAAAAACAAAAAATGGTGCATGATAAAGAGTAAGCCACTTATCTTTCATCAAATTTCCATATAGTTGTAACTATTCACAATGAACTTTATAATATATATTTGATCTCATGCGTACTATATGTCGATTTGATTTCATGAATACAACAATGAATTTAGAAATTAATGCCATCAATAAATTCAATCTTTACAATGCGGAGGAAACACAGGCATGGGTTGCATTGTATGAAGAGAAGAAGAGGAAATGAGACATTGACAAGAAAGAATTCAAATGGTTGAATACTAGAAGCATGCCTTATTCTGATCATTTAAAAGATAATATGCCAATTATCTGTCCCAACAGTTCGGTTGCTGACCAAGTCAGAGAGAAATATGGTGCATCTAGTCATTACCCGCATGTTAAGGAGGATGCGCTAAATATAGGGGTCGGGTGCAACGAATTGGTAATAATCTCTTTTTGTACATTTCTAACTTTATTATGCACCTTTGAATCATAACATCTATATTTTATATATTATGATTGGGTTATTAGACATATGACACTGCCATTTGTTCTATTTTTTACAGGTGTAGTTGTTCCCATCTATGTGTGCATATGGGAATCATTTTCGCGTCGAGGATGGACATCTCACACAAGACTGTGGAGTGGAAGTCAAGTTCGACCAATCTAGCCATGCTAGCCACCGAGATCAAAACCTAATAGGGAGAAATTTGGGTTATGTTGGAAAGATACAAGAGACAATTCAAGTGGACTTCATGTATGATTCATGTGTGTGATGCAATAACAATGGGCTTGTGATCAGAAACAAAAAAGGAAGGGATTGAGAGGTTGGAAGGAGGTTATTTTGTAAAAAAGAAGAGCTTATTATGTATATATAGACTTATCATTTTAAGAACTCAATGGGCTGTCAAATCCTTAAAAAAAAGTACATGACCGGGAGAAGACGTAGGTGTGTGGAAGCAATAGATCAAGACAGGAAAGGAACACCAATTTGGAACCTTTGCAAGTGGGCAACCTTCATTATTCAAAACTGCCTCTACTGGATCCCTAGTAATGACAAGCAAATAAAAATCTGGCAAGACAATCTTGGATTAAACTCCCCTGCAAATCATCTGCAAGAACTCTCAGACTTAAAAGATTGGATGACTCAAGAAAACATTCATACCCTGTATGATCTGTCCTCTTGGACAAATCGTGGAAGATGGGATGGGTGGATTGAGCTGGAATTACCTGAAAAACTCAAGTCTGATTACTTTGCTCTCCTCTCCTTGCTCCACGGCTCACTTCCTGTGCACCAAAATTTGAAGGATCGTAGAGGTTGGGGGAACTTGGGATCGTACTCTGTCAAGGAGGGATACCGATTCATGGATGCCCTCAACAATTGTCAAAATAAGGATGCAAAGTGGAGCAAAGTCTGGGGTAAGGATGGGCTCCCGAAAATCAACGCCTTCACTTGGACCCTCGCCCATCGCAAGACGCTAACCGTGGAAAATCTTAGAAAAAGGGGAATAGAAGGACCTGCGAGATGTATTCTTTGCAAGGAAGCAAAAGAAACTATTGAGCACCTCTTTTCGGAGTGCAAATTCTCTCAGGAGGTTTGGCATCAAGCGTTTCAGGATATACAACCCAATCTGATCCTACCAACTAAATAGGACGACCTGTTTGCAAGCTGGAAAGACTATTATCATGGAATGTTTTCAAGAAAACCGGACTTCAGAAGAGCATGGGAAGCCTTCCCCAAATTCATCTATTGGAAGATCTGGATTGGTACGAACAAGGAAATATTTGAAGATAATAGAGCCTCCCCCGATAGAGTTCTTTCATCCACAAAGGCTTTGTGGATAGAAGCCTTGTCTTTGAGGGGAATGAAAAACATTAGCAAAGAACCTCTAACCATAGAGAAAAAAATATGGGATGCTGACTTCTTGATTCCCTCCTCTCATATCTTTTTGGCTCATCCTGCAAAGAGACATAATTACCAGAATTGGCACATAACAATGAGTCCGGAAGACTTCCAGATCTGGAAACAGAGTATTGGTTGCAACACGTTGTACTTTGACGGTGCCTCAAAAGGAAACCCTGGGCTGTGTTGACACAGCGACTGTCGACAAGGGTTCACTCTTTCCTTCTGTAGTTTCTCAATAATCACACCTAATAAGATGGCTTTTTATTCTGGTACTAGGTCCCGCTCTACCTTTGGGGTTCTCTCGCATACATTGATGATTGATTCTTTTAGCTGCTTCCTATCCTATATGGCCTTCTCTTTGTCGACTAATGTTTGGGATTGCTCTTCTTGGAACTGTTATGCCTCTGTCTCACTGATGTGCGCCTGCTGCTTGTACCGCACCATCTGGTCATGCATTCTGGCTTCTCGGTCGCGGATTTATGCACTTGCTGCGGTTTGAATTCTATACAGTGACAACATTGGTAGCATGTTGAAATTTGCATCTATTGAATCGAACTGTCTTATCTCCACATCCATCCCTTCGTTCCCTCTGTACATTGCAATTGGAAAAAATTTAACTAACCTTGGGTTTGTCCCAACCACTACTTCAACCCTGCTTGTCGATGCACTCTGTCGAACTTCCCCATGCGGTACACTGGACTCGACAAATGCGTTGGATAACTTGGTTAGTAGTTGGTTTACCCGATGGAAGTAGTCGGTGGAGTGCTGTGTAACTTTCACACTATTGGTCACTATGACCTATGTCAGTGTTTCCAGCAGCCGATTCACCTGCTCCTCCGAAAGACCACCACTGGTGCTCCCTGCACCCCAGTCCATCCTCCATTTTGTCCTTCGTTCCTCGTTTTATGCATCTAGGTCAGAATCTGTCTGGGTGGGTACTGTTGAGGCTCCATCATGGCTGGACCCCTCCGACTGCTCTTTCTCAGGGTGTCTTTTCCTGCACCTTCCGACTGACTGAGCCTTTGTCCTCCTAGGCTGGGTTCAGTCAAGTTGTTGCCTTCCCATTCTTTATGTTCGACATGTCCTTCTCATCAGTTGGGACTTTCCATTCTTCGGGCCATCTGTCGATGATGGTGTCTAGATCTACCTCGGTGAGCTTGTACTGCGTTGGCAGCCACTGCTTTGACTTATCCACTCGGGATTGAAGAAAAATTGTCTGGGGCTCAACCGATAGCCTTGCTATCAGCCGATACTTCGTTGCTGCTTGTTATGGTATTCGTGGTATCATTTGCGCATCTATCCGCATCCTTTCCAAAAACACGTAAAATTGTAGAATGTTATCTGTCTACCGCTCTTTATCGGTTGTTTCCCATAAGTTCTGGTATCGTGCTCCTTTGCATACCTGGGATTCTTCTGTGTCCACACCCTGATAGTGGTCAGGCTCCCTCCAATCGGCTAATGCGACTAGTATTAGGAGCCATGAGTATGTAAATGCCTTCCCGTACTCCTGCGCATCGTATGCATCTTCTTCCAATTGGTGCAGCAGGAACTTTGACCAGTTCAGCCTCTGCCCTCTGGCACATAGTTTTGCGGCAGTGATGATTCCTGAATTACATTCCTTGGGCCTGTTCTTCCACGTTACCTTAACTGCTAGTATCTTCGGTCCAACCCTGACTGCCTGGTTCTTGATTGTGTGGATTAGGTATCCTCTTGAATTCTTCTCCATGTCATACTTCGTCCTTAAGCTCTCTGCGAGCTTCTTGTCATTATCCTTCTCCTAGAAAAATTGGGAAGGGACATCTCCGTCTTTAGGCAACCCGGTGATTCTTGCGATCAAATCAACTATGACTGGAATCTTCTCGTGTAGCCATAGATACCCACCACGAAAACACACCAGCAATTGCTTGACGCATGCATTGACTAGTGCAAACCTTCCGAAGTGCGGTATCTGGGTGAGGCCTAACAGCCCCGACCGCTCCAATCCCAATGTCCATCCTGCAGGTTACTTTGTGATTGGGCCTCCTTCATGTTGGACATCAACATAGCCTTCTATGCTTTCTGGGAAATTCGCAAGGTCGTGGTCGGTATACTGTAGTTTTTGGAATTTTGCCACCATGTCCCTGACTTGAGGAACTCCTTGCGATACCGAGGGCATCATGATCGTATACTTCTCATTCTTGTTTATCCACATTGTTGGTGCCCCTTTCTGGCGTGGCGGAACATACCCTGATATCTTTGGGCCATAATGTCCTTGTAGTACTTCAGCGCCTGAAGTTACTGAGTCTTTTTCAGCAAACCGTGTTGAGGCCCGGGTCTGTTTCTTCGGCGCGCGGCCAGTGTCTGGAGATCGATTTGCACTACTCTTCTTTTTGAGTGGTATTCCAGACATAACTTCAAGCTACTCCTCCGTAACTGGTGCGGGTTCGGGTCGTCGAGTACTTTCGCTCGAAATGTAAACTGCCATGCACTTCTCCGCGGATTCTTGCTTAATACCTAATGCGTCGAGCTGCTCCCCTGCCTCATTTTTATAGTGGTGAATTACCGCATCCGTCCGATCTTGGACAATAATGGCCAAATCCAACACCTATTCCCCAAATCCATCGCGTGCGTCGGGCATTAATTGTGCCGGTTTTTCGTTTTCGCCGCCGGTCGTTGTGGTTTAACTGCTTCATTTATGGTCGGATTGGACCGTTCCGTATAGTGGCAGCTTCCGACTCATTGAAGCGTACCGCACCTAGGTTTAGTATGCAATCGGTCTCTCTCTTTATTATTTTTTTTTACTATGAATACTGCGTTATGCAATTTAGCGACACAGCCATCTCCGCTGCGTCGATACTTCGCCAAAGATTTTTGTTTGCGTGCTTCTTATAGTGGTCATTTGTTGTTGATCCCTTCCTATTCCTCTTGGTCTCTTGGTCACTATTGTGTACTTCTCAAACTCATCCGTCATTGGGACTAGACTTCCTGTGTCCATCATTCCTTCAATCTCAGCCTTCACCCATTCCTTGTACCTTGGATTCAACCAGTAGAGCCGCTGCTTGAATGGCTTCGCATCGGGTTTCAGAGGAATTTTCATTTCGCCTAAGTCCCCGTAAATTCCTTTCATCTCCAAGAATTTCGTTGGGAACAAATCTTGAAACTCATGAAACAGATCAGTCATCTTCGCAATAGTCGAATCATCCCAATAATCCCTAATGCTTGCGAACTTCGGATTCTCCTCCAACCCAATGTTTACTTTCTTGAAATTTAGCAGTTTTTGGAACTTGTCGGTAGGCATTTTTGGTGCCTCAACACTGCGACTTCCTTCTAATTCCAGTACATATATAACCCTTAGATCGTCCTCATCATCCGGCTCTCCTGTGATATTGTAGCATTCCATTAACATTTCTGGCGTCGCAGTCCATTGAAGCCCCAGTGGTTGCTTTGTCGAAACCGCTTTAAATACCTTCTCTCGAATCGCCTGTAATGCACTATGGATGAAGGGGTTCTCATCGAAGAAATTGAACGTTTGGCTAAAGCCAACTATTAGATGTTCCCAAGAGATTGCTCCGCGTCGCAGTTCTGCTGCGTCGATATACCAACTTCACAATACTTCATCTAGTGTGTGAATAAACACATGGACCCATTCCTGTTTCGCTCGTATTCCCCATTTGCTTTCACACTCAGCCAAATGCACCTTTGGGTCACCTCTACCATCAAAATTCCTTCCGCTATATGCTTCTGCATCGCCAAACCTAACCGTCATTAGGTGGCGACATAGTGGCCAGGTAGTTATGGTGGACTTGTGTGCTGCCCACCATCGCGCTGGTGTAGACTTCAAGGCTTCTTCCAAGGCCAAGAGTTGCTGTGGTTCTGCCACTTTTTCCTCAAATTCAGTGAGAAATGTAGCCAAATTGGGAAATATTTCTTATGTTGGTAGCTCACACTCTTATGTGGCTACCCGTCGCAGCGACTGAGTGATACTTGCACACCTCCTGAATGACACTTCATGCAGCCGGTTCTACTAATTTTCAAGTGCTTCGTCTGAATCTGATGACGCTGAAATGATATTGCGCCAGCCTAATTCTCCATCCGCAGTAGGGTTGATATAATCTTCAGAAATGTTGAATACATTATCCCATCCCTCATTGAACTCATCCCTCGATGGTTCTACATACCTTTGCCCTTCCATAGGGTCAAGAGGTGCGACAACCCTTATCTCCCGATTCTTAAATGACATAATTATTTTCTTGAAGTTGATGATAGCTAGATTATCCATCGCCCATTCTATCCCTAGCAGCGCTGGGTAGGGGCTATTATTGTCCACAATTTCGATCACATCAAAATATGCATAAGTCTTGAGGCCCTCAATCTCAACAGGGACCCGAAATAACCGACCGAGGGGGGTGACCTTACTCTGGTTGGCTAGGCGCAGTTGCACTGGGTACCAAGCCAACTGTGGTTTCCCCATCTTTTCCCATGATTTTTTAGTTAGGATGTTCATGTCTGACCCCAAGTCCAAGATAATGAAGTCGACATTAAATGCCCCAATTTGCGTAGATATCCGCATCTCTCGTCCTGTTTTTCTCTTATGTATGCGATTAACCATCCGCTCCAGCCATTCACCCTCCTGTCGATGCAACAGGTTGGCTATCTCCGTTAATGCATCCTGATATTTTTCCAGCTCCAGGAAACTCTCCAAAAAGGCTCGTAAGGTGTTTTCTTTCCTCTGCGAATTTGTTGTGTCAAATAGTGGTGGCATATCATATGTAACTGCTTCCTTTTGAAGAGGTGATTTACTTGATTGTCTTAATGCCTCCTGTGCTTTCAGAAAAATGTCCCTTTCTGCTTTCACATCAAATGTGACTTGTTTCCTCATTGTTGTTTGGACCCTAACCTGTGACCTATCATCCCCTGTCACAGCTCCTCCTCAAGTCACGATTCCGACAGTCGCATTTTGACTCCTAACTTCTATTGAGATATTCTGTATCGCCGCCAGATTCTGATTCTGATTTTGATTTTGCGGAGGTGGGGGAAGGTTCTTATTTTTCCATTTCGTGATGAGCTAAGGACAATCTTCGACCCCATGGTCCATAGTGCTGCAATAAGTGCATTATGGTGCTGGATTCGGGCAATCCCTCTGATAATGCCCTTGTTGACCACAATTATAACATATTATGGGTCCTCGCCTCATCCAGCAGCTCCTCCTTAGTCAGCACCAGCGCCTCGGCCTCCACGGAACCCCCCTCTAACTCTTCCCCACGGTGCCCCGTATGGTGGGTACTGCGTTTGATTATATTGTGGCTGCGGATATTGCGGTTGTTGAAACTGCGTTTGTAGATACTGCGGCTGCGGGTTATACTGTTGTGGTTGTTGATTATACTGTGTCGATGGTTGATTATATTGTTGTTGTTGCTGAACTAGTGGCTGTTCTTCTCCCGTCATGAAGTATGCAGACGCAGTCCTCTCCTAGAGTAGGCCATAAGCTTTGCAGTTGTTCTCATCGTGGCCAACCGATTTACAAAACTTGCAATACAAGTTCGTTGATTTCGACACTATCTTCTGCAGGTACACACACTCTTCTGGTCGATGGCCTCTCGTTTGGCAGACACGACACCAAGGAAACCCTCCCTGACTGAGGGGATTTGGTGCACCCGATTGCAAATATTCTTGAAATTCTGGCACTGATCCTTGTGGTGTCCTTTCGTCCTGCATCTAGTGCACCAGACGTCTTCGCGGGCCTCTTTTCCTTTCTTCATGTCTTGCAGTTGGATCATCAAGTTTTATAGCTTCTCTTGTATTCGATCCATGCCCAAACCCGTTTCGTCGATTGGTGAAGACTCCAACTTCATTGCGATCTCTAGCGCTTCTGCCTGAGTCGCTACCTTTTTTTGCATTAGTGGTCCGCGAATGTGTGGCACCAACCCAACGATAAACCATTCTTTGTGTTGCATATCATTCATCCCAAAACTCACCTTCGCCATTAGTGTTTTGTATCGTTGGTCGAAGTCCCATACTGACTCATTAGGAAACTGCTTGATTTCTTTGAGCTCAGTAATGTACTGCGACTCAGATTTTGGCTTTCTGAATTCATCAATCATCCCTGCTTTGATCTCTGGAAATGTTTTCCCTGGAGTTCCCGTCAGTACCTTAGTAAAATTCATATACCAATCTAGAGCATGGCCCCTGAGGGTTGTCGCTATTTTTCCCTTCTTTATATCTTCATTGTGGACCTGGTTCATGGTCCATACTACTTCGCACAAAAACCAGTATTGTTTGGGATCCTCGGTCCCGTTACCTTGGAATATCGGCATCTTCGCTTCGTCACCCGCCATTCTTGTACTTCTACTATTACTGTTTACTGATGCGCTACTCTTACTACTGTTTTGGCACATAGGACATTTCTGCGAATAGCTTGTGTTTGATTTTATTAAATTCTGAGTAGTGCACGGAGGTTAAGGTACATTGTAGCTCAGGGTCTGTCCTTCGTATGCTTTTGGGGTAGCTTGTTCACTTTCTTTGTCGCAATAAGGTCGCTTCCTCCCTTGTGGTCCTATTTCGTAGTCTTATGTTCTGGTCCTCTCAGGATACTCTCTCTTAGTCCTCCTCTTATTCTTAGGACGCCGGAATATCACCCCAGTCCTGAAGGTACCACACTCTTCGTCAGCTTCCCTTAAAAACTCGTCGTCGCTCATGTCCATCTACAACGCATCTTTCTACCGGACTTGCATCCACGCGGTACCCACAACTTCTGCACACCTGATCTTCTACTCGTCAGAGTTCATCCTTAATATGCCCTTTTCGCAAACGAGCATCTTAATCCATAGTTTCAACGACAACAGGAACCTCCCCCTAGGTCCTTTGAAAAATTTCCTTTCTGCGCCGCTGTATGATTTGATCGTGTCCACAGCAAACTCGGTGATGTATCCTTCTAAGATACTGTCTACCCAAAATTCAACAACTCGTGATACCTTATTGTCGACCCTTTTCAGCTATCAAATTAATTATGGAGTCCAATGATCCGACTCAGTCTTTTGGCAATGGTTCTTCTGAAACGTTAGCTGGGCTAGCCATGTAAAATTAGTCACATTAGATCTATTGAACAAGAATATCAATCACAAAGATGTAAAACAATTTGGAGTAAAAACTGTGCAAGAGAGATGCATCAGTGTTCTATAATCCATAATGGTAGAATTACAATACAATACTGTCACAATGAGTGAGCAATTCGAATTAACCAAGGAGGTCATTCGAATATCTTCATACTGTAGCTTGGCTCCAACTAGGAGTCCTCATCATCAATCAGTGGTGGTCATCAATGCACAAGTAACTGTCAGACAGCTATCAAACTGAGTCTAACTGAGTGTAATAAGTGTAACTGATGGTAAGTGGCACTAATCTAGGGATGGAGGCTCAGTGGAGGGTGCATGAGGGGTTAACTACACTTAGAATAGGTAGTCAAGTCTCATCGGAGGTCAATCGGAGTGATAACAACAGTGAGGAGTCAGTCTAGCCTCAAATCAAGGAAAGACGGGTAACTAACTAAAGTGAATTGGACTGGTAGGTGAGAAAAGGCGCCCTTCTCAAGTGGTAGGTGAGAAGTGGGCGCCTCCCTGACTAGGAGGGATAACTCTGAGTGGAAAGTAGCTCCCGAGTGCTGGAAGACTAGGGACTAGGTGATGGAGGCATCATACTGGTGACTGAGTAACATGCAAGTGCATGCAAAATGCATGCAAAGTACAAAAGTGAATGATGAGATATCCTAACAAGCTACTCGTGCAGCAATACTGGGAATTCGCAGAAGAATAACTCATGGATATCCGAATAAATGTACTTCTGCAACCAACTGCTTACTGTCTGTCCAGGGTTTTACTTTTCTCCTTCCACGAATTCTTCTGCTCTCTTGTCAAACCAGTCTTGGATCTCCGGTTTCATCAGGTTCCACAACATATCCTCTTCTTTTCCTCTCTAGGGTCTCGGCAATGAAACCATTTGTTGACACCGCGACTGTCGATAGGGGTTCACTTCACACTGTCGTCAACAAACATCAACCAAACTCCCTTAAACACCAGCCTGGAAAGGTTTAACCCTTTCCAGCAACACTCGCAGAGTGAGTGAAGTCTCACCCGATATGGATAAGGGGGCTGCAGGAACCAAGTTTCCACGGTGGATTTGAGGACATGCATCAAACACACATTGCACTCGTAGAAACCGAAGATTATACCTTTCGCATTATGCTAACAATTCATCTTTCACATATTTACCATTCGCAGATTCAATACATAATGTACATTCGCATCAACATGATCAAACTACTCATTCACATAAACAGAAATTACCCAACCACAGAGTATTAAACATTTCGCAAACATTTGTATTCACCATCTAGCAGAAACAAAGACAAAAGATAGAACCATAATCGAACATCTTCATGCATTCATTAAAACCTGTAGGATGACCTTCGCAGAACAGTCAATACATCATAATGCGGATACAAAATAGATCAAAGATCAAAGATGGATAAAAAATTGGATGCCCTTAGGCTTACCATCATACTCCGGGGTTCTATCAAAATGCGGGAGCCTGAGTAGGTTGAGCAGCCCTGATTGGACTACTCCTAACAACCAACTTTCAGTGACCAATTTAAGCTCACCCTTTGCATCTTTCTTCCAACACATGTACTGGTTAGGCTGGAACTGTGGGAACTTCGGGTCATGGAGCTCCTCCTTCTGTATCACCAGCAGATCATAATCCTCCCACTTGCAATATGGGATTTTTCCCAGCAGATTCTTGTCCACCTCCACATGCTTCAATATTGGTGATAATGGGATCTCATACTTGGCATTTTTCATCAGCTTAAAGACCAATGCGTCCAGTGCACGCGGTGAGATGTAGTTTAGAGTCATAGTCAGCGGTATCTGTTTATCTGCTACTGTTGGCTTTTGCACTGTGGAACCCATCTTGGGAACCTTCGTTCTTGGTGCCACTGGATTTTTTCCTTTATCTTCCATAGCTGGACTGTTCCTTGGTGATCTTCTTGATGCTTGCCCTGGTTCGTAAATAACTTTCTTAGCTGGGGTTCTCATTAACCCTTCGATCCCTCCGTGCTTGAAAATCCACACTGTCTCCTAAACTGTGAATTCTTCTTCAAATGAAAACCTCTCAGACATCCACTGGCTAAAACTCACAAGGTTTTCAAACGACGTACTAAAAATAGCTCACACAGAAGTATTTGCAGAAAATTATAAGTGTTTGGTAGCGCCCGTGAGACGATATGCAGTGTTATTTATAGGCACAGCTGACCTCCTCCGCGCTCCTCAACGGCTAGATAAGCATTAATGGTGGTATCCGTTGGCCAAATCCGGCGGATCCTTCGGTCTTGTCCTTCAAAATTCTGTTCAGAACGGCTATCTATGCATTAAATTCCCAAGCGGTCGCTGGCAACGGCTAGATAACGACTATTTTTCCAACCGACACTATAATGACTATTTTTCTTAGCATCACGCCGAGCTGCACGACAAGTCCTCCTTGATCCTACGCAGTTACTTTGCAGTGTCGGAACTCTGGCTTCTGAAACAAATCTTGGGCTTATCTGACTTGATCCTCGCAGTTGCCATTTTGAACTTTGCAACTACGCTGTTCTTCTTTTCATTTTTTTATTTTTTTTTTTAGCAGCAGCACATTCTAATAGTGTTGCGCAGTATATACATACTCCTTGGTATACGGTGCGTACAGACTCACTCAGCTTTCTAATGCCCAATTTCAACTGCACTTGGCACTTAGAACTCTTTGTTTTGTGATCATCACTGGTTCTGCGAAGCAGGACTATCCTGATAGGCTTTTAGTCTGCTTCCATTGATCAAAGTAGGCAAGGTATCTCCGGCTAATGTGGCTAACTGCATTGCGCCACCATTAGTAACATGCAATACAGTATATGGACCAAGCCAATGCATTTTAAACTTCCCAGGAAGTTTCATGAACTTACTATCATACAAGAGGACTAGATCACCTACCTGGAAAGACTTGGTCTTGATGTGGCGATCGTGCCATGCTTTTTCCCTTTCCTTCTGCACTTATTGGTGAAAGCCTGCAATGAAGCGATCCTCCTCCAGACCAACCAAGTGTAAGAGTCGTTCTTCCAGCGCGTCGCGATCTGCCATGCCTGTAAACGCTGCTATTCTCAAACTGGGAATGATATATTCCATTGGCATTATTGCCTCTTGCCTGTAAGCCAACCCAAAGGGTGTGTGTCCTGTCAGTTTCTTGCATGTAGTTATGTACGCCCATAATACAGATGGAATGCGTAGGTCCCAATCATCCCGATTGACGTTGCATATCTTGGTTAACGCATTCTCCAACACTTTGTTAAATGCTTCAACAGTTCCATTTGCCTGTGGGTGATTAGGCGTGCTGCGCTGATGATGAATGTGGAACTCTTCAGTCAAGGCTTCAATGGTTCTATTCAAAAAGTGAGTGCCCTGATCACTCATCAAAATCTTCAGGCATCCAAACCTTGTAAGGATGTTTTCATATATAAATTTTGCGGCTGTAGCTGCGCTACAGTCTTTTACTGGCTTTGCTTCTACCCATTTGGTGAGGTAGTCAGTTGCGGTAATAATGTACCTCCAACCAGTTCTCTTCCCTGGTGGGTTAATAGGACCCACAAAATCAATAGCCCATTTTTCAAATGCTTGCAATGTTAACTGTGGATTTAAGGGCATTTCATCCCTGCGCGATGGCTTCCCTGTCCTCTGACACACATCGCAACTCTGGCAATGTTCCTTCGAATCTTTATGAATTGTAGGCCACCATAGCCCTGTGCGCAATATCTTCTGTGCAGTAGCTCTGCCTGCATAGTGGCCTCCTGCGACTCCTGAATGCCCATCAGCTAATATGAATGGTTTCTCATGCTCTAGTACACATCTGCGCAGTACTTCGTCCGGTCCCAATTTGTATAACTGACCTACGATAATGGTGAAGTCTGCTCCTCGCACTACCAGCTGCTTCTTTTGCTATGTAGTGAGCTCTGTGGGTGCGAACCCAGTGGTAAAAAAGTCTATGATGTCCTTATAATAATCATCGGCAACCTATATAGCAAACAACTGCGCGTTAGGCAGATTGTCTTCCAAATTCGTCGGCTCTTCTCCTAACTCAATCCTTGATAGATGATCAGGTCCTAAATTCAATTTGCCTGGCTTAACAATAATTTCAAAGTCATACTCCTGAAAGAATAGTAGCCATCTACATATGCGCCCCCCTAACACTGGCTTATTGAGCAGATATTTCAAAGCAGAATGGTCCGTGAACATATAAAAATGCGCGCCAAGCAAATAATGCCTGAACTTCTACAGCGCATATACCATCGCGAGTCCTTCTCTTTCAGTAGTGGTATAATTCTTCTTAGCAGATGACAGCTTTCTACTGGAAAATGCAATGGGATGATCAATAACTCCCTCTCCTGGCTGAGCAAGAACAACGCCCAATGATATACATGAAGCATCAACATGGACATGAAATGGCTTCTACTAGTCTGGAAAAACTAGGATCGGTGCAGTGACCATCTTTTCTTTCAACGTATGGAACCCTTGTTTGCATTCTTCATTCCAAATGAATGGTGATTCTTTCTTTAGTAGCTTCTCCATAGCTGCAGTTATCTGCGCGTACCCTTTTATAAATTTCCGTAATAACCAGTATGCCCCAATGTAGTGTGCAACTGCTTTACTGAGTTTGGTGTGGGCAAGTTTACAATGACTGCGATCTTCGCAGGATCAACCATCAAGCCTTGTTTACATACGATGTGTCCCAACAAAATTCCATAGGGAACACAAAAAACACATTTCTTCAAATTTAATGGGATTTGATGCTGTCTGCATTTCTCCAACATCATTCTGAGGTTCGTGGCATGGTTTTTCAATAAGCCGAAAATGGTCCAATCATCAAAATAAACCTCTAAAAACTTATGTATGAAGTCTTTAAATGCTGCGACGACCACTCTGGAAAATATGGCAGGTGCGTTCTTCAACCCAAAAGGCATCACTGTGTACTGGAACGACCCCCATTCTGTAGCAAAAGTAGTCTTATGCCTATCTGCGCAATCAATCATGATCTGATGGTATCCAGAGAATCCATCGGTAAAAGAATACGCCTCATTCCCTCCAACATTAGCAAGTACTTCATCTGTGAAAGGAGTAGGAAATGGGTCATGCATTGACGCATCATTCAGCTTTCTGAGGTCCACACAAATCCTAATCTCACCCTTTGTTTTCTTATCCTGGATAACCATCAAGCTTATCCACTCAAATTCTTCGACTGGCTCAATGATCCATGCATAGAGCATCTTATCGAGTTCTGCCTTAACTTGTTCTTTGTATCGCGGGTTTAGTCGATACTGTCTTTGCTTCACAGGCTTCGTGCCAGGCTTAAGAGGAATTTTCATCACTCCTAAGTCTCCCAAAATGCCTTTTATCTCTGTGAACTTGGTTGGGAATAATTCTCTATATTCCTGGAGAATGCTTGCGACCTCCTCAACTGTGTCTTCATCCCAATAATCTCCAATAGCTGCGAACTTTGGCTCTTCGCTAGTGCCAATGTTCACTTTTCTTGTTTTCATAGGTCCACTCATATCTGGAATTTCCAGTGGAGGTCCTTATAGCTCGCGCGATCCCTCTGATTCAGGTATCTGTATATTGCGCGGGTCCTCCTCATCACTATCTGCTTTATCATCGCCATCCTCAACGATGTGATAACAATCAAGAGCGTGCTCTAGCTGCTCTTCCCATTCTAGCTATAGGTGTGCAGGTACGTTGTTTGCTCCAAAGAATTCTTCTAATGTCATATTTCCCTATGCACAGTCCGGTCTGAATATTCTTTCCTTAATAGCCTGCAGTGCATCATTGATACTTGGATGTTCATCTTCAAAACTGAAATCCTGTTGGAAGCTCGCAGTTAGGCCAGACCAGTTTGTTGTGCCTCTGCGCAACTCCAGGTCTAGGTACCACTTCTTCGGAATCGGTTCTTCCAACGTGTGCACAAACAGATGCACCCATTCTGTCTCTGGCCTCTCCTTCCATGCTGCTGAACAGACCCGAATATGTTGTCTTGGATCTACTTGTCCATTATATTTCTCAAAGGATAGGGTAACGTTATCAGCAAACCTGATTTGCACCTTAATTCTGCACTGATCCCATGTTGTCAATGTCTTCTTATGCGTAGCCCACCATCTAGCAGGTGTATCGCGCAATGCCACATATAATGCTTGTAAGCGATGTTCTTCTGCAATTGCTGCAGTATATTGATTAATAAAAGAATAAAAATTAGAGAAACCATCATAGCCAGGGATTGGGCTTACCTCCTTTCCAATCCAGCGCAATGACTTTGTGATCCACGTGCATCTCCCGGCAAATACTTCATGCAATCTGCTTTGCCAGTTTTCCAGTCCTGCATCAAAATCTGAGACGCAAGAGCTGTCACAGCACTAGCTAAGTGTTCCATCCACAGTTAGATTAATATAGTCAGCAGTATTGGTTGTCATCTTGTAAATACGATCCAAGTCTTGGGCTTTGGATTCCTCCTGAATCGGTTCAACATATTGTTCGCCTTGTGAGGGGTCCAATGGTGTGAGGACCCTTATATCATTACCTTCAAATATCATTTTCATGGTCTTCAAATTGATAATGGTGGAGTTAGTCATTGCCCAATCGATACCCAGAAATGCTGGATAAGGATGGTTATCATCCACGATTTCAATTACTTCAAAATCAGCATAGCTGCGCACTCCGTCAATGTCAACGATAGTGTTGGGTAACCTCCCCAAAGGTATAACTATCCCCTGATTAGCCATTCTTAACTGTAGAGGGAACCACTGTAACTTTGGTTTGCCCATCTGATGCCATGCCTGCTTGGTCAAGACATTTACTTCGGATCCAAGATCAAGAATGATCTCATCCATCTTGTAGTCCCCAGTCTGAGTCGTTAACCTCATTTCCCTCCCTATTCTTTTGGGACTCCTGATGTTATGGACTGCGCCCTGCGCAGCCCCCTTCTCACTGCGTGGCTCGTACTGGCTGAGTAGATTTTCAAATTCCATGAAAGCATCTGCGCTCTTCAATAACTTCATGCAGCTCCATAGGAACTGCGCAATAAAGGTCCCTGTATCTGTTGCAGTGCTCGTCTGATCATATGTTGCTGGCATATCCTCTATTTGTGATACTTCACTACGCAGCAGGATTCTCGTCGACTAAGGTGCTGACTCTCTAAGGATATCCCACGCTTCTGTAAATGCTCCTTTATTTTTCTGTAGGTCTAGACCCGGTGTTCTCCCAGGAGCTTTTCTAATCCATACGGGTTCACCTGGAGTCTGTTTATTATCACGCGTTCCCGAAGTTGAAGCTTCTGCGCCTCCATCCCTTCCTGTATCAGTGCCACTGCGCGTTACCACAATTACACTTGGATCCGCAGTTCTGCTTTCTACTGCGATCAACTGAATGTTGGGATTCGGTGGTTCTGTCCTCCTTCGTTTCTGCATTTCTACCTCTAGCACAGGATAGTCTTCAATAACATGTTCAAATTATTTACAGTAATTGCACGTAGTGCATGGATTTGTACAATCTCGAGATACATGGCCTGGTTGGCCACAGTTATAACAAATTACCTGGTCGCGGCCTCTCCCCTATGCCAGGCCGGCATTTCTTCCTCTCTCGCGGTATCCACCACCAAGGCCTGTATATCCACCCTGATCGTAGTGGGCATTCTCTTGTTTAGGCCGATTTTCTTCTTGGATGCAGTACATTCCAGCACCTCGCATCACTTCCATATCGCGCTTTCTTTCACTCATGAGCTCATATGTGCGACAATTGGATTCATCATTTCCAACTGATTTACAGAAATTGCAATATAAGCTTTTAGGTGTTTTTACATATTTCTGTATTAGATAACAGCCTTCAGGATGAGTTCCTCTGCTTCTACAAATTTCACACCACGGTGCTTTGTTGTGATTCATATTCATTGGGTTTGGTGCACCACTGTCAAGATAATCTTGAAATATAGGGCAATGTTCTATGGTGTGGCCCTCTCCTTTGCATCCTGTGCACCAAACTTCGCGTCTCTATTCATATCTTTGTTCTTTTCCATTCTTCATACCTTGCAATTCTAATGTTAAGGTGGTCAACTGGTTCTGGATCTGTGACATCCTAGAACTACTTTCTCCAATCGATGAAGCCTCCAGCTTCATTGGGATCTCTAAGGCCTCTGCCTATGACGCAACCTTCTGTTGCATAAGTGGTTGTCTGATGTGGGGCAATAGCGCGACGATGAACCATTCTTGGTGCTGTTGTCGAGCTATAACAAAGCTCACTTGGTCTAACAATGTCTTAAATTTTTGGTCAAATTCCCACACCATTTCAGTAGGTTTCTGCTTAATTTCTTTTAGCTCTGTTATGCACTGCGACTCGGATTTTGGTTTCTTAAATTCCGCTACGAGTGCAGCCTTGATTTCTATTAGGGTTCTCGGCTGTGCCTGAGAATATTTCATAAACCAGTGCAATGCTCTATCTCTGAAAGTAGTGATGATCTGCGCTCTCTTCACAGCATCATCCTGAACCTTCTTTACACTCCATACAGCTTCACATAGAAACCAGTGCTGATCAGGGTTTTCTAGACCTGTTCCTTTGAATATCGGCAGTTTTATATCATTATCTGTCATTCTCCTTCCTGGTT
Source organism: Larix kaempferi (assembly GCA_027924585.1). Lineage (NCBI taxonomy): Eukaryota > Viridiplantae > Streptophyta > Pinopsida > Pinales > Pinaceae > Larix > Larix kaempferi. The sequence continues at coordinate 32,846,920 of BSBM01000299.1, read as the reverse complement.
GTGTACCACCCTGAGTAGTGCTATGATTCTGCAGGAGGTTCTGAGCGGAAAAATAAAGGGAATATTCGAACTAGTGGTATTCTGCGGGATATTCTGAGACTAGGTGTTCTAAATTGGACTAGTCTGAATTGGAATGGTCTGAGCACCTGCTACTGCAGTGCTAGCAGTATCGACGTTCTATGGGGTGGGTTGTGCTATGCTCGCAGCAGGTGGGTTCTGATCTAGGGGTTTCTACAACCGACGTATTTTGAGGTGTAATAGGGTGGATGGTGGCCGGTGACGGCGCAGTCTGATTGTTAAGGTCACATGGGATTTCGGTATCCATGCGGAGTCCAGGTCCTCCTGGATTCTTTTCTTTATTAAACTTATATCTCTTTCCACTTCTCAAAGTATGTGTCTCTTCATCAGAATCACTAAAAATGCTATTGACCATGACAGATTCAAAAATATTACTACATTCTTAAAACGCCCTTCTTAGCTAAAATCATTTTAATGTTTAAACTAGGATCCTTCAGGTACTTACCTCTGAATCCTTCAAAAAAGTATGCTTCAGCTTGGCTGTAGGATTTCAGTGTGTCTACAGCGAATTCTATTACAAATCCTTCAAGTATGCTATCAACCCAGAAGTCAACTGCTCGAGACAGTGCGCTGTCTATTGCTTTGAGCTACGCTGTGAGCTCTGGAGTCCACTCTGTAGGTACTCCTCCTTGAAAACAGGTTTTCTTCTCTGCGAGTCGCGATATCCACTCGTGCAGCTTGTTTCCAAACAAAGCCCAGAATATCTTGTGAATATCTTTCCACAAATATATGTTCAACCACTCTATGTCAGAAAGACGTGGGTGTCTGTTCTCTTTCTTTGCAAAATCTCTTTCGATCTTATCACACCAATCCCAGATATCTTTCTTTTTGGGATGCCAATTGTCTAAACCCAATGGGAACTGGTATTCTTTATCACACATTACTTTTCCAAATACACTATCGCATCACTGGTCTTAGCCAGGCAACGGAACCATTTGTTGGCGGTCTATAACCTTCTGGAGGTTTTCAACATAGACCCAGGTAGTTCGCGGTTCAAAGAACCAACAAAACCCCTATTCATCAACCCTTTCGGCAACAAACTACGAACAGTCTAAGGTCTCACCCGAGGCGAAGCTGAGGGGGTGGTTGCAAAATCAGGTTTCCACAACTTGGTGATGCAAGTGTTTACAGTGACTAACAGACAGCACGATAAGGGACTCTTACTGCGGACAAATGACTACACGAAGTCTCTACCTCGCAGTGGATACTTCGTCAAATTGTGGTGCCGCGCACCTAGCACGTCCAAGGACGGCGCAATGTTAGAATTGCTTCGCATTACGACGATAAGCTATTAATAGCTTACCTCGCAGCACTCAAGATGGGTCGGCGTGTCAACTAGACGACGCAGCTACTCAAGGACTTGATCAACTCCAATCAATCCTTACTTAACAATCTCAATCCATTCTTCAACACTTAGCTACTGTCTTTATTGCGTATATAATTGAACAAGAATACACATCACTGCGTGTTCCAACACTATGCTCAGACCTAGAACTTAACTATGTGATTATCCACATATTCATGCATTCAAAGACTTAGATGAGCTAAATACTTAACATTCATCCACACATGCATTACCTAACATATTATTCCCATCATTTCCTGTGGCGAATACATATAAAAGCAATCACATAACATATAACTGTGGCATCAAACATCCATACTAAGCAAATGAACAAATACACCAACACAATCAATCACACTGCACAGAATGTAACGTGGTTCACCCCCCGGATGGAGGCTACGTCCACAAGAACGGTTGTTAATATTGGTCTTTTTGGGAAGGGTACAATCGTTCTTAGTCTGCGCACCCGGCTGCAGACTCTCTTCTCTCTCAGGTAGGTCTATGTGCACTCAGTTGCAGAGCCTTTACAATGGCTTTCAAGATTAAGATTCTACAATAATCAATACTGACCAAAATGAAGAGTAATCCTTCCCTTACAAAATCGTGCCTCATTTATAGATCATGCCCGTAGGTCATGTCTTTACAATCCGCAGGCCAAAAACCCTTAGGTTTACAAAAACGGTTACAGTTTCCAGCTCATCGAGCTAGCTAGCGCCTGGTAGAAAATCTTCCATTGTGGCCTGCCCTTCATGCATGCCCACGTCGCAATCAGCCTTCCTGTCGCATGCGTGCCAACAAGTCGCTTTCATCGAACCGTTCTTCCTCTAGCAGCCTCATGCGACTGGTTCAGGTAGTGGTATCTTTTGCGTGTGTGACCAGTCGCCTTCTTCTCGATCCGCTCCTACCCACCGCTTGGCACTCCTGGAGCATCTTTACCAAAAATAGACCGTCGACAGTCTACCCGGAACACGTGCCATCTTTCCCATCCAACACTCTGCCTTGCTGGATCCCTGTAGACTGGACACTTCGCGGCACTGCATCCTCATAGCACCGATCTTCTTAGCTCTTCCGACACTTCGCTGCGCACAACTTTGCAGCATCCTAGAACTTATACAAAAAGTATTTAGGCTGAACTGTGCTCAGCTTCGCAGTTCCAAAAATCCTTGTTCAAAATTGTCCCACTTGGGCCAGGCCCAACAAATTTCCATGGTTTACTAACTAAAGGCTCACAAAATATAAAATACTTGCCTTTTAGAGTTGAGCATTCACTAGTGGGGCCTTGGCCTTGAGCTCCATACTAGGAATTCATACATCGTATATGCACAATATTTGCATATGAAGCCAATACATTCTAAGGGTCAAAATGGGGGTAGTACAACATCCATACAAGCATAAGCATATAAGCATTAAATAAAAACGTTTTAGATTCAAATACATGAGAATACTTATCTTTATCCAACACAGATCCAAGCAACTGGCTGTGTAAGATTGATTTTCCACCCAACCACAGGCATGTTGTCCAACATATACTCTTTCTGTCGAGAATCCACCCCCAAGCTGGGCTATGAGGCCACCAGGGCGAAGGAAACGCCTATAGGATTATCTCTCTCAGTCCACAATTTGCTCTAATCTCTATCCTTAGCCAAATGCTCATAGAGAGCTCTACAAGGATCTCACTCAGCCTTGGCTCTAACAATACCTACCCCAAACAACACCCTTATGGGCTCAGGCATCCCCTTCACCGATCCATTGTTCTCTTGGGCGATCCATCTTGTCCGGTGCTTCCAGTGTGTCCATAGAAGGAGACCAACCAGTTATATGTTGTTGGAGAACCACATGTAGCCTTAATCCATGGCTTCTTAAGCACTTATGAGCAACATAACTCAATTGGTAAGGATTCCTAGCTTGCCTAATCACCGTGCTCACCTACAACCATCTATTTTGTCCTTCCAAATTTGTATTGCTAGCTCTAAATTCAAATTTATGGGTCATACACAGTCTGGTAAGGGTCATGAACAACAATGGAGAGCTTTGCATAGTGTAGTTTTGCATGAACGAATGAAGGTTGACTCCATAAGACATGAAATTATATTGGTGAAAAGAAAACTGACATAGCTTTTTACCATATAAGAAAGTACTCCTAACAGTTGCAAACTGACTTCTGGAAACTGATAGAACTGTCACAAAAGTGCAGTCAACCCCATGCTTCAATAACTATAGGAGGTGACTTTTCCCACCAACCTCACACATGCATTCAATGTTTGAAAAAGAGTCAAATGAAAGTAATTGGCTCACTTAAATTCACATGGCAAAAATAAGATGAGTTCTAAGGCTGACACTTGGTAGCAAAGGATTTAGTCTCCCATAGGCCCCTTTTCCTCTTCCCCTCTGGTGGAATCATAACCCACTGTAGTGCTCTTTACATAGCCAACATGGAGCATTTTATTATTTATCCAACATAATATTTACATATATTTCAAGTTTGCACGACAAACCAACCATACAATCCAAATGAAAATATATACATCATACATACCTAGCCATTCACTAGTCTTGCCTTGGCCTTGAGCTCCACACTAGGAATCCATACTAGCATATTTACATCATTACATAATTTTGGTTAAATACATTCCAATTCAAAACTGGGGGTATTACATTATCCTCCTCATAGAAGTTGGTATTTCCCCACATTAAGAATACAACTATGACTAGGTGCATAATGTACAGACACAAGACAACTAACATGAAAGACAATAAGTTTCCTGAGATTGCTTTGACTCTAGTCAAATCACCGACAACATAAGAGGGGATGGCATAAAAATGCTAGATCTTCTCTAAATCACTAGAGAATAAGGGAGGAGGTCACTCTATAAGTCAAACCTGCACTTCTTCGTCTGTGATCACATTTCCCTGTTGATCACACAAAATGACACTAAGGATTGAAGAGCTAGGTTGACCTGGATGACTTATTGACTGGAACTACTCTCTTCAACTGAGAAACTTACTGTTTTTGTTGATTTCATGAGATGAACGCTACTCTCTCTATAGCAAACCAGCTTACACCTTGGACATGAATGTTGCTTTCCTCAAGGACAACCAGCGTACACAAATTAAAATGTTGCAAACGCTTGTTGTAAAGCACAAAAGTTGCTTACTGTACGCTACTCTGGTTATATGAAACCCGCGTACATCTTAAGATGAAGTCAAAAAATATATTAAGATTACGAATTGGGATTAGTTGAAGTTGGTTCTGCAACTTGCCCAACCTCCAAATTCAACCACCTCTCGAATCCAACTGCCTACCTTGTCCCATACATACAAGGAGGATCCATGAGAGAGGGACCTAGAAGAAAGGCTTGAAGTGTTGTTATGTTGGAGGAATTCCCAAGTCATTGTGAAGAGCAGGAGCCCAGGACTTGGTTGCAGAAGCATCTTGGCACGTCGGGTATAATTGTACTGATTCATGTTTCTTTGACAATAAAAAGGTGGAAATACCCTTCCTGTCCCAAATCAAATGTCTATTGGATTGTATGTTCATTTGGACTAGTATCTTATTGTTGTTGATGTTTGTTTGCTTTCAATATTCATCAATATTTATATAGTCAAGATACGTTGAGGAAGGTTTCATTTTTGTTGCAGGTGCATCATAGCGAAGGATCAAGCGGTAGATCAAGTGAAAGCTAGGACCAGCCGTCGATTAAAGGTACATCTTTCGATATCCCGATCTCTTTCATTTGTAGGAACTAAATGAAATATAATGAATGTATTTACCTATTAACCCCACTCAAGTTGGTAGTGTCTCTCCTCACTATAAGGTTTAAATCCTGAACAACAGACTGGCGACTCCGCTAGGGAGTAACTGATAGTTTTTCTGCTCTAGGAGACCTAGTTTAGGGTTTCTTCCAGTCCATTTTCAGTTTTTGATTCTCTTAGAGGTCTTGTAGGTCATTGTTAATTGTTCTTTCTTGCCTGATTCATCTCAGTTTACTGCTATAAATCCTATTTGTGTCCTTCTGAGACATGTACGTTGGTTTAACCTACTTACAGTAGTGTTTGTTACCTGATGAACGCTGCTTTATACACTGTACAATAGCGTTTGTTTTCTAGTGTACATTGGTTTATGCACTACACAGTAGTGTATTTTCTTGTAGTGTCCAGTTTTCTGTTAAGGTTTGATTTCTAGTGGTTTGGTTTCATTTCCAGCCTGTTGCTTTGCCTCCTTGACTGACCCCTGAGACTTCCATGTCTCCTTTGAGTCTTGTTGGCCTCTTTTGAGTCTTTTAGTTTGTTTTTGCTTGCTTGAGTACTTGTTTAAGTGTCTTTACTGCTTTCTAGCCCTTTTTGAAGTTTGTGAACTATTATCTTTTGGACATAGCTGCATACTTTCACCTTAGTTGCTTGTTGCAGTCATACAGACCTACGTTCTTAACGTTTGTTGTCTGTGGAAACGTTTGCACACTTTCACTGTGTCTTATCCTTCCCATTAGGGTTTGACCTCAAGTTTGAGTCCTTAGGGTTGCTTTCGAAAGGTTGCTTGGTTTAGATACTTTCTTATTGTCTTGTCAGTTCAGTCCAAGCGAGTCAAATCTTGCTAGTTATCTTTCTTTTGAGCCTATATGTTGGTAAGGTCAATCTTGGTTCACTTGCCTACTTTTTTGCTTGGCTTAGTGTTTTCTTAGGGTTTTGATGCTTAGGAGCAACCTGTTTAGGTCTGCCTTTCCGTTACGAGCGTTTCTTTTCCCTATTTCTTTTACACTTTGTTTCCAAGCCCAAATTTTTTTCTTTTCGAAACAACTTGGTAGTTTGAGTCTTCCTCGAATCTTTTGATTTGTTTGTTTTGAGCCATTTAGGTGTTTGTCTTACGCACACTTTACATTTAGATCTTACTTTCCCTTGCACAAGTTCTCTTTCTTTTACAATTATCATAAAAGACAAAAAATTGTTTAAGTAGCTTAGTAGTAAGGTCTTTCATTATTTTAAGGTAGTATAGTTTGCTTTGAAATATTAAAAGAAAATACAAAAAGAAGATTAATTTTAGGATTGCCTAGTTTTTTATTTTTGAAAGAATATAAACATAAAAGAGAAAAAGTTTGTGAATTTGAAAGCATTACTTTACGTGCACTTTACTTTCATACAAACCATTCCACACACCGCACTACAACCCTTGAGTAACAAGTGGCCCTTAAAAAGAAATATTAATAAAATTTACTAGCAACATTTTTCTTTTTAGGTATACACATCATCAACTAGCTTAGGCTATAGTTTCGGACTTAAATCACCTTAAACGATCCGAAATTGGCTTCATTACTCAACAATCATAGTACGAATTTCTATTAGGTAAATCCATCTCTATAAAATAGTCCTGGGATGCTCTACTCAAACCAGAGTTAAGCACAAGGCCGTGGGAGATTGGAATTGTTGAGGATATCCCCTCACTTTCCTCTGAACCATAAACCAGAGTTGATTCGCGTATGGGGTCCTTTCGGACTTCGGGCTTTGCTACCCTACCCATGCATTTCGACTAGGCTGGCGACTATCCCCCCAGGTTATTTCGTATTGATGGTATCCTTAGTATCAGACTTTTAGGGCTCTACATAGGTAGAATGGGCAATTATTCCCACTTCACCTCGGACAGACGTGGAAGGTAACCCTTTGGCAATAATCCCGAGAGGGCGGTTTGGTGATTCAAATGGTTGCACCCAGAGGACCTCCGGAGGACGCCACGTAATTGACCGTCGATACTATGTTAGTTTGTTTTGGGCCCTAATCATCTCAGACTTACTTCCGAGAGTATTTTCCATTGTTTGCCTGGTTTGATTACTTAGGAAGTTTTTTAGTGGTATGTTGTTTTCTCCTTAGTTGTAGTGGCCACTAGGTTTTTTACTTAGTCTACTTTTTGTAGTTGTGAAGGACCAACATCTTTGTCGGTCTCTGAGGTTTCAAAACCTTTCCCCACCCATAGTGGATCCTCCATCTCCACCGTGACATCGGAGGACAGATTCCCGTGGTTCTTTTGAACTTACAGGCGACACAGAGGTTCTTGGTGAACCACAACCCAGAACCCGGATCGACAAGTCTTTGATACTGTCGAGGTTGAGGACCTAACTTCTAGAGAGTTCAAACTCCTTTTAACCCTCCTCTTACTGGACCTAACGATCCGCTTTTGGTACCTGTAGGTTTTCAACAACCTAAGTATAGTGCTTACTTGTTTACACCGGGTTATACTATGTCAACTAACTCAAGAGACGAGCAAGGAGTCCCTCAAACTCCCACAACTTCTATGGATGCAAGGATTGTTAATCCTTCTTTCACAAACACTGCCACACCAAGTTCGTCGCAGACTGCTTCTGCCTCAACTCCATCCTTTAGTTTTAATGCTGGTACCCGCAGTGAATTTCACTTAGTCTTCTGCTAACCAACAGTTCCAGGGTGTAACTCAAGCTATTGCTTCCACTTCCACTGTAGGATCGATTCCCTCTACATCTATGCCTGTCATGGGTACCATTACTGCATCATCCATTACGACCACACCTAGTTTCAACCCCTATGCAAGTTACAATGTGAATCTAATGAATATACCCGGAGGGAGTATGCCCTTCTCTTTGTTTTCTAAAGGAGGGGGTAATATGTTTTGTTGAATATTGTAACTTCTAAGAATATTATAATTGTACATTATTTATTCCGGAGATGTTTCATTCCTCCGAGGTAATCCTACTATGTATCTGGAGATGTTTATTCCTCCAGGGTTTGATATTAACTAGGGTTATTAGACCCACCATGTGTGGGTCGGCCCTGTAGTTATATTTTAGGGGTTATTAGACTTCTCCAGGTGAGGTCGGCCCCAACAGGTCTTTTAGTCAGTTGAGAGTCAAGTATAAATAGAGGAGGTGAACTCCTCATTAAATCATTCACTCACTTGTGGAAGAGTGCGCACTTGTTTGGGAGATCAGCTAAGGAGACAAAGGAAGGAGGAGCACATCTTGTATTTTGGTTGTTCATCTTATTGAGGAAAGCTTTACTGGGTTTTCTACCCCATGAGGGTTTCCCAGGATATATTGTGTGTCTATCTTGTGATTATGCTTCTTTCAGTGATCTTGCTTGGTTATTTGGTTTAAACTTAACATGTTTAACCAGCAATATGGCGGGGTTAACACCCAGCCACAATGGACAAACACACAGGGATTTAATCCGCTTTCTTTTGGGTGGAGTAATTTCAATCCTTTCGTTTCACAGCCGATGGTTGGGGGCAACCCCAACCAACAGTACACAAACCATGCGATGGGTGGTTCCCAATACCAGGTTCCTGTCTATCAGATGCCATCGGCTCAACCTCGTTTACCTTTTCTGGCAACTTTGAACTTGCCAGATCTTTCAAAGCTCACGAACGACCCCGTGCGTCATGACTCTGCATGGCCACCCATTCCCACTAAGTTGCCCTGAGATATACCAAAGTTTGAAGGTAAGATTGGTGAGGACCCCGATGACCATGTTATGACATTTAATCTCTGGTGCTCCTCAAATTCGCTAAATGATGATTCCATAAGGTTAAGGCTCTTCCAAAGAACCTTAACAAGTGTTGCAACCAAATGGTATATCGAATTGCCTGCAGCTGCTTATGGCACCTTTCAGGATCTTGCTATTGTTTTCTTGAACCACTTTCAACTTCCTGTCCGGTACGATGCAGGCACAGACCTTCTGTCGACCTTTCAACAGAACAAAGCCACTCATCTATCTGATCATATTCAGGAGTGGTGAAGGAGAAAGAGTCTCATCAAAGCCGACATCCCCCCAGCATTCTTATTAGAATGGTACCTTAAATCTCTTCTTCCTTATATTTCTAAAGAAGTTACCACTTCTGGGGTGTCCTCCGAAGAGGAAGCCATTTTGAGAACCCAGCAGCTGGACTTGGTCTATGCTCATTCTAGGATTTTATATGAAATTATTCCTGATGCACCGAGGTCTAATATAGACTTAGGTAAACCTAAACCTGGACCACATGCTGATGGCATTGTGGGTTCAGTCGATTCTGCAGCGTTTGATGCCTTAACAAAGCAGGTTCACGCCTTGTCAGTCAAATAGTTTGCTGCAGAAGCAACTTTTGTTGCATCGCCCCATTCAACTACAGAATCTGTACAGCAGGTGCAGACAAACCAAAAGGGCTCTCGGCATCCCAACAACAAAAGAAAGGGCAAGAAAGGGGAGGGAAACCAACAAAAGCCCAGAAACACACAAATTGCCGAGGAGGGTAATAAGAAAAAAGGAAGGCTAAGTTCCCTTGCAAGCTATGTCAAGAGGACCACCTTACCCATCAATGCCCTCTAATTGAAGAAGCCCAGAAGCTGATCCGTGAGAAGAAACCAACTATCTTAAAAGACCCTTTTCCTCATGGACAGAGTTCAGCTTCTAGCAGCTCTAGTTCCAGGGGCACCACTCGTGCCACCTCTGTTGATCAGTCTTTCGTTAATATCGTTAACTCAGATGCTCTATTGCAAACTCGAGCAAGGAATTATACCCCGGATCCGCAGCAGAAGGATGTTCCTGAATCCTCTAGTCCTCTTCACATACCAGTGGAGACGCTATCGAAGATACCGAAAGGTGTCTACAAACAGGTTGTGCACAATCCTAATGCGCGGGCTGCCCCGAACTACAATGCTGTGGAGGATTTAACCCAAACCCCCTATGCCATGTCTACTTTGGAGGTACTACAAAGTTGTCCATTGCAACGCAGTGCACTCCTCGCAGCAATTGGGAATGTTGATTCATCCACCATGCTTGCGCATTTTGATATGAAAGATATCAAGTACCGGTTGTCGTATCATGTCGCTCTCCAGACAGAGGTCGTCCATGGTCCCACGACCATTCGACGAGCTGTTGTAGATGAGGGCGCGTCAACGTGCGTAATGTCTATTTCTTGCTAGAAGGATTTATGTGAACCTGAGCTAGCCCCCTCTAATACAATACTCACCGCCTTTTATGGAAGATCTTTCTGTCCACACGGAGTCTTACCATCATTTGATGTTGAGCTTGCGAGTAAACTAATATCGATAGAGGTTGAAGTTCTGAATGCTCCACTCGATTATAACTTGCTATTGGGTAGGAGCTGGACATATGCCATGCAGGCAGTGCCATCAGCTGTCTTCCGGGTCATAATGTTCCCTCACGAAGGAAAGATCATCACAGTCGATCAACTTTCATTTTCCCAGAAGACCAACCAGACTTCATCGAATTCAACTATCCCGTTGGTTGATCAGTCCTGCCTAGTCACTAAGAGTTTGGGAGTAGGTCTCTATGGGTCATTGATAGGCACTTTTGACCTACCTTCACCCGTTAATTTTATTGATTCTGAAGAATGTTCTTCGCCTGAGACTTCCAGGGTCGATTCAACTACAGATCCACGGATTCTCCCTACTGAATCAGAACCAGTTGTGCATGTATATGTTGCATAGGTAACCTACTTCGATCCACAACAAACTGCAACAGAACATATCATGACTCCATTGGTCTCTGCTGAGTCAGATATGGACTATGCCCATGCATGGTCAGTGGACTCTACCCACTCTCCTGATTATTTAGACACGGTTTTTCCTTCTGACGAAACATTTTTGGAAGCTATGATAGGCCTGGACCACCCTCAAGAAAGTATACACCCCAGGTCCTATTTACTTCTCGTTCTAAACTTTATAGAAAGAGGTTAGTTCTCTCCGAGACCCAGTGAGAATGTTGATTTGTCCTCTTTCCCTTCCACTTCACAAGTTGTTTTTGCTGAAGGGAATAGGGCGAATGCATCGAGAACCATCCCGATCAACATTTCCATTGAACCTGGAGTCACGAAAAATATTTTTATTGGAGCGGACTGTTATCTTGATGAGATCATTCCGTATACCAATCTTTTTAATGATTTCCACGACATCTTTGTCTGGTCCCATGAGGAGATCCCAGGCATTGACCCTACTTGAAGAAGTACTGCGCTTAGGTATCTGTGCTTTTTCATGTATTATAGCTGTATATTTTTGTAGAGTTAGATCTGTTTATGGTTTGTAGTTACTCCGTTTTTTACAGTTACTAATGTGATTGTTGAGATCCTATCTTTTGGCAGGTCATGAACCCACGATCCTAGAAGTTGTCTTTTAAGTCATTTTAAGCTCTTGTTTTGACTATTTGAAAAACTAAACAAGATTGTCGAGCAAACTTGGTCTTTTCAAGCTCGTTAAAGGAATTGAAGGTCCATCCCCTTAGGTATAAGTTTAACCCTTTTCCAAACTTTTGCGGATTACTTACGAAAAAGGAATACTCTAGTCATATGTGGCTAGAAGAGTTCTTCCATTGTTTTATGGTTTTTCCGGGGAGGAGACTAACTGTACGAAAAAAGGACCTTTTGGAGCCTTCTTTAGGGTTTTCAGGCTCTCGAAACATGAAAACACCAAGCGAGCATTCACCTACTTGGGCTCGATGTGAAATCCACGAGAGGGTATATAGAGGATTGTTTAAATTTTTCAGACTCTATAAACAGGAAAACATCGACGAGCATTAACCTACTCGGGCTCGATATTAAAATCCATGAGTAAGTGTATGGAGGATTATTTAAGTTTTTCTGACTCCTTAAACAAGAAAACATCGACGAGCATGAATAGATCTCGGCTCGATATTAAAATCCAGAGATTAGTATTATAGAGTATTCGTCTATCTCTTCTTCGAACTCTATAAAAAATGAAGAAGGTCCTGAGTCTTCCTCCCATGGGCTCGTTAAACTTTTTACATGGGTGGAATTATTGAGTTTTATATCTTTCTTGGACTCATTAAAACAACAACAAGGACATTCTTTTACCAAAAAGAATAAGGGATAAAAAGGGTATATCACATCTTTTTCAATTTCAAAGGCAATTAAGTCAGTCATGTCCTTGAACACAACGCCTACTTGAGTCTTTCATGTCAGTTGGGTTTTAGTTTTTGACCTTAGGGTGAAACTGATCTCCGAGTTTTTACTCCATCGGTTGGTTATTCTTCCAACCATATGGAGGGTATGTTAATGTCTCCTACATTACAGGCTTATATCACTTCCCCTTCATGTTAAAAGTTGCCTAAGTCACTTTGTATCGTGCTCACTGTTCAAGGATACAGCCTATGTCGGCCATTCTGTAGTTTACCTTGACTTCATGTGTTGGCCATTCTACAATTTACCTTGACTTCATGTGTCGGCCATCCTGGTGTCAATTTGTTTCATCTTGTTATTTGTCCTACTCCACATCAGCTCATACCTGTTGAGTGTTCCTTGTGTTGGATGATGGAGAATGCATTAAGGCCTCCCTTCCAACGGACTTCTTCCCATCGACTTCAACTCATTATGCTCTGGGAAAGAAGTTTAGAGTTTCAGTTAGTACCTTGGGGATTGCAGTCATCAGTGGCAATTTCCCTCGCTGTTGAATAATGGGAACACATCAATGTCTCTTATTCGACAGGTTCCTCAAGTGTTCGACTTCAAGTCCACTTATTCACACTTGTTGGATCGTACTAGGTACCTTGGACCCCATTATCATTATCAATGGAAGTCCTCGCATTTGTTAACGGTATACATCAATGACCGATAATCAAATGATACCCCCCATGTTTGACTTCAACTCATTTATTCACATGTTTGGAGTTTGTACCTTGGGTTGTTTGGATGAAGACCTTGGGACTCTGATAGCATCACCATATTTCTGTTATCGCCCAAGCTGCGCAAGACTGAGCCTCACTCATTTTGTCTCTTCATGAGACATAGATCCAGTTTGTTGTTATGGCTATGATCTCTTATTTTGACATGGATCCACGCTTGTATTTCAATGGTCGTGCTATATATACATCTCCTAGTTATGTATCGGAGATCATGTTGCACATCTATATGATGTCAAGATTGTAATTGCTCACTCACCTTGATCATTGTTTCAGGTACTTTTGTGACTGGGCTCTGTGGTTTCTTGCTCCTCCTCTGACTTGGAATTATAATGTATTTCGGCCCTCGTTTCCCTCTAACCTCACACATTAGGGGGCATCTGTTATAGGTCAAACCTGCACTTCTCCGTCCGTGATCACATTGCCCTGTTGATCACACAAAAGGACACTAAGGATTGAAGAGCTAGGTTGACCTGGATGACTTATTGACTGGAACTACTCTCTTCAGCTGAGAAACTTACTGTTTCTGTTGATTTCATGAGATGAACGCTACTCTCTGTATAGCAAACCAGCGTACACCTTGGAGATGAACACTACATTCCTCAAGGACAACCAGCGTACACAAATTAAAATGTTGCAAACGCTTGTTGTAAAGCACAAAAGTTGCTTACTGTATGCTACTCTGGTTATATGAAACCTGCGTACATCTTAAGATGAAGTCAAAAAATATATTAAGATTATGAATTGGGATTAGTTGAAGTTGGTTCTACAACTTCCCCAACCTCCCAATTCAACCACCTCTCGAATCCAACTGCCTACCTTGTCCCATAAATACAAGGAGGATCCATGAGAGAGGGACCTAGAAGAAAGGCTTGAAGTGTTGTTACGCTGGAGGAATTCCCAAGTCATTGTGAAGAGAAGGAGCCCAGGACTCCGTTGCAGAAGCATCTTGGCATGTCAGGTATAATTGTACTGATTCATGTTTCTTTGACAATAAAAAGGTGGAAATACCCTTCTTGTCCCAAATCGAATGTCTATTGGATTGTATGTTCATTTGGATTAGTATATGATTGTTGTTGATGTTTGTTTGCTTTCAATATTCATCAATATTTATATAGTCAAGATACGCTGAGGAAGGTTTCCTTTGTGTTGCAGGTTCATCATAGCGAAGGATCAAGCAGGAGATCAAGTGAAAGCTAGGACCAGCCGTCGATTAAAGGTACATCTTTCGATATCCTGATCTCTTTCATTTGTAGGAACTAAATGCAATATAATGAATGTATTTACCTGTCAACCCCGCCCAAGTTGGTAGTGTCTCTCCTCACTATAAGGTTTAAATCCTTAACAACAATATTGATCCCATTATAAATGTTATCACATCTAACTTTAATGAGAATTTGTGGTGTGATAAAGAAATAGAAAACAACAACAATAATAATAATAATCTAATTTTGCCTCAGTGTGTAGACCAGTTGGTGGTATGGTGCACTGTTAAGGCACTCCTTGTGATGTCATGGGTTCAAACCTTGATTGAGCCTCGTGTGCCGCACGTGGGGCAACATTGGTATTCTTGAGGGTATAGTAGCAATGGACCGAAATCGACCTCATGTCACGTGAGTACGAGCCCAAACCCAGTTGCAATTCCCCTAGATACAACAACAACAACAATAATATAATTTTAATCTGAGCATGGAGGTTTTCATGGTGATATGCTTCTAGATAATCTAATTTTAAGGTCACAACCAAGCCAAACACCAAATTGTTGATTGATACCCCCTTGTTTGTGGGACAAGGGACCCCCTTCACACAACAATTTGACTGCTAAGGTCTATGAAGGTGTACATACCCTACCCCCCTTTAGATATGAACCTATGATCTCCTATGAGGAAACACGTGTTCTTAACAATTAGGTCCACTTAGAGGTCATTAACTCAAATTTAGAAGAAAATTGTTTTTCTTGTATTATAACTGGCTTAAAGAAGAAAATCGATATTGTACAAATAAAAATTAACTTTAACGAGTCCCATAATGAGATAGGGTGTTGGACATTTCCTAAAACATTATGGGATGAAACAAAATGTCATCTTTATGATACTAAAAAGGTAATAATAAAGAGATTTAGGAAAATATTTTCTCAAGATTTTTAAATATAAAAATAAAATTCTTAAGCAAACCAATTAACTCATTACCACCCCTTTTTTAGAAAAAATATAAAATATAAAAATAAAATTCTCAAGCAAACCAATTAACTCATTACCACTTTTCCAGAATAAATAAATAAAAATTAAAAAAGTATAATTACGTCGAAGGCGTTTATTGTTTCTTGGGCAGTATAGCCTTGCCTCCGACGCCCATCTTTGTGCATTCGATCTGGTCGCCATTGTTGGAGAAGATGATGTGGCCAACAACAATGCCCTTTTCAGATGTCACAATTGAGGCTTGACTTGGTGCAGCTGAGCATGCAAGAGTCGAGGACATCATTGGACTAGCCTTGATCCTAAATCAAAGATCAAAGGAAGGGCTACTCATTACATCATGTCCAAGGAGATTATTTATATATATATTTTCTCGTTGAATCAAGTAAACAAAATCTTCTTTGTGTTAATCCAAATAATTATAGCTCATTTAAAGCACTTACTATTAAAGAGATTCAGTGCCACCTTTTACTAGCAGATGAATCGAGATTATTGGAATAATCTCATTGACTAGGTAAGCCTGAAGAGTCCTCTGTTTTTCCATTTTGGATCTTAACATACTTGACAAGACACTATAAGAAATTTGAAACTGATAGATATAGTGTCATTCAATTTGCTAGAAAATATTATCCCTCGAATCGCTCAACTTATTAATAAGTATTAGTTTGAAGTTTTTCATAGTTTTGTTTTTGCATTCCATAATTTAAAGAATTTATTTTGAATTTTTGATAGTTATTATTTCTTTCGAGTGAGGCTTTCTGAGCTCCATTTAACCTTAGTGAGGCTTGTTGAGCTCCATTTGACCTTTGGCCTCCTAATTTTTTTATGGTCTCATGATCTTTTGAAATATGCCAAACCCACTATTTATGATGACCTCCTCGATAGGTTAAAAAGATGTAGATAAATAAACTTGTGCTTATATGGATTGTTATTTTTTTGGTAGATATCGAGATCACGTTGTAACTGTAAAAATAATTCAATGAGGCGAGGGAGCGGAAGAAAGAGCAACACTTGAAGCCAAATTTGTAAGAGAAGTTGCTATGATGTCAAAAGTACATAGCAAGAACCTTGTCAAGGTGCTAGTTTTGGTGCTATTAATAATCCTTATTTCTTTTATGCTAGATCTTTGGTTGGGTTAGATGAAAACATAGCATTGGTTTTGATTCTCAATACCTTGCAATTGGATCTAGCTACATTTGGGAAATTTCTATTGTACCATTATGCACAAGCAATGGATTGCCTTCATGCAAATGGGATTATACGGATTCCATTTCAACCAATATGTAGTTAGCAAATATTATTCATTGTGCGAACATTGATATAGAAGTTGTGCATATCACAATGCTCAATGCTTAAAAAAATATAAAAAACAATTAATTAAAAAAACAAGAACTGCGTGCAGCTTAGTCCCTGCCTTAAAGGATTTAATGCATAAATAAATACTAAATATTATTAATTGATGTTTATTAAAAATAACAAAAAAACAAGCAATGGTTGTCTTTCCTAAAGTATTTATTGCAGGAAAACAACAAAACAGTGGCTCCCTGCCTTAAAGGATTTAATGCAGAAATAAATACCTAATATTATTTATTGTTGTTTATTAAAAATAAAAACAAAGAAATGGCTCTCTATCATAGAGGATTTAATGCACAAATAAATACTAAATATTCTGAATTGTTGTTTATAAAAAAAACAAATCAACGCTATTGAGCTTAAAAGAACAAAATATTCAATTGAAAAGCCACAATATAAAAAGTCTAAGAACATAGAGTAAAGGGGTACTAAATAGAAAGACATTCAAGTCAATTGGAATTTGAGCTCTAATAGTAGTGAACCAAAAATATCCCTTATATTGAGAAATTCTCAAAAAGAACATTCATAGATTATGCACCAATGACGGTTTTAGTTTTTTACATGTTCTGTGAAAAAACATAGTGACCATAGAAGACATATGCATTGTTTGCCACAACGATGACTATCGGATTTGAAATCACCCAAATAATTTAATGAAAAATTAGGAATTATGGTGACAGGCCTTGGTCTTTTATGATTACAAATAAATCAAGTGTCACTTTAAGCTACAAGCAGCCTTAGACACAGGGCTGGGCTGGTACGAAGTCACCATACTTGGATGGTAAGAAGACATCGGGTTCATTCTCCGTTTGCTTGCAACATCCCTGCACAAACAACAAAACTAGTCAGAAAAGAAAAAGAAAAAAAAAAAAAGAACAACCCTAAGAATAGAACAAGAGCAAGAAACCCCAATAAAGAAGTCACAAATTCAAATCAAACTTGAAAACATGTCAGTTTGTTCCATTCTTTATTAGACTGTACTAAACCAAAATAAAAAACAAGAACCAAAATCAGAAGATAGCAGCCACAACTTAAGGTCTATTGCAGCGTGATATTCACTTGACATAACAGAGAAGGCATATTAAATGTGATGCAACTCAAGAGAAGCTTCTGGAAATAGCCGAGTTTTCCTGGTCTAGGTTGCATTATCTACCTCCCCCATTCTGGGATCCCAGGAAACTCAATCCGATATAACAATTGATTATATGTTGCAGCAAATTTGTCGTTGAAGTCATCATAGTACTTCATATCTTTTATCTTTTGAATCCTATTGGCCCACTCTTGAACAAGGTAGGGTCTTTGATGATATGTAGGCAAGGGGTATCCCCAGGCAGAGTATGAATAATGGGATTAACTAGCAAAGAAGAATATTTTAATCTACCTTGTCTCTTAGAATTGACAAATTTATTGTGCATTTGGTCAGAAATATATTTAGCCCAATCATAGCATGCATGTGTGTATTTAGCATTCACGTCCATGGCCATTACTACGTTATGTGTGTCAACCAGTTTTTCATTATCTTCTCCTAATGCTCTGACAACCTTCTTGAATACATTGCTCATAATTGAACTCACTGATGGCAGTTTCATCCATACCCGCTTTAGATTAGCGATACAGCTTACATAACACTGCAATGAATTAGTATACTAGGTATCACACCATGACTTGGATTTAAGAGACGCCAATAAAATATGATTAATTCATTAGAACCACTACAGAGACCTATCTGCCTGCCTTCTATTGCTGAATTTCAGAAAAGAGTTTACACCTGTCCAAAGCACTGTAATCAATTGCCCAATTTTGAAAATTAGTTTACACTTGTCCTTGATACTGTATTTGTTCTACATTTTGCAGGAGTAATATGAAAACAAACATAGGCATACTACTAGAAAGAAGGCTCCTAACAAAAGCAGTGTCTACAACAACTACTCCACCTAGAGCACCAGTTCGAGTTCCAGACCTTGTTTGTGTAGATCAGGCAGCATCAGCAGGTCCAAGGATGTAAAAAATGTCATTTCTCTACAGTAATTTGCGGTCCCACCCTCAATAATTTGATACTCCATATGAAGTTGGGCATGCCTATGTTTTTGTTTTAAGAGCCATAAGGAAAAGTTTCCTGCACGACAATTCTAAACCATGTATCCGCTCAATAGACTGAGTGTAATTCTGAACCGTGTATTCGCTCAATAGGTTGGTCCTCAGTTTTTCCATATCTAGAGTCCTAGTTGAATGTGCTTGTATAATATCTATAGCAAATTTTTTTTATACCTATACATTTTCGGGTAGATTTCTTCACCATGAAGTTACATAAACTCTAACATTGGGTTGTCCACATTTACATTTATATTTATGAATTTATATTAAACGTTTCCAGACAACTGTGAGCATCTTGGCTTGCCTCTGCACATGCCGCCATTTTCAGAGTTTCAACTTATATGTTTTTTTTGCAGGTCGGATATGCTCTCTCTATTATTCCACAAAAACCGACATGGTTGGAGGCTCTATTTGTTAACAGACAAATTCTTTGTACCTTGCTCCATTCATTTGGATCACAAAAAGAATGAAGTCAACATCTTTGGCATGGACTTTAGGGCCAACATTTGTCAACATTGTCTTTTTTTCCCATCGTTCACATCGCCTTCTACAGGTAATTAGCTAATCCTTTTAAAGGACGGTCGCTTAAATGTCATGAATTACTACCTCAGACAAGCCTATAACATTCTAAAAAAAATTATGTTCTAGGTTTGAAGGTATGTCTACCAAGATGTTATTTGGCTCTAGGACATGCAGAAGTTAATAGAGTGTGCTCTGGTAGAGGTAAGCTGTCGGGCCTACCGGTAATTTTAAAATGTAGGTTAAATGATTGTAATTAGGTATTGATTAGAATATCAATGTTGCATATTGCAGACATATATTATCAACAATACTTGAGTGGTGTTCTTAAACCAGAGGCTACAGTCTCAACTATCGAAGGACTTGGGGAATTTTGGTTCGTTTGAGGAAGATGATTAATGATATGTTTAATTTAGAGCTCGAATGATGACTAGTGAGCTCTATTAGGTTTATTTGACAAAGATCCAGCACCATTTTGAGCAAAATATTTTTTGATGCTTTTAATCTGTTTTATTTAGACTTCGAATGATTATTAGTGGGACTTCGTTTGCTTCATTTGATGAAGACTTAAGTTCAAAATTTTTGATGCTTTTTAGTCTATTTTATTTAGACTTTTGTGCTTGAATTGCTCTAAAATTCTTGTTCTAGCGGTGGCACGCAATTTGAAAGTTCAGTTGGATTTAGTTAATTAGCATGTCGGGAACTTAAAATTTAACGCCTGCGAGGGTTTAGTATTGTTTAAGTTCAGTTTTTGTTGTTGAAATGTTATGTAAAAAGTCCTTCTTTAGTGGTAGGAACATGGGTTGGATTAGAGATAGGTTTTGGAAAATCTTACCCAATGGACAAGGATTTTTGGATAGCATTTGGTGGATGCCTGTGTTTTTGATCAATTTTAATTGAAGCACAGATTGTAAAAGATATCACATGGCTTTTATCACTTATATTGACCTTGCTTTGCTTGTGTTGACATCAGTTTCTACGTCTAATGATGGCTTTGCAAGAATTGAATTAGAAGGGGTTAGATAAAAAAAACTCTACAGGCTGCAACGATTGTTGCAAGGGAAGGGGTTTTTCTAACAAAGTTAAT
Source organism: Larix kaempferi (assembly GCA_027924585.1). Taxonomy (NCBI): domain Eukaryota; kingdom Viridiplantae; phylum Streptophyta; class Pinopsida; order Pinales; family Pinaceae; genus Larix; species Larix kaempferi. The sequence goes on along the minus strand of BSBM01000299.1, from coordinate 32,826,600 downwards.
AGAAGGTATGGTTATAACACTGAGTATAATGAGTAAGGTACTTGTTTCATCAAAAATTTATGATGGAGAAGAATTTGTCACTCAAAATATTTATACAAAACGTAAAATGAAAAGCATAAAAATAGAAAACAGTAGTAAACTTTTTATTTGACATACAAATAGGATATGAAATTCTAGTCCAGGTTTTGAGCTTTGGTAGGTGCTTTCCATCTGTTTCTAATTTCGTGTTGGACTAGCGTGGTTATGCAACAATAGGTTCTAGTATTCTTGACTTTCTTCTCATTTTGCATTGCTCTGTTGGGATAGTTGGCTACTCTATCAAACTGTATGTTATATATGTGCGTTACCCGGGAGGAACCTATTGACATGTTGTTCTATTCGGGGCGTGGGTTTTGAACTAGTTCTGTTTGAATGAGAAGAAGTCGTGGATAACTGGGCATGGGTTTCAGTTTTGGTCTGCACTGTTTACCTATGTTTTGGTTCTGCACTGTTGATACTGCTTGTTGCTTTAAATCTATGTATAAATTTGTGCGCATGTTTGAATCTATAAACCTACTTATAAATTAGTATGGTTCGTACTGGCAATTAACTTGAATTAGGGGGCCTAGGGCTAATTCAGGCATAATGATATATGATTAACGTAATTTGATGTGCATAATTTAAAATTTATGTATATTTAGATGATTTACAATGGGAATGATGACAATTTCGATTTTCCTAAATTGCAAACCATGTAACCGGCTCATCGTTTAATGTTATATGTACAGGCCATGTAGTAGGTCCTAGCATATTAGTTTGTTCTATAGCCAATTAGACAACTAGTTGCTGAGGTTCCAGAGCCCGTTTCAATTGAACAAATTTCAGTAGCGGTTCCAAATCTAGTCCCAAAATCCATTAATCCAGTTGCTTTAGATCCAATAGTACCAATTTTAGATCTTCCAGTCCTGGTTCCAGTTATTGAACCACCAAAAGCAGGGGCAAAGGTAAATCCAAAGGTTACGGTGGCAGCTTAGGCATCATAGTAAATGGCGGAAGCAAGTAGAGCTATATAGATGAGAGTAACAACAGAATTGGTTGATCCTTAATCCCACAATATATCCTATAGAGCATAATTTAAAACTTTATATATGTGACAATCTTTATGTGAATTTAGTATTTGATTTAAAATCAAAATCTTATTTTAATATATTTTAATAATTAAAACTCTCAGAGCTCATTTCAATGCTTAACATAAATCTCCATAGCTATAAACTTTAATATGTTTGAAAACTTGTGTTAAGGCTAACAACATTTAGAAATTCCATGTTATGAATTTCAACTTGAGTTAATTACAAGAGATGTGACAAAACAATTCTTTGTGGCATCTGATGTGAATTTTAGTATTTGATTTTCCAATTGTTAGTTTAACCTAAATTTCAATTCTTGTTTAAAGATAAATAAAAAATTTAATCTCATTTTAAAGTAAATTCAGGAAAGTCCTCTTATAAGTAAATTTTGGGAATGCCTCTTATTTCTATGTTTACTTAAATTTCAAGGATGACCAGATTTAGGATATATGTATGAGAACCCCTGACTTTTACAATCATAAGCAAAGTAAATTTAAGTAATTTTATTGTCCCAATGCCACAGAGTCCTTATGTCAAGTGACTTTGGTCACAGAGTCCCTGTGTCAAGTGACTTAGGTCACATATGACTAACCTATCAAGTTCGATATGATCACAAATATAAGATATGCAGTTTAGATGTAAAAATATATGGATCATATTTTATGTGATTGGCTCTTTACCCCAATATGCTCATATTCCTTTTTGTAGAGCACTCATATTATTTTCATTATCTTCATTTGCCCACATTTACTGTAATACTTTCTTGTACTGGAAAGTAAAATAAGCTTATATGTTTCTTATGGCAGGTAGTGATAGGTGTTAGCACCTCAAGAACCCAGGTTGGCCCCTAAAAAGTATCCAAGGAATATGTATTATGTAACATACATTCCGTAGTTTCTTGACTTCGTTCTGAGGAATGTTGGATTCCTGTTGCTCTCAAGAAGAGCTCTTAAGTTACTGTTATTATTCTTAATATTCTTTTTTTTAAACATAGTAGACAGTTGTGATATACTTATATAAAAATTGGGAATAACTAGTCATGACTAAACTATTTATTAAGCCAATTTTGCTCTAGCTTCGTATTTAGCTAGTGGATATGCCTCTTAATAACAAACCTTTAATTATATCATCTAGTTATTTTTTTAATTTTTTTTTAACAAAAACGGTTAAGAGATTTTATATAAAAAAAGAGGAATAAAGATTACATAATTCTGAAGACAGACTGATCCCAAGAGAGGACTACGTCCATGACTCCTTGATCATCTACAGCCAGCCTTAACTTATCCTGATACTTTCCTGTTCTATGGAGACTGAATCTTCTAACAAACTGGCCAAGAAAGAGTTGGGCTACATTTACTACTAGCAAGACCAAAATTTATGCTGTCCTACTACTTACATACATCTCAAAACATTCTAGAAATTAACGATATGAAGTTTGTTGACTTCTTGTTTTGCTTGGAGAAGTTAAACTTTCTTTTGGCTTCACAGGGGGTGAAGCTCCTTTTTTCTTTTTTCCGACCTTAGTCCAATCTGATGTTTCAACAATGACTTCGAGAATGGGCACTGCATCTTCAGGGCTGGACTTTTCGGTTCCATCAGTTGGATAACACTATCTAGTGGAGCTACAGGTGGATCTTTGTCGTTGATGGGGATCCTTTGTTCTTCTGGTGTGTCCTCTATTTTAGCCTGAGGAGATTCCTTAACTGGTGTTGGAGTTTCTTCAGGTATATCTTCATTTCTGCTTATTGTATAATGCTTGGAGTTTGCTCCATCCCACCAAGTGGATTTGCGATGAAGCTTTTTGGATTTGGGGATCTGAGAGGCTTTTGGGCAATCTTTTACAAGATGTCCGGTTGGGAAGCAAGATCTGCATCCGAACATCACATTTTCATAATCTAGTTTTTGCACCGACACATAATCCTTTCCGGTCAAATCGATCTCAGTAGGAAATCCATTGTTGAAGTCCATTTCCACACAGTTGTGAGCAAAGGTAGTTTTGATGTAATCTTTTGTTTCTGGGCTTCGATCATAGAAGGAGCCCAACGCATTGCCAATAGCTTCAAGCGAGGCCGAGTTCCATAGATGCAGGGACAAATTTGGAAGCCGAACCCAAACTGGAGCAGATGAGATTTGGTCAGTAGTTGGGTCAAAAAGAGGGCTCCAGGGTTTCATAAAGAACCTCGAACTTCCCCAAAACCACGGACCAGAGTCAAGAATGATCTATTTTTCCTTTGGAGAATCGAAATCCATAACAAAAAAAACTTGAGCAAAGGGATAAATAGAAATTTCCTCATGAACAAGAGGTTTCCATACCTCAGAAATCCACTTATGGAGATCAACCAGGCGAGGCCAGAGCCCATTGAAGCGACAAACCAAAGCTGACTCTGTGAAATTCCTTACTTCGATCAAAGATTCCTCAACCACTGTAATGGAGGGCACTGGTATTTCCTGAACTATCAAAGCCGGTTGGCCGCAGGCTGTCTTGTCGAGTGAGATCAGGATCGAGGGACCCTGGCTGGAGGCAATAGAGAGAAAGTTGGCTGCCATTCTCCAAGCACTATGCTGCCGAACTAGATCTAACCCACTGCGTGAAGCTAAGTGGCCGTCTTCAGAAGCCCAGGCGCAGGCCGCCGCACACTGGACAAATCTTCGCGTTGTTAACCTGCAGATTAGAGAACCCAGACAGCGGGAGGCGCAGGCTGCCTCACAGGCACCGGACATCTTCAGAGACGACAGCCGTCGTCTGAAGCGCTAGGTTTCTGCATATCGCCCTATATCATCTAATTATTATTAGTTATATATTAATTAATAAAAACTGAGGAGTTTCATATTTTCAGGTGGCTTTAAAATATGTTCAGAAATGGATTATAATGTAATGGGATTATATATTTTTAATTGATATAGGAGTGAGAAATCATATGGTTTCATGCTTTTTTATTCCCATGTGGCACACTTCAATATTGCAACCAAACAAAGGGCCAACAAATAAACAATTTTTCCCATGCAAAATATAGAGAAGTGGTTTCTGAAACCAGTCCTTATTTTCCCAGCTTTTTTGGAAAAAAATTCCCAAATCCAAAATATAGAGAAGTGATTTCTGAAACCACAAACGGTATGTGCAAAAATGATTGAAACCAGAAACTACAAGAGAGATCAAATACAGGAATGCACCCAAAAGAGGTAAAAAAGACAACGTTCAGTCAAAAGGGGAGTTTTATATGCTCTTCCAACTGAGTTTGACCCGTCAAACCAAGTCAACTTTGTGATTAATTGTGATTAATGGTGATCAGAGTTTGATTTGGGATTGGAGTAGTCAAACTTGCTGAAACACAATCCTGGTAACTTAGAGGTGCATTTAACATATCCAAGAACGATTGGAGTAGTCAAACTTGCTGAAACACAATCCTGGTAACTTAGAGGTGCATTTAACAGATCCAAGAATTAGATGAATTTATGTTACTTTTAAATTTTATTTTAGCCCCCCCCGACACACACACACACACACACACATATATATATTATGCTACATGCAAACACATGAAGTTGCTATAACATATCAATTAAGGATGTAGAGCACCTCACTTCTTATGTCACAACCAATATATATTAAATCTTAACATGCTCAAGATGAGATTCTATAACATATCACTCCCATAAAAATTCTTTAATATAACACTTAGAATAGAAAACATGCATATGTTAAAATGCAGCATTGTGCTCCACTAGGAATTACACAAAACAACATGCACACATATACAAAATACACAACATGTGTGCATAGGCTGTACAACGACAACTTGCTTCTCTCCACACAAATATAGTACTCCACATAAATTATGCATGTTAAAACGGAGAAGATTATACTCTAATACTTATTAGTTAAGAAGGGACAATAAACATGAAACTATTCAATAAAGTGTTTGGGTAAAACTCACAGAATTCAAAGGAAATGATTTGAGGAAATTATTTAAGGAAAAAGAAAATCACACGACCTACACACAAAAATTTACATGCATATCCTTTCAAAGATGTATAATAAATAGTGTCAAAACTATAAATTATTTGATATTGGGAACGTATATTCTATCAATCCTGAATTTTAAATTCAGGGATCCTCTGGACTATAAATTTAGATAGAAAGATTAAATGGTTATAAGCATTTTGCTTAGAAAGTCAAATTTTACTTCATGATCATTCCAATTCATAGCATAGTTACTTTAAACATGCTAAACACCTTATTGTACAAATTTTACTTCATATTTGTCAAAACAATCATCTGAAAATCACATCTGATTTGTATAATTTGACAGCCTTGTAGGTGGTGGCCAAAGTGGATGAATTGCAATGATGATACAAAGCATAACAACATAAAACTCATAGTTAAATAGTACCTCCAATCCCACTCAGAAGCAGAGAACATCTTCAGATTCTTCAACGACAATTAATGGTTGTACATGACTGTATTTTTGGAGAACATAAACTCAGAAACTCAGCGTTAAAACTCAACAGTAGTTTAGAATTGTTGGCAGCATGCTAATACTATGGAAAATGACCAACATCAAGGCACAATCCCTCCTAAGCTTCCACGTAATAGTGAGCAACAATATACTTCAAAAAATTGTTTAGAAATGATTGGTTTTTGTTCAAATGAGAACTACTTGCATTTATGTACTTTGGATAAATCTACAGTGTTTATGATGTAACAAAGAATTGGCTTGGGTTTATATTGTAGAAGTGGTTTATGCTGTGTCACAACTTCACAAAAATAGCATAATACATTGAGATCTAAAACCTAAGAACATTCCTATCTTTTTGTTATTAAGAATCATATGTATTTTTTTCTTGGATGAAATAGTTAATAGATAAATATAAAATATGATTCTTCTTACAAACTAGCCATGATAATGGCACCTCAATTGCACATATGAATACTACAAACAACATGAAACAACAACAATTGCAACAACCATAGAGATTCAGCACGTCCAAAGGTGAAACTTCTTGCCTCTAGAAGCTAGGTAGTGTATACTTGTGTGTACAACAAACTATTTTTTGGTCATTCTCTCCAATTTTCCTATGATATAACAATTAGATCAAGGAACATTTGCATGGAAATGTTCCATCAAAATACATGTTTGTGAAGAACTTAAAGGATTCAATGTGGGGATGTTCCATCAATTAACTCCATGGTAGAGTAAAGTTTGAACTTTTTTAGAACTTTGTTTTGCACATAATGAGCTGCCTAGTAAACACATTCATATAATAAATATTCTTAAGTTTAAACAAACAAACATATCAATTCCTTCACATTAAAATAAAATTTTAATTCAAAAACTTCCTCATGCATACGGGCATGTTCCATACAAGAGACCAAGACCTTTTGTCTGTGCATTGTTAACATCTTACAACAAAAAATAACAAGACCGTAACTATATAAGGGAGCAAGATACCATGCAAGATGATGAATTTGATGGATAGTTTAGTGACATGTTACAAAACTTGGCTCAACGAAAAACTCAAGGAGACTAGAGAGTAAGATTTAGACTTAGACTTTTGGCTCAAACTTAAGAAAAGCTCAGCAAATTTTTCTGAGAAGAATGGCAATTTTTTTATTTATTTAATTTTTTTTTTGGTCATATGAATTTATAAAGTGGAGTTTACAAGTCAAACCCACCGACCTGTGAAAAACTAGGTGAGTACTTGTAGTCCAGCCTCACTACTAGCTAGTTTCACTCGAAAGTACTCGGAGAATCATGTGAGTTTTGTAACAACGGACTCTACTATACAAAACCCTTAATACTCGGTATAATGGTAGGTTCAACGAATAATGACCTTCATAATCAACAATTTTGACTGGCCTTACTTAGGGCAAGTAAGAAAGATAGTGTAGGGCAGTCCAACTAAGATTGAACTAGTCCAGTTCGTAGGGCTAAGGCTAATTGATACAACTATTGGGCACGAAGTATAGTTCATGCACTATATGGGTTCTTTGAAACTAGGTGGGTACTAACCACCACCTCCTGTATCTGGCTCTTGGGTTTGCTATTGGGAAGGAAAACTGTCTCTGCTGGGCTATGGCAATGAGGTATTGCTATTTGAAAAGAACAAAATTTCCTTTCGAACTTCATCATATCTATCCTCTAGGCCGCAAACTTGCCTCTAGAACATACAGTGCCAAACCATGTTCTTGAAGCTACTAATTACATTTGTTATTTGCAACAAAAGATCGAAGATCTTTGAACAAAAAGAGAAAAACTGAAGACTATCATTGATAAAAAAGCAAAAGTTGCCTTCGAGTGTGCGCAGCCTCCAATATCAGTTGAGGAACTTCATGGCGTTAATATAAAGTCCATCGGTTCAAGTATCAAGGTTTCCATTAATGCTTTCAAAGAACAACCTCCAGGATCAGTTGAGGAACTTCCCGGCGTTAATATAAAGTCCGTCGGTTCAAGTGTCAAGGTTTCCATTAACACTTTCAAAGAACAGCCTCCAGGATCAGTTGAGGGACTTCATGGCGTTAATATAAAGTCAGTCGGTTCAAGTGTCAAGGTTTCCATTAATGCTTTCAAAGAACAGGCTGTCTACTTGGATCTTCTGGATATGGTTTTCACATGTGCTATCACCAAAGTCAAAGAAAAAAAAAATTGAACAAAGTTATCATTTATATAATTAAAAAAAAAACATCAAAAGCCCATTAATGACACATGAAAATCATATTGCTCTGCTCTTCCATAGTCTCTGTACAAGAGCAGACACTGGCAAACACTCGAAATCTATAATTTTTTTTATTTCAAAAGATTAAAAAAAACGTATCCTCTGTGAGAGAAAACATCATATTTTCAATTTCAGTGAGACCATGAATATAACTTACTAGAGGGTAAATAAATGTCTGCAAAAATTTGAAACCAGAGCTAGGTTCATTCAACTCTGAGCCCTAAACACCAAAACGAAACTTCTCGCATATGTGAATTTCATTACTGAGGACTGTACCTCGGGGACTCTGAGAGAGCACCGTCAAAAGCACTGGCATGTCTCCATCAAGGCTGTGAAGAATTGGGCATGACATATATTGTAGAGATTGCACTATCTTCATGATCAGAACCCTTGCATAATTCATAGAGATTTGAATTGCAACAATATTTTGGTGATTGGCAATATTGGCGTTCTGAAGATTGGGGATTTGGGTCTTGCTACTACCTTGGAAAATTATCATGCCCCACACACAGTTAGCATGTGATTATACACCCAAAATACTTGTGCTATGTCTTCAATCAAATGTAATTTTTGGGAGAAAGGTGATAAGAGAAAATACAAACACTGCACATCTTCTATAGTATATCTCATACCCGAGTGCAATTTTTAGTCACAACCAAGTACTTACTTGATTAAGCCGCACATGCTCTTGGACTTATCCTTCCTTAGATTCCATTCACCTGTACCTTCTCATGTTTTTCTCCTTCTTTGGATTCCAACTTCTAAGAATTCAAGTGAAATGTATGCCCACACTTTTGATTTCAAGAATGCCTCTCTGAAGACATCCCCTCAGACACATGGAATTATGTGAAACTAGAAGGTCAAGGCTACGAGATCGCTTACTGCTGGGGTTTGCGACATATGCTCTTCAAACCACAGATGGCATCCCTCTTATCTTCCCCTCCATGGCAAGTCGTACAAAGAACCCAACCAAACTCAAATTACAACAATAACTCAATGAATGCCATATATCTTCAACAAAGTTCTCATTTTCGGTTTCTAAAGTGAATGCTACAATATAATAGATCAATATTCCCAATAATCATGTAAAAAGGCAAAAAGATAATCATGTAAACAAAACAGTAAGAACAACGTTTACCTTCATATTTCTTCAGGAAAAGCTCAAAATGTGCCTTGAAGCGACATGTTTATCCGGGCTGAATGAGGGCCTAAAACAAGCACTAGGCCATAGATTCATATGCTGCTTAATCTTTGTTGCAACCAGTTTAGGGTTATGGCAGTCCATAATGGCCTTTTCTCCTCTCTTCAAGTTTCTAGTTTCCTGCTTCATGATTTCTTCAAAGGATTCCTTGCTTAGTCTACGAATGGACCTCTTCAGCTTATCTTTAAAGGTTTCTTTGATACAAAACCGGTAACTGCGATGACATGCTTGCCTGGCCAAAGAATTTTGATTTCCCCTAAACCTGTAACCGAAATAGTAAGCATCGTCTTCAGTAGCATCAAGGAGCCTCACAAAATCCATGCTCGAATCAGACCAACTTCTGGAGGTCACGTAGGTCTGAGAGACTCTCCCGGCACACAATGGTTTTGTGTTGAGAGGCATGGGAAAAGATCAGGACGAATCCTCCGATTTGAATGACTAATTTAGTAATCCTCCATAACCAGAAGGTCCCGGTCAATTTGGACAACATTTGATGACTCCAACAAGGAAAAGCGAGTCATATTTATCCCTAACTCGCTAAGACCTAAAACTTGTAATATTATCTACGGAAATATACAGTAAAATAAAGTTCATGTGCGAGGCCCAACCACAAATTGACTATCCAGCATCAAAATTGGCGGAATATGACGAAACTAGAGAGATGAAGCATGAAAGTCCAGCGCTTTATCTACTAGTACAAGATTATGAGCATGCAACAAAAATAAACAGGCATTTTACTCAGTTTTTAGGAGAAAATTCGTCACAGCAATTGATAATGAACACAGACCACTTATAACAGATTTTGTTGCCAAAAAATTGCAAACACATAGATTACAAACAGCTACACTACTTTTGCCGTAGATTAAAAGGTTTTATGCTTTGCTATAAGGTGCATACAAAATATGTTCCTGCCCTGTAGGTAGATTAAGCCCCTGGAGCTTGCTCCTCCTCCTTTACGAGTCATAAAATGAAGTGTAAAAGAGAACATCATATGGAATTGTGTCTCTCAGTAGAATGAAAATGGATTTCAATCTAGAAAAAAACTAGAAGCATCAGCAAGCTTGAAGTGCCAGCTTGTAAACCTGTCAACTCCTATGCCTGTTAATCCAACGTGACGTGTAGGCTCGCTGTCAGACTATCACACTATCCATTAGAATTTTTTTTTTAGATGTTAACATTTATAAGCATAAAGTCTCTATTCTATTTTCATGTTCATTAATGCATATCAATGATAAAAATTGTCTTTTCAAACACTTTCCACCAATAGGATTTATACACTTAATAAGATATATTAAATAAATGCTAATAAATAGATAATTTCTTTCCAGATTAAATAAATATAACCAAATTTATATGTACAAAGTAAATTAATACTAGAAAGCGGAACATATAGTCCATGCCGAACTAATAAAAAGCGTATAAGTAAAAGTTGAATAACCAAAAATAAATTTATTTGATTGTATATATACAAGGGACGAAGAACACGATTCCAAGTTTCCGCACATCCAGCTCAACGATGTTCGTTTGTGGGGTCAATAAACACCCATAAAATAAAATGAAATAATTCCTAATAAAATGCCTTCGTTTATCTCTTGACATTTTTCTCTCAGCGTCCATTTCTGCTCAGACCAGCCTTTATTTGTTTTGTCATCCTATAACTGTGTATATCCTACAGTCGCTCTGTATATCCATCGCTCGCTGTAAATTTCAAGGGTTTTGCAGAAAAGCACGGAAGAATGGCCGGCGCAGAGGTTGACGCGGTCGATTTCGAGCCGGAAGAAGACGATCTGATGGACGATGATACGGCCATGGACGATGGCAATGCGGACGCTCCCGCTCCTGCGCCCAAATTGAAATCCACCATAACAGGGGGCACTTCCCAGCTCGGCGATGGCGGCCCTAAGAAGACCAAAGGAAGGGGCTTCAGAGAAGAAACCGACGCTGAACGTAATAGCCGCTTTGCAGCGCGAGAGTTTGAGTCTCTCGACTCGGATGGTGGCCCTGGTCCTCAGAGATGTATCCTTTTTTTTTTCATTTTTAGGGTTTTAGATTAGGGTTTGCATTTGTGGGAAATTTAATGGGATGAGCTCATTGTGTTTTTATTTTCGGCGTTCTTGATGGACTAAAGTTGTGGTGAGATTATAATTTTATGCGGTGAATGATGTTCTGTGCTTTTACTGATGAATGAGCACCTATGATGCGATTGAAAGTTTACCAGAGTACCACAGCGATTTATTGTTTCTTTTGGAAAGGGTTTGGGCACTCTGAATGCTGTTTCGGGTATATTATAGTGGACTGGTACCTGTGATGAGAGTTCAAGTTTGTCAGGTTACCGGATTGTTGTTTTGCTTTTTAAAAGGTTTCTGTACATCTCTCAATGTTGGCACTTGATTAAAGGTTTCCTTCCTAGGCATAGGAGTTTACAGATCCCTTTAAAATCTCACCTTGCCTAGCTTGGATGAAGTCATGTGCGTGCTAATTAATATGTGTAAACCTTTGTGATGTCAAGGTAAAGTCCAAGGGCTGTGTTGTCTCAGACCAGTCCCTTGAACATTATTGCTGACATTGGTCCTTGGCTTCTGCACAATTACGTTAGTGGCCATTGGGTCCTTGGTCAAGTAGTTTTGCCAATTTTTTTTCTGCCTTTTTCAATTTAAAAACTTCTATGAGGTTGAATAAGCTATTCAAGGGCAGTACTAACTGTGTGGCTTTTGTCCTGCATGGTAAATACACCGAAGATTGAACTTCTGTAACTATACTCTGTTTGCATATAAATTAATAAATTTTGTGTCAATAAGTTGATCATTTATAGAAACACATGCCATCTTTAACAAGGGTAGCTATCGAGGGATGGATCATTTTGGTAAACGGAGTACACGAGGAGGCACAAGAAGATGATCTCCATGAACTTTTTGGTGAGTTTGGGGAAATTAAAAATCTGCACCTGAATTTAGATCGCAGAACTGGTTTCGTTAAGGTATGTCTATTCTATCTGTGTTAATTACAACTTTGTATTTTATTCTTCAACCTTCTTACAGGAAGTAGAATAAGTGTTTTAATTTCTTATGTTGGCAAACGACAATGCTTTTGTTGTTATTGTTACTTAGAGTTAGCCCAACTGATTGTGTAAGAGTGTATGGGTAATGGACTAGAATGCTTAGACAACCTAGATAATTGCAACTTGCACATTATTCTCTTTTAGACTTGTTTATTTATTTTTCTTGTTTTTAGGATTTAATCTTAGATATGCTATATTTGTTTGGGATATCACTTACTTAAGACTTTATGGGTAGGTACTTATGAGTTATGACGTATCACCTTGTAATTTTTGTAGTAAAGAACTGGAATGCGAAGACAACCTAGATGTTTACAACGTGAACAGTATTCTCTCTTAGACTTGTTTTCTCTAGTTTTTTTAGTGTGCAAAAAAGTTGTTTGATGTTGTTTAGATTGAATCATATTAACAGTACAACAGTTTGTGCCTTTGGCCCTTAATTGTATCATTCATAGATATGTTGGATTATGCTTGGGTGTAAGTAGCTCATAGTTACTGTAGTGAGTGTTAAAGTTAAATGAGTAAACTTTGTATGGTGCATCTTGGGCCCTTGTATTATATATCTACCTTGTGGTTCCTTGGTAAAATAGCCCAAACTAATGCTGGATTGGATTTGCACCCAAGTGTGCTTCCTCCATAATGATCAAAAACTTGCCTCAAGTTAAACTGCTATCATGACTATATTGATTGTTCTATTCTTTTATTCTTTGGATGATTCATGACACATGTAGTCTCTCGAGATGCTAAGAGACAATGTTAAGCCTATTAAGGCTTTGGGGTATAGCCAATACTAGGGGTTTTCTTCAAACACAATTATATATATATATATATATCTATCTTGAAAAAGTGAGTTCAATCTATCAAATTTTTTGTAGTTTCATATCTAGTTTAATTTGTAGAGCTTTTTGAAAAGCCTTTATTTTATAATAGGATTCACTGATTTAGGAAATTAGGACATTTAGTTCCTTAATTAATATGCAGCAAACTAAATTTTAGTTATTGGGAGGGAAACCATTATCAAATGCTTATATTTGTGAGATTAACTTTATATGCACTTTCTTGTCCAAACATACTTGATTACTCTGTATAGGAACAAGAACAAAACATTCAATGGTTTTGTTCTTGTAAGCCTCCTAATGGATAAGAATATCAACTTGCACATTCCTCACTTCTAATATTCCATCTTGTAGTGATTGAACACCTTTAACTTGAATGGTGGGAGGGAAATCTAGCAGCAAAACTTTGGTATCTAAAATGGATACATGTTGTCTCTAGGAAGATAGTTCATATCATAGTAGCAAGATTCGACCATATTGACAGTTCATGTACAGAAATTCGACAAATATTCAAAATAATATGGAACAGTGAGTTCCTATACATATATTAAAATTTTGAAATATATAGTACCTCGAACTTAATGTCGAATTTTATCACCAAATTTTTCGTTGCCGATTTTTTGTTGAACTTCAAGGTCGCTGAATTCAAACACGAACTCGAACTTGGTGACTTAGCTTATATTTGGTTTATATTCTTTGTATTTGGTTTATCATGCTATTATAAGGATTGGGTCTTTAAATTTTTTCTATTAGAGCTTTATCAACATTTTCACTACCAAGAAAGTTGGAAAGAATGATGAGAAGATCAACACATCATACCCAAGGAAGAAGAGAAAGCTTTTTGGAGGGGGTACCTTGTTATGACTCTAATGGGGTTCTATATGGGGTAAATATATATGTAATAGGGGTCAACCTAATAGGGCCGAGCATGTGCAAAGTATGAGAATAGGTGTATATAGAGATCATTATAGTCATTATTGGAGACAATGTTAACAAAGTATAAACATGAAGAATCTCATCCAAGTAATTCAAGTACATCCATATATCCAATTACTATTTGTACTCCACTTTTTTTTGTTGGTATTTTGGTTTATCATGCTATTTTAAGTCCATAACATTTGGTATTAAAGCCTTATTGGCATCCTTATTACCAAGAAGGTTGAAAATAAAGACAAGAATATCGATATCATCATTACCAAGGAAGGAGATGGCAGAATCAACAATTTTTATGGAACAAGGAAGCAAGGAACCATTACATGACAAAATATTACCAAAGACAAACAACTACAATGAATTGGAGAAGCTAGCACGGTGGGGAGGGAATCAAAGGAAATGAATCTTTTAAGAAGTTACACCGAAAATAATGGAATATGGATGGATGGATGGATAATGATTAATGGTAGCAAGAGAGTAGTAACACAAGGTAATATTTGTACTTGGCTTCATCATATTTAAAATGCTTAGCTACAAAGCTTTGGGGACATTTTTTTTGAAAGGGGTTACTATGTTATGACTTTAATGGGGGTACATATAGGGTAAATGTATATGTAATAGGGGTTGGCCTAATAGGGATCCCACATGTGCAGTGAGTGAAATAGGTATATATAGAAATCATATAGTCATCTTCAAACAAGTTAGTTATACATCCTTGTTGGCTTGTAGAGGCTTATTCTTTCTAGAGATAATTGACATTTTTATGGCTCATTTGCTTTAGTACATGATTTCTCATGTGCCCTCCTAAATGTTCTACCTCTAAAAGGGGCGATTAATCAATTATCAACATCAACATTCACAAGAGCTACACTTGGATCTCTTGGATTGCACCACATGGGCCTTGTATTCGCAAATTGGCTTTCTAATTTGAGCACTTCCTCTAAATCTTTGAGGGCCTCATTATTTAAACAAGTGATCTTCAACACTCTTTGATGCACATGCTTCACATTCCTCTTGGGGTTGTTTTAGGGGTTTTCACACCATTTGATGGTAGATATGGATATGTAATCACTCAAATTTTCAGTTGAGTTCAATATCCCCCACAGTGGTCACTGGAATTCCCTCCTAGCAAATCACAACTATTGTCAGGGGCTTGTTGCTTAACACTTAACTTGTACCACTGAGGTCGTCCATCATAGGTAGATCAGGCTTTGTTCCTTGATACACCTTGTTTTGCCTCTAAATTAGGCTAAGTTGGGGATTGGGAGGAGGTCTAGAATCTCGACAACAACGTCATTGTGGTATTGTGAGTCATGGTTTGATCACCATTTTCTTCTCTAATATTTGTGGCCCTTTGACCGCAGATGCTAGTAGGGGTTTTGCCTTGGGTTATACCTCAAATCTAGTTTATATTATTGCCATTTGTAGGAACACTTGAAGGCCATTGTAGATCACTCCCTAGGGGGCCATTAGTGCATCCCATTCTCTAGTGGGCATTGTTGGATAAATTCTCATGGTGGACATCAATATTATTGGATATGATGATGATAGCAATTGATATTTTATACCTACTTGTTTGAATTTATAATTAGCTCTATTCGATATATAGGGTTTTTTTCTCCTTGTTACCTTAGCTTTAGGTTTTCTTTTGTACTTTTGGGAGATGACTTTTGCGCACCACCCTTATTGATATTTTAGTATGTTGCACTTTAAAGCCCCTTCCACCAATTTTGGTCATAAGTTTACATTAATATAATTTCATTTCATTTCTCCTTGAATATTTGTTCTTTCTTGGTTTTTTTCAATTGATTAATGAAGGTTTGGTTTGGTGAGTATTGCATTGAATTTTCATTTTAGAAAGTTTTGTTATTTGTTGTCTTCAGAAAGGTCATGTATCCTATATCTTTTTCTTTACCCATTAGTTGCCTATGATAACTAGTCAGGAACTTGTAATAACTTAACTAATTTCAATTTTTGAACGTAGCTTCATTTTCTTGAATCTACCCCAATAAAAGTTTTGAATTCTATATTCATCTTCATATTTTCATTTGTATTTGACATATTTTTACATGGTGTACAATCACTTGTTCCTTTTTTTGTATTATAGTTTCTCACCATGGTTTATATGCCTATTGTGATTTTTGCTTATCTCAAATCTTGGCCCTAATTATACATCCTCATTTATTGGAGATTCAGTATTGTCATTCTTATTTGTTCCCATATAATTTTTTCACGTATACGAGTAATGTACATACATGCATGCATATACGAGCACAATGCTTGATATGCACTAACATTTTTTGGAGATTCAGTATTGTCATTCTTATTTGTTCCCATAGAATATTTTCAGATATACGAGTAACGTACATACGTGCATGCATATATGAGCACAATGCTTGATATGCACTAACATTTTTTACAGTTCCATCTCGTTTGTCAACTCATGTACACCTTACTATATCAAGAATGTCTTTACTCAGGTCACTTTTACTACTATTTTCAAAAGTTAACAAAGATTTGTGTTTAAAATTAAACATCTGGGTCTCATTAGAGGAACCTTTCACCTTATAGTTATGCATTGTTAGTTGCTCATGGGAAATCATCTTCCATGTTCAACTCTTAGAAGCCATTTGCTCTAGATTCCTCATCTAAAGTGTTGTCCTTAAGATTCACATCCTAAGTCTTAGAAGGCCCCTCCTAATATTCATAACGGTGGATGTCCATGTGACATCTTCAAAGATAGTTGCAGATGTAATCCAAGTTTGTAACCCTCTCTAATGTCATGTTCTCTTCACTTTATAAGTAAAGTCATATATGCTCCAATTCCTCTTGCAAGCAGAGGAAATTACCATGTCAAACTGTCACAATTTAATGTATCCCATGCCAAGAGGTGTCCACCATTTTGAAGGATTCTCTATGCTAATCTATGCTGCTGTTGACCTAAACTCATGTTTCCATGAACACAGGTTGCAAATCCCTGAGTGAATCATAATTAAGTCCTATCCAAGTCAAAGCACCTCCTTCACACATTGTATAAACTATAAACCCATGTCCCACCTCTAAATCACCAAATGGTGCCCTTTCAACCTTTTTGGTATCATACCATGTTTGGATTCAATACATAAGCTGCCATTGAATCCTTGCCACCATTTATTGATAATATCGGCCTTCCCAACAAACATATTTAGTTGCTTGCACATGGAGTCGATGGTCCCATAAATTGCTCCCAGACAATAGCCTTTTTTAATAAAGTTTATGGCCTCTTAAACTAAAATAATATTAAAATTTCTTCTCAAGCCAAAACATGTCAATGAAAATTGATCTCATGACATCTAATGAATTTGCATGTGATTGATGACCATGGCACTTAATTTTCCGAAGCATTAAGCAACATCGCCAGCCGGGAACATACTTATAGATATGCTTCTGTTATGTGTCAATAAAATATCATTAGTTGCTTGCACATGGAGTCGATGGTCCCATAAATTGCTCCCAGACAATAGCCTTTTTTAATAAAGTTTATGGCCTCTTAAACTAAAATAATATTAAAATTTCTTCTCAAGCCAAAACATGTCAACGAAAATTTATCTCATGACATCTAATGAATTTGCATGTGATTGATGACCATGGCACTTAATTTTCTGAAGCATTAAGCAACATCGCAAGCTGGGAACATACTTATAGATATGCTTCTGTTATGTGTCAATAAAATATCATGTGCAACACTATGAAGCTTATTATCAAGAAAAGGCAATAAATGCTGCCACTAAGTGGTGGACATAGTGATATTTTGATATAGCCACTTTAGCCTAGATCCTCAATTACTTATACATCACACAAAATTGGCCCAAGGTCTTTAATCAATTAAAATCAAATGTCACTAATATGAATTTAACACGACAACAAAAACAAACAACTTGTTAGCTTAGGTACAAGCACCACCATGCCTGTAAAGAGTGGCAATGCGTTGCCATTTTTTTCATGGCCATCATTAATCTTTGGGAGGTTTGCTTGTTATCAAGTGGTTCCAACATACTTTTTTATAATGTTGGGGTTATTAATCTTCTGAGATGGCAAGTGGAACACAAGAATTTATCTTTATTTAGTGGGCAGTAGGGGTCATCACCCCTACAAGTTTCTGATCACTGCCACTTTTTTAATATGCGAAATCTCTTGTGGTATCCTTATTAAACATAGCGTCATTATGACACTGTTAGAGACAAAACAAAATTTCTATAGGAAAGATAGTCTAGAAGTCATCGAAATTAGAAATTTAGGGATGCTTTCTTAGAGTATGGCAAACTTCAATGGAAAAAAAGCATTTTACAGTTTTTGGCCTTACTCAGAAGGCACAAACAGGGTAAGGCACACCCACTGTCCAGATGGGACTTGTGTTGATCAATGAACAAATTTCCATGATATAAGGGGAGCTTTCTGCATAGTTTTGAATCTAAATAGCTATGTTGAGAGCCTGCACTTGAGTTTCCATGTTCTATAAAGCTTCATACTGATGGGGCTTTTTTCTAAACTATTTGTGGGCATTGATTCTACAGTATGTATTGACAAAGGGATTTACACAATTCCAATTCCAAAGGGATTTACACAATTCCAATTCCAGTGCTCGATCAATTATACAGAGGCTTAAAAAGTGAGTCGGGAATGAAGTTTTGATTTTATCCACAATAAATCTATTTGAATTAAGCCCAAAGGTCTCTTCTAATTTTTGCTTGGGGACCCGATCTCTTGATTTGTAGAGACACACTAGATGTGGTTTAATTTCTTTCCAAAACGCCTCATGGTTGAGGACCACAGGGGTTTGCCACTGACTGTCCATTGTTTGTGATAACAGGTGACCACCAAAGGAAATGCTGAATGCTCATTAACTAAGAGACTGAACTTGAAATTGTCCCTTTTACATCAAAGGAAGGCTTTTATACTAATTTGATTTGCAAATGAGGTTGCTTAAACACGGTGACCACCAAAGGAAATGCTGAATGCTCATTAACTAAGAGACTGAACTTGAAATTGTCCCTTTTACATCAAAGGAAGGCTTTTATACTAATGTGATTTGCAAATGAGGTTGCTTAAACACTTTTTCCCATAAAGCTCTCTTAACCTAATGCAATTTCTTACGACTTTCAATGCTTCAGATCTCTCCAAAGATCTTGTAATCAATTTGGCACAAAGAGCCTGCCCTTGTGTATGGATATTGATAATTTACAATCCCCCTACCCTATAAAAAAAAGTTTAAATATTTGCAAATATATAATAATTATAATAATATATGAGACGCCCATAGGGTCATAGTCTAGCTTGACACCATTGATGTATGAGACCCCCATAGGGTCGAACCTGTGACCTCCAAGGAGGAAACACATTCTTAACCATTAGGGCCTGGTGGTGGTCGCACTTGAACAATAGAAGTTTCTAATCTTAGGCATATATTGTGTGACACAGTCAAGTCTCCCGATGTCCTTCAATACATTGCCCATTGCATAAGCACAAGAAGGCATCCGATATGTCTGCTTGTACTTGTTGTGATTCTTGAACTAGCAAAAGCATAAAAACATTGCAGAAACAACTGCATCAGTGATCACCTGCTTAGAACTAGGAGTCAACATTCTTTATGGCCTTGTAAAGAACCTCTTATTGTTGAAACTTTGAAAGACAGTATTCTCTCCTTTAGTGTGCACTCTAGTGAATTCCAAAAATATTGCAGTGGAGGACAAGAAGTATTTATGTTCAACAAAGGCTTATTTTTTCCATCATCAATTCCACCTATAACGATTGAGTAGCCCTACTTTGACTACTTAGTTTGGATTGGCTCGAGAGATTTTTTAACCTGTGCTTTCTTCTTGTTTAGAAGGGACGTGCAAAGTTTTTCACATGTTGGGATTTATACTATATAGCCTTTAAGCTCCTCATTTCTAGTGCACATTAGAGAAGGATATCATGCCACATTAAGAGTCTCCCAAATGCATAAAATTTGGGCTGTTGAAGGTGTTTTGGTCCCTTAGTTTCACTATCAATTTCAAACAATGAAATTGAGGGCCGTCTCTTTGAATAAGGTTTTAGGAGTAGAAATAATTCGCGAATAATACCCATCTTCATTAGCAGAAGTGATACCTACCTACAAAAAAACATCCTGCTCACATATGAAAAGTGCTGTTCGCAGATGAATATTGGCGGTCTTGAAATCTGTTTTTTAACTGAATGACATATACGGTAATAGGGTGCTAACAACAGTAACAGCAGTAGTTCAGTAATAACAGTGGGAAAAAATTAGCAATATTCAATACCACATTGGATAACTGATTTTGAAGCAGCAACAGCTGAAAAGTCCAGCTGTAACTGATTTTGAAGCAGCAACAGCCGAAAAGTACAACTGTAGTTACTGGTAGCAGAACCTGAATACTTAAAGCGCACTACATATGACTGAAACGTTTCTTGAGAAGGTATGACTATGGATGCCAATTCAGGCCAAATCGAAGGTATTATGGACGCTGCACCTGGCCAAATAGCCTCTTACAGACTACCATGCAATCACACATTTCTAAAAGGTCTCTACTGCAAAACCTAAGAGCCTTTTTATAGCCAATTATCCCACTTTAGCTTCTTTGCCTTTTGCTTGTGGAATATCTGGACTTAACATAAAAGTTCCATTAACAAACAGAAAAGTACAACCATCTGACAAAATTTATCTTAACATAAATTCTACTCATTAACATAAAACCATAAATGACGGAAATTCTAATGACACACATAGAATATCAATTCTAATGACACACATGGAATATCAATAGCTAACACTGAAGCGGTTATCTTTTGGCGTTGCAACAATGAATGCTGCAGTGCTGTTCTCCAAGTCCAAAAAATCAGCCTGCTAAAAAATGAATAATGCTGTCCCTCCCAATAGCAGTTACCTCTCTGCTATATATCTCTGTCTCTTTCATTACTGGGGTCTCACCAGAATCCTACCAGGACACACAAGACACATCCACAATAGCTCAGATCTATGTCATATGGTTCAGGGTCGAGTTCAAATTCGGCAACCTTGAAATTTGATTCGAATTCGAGTTTTTTAATGAGATTTGGAATGAGGTTGTTTAGTTACTCCAGTGTCACCTTAAATGGTCTAGGAAACTGTTCTTCAAATGGGCATAGGTATCGGATAGTGCTTCAAGAAAACATTTCTCGAGGGGCTGCACTGCAGGGAGGGCTTCTTTTGGTGTAGATGCCAGACCTGAGGGGTATCTATTCCACCAAAATTTTCCCAGGACTTGAAGCTGCCTTGCATTCCATTGAAATCATGCCATTGTGGGTGGGGGCAGACCACAAGCAAGGATGGTCCCCTGGATGGCTTAAAATACTGTTGACCTCACTAAATGAACCAATGCTCAATGCCCTATTGGTAATTTTTCATATGTATTATTACAACTTCTGTTGATTTTTTTGCCAAGGAAAACCTCTCGGGATTCCCCCCTCTTCCCTGGAATATCTGGATGTATGGCTGCTCAACTGCCAGCCACAAAAGTGGCTGGTAACCCCTAGGGACTTGATCAGATTTGAATTTGTGAGTCTGTGACCTATGGCCTCTCTGTCACCAACATTCCTTTGGCAGATGATGGTTCAACTGATTGAGATAACCGTTCGGGGCTCTCTGATTATTTCTTTACATTGTGTCCAATTTTCCTTTTTACTTGTTTCCATGATTAAGTTGTTTTATCTATTTTCATTTTTGTGTCCGTTTTCTGTGTGGATGGGTCCCACGCCATTTATGAAGAAAAATGATTTTTTTTCTTTTTGGGATTGGGAACACCCTTTCTGTGCTAGAGACTGCCTGGAAAACTCGAGGAAACATCTCTTCTGAAAGGTGTTGTACAGAAAATTGCTGGAAAATGTTTCCAAAGTGTTACAAGGTTTTGTTCCAGTTTTGCTCATCAGAAATGTTTCCCGGCTGAGGGGCCAGGGTGCAAGTTTCAGTAACATATACTGAACTTTCTTGTGTAAAATTTGTTGGATAAACATTTTGTTAATTGATAAATGTATGTGATTGAATTTAAAATAATTGAAAGGCAAAAAAAGAAGTGTAAATACTAAATATACTAGTGTTAAAAACTTAACTTTCCCGTCTGAGGGGCCAGGGTGCAAGTTTCATTAACATATATTTATCTTATACTGAACTTTCTTGTGTAAAATTTGTTGGATAAACATTTTGTTAATTGATAAATGTATGTGATTGAATTTATCACATGGTTTAAAGGGTTGTTAAATAGCTCTTTCAGTGTTGCCATGCTCATTTTTTAATCCATTTCTTATTACAACAGCTCTCACATATTTCTTATTGTTGGTGCTGTTTTGCCAAGTCAGGGCTATGCCTTAATTGAGTATGAAACCTTTAAGGAGGCTCAGGCTGCAATAACAAATCTTAATGGAGCAGAATTATTGACTCAAACCATATCTGTTGATTGGGCCTTCAGCAATGGCCCATTTCGACGCAAAACTGCTCGTCGGAGGTTAGTGATCTTTCGTTTTCTTGACAGTTACTGATAAGGCCACTATGATTTGGTTGAAGATTTTGGTGTTTCTTAAAATTTCCAGGTCACCGCGTGGGGGTCATCGCTCAAGGAGTCCTGTTAGGAGAAGATACTGAGGTCTACATTTTTAGGTGGTGAGCCATATAACAGTTGGTAGTTGATTTGAGTTATTACTATTCTGAGCGTGAGTGGTAGAGTTGGCTTGATATTTTGATATCTGGTATGTATTATTTCATAATGCATATTATTGACCTGTTAGTCAATACCAAAGGATTGATGTAATTGAAGCACTAGAATGCAGAAGTGCAGTGGAAGTTATCTGCAGTTATTCATGAAAATAGTATTTTTTCATTTTAATTTTGTACTATATACATCCCATATACAGGCATTTGGGAGTTTTAAGGTTTGAAAAGCACGGACTTAAAAGTTTCCTCTTCAATTTGGTCTTGGTGCAGAACAAATGTTTCCTTGAATTTTAGCTTGGTATAAATATGGTTGGAAGAACTAAAAACAATAAACTCTCGGATACATGGTGAAAGATGAGGATAACTTAACCTTGGATTATTTAAATAGTGGTTCATTAGATACTGGAATTTGGTAGTGTGATTTTTATGGGTCAGCTGATCTGAGTAGTTTGTTATTGAGTAGTTTTGTTATTGCACAGGCCAGATTGAAATTGAAGATTACATATAGTTGCATTATGGATACAAATCTGATAAGAATTTGGGAGCTGTTTAATCTTGTAGCAAACTTCTCTCCAGCTACCAGAATCTGGCGATACAGAACTTGCCAGAATTTGGCAATACAGAAAGTCAGAGTTCCCATCAGTCGGGAACCTATTGAATTTTTGACGATTTGAGTCAATTCAGAATCGGCATTGTTCCACTATGCACTCATTGAATTTTTGATTATTTGAGTTGATTCAGAGTTGGTATTTGTTCCACCATGCACGAATCTTGGATCATGTTAGAACTCTTTTCATGCCTTAAAATATTTCTGCCAAATTCTTATCAGATTTGTGACTGTATTGATGATCCTGTTTGCTACAAGATTAACTTACTCCCCCTGGAATAGTTGTATGCCTTCAAAGTCCATTACTATTTGACTGTCAATACCTTGTGTTATACAGTAAATATTGATTTTATAATTGGTAGCATGCCAATCTTAAAATTTTTGCACATTTGTGTATGTAGATTTAAACAGACTTTTTAATCATGTCCAAGGAAGATAAACGATGAACAACAACTTGTTTCATAAGAATGATTTTTGAAATCGTATGTTGTTTGAATTCGCTTCTTGGTGCTAGCCAAGACTGAATGTAGGTTAAAATAGATTTTTTTATTCATGTCCTGGAAGATAGACGATAACCAATAACATTATTCATAAGAATGATTTTTGAATTGTTTGAATTCGATTCTTGGTGCTTACCAAGGCTGAATGTAGGTTAAAATAGATTTTTTTATTCATGTCCCGGAAGATAGATGATAACCAATAACTTTATTCATAAGAATGATTTTTGAATTGTTTGAATTCGATTCTTGGTGCTTACCAAGGCTGCCATTGCTCGGTTGACTTTAAATCACATTTCAAGATTTCAGTTATGGTGTGCATCATAAAATGGAAAGCATGGTACTTAACGTCTCGCAATGTATTCATTTTAACTATCTAACTAGGGTTAAATGATTAATATCCTAATATTCCCACGGTGGTTTTTGAACCTCAGCTAGATTTGGAAACTGCTGGTGTTTTTGACCCATGCGTCTTGTTTGTGTTATTTTTGGATGCTTTAAATGCGCATTTGGCATACAAAGACGAGTGCACATTGTCTGGAGGAACATGCTATTTTAGACTACACCTTACTTAACCCTTAAAAAATTGTAGAACATGGACATATTAATCTATGTTTGCATTGTGCAATTATTATACTGTTAAGCTTTGAAACCATTGATCTCAATCTCCAGAAGTGAGTATGGTAGCAATGTACTTGCTCTTAAATAATCTTGTGCACATGGAACAAAACTTATGGACATATTAATCTATGTTTGCATTGTGCAATTATTATACTGTTAAGCTTTGAAACCATTGATCTCAATCTCCAGAAGTGAGTATGGTAGCAATGTACTTGCTCTTAAATAATCTTGTGCACATGGAACAAAACTTTGGGGTTAAAAGAGATTTACGTGATGTGAATGGGCAGTTGCTTTTATTTGGCTGGCAAAGCCCGTTAATGAGATTTACGTGATGTGAATGGGCAGTTGCTTTTATTTGGCTGGCAAAGCCCGTTAATGATATTTACGTGATGTGAAGATCTATAAAGATACGAATGAACAAATGGCTGTCTTTATTCCTAGAGTTGCTCATTAATTCTGGCTCAAGTGCTCCAGTGCACGTGAGTTTGTTTGAAGTCTACGGCATTATAGCAATCTATTGTACAGTCCCTATTAGCAGCTATCCATTATGGTTCAAAGGGATGTTGTAAGAAAATAAAATGTGTTAAAATGTGATTTTTTTTTGTAAGATTTGGATTTATATTAAATTATTGAAAAAACTGTACATAGCAGGGTTTTGGCATCGTTGCACAAAATGAGACTGATTGTCAAAGATATGCTAAGCCATCAGTAACGGAAAGTATCTATGAATCATGCCAAAGCTTTCAACTACTAATTTCGAGTGGAAACTAATGCAAGGACCCTCCCCAATTTTACAATGTTTTCCTCCACAAGCCGGGGGTTATGACCAGTTGAAACCTAAATTGAGGAAACTTCATTCACCTTCCAAGAAACTATTCTATTAGATAAACTAAAACATACCGTAATCATCATCAGAAATAGTGATACAAGACGGACCAGCACTTGAATTCTCCTGCTTGGTCACTTTCTTGACTGCTTTCTTTACCGCTTCTGGCTGAAGGGTTGGCAGGTGGTGGCCGATTGAAACTCTCTCCTGTAAGCTCGCGAGCAAGGGCATCAATCTTAGTATTGACATGTACATCGGCAATTACTTGATTGCGAGCGACTCACTGCAGCCCCACCTCTAGGCTTTCGAGTTAAGCTATTACAGACGGAGTGTCCATGTCCACCTGCACATTGCACCTTAGACATTCTTCAAGGGCAAGGTTGAAAAGAGCTTTCATGTCCCAGAATAGCCCCAAGGTTCTGGTATGTTGAGTCTCTCTGGTTTGAGAAGTCCACCGCGAGCTCCTGTGCACTGGGGCGCTAAATTTCCTGTTGCAGTCTCTTTTCCGGACGTGCCATATGCTCCTTTGCATGTTGACCCACTTTATTTGCAAAGAATCCCTTGGCTTTCTCTAAATCCTCGAGGGCCCTGAGCATGTGAGAGTGCTTGGGGCCATTGGAGGTCTTGCTTGTAGTAATCTTAGTGCGAACCATGCTTTAGTTGTCCAAGCCAAGGGGCTGAACCAGATACCACCAATCCTATGCACAGAGGCTGAGAGCGAGCAGACTTAGCTTTGAGGCTATAATGGCAACTAGAGTTGACAATGCGGATGCAGAGCAGACATGGCTTTGAGGCTATAATGGCAACTAGAGTTGACAATGCGGATGCAGGGAGAACGCCTGCCAAATTGCCTCCAAGATAGAAACAATCTTCCTTATCGACGGGCCTTCCCATCATGATGGAAGCTGGCACGAGGTGCCATGAATTCCTGCACAAAGGAATGCACCCAAGAGCCGATTCAGAGCAGTAAGTCGTACCCTCCCCTTAAATACAAAATCATGCCCGTAACAGTTATTCCGAGATCGTCGAGTTGTGGTTGCCACCTGTCGACGGACTTGCTTTCGCACACGTCACCCTCCGTGATGCTATCACCTTGACTAGTGTTAGCATGGTGGTGGCACCCGTCGTGGGGGGAAAATGTGATCTTTATTATCTAACTTTGATTTAGTGAGAGTAAGCAAATAATATTGAAGTGAGACTTCACCAAAGCAATAAAGTGGAGATTATGTATTAGTTAAATTATATCAAAATTTACATATGGAATATTGATTGTAATCAAAGGTGCAAATGAGTCTTAGAAAAATATTTGTATTTGAAATGAAAACATGACTTCTATCCCATCATTTCATCAGGTTAGATAGAACAAAGTCTCTCCTATTGTTTGGATGTGAAATAAAACCATGTTCTCCATTCCATCAAGTTGATATAGAACCCAAGCCTTCTTGCCTATCATTGTGTTGTTATCCGAATGCTTTTTATTTTTACTGTTTCTTGTGATTGTGTTATACACAAGCTGACAAGAGGAACATGTTACCTTACATTGCAACTCAAATAACCCTTAAAAAATTGTACAAATTGGATTTTACATTTGCATTCTACAATTAATATATTGTTAGCATTGAAACCATTGAGCCCAATCTCCAGAAGCAAGGATGGTAGTAATGTACTTGCCCGTGGAAACTTGGAACTTTATTTTTGAGGTTAGGAGTGGAGAAAACAGTTGATGAATTGGCAGTTGTCAAGATCCATTAGGATATGAGCAAATAAATGGTCGTCTTCATGTCTACATTTGCTTGTTAATTCCGTCTCAAATTTTTCATTACATGTGAGATGATAAACATGCATTATAACAATTTATTGTACATGGTCTCTACTAGCAATTAGCTAATGTTGCAAATATATGTCATAAGAAAAAATGTTCATGTCCCCTTCCATCAATCCAACCAACAGAGGGGGACATGAACTAACTACGGGCTTCCAAATCTTGCTCCATAACCATATTACAAACTCATAACATTTAAAATATGTGTGCAGATGCATAATTAAATATACATAGTGGAAATAAACTTTATACATACACATCTAGCATGCATGTATTAACATAATCATTACATTTATCAATTAAACACTTTGCATATTTAAATATATATGACAAACTCATAACATTTAAAATATGCATAATTAAATATACACAGTGGAAATAAACTTTACACATACACATCTAGCATGCATATATTAACATAATCATTACACTTATCAATTAAACACATTGCATATTTAAATATAAGAGAATACTTATGTTTAAACAAAAATGATCCAGGCAACTCGTTGTGTAAGAACAATTTTCTACCAAACCATAGGCACTATGTTTGACATATACCCTTTTTTGTTGAGAGGCCACCCCCAAGTCGGGCTATGAGGCCACCATAGTTAAGGAAACACCTACAACTTTCTTTCTCAATTCACAACCCGTTCTGCTCTTTATGCTTAGCCAAATGCTCATATATAGCTGTATATGGATCCCAATTTGACATCACAATCTTGGTTCCCACAATCCCTGCCCCACACAACACCTTTATGGGCTCAGGCATCCCCTTCATCGATTCAGGATTCTCTTGGGTGATCCATCTTGCAAGGTGCTACTAGTATTTGCATAGAAGGTGATCAACCTACTATATGTTGTTGGAGAACCACCTATAGTTTTAATCCATGGCTTCTTAAGCATTTATGAGCAACATAACTCAATGAGTAAGAGTTCCTAGCTTTTCCAACCTTTGTGCTTACCTACAACCATCTATTTTCCTTCAAATTTATAGTCCCGTGTCTCAATTCGAATTTCTGGGTTATACATAGTTTGGTAATGGTCATGAACAACAATGGGGAGCTCTGCGTAGTGTAGATTGCAAGGGATAATGATAGAATGAAGGTTGATTCCATAGGATATAAGACAATGGTGAAAATGCAACTGGCATAGCTTTTGATTATAGAAGAAATGACTCTTGGCAATTGCAGATTGACTTTTGACATGTGACATAACTATTGCAAAAGTTCATTTAGCCCCATGCTTCAATAATTGCATGAGGTGATTTTTTTCACCAACCTCACACATACATTCAATGGTTGGAAATAGCCAAGAGAAGGTGATTGGTTCATTTAATTCATATGAAAAAAATGTGATGAGTTCTATGGTGACACTTGGTGGCAAATGATTTAGTATCCCATAGGCCTCATTTCTTCTTTTTCTATGGGGGAATCATAGCCCCTCTAGTGCTCTTTACACAACTATCTTGGACCATTTTATTAATTATGCAACATTATATTTACATACATTTCGAGTTAGCATGACAAACCAACCATACGGTTCAAATGAAAATATATGCATCATACATGCCTAGCTATTAACTAGTCGGGCGTTGGCCTTCAGTGCCGCACTAAGAATCCATATAGCATATTTACATCATTTACATAATTTTGGTTAAATATATTTTAAGTCAAAGTTGAGGGTATTACAATCCCCTCCCCTTTGGAATAACACCGTCCTTGGTGTTTGCTCAAAATAAGAACAAAAATGGATAAGACCCTTTCATGGCATCCTCCAGTGCCCATGTAGCCTTATCAAGACCAAAGTGCTTCCACTGCATCTTTATTTGTTTGATGGCTTGGCTCTGGAGCAATGTTACATTCATGTCTAGGTTGCATAGTGACTCGGTTTGGAACTCTCCCTCGGGTTCTACCTGAATCACATCCCAATCAATCACATGGTTATGATTATGTTCATATTTCTTAAGCAAAGAAACACAAAACATTATGAGCTCTAGTATTAGCAAACAATGCAATTCTATATGCAACTCACTGTATCCTCTCAAACACTTCAAAAGGACCACAATATCTTGGTGATAGTTTGACACAACTTTCAAGCTTCAAGGGACTCTTCCTTGGCCTCTTTGAGGTAAACATGATCTCTAACAGTAAATTTCCTATGCACTTTGTTATTATCTGCATAGCTTTTCTTTCTTTTCTTTCTATCTTGGGATGCCTTTAAATTTTGCCTAATCTTTGCAACTTCTTGTTCAATTTCCTTAAGCAATTCCGGTCCAAGTACAATTCTATTCACTGGATTATCCCAAGTAATTGGTGTTCTGCACTTTTTGTCATACATAGTTTCAAATGAACTCATGCGCAACGATGCTTGTTACTCATTGTTATATGCAAAGTCTACCAAATGTAGATAGTCTCCCCACTTGGATGGTTTATCCATCACAGTAGTATATCTTCAAGCACCTGATTTACTCTTTCTGTTTGTTCATCTGTTTTTTGATGGTAGGCAGTGCTAGAGTTCAACTGTGTACCAAACTCTATAAAAATACTTTTCTAAAAATTTAAGGTAATCTTGGTATACCTATATGAAATTATTGCCTTAGGCAACCCATGCAACTTGAAAAATCACCTTCCTGAAAATATTTGTAATGGCATCCATTTTATACGTGGATTTAACCGGTATAAAATGTGCTACATTTGATAATTTATCCACCACAACCATGATGAAATCATGTTGCCTCATTGTCATTGGCAAACCTGTAATAAAATACATGGAAATCACTTTCCATTTCCATTTTGGAATTGACAAATGATACAATAAACCTACTGGGTGTTGTTGTTCAACCTTCACTTGCTGGCATTTCATACACTTTGTAATACCCCTGGTTAAGACCCCTGATTTGATTCTAAGTACAATGTGAATATTATTATGTAATGCTTGAAAGGCGAGACAATTGTACATTCCAACATTATGATAATAAAAATTATAACTGGCTATGGCTGAGGTAGAACGCTGAAAAAGATCGGGGACTCATGTATTCACCAGAGTCAGCAAGGGGGTTAAAATACCTTAGGTGGGGAAATCTTTGGTCTGAGTCACCCGCCTTGTTTGCTTTCCAACCATCAATGACAACTGAATCAAAGTGCCAACAATCTAAGCACAAATGGCAGTGATGGGTTTCACTGTTGTGTAGTCAGAATGAAATCAAGGAGGTTAAGTGCACTGTTTGGGATGGAATTGGATTCAACCCAATTTTCCTGATTGCCAAGTGTTAATTCTGGAAGAGTGAGAATTGGAGAGGTGTTTCTTGGTGAATTCACGAGTCTCAACTCGGGGGTGGCATTTTGCTAAGAGATAGATGAACAAAACAGCCTACGGTTGGGTGGAGCATGCCTCACACACAACCAGTTTCTCATTTCAAGTGTTTTTATATAAGTTTTTATTTCTCAATTTAGTTTAATTGATGAATGATAAAGAAAATTACATGCTTTAAATTCCCGAGTTGTTTGTTGAATTCCTGTACATGGAATTTTTTTATTATAAGTTAGTATTCACACTAATTCAAAGAGATAAAAGTACAAAAAGATATAGAGTTTTTGGGATTCCCATAGTGAGAAAACAACCCATTATACCAATGTGCAAGCCTCTCTATAAGATAAAACAACCGTACATAACCGGTCATACATGTCTTAGGATAAGGATAAGTTTTTATCAAAACTATCAACCAGAAAACTAGAAAAGAGATAAGATGCTCAATAGTCAGAACTAGCCTAAAACGGAACTAAAAAAGAGATGAAAGCATAACAACAGAGAGAACTACTTGACAGGTGGCCCGATGCATAGTTGCAACATGGATGCTTTGGACACTTCCTCGCTCTGGGTAACTTTAGGGTTGTTGCGTTTATCACCAAAGACATCGTTGAGCGATTTGTCCTTTGCCTTGGTCGTTTGGTTCTCTAATTCGACTTTGACTTTTGGTTCCTTTCCCGCATTATCAGCCTGAAACCTGTCGGTTCCTTCAGAGAACCCCTAAACAATGTCCTCCGCTGCAATGGTCTGGAGGAGTGACGAAGGTAGACGATAAAGAGCGGTCACGTCCACACACCAGTCCACAAGTGCTTAGACTCTATCCCTTAGCTCCAAAATGTGCGCTTGTCGATCTTCTTCTACCTTGCTAAGATCATTGCAAAGGAGAAGAACATCGTTGGTCATCCTCTCAAGCTACTCTGGGAGACTGGAGTTGGAGTTTCCCTATTGCGGTTGAGTGGTGCTGCCACCCCTCCTGCCCTTACGTCCATGACACATTATGAAGAAAGCCACTACCACATAACAGTTTGTCCAACGTAAATGGAGGATCAGTGTTCTGCAATGTTTCAAGGAGCAGAGACGCAAGCCCCGTGAGGAAATGAGTCCCCCCTCCCACCTCAACGCCATTAAACAAAAGACCTCAAATGCGATGAAGGAGTTAAGCCAAGCCGTCATGTCGTAGCAGATTGCTAGGTGTATCATTGATGGCAGGTTCCCTTGGCATGTGCACACCCATTGCTTCAACAGCCACTGCGTGCTGCGTTTCCCTTACCATCCCATCGTCATTAATGTGCCTTCAATCACGCCATCCGAGGGTTTCCTATACATGGAATTGACACTGGTTTATTTCTGCAATTTATTTGCTTTCAAGTTAAAATTATGGGTTTTATTTTTCATAAGAAATTAAATTGCGCAGTCCTGAAATTAAAGTTTATGTGATAAATTATTAATTCAAGGGAAGGGCATTCTTGTATGCTTAGCTATGGTATGAATTTGTTTATCATCAGCTGTAAAATTTTCTATAAGTTAATGTTTGAGTTCCCAATGGCCATAATATTGCCTTGGATTTTCTATATCAATTTGAGTGTTGAAATTACTGAATATGAATTAGGAATGAAATTCATGTGTAGCTTAATTAAAATTTGTTGTGCATAGAAATGGTGTGAATTTTAATTCCATCATATGCTTGTAAATAATCCTTAAATTGTAGAGCTGAAACTAAATTTTATGAATACCAATTCTTTAGTGAAAGTAAAAACAGATATTTATTGTTTACTACGTAGTACTCAAAATATTACTGTTCAATAATTAAATTGAAGTATTTATACATTTTAACTATTACTGCGCAGTAATTAGACCTTCTTGCTTAATGAGTAATTGACTTAGCCATGGAATGTTTTACTGCGCATAGTACAATTCATTAAGAAAAATGAAATATTTGTAAAGCAATGGTTTATTGCGCATATCTCAATAATGAAGAAAAATGAAATATTTGTAAAGGAATGGCTTATTGCGCATATCTCAATTCATTAAGAAAAATGAAATATTTGCAAAGCAATGGTTTATTGCGCATATCTCAATTCATCAAGAAAAATGAAATATTTATAAAGTGATTATTTTCTGCGAAATGTTTGAACTATGAACTATCGCTGTTTATTAAATACATACGAAGATAATTAACAACTGTTAAATGTTGTTATAATGTTTTATTGCTTCCTCCTGCGTAGTTTTAGTAAATGATTTAATAGGAAAGTTGGTCCAAGTATTAATTTTCTTTTTGTAAGCTAGTACCCATGGAGATTTGAATTTGTTACCTTCAATTTACAACTTCTCATCTCAATTATTCATTACCAATTTCTCTACTCCCCGTGGGTAGGTCCAAGTATTAATTTATCATGGGTCCATTATAAGGTATTTTTAATGGGAAATATTTATTATGTGAATTAATGGTGAAGTATAAATTAAAATTGATAACCGCATGACATATAATTAAATTAGGCTTCCGCTAAAAGATTTATTTAATATGTTTTTGCTATGCATCGTCGCGCATTAGCTTAAATAATGCATATGAATATTATGCATGTTATACTTAGAAATTTTTTTTATGAGTGTTAAGTTAATGTGACACCGGCTGTGTTACACATTAGAAATATATTCAGCAATGTTTTTTTTCATTCTTGGAAAAAAATATTGCTTCTTGGCTGTAGCAATTGCTTTCTAGTATCCCAGGTGATCAAAATATGGCATTTTATGGATTTCCTCCATATCAATTCTCTGCAACATTTGGAATACAAATTCTATTTTTATAAATAAGAAATCTGTATTCTCCAAATAATACTCTTCATACCTCTTTTCAAAATTCTGCTGCTATAATTTGTCTTTATTTGCACATACTATTCATTTTCAACAATATAATTAACAATTTGCAGCTTCAAGATTGATTGGCAGGTATTAATGGCTACCACATGCATTGAATGTACTTTTATGCTTAGTGCATCAACCACTTTATTTTCTTTACCCTTTATGTATTTGATTTCAAAATCATATTCACATAAAAATTCCAACCATCTAGATTGCCTGACATTTAATGTTGGCCGCTCAAACAAATATTTCATACCACAGTGGTCTGTCCTTATCTTAAATTTTCTGCCTATTAAGTAGTGCCTCTGCATCTTTAAAGCATGCACCGTGGCTGCAAGTTCTAAATCATGGGTAGCATAGTTCTTTTCATGCTCTTTCAATTTTCTGGACTCATAGCACACCCGATGGTTATCTTGCATAAGAACTCATTCTATTCCCTATTTACATGCATTTGTACACCTCAAAATCATTTTCTAGGTTTTCAATTTTCAGAATTGGAGCACTTCTTCTTCAACACTTGGAATCTTTTTCACATTTTGGCGTCCAATCAAATTTTATCCCTTCTTTTGCAAAGAAGTGATTGGGCATGTAATCTTGGAGAATCATTCAATGAACCTTCTGTAGTAACGAGCAAGACCCATAAAATATCTCACATTTGTCACATTCCTTGGAGTTGGCCAATTCATGATGGCTTCAATTTTTTTGGATCAATTGATATTCTTTCCTCTTAAATAATGTGACCCAAATAATGAATTTTATTTTTGTAGATATCACAATTGATTAGCTTTGCATACAACTTATGATCTCTTAGCAATTACAAATCCATTCTCAAATGTTTATGCTCTTCCCCATTCTGAGAATAGATAAGAATGCTATCTAGAAAAAACAATGACAAACTTGTTCAAATACTTGCTGAAAACACTATTCATGAGACACATGAATGCCACTGGTGCATTAGTGAGATCCAATGGCACCACTACAAACTCATAGTGCCCATACCTTTTCATAAATATTGTCTTGTGAATATCTTCTTCTTTGATTTTCGCGTGATGGTAACCAGACCTCAAGTCAATATTCAAAAATACCTTTTCCTCTCATTTGATAAAAAAATCATCAATTCAAGGCAAGGGGTACTTGTTCTTCACTGAAACTTTGTTCATCTGTCTATAATTAATACATAACTTGAGTGTTCCATTTTCCCTTTTTCACAAATAGTATGGATGCTCCCCATGGAGACACACTTGGGCCTAATGTACCTCTTTTCCAATAATTCTTGTAGTTGCATTTTCCTTGAGCTACTCCCACTAGGAATTTATTGAAGATTCAAGATGCTTAAATGCATAAGAGGGCGACATGTCGACATGACAATTTTTCTTTTAGGCTCATGCCAATTAATTTAACCGTCGTGCAAGTTTGTGAGCTTTAAAGAATGCTGGCCACCGATCAGATCTACACAATCTTCAAAGACTGACATGATTGACGCGAGGTGGGGGGTCTCATCATTCCTGACATCATTTCACATCATGTCACATCATGTCACATCTCCCCATGTCTCACCACTATAGAGAGGACCAAAAGCGGTTTCAGTCTCCTTGAGAAAGTGGTTTCCCACAATTGCTTTTATGAGCCTGAAGACATGGCCAACTGACATGTCGATAGGGTGGTTTTCCTTCTATGTTCGTGATAATTAATTTAAACTTCGAGCATCTTCACGAGCCTCAAGCATTGTCAACCGTTTATCTCCACTACTACCTGACAGTCAGACTTCCTCTGCCTTTGGACTCCATCACATGAGAGAAGAAATGCACACAGATATGATGTGGCTAGTCCACATCACATCCTTTGCCCACATGGCTCCTCCATGTCGAACCTCCTTCCCACATGGCTCCTCCATGTCACCTATCCATGTGGCATGGGTGGCACCCAACTAAAATTTTCCAAATTTTAAAATTTTTGTAATTACACAAAATTTCAATTCAACAATAAGGGGGATTATTTTGAACTTAATTCAAAATTACTTCTAGTCCCTTATCCATCACTTAATAGAACTCGATTTCTACAAAACCATTTTTGATTTCTGCCTATAAGTTTGGATTTTTGGCCCATACAACTTTGGTATTGCAACGAGGAGCTCTGATACCTCTTTGTCACATTCCCTTACATCAATCTGACCAACAGAGGAGGACATGAACTAACTACGGGATTTCAAATTTCATCCCATAACCATATTATGAATTCATAACATTTTAAATATGTGTGCAGATGCATAATTAAATATCTACAACATAAATGAACTCTATCCATACACATATAGCATGCATATATCAACATAATTATCACATACATCAATTAAACACATTGCATATTCAAATACAAGATAATACTTATATTTAAACAAAGAAGATCCAAGTAACTGACTATGTAAGAGCATTTTTCCACCTAACCGTAGGCATTCTGTCTAGCATATACTCTTTCTGTTGAGGGGTCACTCTCAAGTTGGGGTATGAGGCCACTGGGGCGAATGAAACACCTACAACCTTTTCTCTCTCATCCCACAACCCATTTTGCTCTCTATGGTCAGCCAAATGATCATATAGAGCTCTACATGAATCTCACTCAGCCATCACAGCCTTGGATCCCATAATACCTGGCCCACATGACACCTTTTTGGGTTCATACATACCCTTAACCAATCCATGGTTTTCTTGGGTGATTCATCTTTCCAGGTGCCTCCAATGTGTGCATAGAAGGAGACCAACATGCTATATGCTATTGGAGAACCACTTGTAGCTTTAATCCATGGCTTCTAAAGCATCTATGAGTAGCATAACTCAATGGGTAAGGGTTCCTAGCTTTCCAAACCTCTGTGCTCACCTACAACCATTTATTTTCCCTTCAAATCTGTAGTCTTGACTCTCAATTCAAATTTTTGGGTTATGCACAGTCTGGTAATTGTCAGAAACAACAATGGGGAGCTCTGCATAATGCATATATGCATGAGAGAATGATAGAATGAAGGTTGACTCCATAGGATATGAGATAATGGTGAAAATACAACTGACATAGCTTCTAACCATAGAAGAAAGGACTCCTGATAGCTGTACACCAACTTCTGACATTTGACAGGATTGTCACAAAATTTCATTTAACCCCATGCTTCAATAACTACATGAGGTTACTTTTTTGACCAACCTCACACATGCATTCAATGTTTGGAAATAGTCAAAAGAATGTGATTGGCTCATTTAATTCACATGGAAAAAATATGATGAGTTCTAAGGTTGACACTTGGCAGCAAATGATTTAGTCTCCTATAGACCCCTTTTCGTAATTCATAGCCCCTCTAGTGCTCTTTACAGAACCATCTTTGACCATTTTATTATTTATGCAACATAATATTTACATACATTTCGATTTAGCATTACAAGCCAACCACACGGTCCAAATGAAAAGTTTACATCATACATGCCTAGCCATTCACTTGTTGGGCCTTGGCCTTGAGCTTCGCACTAGGAATCCATACTAACATATTTACATCATTTACATAATTTTGGTTAAATACATTCCAAATCAAAACTAGGGGTATTACAAATATTGAATTCAAAATTATCACCAAAACAAAAATGAAGAGATGATGTAATAGTGAAATCATATCAAAATTTACATACTGAGGATTGATTATAATTAGAGGTGCAAATGAATCTCGAGTTGAAAAATTCAACATAATGTTTAAGATTTTAAATGAAACTATGACCTCCATTCCATCATCCCATTAGGGCCATGTGGAAGGAAATATTCCATGCTCTTTGGATTTGAAATAAAAATATGACCTCCATCCCATGAAGACCATATAGATCAAAATATCTATTTCCATTTGGAGTAAAGTGAAACCATGACCTCCATCTCATAATGTTGATATAGAACAAAATCCCTCTAGCATACACTATTGCATGGAGGCATTCATTTTCATTGTCCTTGCTTGACGTACAAGGTTAACACCTAAACAAAGTGATGAAAGAAGAGATGATGAATTAGTGAAATCAAATCAAAATTTACATACTGAGGATTTATTATAATTGGAGGTTGTTGGTTCACTTGTGGGCAGGCCTAGGTTTAGTATGACACAAACCAACAAATCCCAAGATACTGACCCTTTCGGCATCACCTACCAACATGTGAAGTCTCACCGGAAGTACCTATGGGGATTGCAGGAACCATGTTTTTGCAACAGGGAAGGGGAGGGAACTATGTTCTACCACCATACTCTTTAACTGAACTTCAACATCAATCAATTAAACCACATATCTAACATAATGTACATATCAACTGCGCAGTATATTATAACTAAGAACGTTCACGTATTATTGCCATATCATTGAGTATTTATCATTGAACAATATCTTGTAAAACAAAACAACAAGCATATACACGAACATTCACATACACAAGACACCTAAGATTTTTACGTGGAAACTCAATTGGTAGAAAACCATGGAAATGCTTTATTTATTCATTGATCCCATTACACAAAACATTTCATCTTCTTACAGATTTGCGCACATAACTTCTAGACCTCAACCTTTCCAAAAACCCTCTAGTTACACAAAATCAATACATGGGATCACTTAGCTCTTCGTCACACTCTTTTCATCAACATTTCATCCAAAATGATTAGCAGCCTACTCTACCTGACCTGTTACATATATATAGTTATTGGCATAGCCCCCGCGTACCACTATGTGGACCAAATATCCTAACTTACTCTAACTAATTTCTTGGTTGACATGATCAACCACTACTCTTTCCATCTTTTGTGGGTGCTTTGTCAAAGTCCATCCTTTTGCGGGCGCACTTCCTTTTGACCACTTCGATGTGCAACCTCTCAGTTCACATCAACACAGAACTGATTCAAAATACTTTAGGGACAATAGGCCCCCAACACTCACATGTTGCTCATCCCGAACAACTCAAGCTTTTTCCTGTGGGGTCTTCCAATGGATAAGAAAAATATTTCCCTTGTTTTCTCCCAGTTGGGCTTCCACATAAAAATATGTTATGTCTTGTGTATGTGAATGTTCTTGTATGTGCTTGTTGTTTTTATTTTCATATACTTTTCAATGATATGACAATAATACATGAATATTCTTGTATGTGCTTGTTGTTTTTATTTGCATATATTGTTCAGTGATATGACAATAATACGTGAATGTTCTCAGTTATAATATATTGTGCAGTTGATATATACATTATGTTAGATTTGTGGTTTAATTGATTTCTGTTGAAGTTTGGTTAATGGGTATGGTGGTAGAACAAAGTTCCTTCCCCTTCACTGCTACATAAACGTGGTTCCTACAGTTCCCATAAGTACTTCGGGTGAGAATTCTCCCATTCGCAGGTGATGCTGAAAGGGCCAGTATCTTGGGATTTTTTGGTTTGTGTCGTAGTGAACTTGAGTCTACCCACAAGTGAGCCAGCAGAGGTGTGAATAAATCTTAAGCGAACGAGCCAACAAAATTTTTAATATTTTAAATGAAACTAAGACCTCCATTCCATCATCCCATTAGGTCCATCTGGAAGGAAATCGTCCATTATCTTTGGATTTGAAATAAAACTATGGCCTCCATCCCATCAAGGCCATACAGATAAAAAATGTCTACTGCCATTTGGATTAAAGTGAAACCATGACCTCCATCTCATAATGTAGATATAGAACAAAATCTGTCCTCTAGCATCCACTATTGCATGGAGGCATTCATTGTTATTGTCCTTGCTCGACCGACAAGGTTAACACCTCAACAAAGTGATGAAAGAAGAGAAAAGGGTGAATGCTGAAATTCTGATAGCAAGGAAAGTAAAGAGCATAAGTGCGGCAAGAAAAAAAGGATTTTCATATGTTTTGAAGAGGAATAATAAAAAGAGTCAAAACATTATCAAGATCCAAAATTAGTAGACTATTCTCACAATATCTCTACATGATTTAGTAGGCATTAGATCTCAAACTCTCAGGGTAGAGAGTTATATAGTGAAAAAGTGTAACAATGTCAATTGACTATGGTAGTACACAAAATTTCATTAATAACATATTAGAAAAAATGATCAATTATTTTATATATCCAACACCATAAGTAATGGTTGTTGATGAAGGTACTATAAACTATGAAGGGACATTCAATATTATTAAGCTTATTATGGGGAATTATTTCTTGGAAAATCCCAATATGGTCTAAGGGTCAAGGGAAAAAACCACTAGGAATAATGGATATTAAGTTTTAGGATTTTTTTCATGAGATTTTTCTTGTAATGAAAGGAAATTTATTGCTTGTCCGCATTGAACAAGGAAATTTAACTAACATGTATTCAAGGGTGACCATATCAAGTGAATAGAACCAATGACAAAACAAATGATGAAAACTGATACTAATGAGTTTCAATCATTTGAGCCCCCCCTCTCTTCCTTTGCATCTCCAAAGAGTTATTGCAAAAATTTTTGAGGTATTTTCTAAGATTCCAAAAGGTCTTCCACCTATCCAAGAGACCAATCATTCCATGCATCTCATTCTAGGGAGCCTCCTTTTGAACATCTGACCTTGTAGATATACCTATGTTCATGGATTTGATAGTCATTATGGTAGCATATGTTGAAATATATTGTTGGATATTTATGAATCAAATTTTTACTAAGTATATCTAAATGAAAATATTGTTTTCTATGTGAGATATAAAATCAGAGAATAGGACATGGCGCAATCTTCTTCATTTGTCGATCCTCACCATTTACATAGACAAAAGGGTCTTTTTTCATAGGTTCATTTAAATATTTTATTTGGACTCTAAGGTGATCAAAATATATTGTCCTCATTCAAAATCCAACCTACATCATCCATGCGTTTTTATTAAAATTAAATGCATGGTGCAAGACATGCTAAGTCAAAGTGTTTTCTCTTCTCTTATGGTGATGGAGCAAAATATTCATGGCCTATGCACCTAGATTATTTAGAATTCAACAAACTCACCATTAAGATTATGTGTCATATTCCTATTATTTATTATTTGCTAGATGAAATACATGGAGTAGATATATTGACTTAATTGGATCTTCATTTATGATATCATCAAATTAGAATGAGAGGATGGGGTTAGGGTTTTGTTTTGAAAAAATACCAAGACACTTTATTAGCCAATTGTGAATACCAATACCAAACAAAGATATAAGGGAAAGCATGAGAAACTTGTCAATTTCACCTAAAGTGATTAGAAATGGATCAATATATAATTTGTCATCTATTTTGGTATTTTTTGGGTGGAAAAATTGGAGGAATTGAATTACAAGGCCCATTTTACGGGTAGGTTTCATTTTCCAGATTTGAGGTCCAGAACATTATAGGGCCTGTTTGAGGGCTTAAATGATGTTTTTTGGGGTCAAAAGTTCATTGCTTGTGCTATGCCCCTTCACGCTATTCTACACTCTGAGACAATTCTAACAGCCCAAGAATCACCTCAACCAGAGTCCATATGAGGAAGTTATGCCTCCTGCAAGTTGAACTATCTCGTTGATCACCATAGTACCAAGTGGATTCCATGCCATCTCTCATTTCTCACACAAGTGGATCTAGTCACATGTGGAATTTAAAGAACATTCTAGAAGGTCCAAAAACTTTATCCTAATTGGGAGTTGGGGCATGCAAAAACCCTAAAATTAACCCTAGATTGCTATTGAGCTATGTTAAATACTGAGGTATTAGGAAAATAAGAGGGCCCATTCTTATGCCGTTATGTATTGTTCCATAGTTGAACAACAACATGAGAGAGGATTGTAGAGTTGAATAGAGAATGTAAGAGATCCTGTCGTAGCCATTCTGGCCGGCAAAACATACGTAACTCCATAGAGAGTACCACTTTCTTTGTATTTGTACTGCATATTGGAGAAGAAAATAACAAGGTACAATCCTCACTTTTGTATGGTTTCTCCCCCTTGGTGGGTTTTCCAAGGGTATATCTTGTGTTATTTGTGTGGATGTGTTATTTTTCTCTAGTTATTTTTTATTTCAATTTCAGTTTATTTTAATATTTAGTGGAAATAAGCTAATAAATGAACTAAGTTGTAAGATTCATTGTGATGAACTGCTCCATTATAATATCCATGATAGTTTACAAATTATATTGGTATCATACCAGTTTTCTTTGGGGTTTTGTGGGAAATTGTAGGATATAGTGGTTGAATTAGACGATTCTAGTGAGGAAGAAATGTGTGATTATGATATGCAATTTACAAATCT
Organism: Larix kaempferi; assembly: GCA_027924585.1. Taxonomy (NCBI): domain Eukaryota; kingdom Viridiplantae; phylum Streptophyta; class Pinopsida; order Pinales; family Pinaceae; genus Larix; species Larix kaempferi. Next base: position 32,785,219 of record BSBM01000299.1, on the reverse strand, counting down.
AGAAATACAAGTTGTCAATATCTCATGCAACATGTCAATCCTCATGGCAACTCTGGAGAGAAATTTTGGACCTTTCGGTGATTTTGGAGGCTCTAACTTAGAGATCGAATCAGAGGGAAAATTGGAATATAAAGGTGACCTAGAAAAAGAGTTGAGGAAAGAGTCCAAGAAAGAGAAGCCAAGTTACAGTTCCATTACCCCTTCTTAGTCCTCATTTAAGATGGAATTCAAAGTCAATATCAAGCCGTACCAAGGTGAGATTGACGCATTAATTAAATCAAATTTTCCTTGAGATGATATGCACCACCATGCATATTTCATCTTTTAGGAACCTACCATGTCACCATCAGGCCAATTCTCCATTGAGTTGAAAGACTTTATCCCTCATGGAATTGTTGATTGGTTTAAAAATATGATCCCTTCCCCCGACGCCTTTGCATAAGGTAACATGGAAAACATCTTTCACACCGTTTAGGTGGATATTTCCATTAAACCTAGAGTTATTGAAAATATCAAGCTAGGTGCCTCTTGCACTCCATAAGAGGTGGCAACCTTCAAAGACCTCTTTAAAGATTTTATTGATGTATTCTCCTACTGATATGCTAATATTCCCGGTCTCGACGCCACCATTGTCGAAAATCACATCGACACATGGCCTAATGTTGTGCATGTTCACCAAAAACAAAGACTGATCCACCCATCCAAAGCATCGAATGTTAAGGCCTAGATCGAGAAACTTACTAATTTGGGTTTCATCTACCTGATTGTGTATACCACTTGGGTCTCTAACCTTGTCCCCCTGAACAAAAATCAAGGCACCATTCGTGTGTGCATTGATTTTCATGATCTGAATCTAGCATTTCCGAAGGACAATTCCTTGACCTCGTTTATCAACCAGATTGTCAACTCCTGCATTGGACAAAAAATTCTTTCCTTCATGGATTTATTTTCTAGGTATAACCAGATCTAGATCTGTAAACATGATCAATAAAAAACCACCTTCACCACCTTGTGGGGCACTTTTGCTTACTGATTCATTCCATTTGGGATAAAAAATGTTGGAGACACATTTCAGTGAGTCATGAATTTTGGTTTTCATGACTTAGTTCACATCATCCTTGTATACTTAGATGACCTGACCGATTGAGCCAAGATGCAATTGCAACACTTAGAGGACCTTTAGAAAGTCTTCCTTCGATGTCATAAATATAACATTTGCTTAAACCCTCTCAAGTGCATTTTTTGCATTCCTGCTGGCCGTTTATTGGGATTCATAATTTCTCAGAATGGGATCACTGTCGATCCCCTGAAGGTGCAAGCCATTACCGACCTTCCACCACCACAATATTTGCGCCAACTACAAAGTCTCTAAGGAAAGGACAACTTCCCATGTCAATTCATCTCAAATTATGCTACTAGAATTCATGGATTCTTATGCTTGCTTCACACCAACATTCTTTTTGTTTGGGATAAGCAGGAGAAATCCACTTTCGATGCGTTAAAACAAGCTCTGTCTTCTGCTCCCTTGATTTCTCCACCATAATTCAAGAAAAGAATTTATCCTTTACATTTTGACATCTGAATATGCCGTTGCTGGAGTACTAGTCCAAGAGGACACTACTCATTAAGAGTACGTGATCTACTACGTTAGTTAGAATTAATGTCGTAGATCAGAAGATGTACCACTACATTCTTCTGAGCCGAACCAAAGTTGTGGCTAACTCGAACCCTATGATATATCTCTTGATCCGTCGCCTTATGCAAGGTCGCATCGCTAAATGGATCCTTATCCTTCAAGAGTATGATCTCGAGTTCGTCACCCCCAAGAGTACCAAGGCATTGGATTTGGCTTAGCTTAACTTTCCATCTTTGTCTGCTCCATCCCCGATCACCATCGACTTTCTAGATGAACATTTTTTCACCATTTCCTATTACGATCCATGGCATGGGGATATTCTTGTTTACTTGTGCTCTTAGAAGTTCCATCCTCACCTTATCCATGACAAATGATGTTGCATCCGTCACCGATATAATCTATATCTCCTCATTGGAGAGGTCCTCTACCGACACAATGTTGACACCATTCTAAGGTGATGCCTCACTCATAGTGAGGCTGAAATGATCCTTAATGACTTCCACAATGGAGCTTGTGGTGGACACCTCTCCGAGATAGCCACCACCCAAAAAAGTATCCGCACTGGTTATTTTTGGTCGACCCTTTTTAATGATTGTATTACGACATCCAAGCACTATTACGATTGCCAATTCTTTTCCCCAAAGGAAAGGACACCTCCTGGGCCGCTCCACCCAATTGTTACCATTGGTCCCTTATGCAAGTTGGACATTGATTTTATGGAGTGAAACCCTACCTCGATCGGAAGGAACATGTACATGATTATGGCCTTTGATTATTTTACCAAGTGGGTTGAAGCCATGCTGACATTTAATTTCCTTACCGAGAAAAAAATGTGGTTTTTATTCAATAATGTTATTGCTCGTTTTGGTGTCCCCTGCCATCTAGTGTCCAATGAAAATAAACATTTTGAGGGCGCCATCTGGAAATATCTCTCTACCCTTTTTATTTTTGAGCATCAATACTCTTCCTAATATTATCTGAAGGGAAATAACCAAGTTGAGGCAGTTAATAAAATCCTCAAAACCATGCTCCAAAGGATGGTGGATAAGCACAAATCCAATTAGCACCACATCCTTTTTCTAGCCTTATGGGCCTATCGAACATCTACCAAAATTGTGACCGGTTTCACATCTTTTCATTTGGTTCACGGAGTGGAATCGGTCCTTCCAATTGAATCTCAGATACCAACCCTATACATTGCCATTGAACTCCTTCCGGATACATCCCATTTAGAATAGTGTTGAACAAGTGGATGAGGATCATTGCACTGCTATCCAGATGATTGAAACTACCAAGCATCGTTCAAAATCCCATTATGATGCACACGTTCATCCACATACTTTTAAGGAAGGGGACTTGGTCCTCGTCTATGATTAAGCCCATGATAAGTTCAAGAAAGGCAAGTTTGAACCCATGTAGCAAGGCCCATACGTTGTTAAAAACTGTCTCAACAAGGGGCATATCTCTTTTTTGATTCTGAAGGTTTCCTCTTGAACAACCCCCGCAATGCGTTGCACCTCAAGAAATTTTATGCTTGATTTGACCGAACCCTTTGTTCGATTGTAATATAATTTTGACCCTTTTTGTTTTACACCTTTTTTATGCAAGAGCCTCATGGTTTTTTTCCATGATTGATGCAGATGGATATTTATTCCCCTATTCATGTCGGATTCACCAACGACGCAAGTAGATGGTCTTTGAATATTTCCTTGGCTGCATGGGTATTATACTCCCCTTCATTTGAATTAATCCATATCGACGGAGTGTACATTGGTGCATCCACCAATACCCAGGAAGAATGCGATGTCATGATTGGTATTTTGAACTCTTCTCTCAATCTGAATATACGTAACCTTCACGTTCTTCTATATTCTTAGCTAATTGTTTCCTAGTTGAACAATTTTTATCCGGTACACGATCCATGCCTGTTTATAGGATCCCCGCATGCTAGACAATTGTTTAGACATTTTGAGGTTATTGCATTCATACATATCCCAAGATGTTTCAATAGTGTCGTAGACCAAATGGCCAATGCTATTCTAGAGTGGCCTATTAATCATCAAATATAGGAAATAAATCATCCATATGCATAATCATATCATTTTGCATTCACATGTAAATAAACATCACATACAAATAAGAGGCTCATATAAATCCATAAAAAAGTGCATCCACGTGCATATCTATATAATTTCATATCATACTAACAAAAATATAGTTGTGTCTACATAGAGGATCCCCAAAAGCTTCCTTTAAAATAATAATGAGTACATCAGTCAAAATTCCCCATGCTCATGAAATTGGGGGGCAACTCAACTAGTTTTCGACTACTCATATGAGTTGTCTGCCTCCTCCTCTTTCCCCTCATCAGTTCTCTTATCGTTTTCCAGGGGGACATCTCCCTATTCCATCGCTATCAAATACTTATCAGCCACGACGATCCGTTGCATAGTGTATCTCCAATTAGGAGGAGATTGGTAAATTATAGCAATCAAATCATCATCCAGGTACTTCTAGACATCGTCAACAACCCCTCAAGCAGTCAGTCTATGCTGAGTTGTAATGAATCTAGTGTAACCTTGGTTCTCCTATGCCATCGATTCCCATGGGATCGGGTATCTGTTCCCTCAACCCTCCCTCTACATCACTGATATCCCGTTGGAGGTAGTGGCCCCACATTTAACTAGTCATCAATATCGATATCATATATAAATCCTATATACCATATATGCTAGTAGTATAAACATGACTGTACACCAAAAATAAATGCATACATACCATCAGGAACCCATTCCTGGCACAGAGGATGAAGTAACTCAGGGTCCCCCTTGTAGTCCATGCCTTCATAAGGGTAGTATTCAATCACAACAGGAAGTTGACACCACCAGGTAAATATCTCTCGAGTGAAGAATTTACCCATTAATCCACCTCCCTCCCTTATCATCATTTCACACCATCTCCTCATCCTAGGATCCATAGGTCTGTCGTCACACACCGATACATGTGGTCATAGTGTCAGTAACTTCTCGAAGAAGAATGAACAAAGGAACGATGGAAAACAAAATTCACCTCCCAAGCAGTGCACTTGGTTCAACGCTTACCAAAAAACAGTCAGGTACATTTAAGTCCATCCAAAATAAGCACCTGCAAGTACCCTCTCCACCAGAAGCATCTATCCACCTAAGATCTTGTGTGGCCCACTAGATCCTAGTACTCATACCATCGTTTCCTTAATCGCTCGAGTCTCAAGAATCTTAATGTAACATAACCTGATGGAGGAAGAATGTACCTCTATAGATGCATAGCTGTGATGATCAAGTATCTCATGCATTGAAATGTCTCTTGGATGTTTTGACAGAGTATCCCTGATCACCCCTAGCATCGAGAGTCCAATGATGAAGTACACGTCCTGGAGGGTAAGCTCCAATTTCTCACCCTACACCATAAATACCATTGAATCACGGTCCCCAAAACTCTATCAACTTTTTCAGGAGCATGTTTTCACTTAACATCAGCGGGTTCTCAATGAACTTGAGAATCCCATGTCTCTCCAAGTTGTCCTTTACAACTTGGTAACCATCAATCTCCGGTCGTATATCACCCATGTCATGCTCTTTCCAACTGGCTCGAGGCATCCTGCATAACCACAAAGCTTTCAGATTAATTTTATGATAAAATTACCTTTTTTTCCTTGGGTTGCAGCTTTTTTGAAGAAAAAGGCGACCTACATCGCACCTATTCAACAGAACAGTGTGACCCAGGTCGCACCTGTTCAATAGAATAGTGCGACCCAGGTCATAGTTTTTCCTTAAAAGGGTGCGACTTGGGTCTCACCTCTCCTCTGCATAGGTATAACCCAAGTCGCACCTGTCTCCTAGAAAAGTGTTACTTGGGTCACACCTTTTCCCTCAAAAGGTGCAACCTGGCCTCAAAACCCTCGTGGTGGTTCACAAGGGTCCCAAGGATGCCTAAAAACCAAAATAAATGAACAAATTGAAAGAGAAAGGTGAGAGAAGTTATCTAGAAGTCATAGAACTCGAATCTGATGGTCCAATCGAAAGAAATAAACACTTCTTTCCCGGGTCCCTTCACACAATCTCAATAATGCACATTGAAAATGACATGTATTAAGTGTGCCCCTACCTTTTTTATACGTCATTTGGTCCATAACTTCTTTCAATTGCTTCAGATTCATCTAACACCCATTTTTCGCTCCATTCACACTGTTGGAATCATAATTCTGTGTTCTCTTGGTTTATAATGAACGTTTCTCATGACCTCTGAACTTCTTTTGCTCCATTTTTTGTCCCTCCTCGTTTTGCGTGCCATCGCATAAGAAATTTTGTTTATATATCTGTATACTATATTCAAGTTTCAAATGCACATTTATGCCGAGTATCCTTGTTTTATGTATAGATACATGTTATGGTGATGTTTATTCATTCCCAATGATGACCGCTCCTACAGGTATAACATCTTAAACTGGTATACAGGTAATCTTCCCCATATAATATCTTATTCATGGCTTTGATTTTCCCCATTTATTCCTGTAGGACCCATCTCTGCCTGAGTAAGTGGCCCAACCTGTTGATGTATATGTAACTTCGGAATGTATTTCACCCATGTATTTCATCTATGTATATTGTACTCCTATAGAGATGTTATTATTCCTCTATACGGAAGTGTCATCATTTGTATTGACAAGTGTCGCAAGTGTCATAACTTGCCGATGGGTTATTAGACCACCATGTGTGGGGTTTGCCCTGATTAAGTTAATATTGGGTTATTGTACTAAGCTAGACAAGTCAGCCCCATAAGGTTATTGGGCAATAGGGACAAGTATAAATAGAGATCTCCCGATCTCTATTTGGATCACTCAGAACTCACTCTTCCTTCACTCGAAAAGTGGCGCACATGTGAGGAGGAGGATCAGCTGCTAGGAGGAGTCTATCTCTGTGTACTTGGGTTGTACTTTGGTTGTATCATTGCTCTATCTATCTCTGAGGAAGTTGTGGGGTTTTTCATGTTAGGGTTTTCCCCACGGAAACTCTGTGTGTCTATTGTCTCTTATGTTTGCTTCTTGTGATGATTGACATGCTTGCTATGATTGATATGCATTGATATACTGTACATGTTATTCTCTCCATAAAGATCCTAGAGTATCTTGAATTAATGTTCAAAATTTAACATGGTATCAGAGCTAACCTGAGAAGAAGACATTGTGCAGTGATAGAAACCAGGGTTTCTTTTTTATTGGGTTTCTCTCCACAAATTTTGGAAAAGTAATATGATAGATTGACTCTCCTCAGCAAGGTGAATCTATCTGTCCAATCATAATTAAGTTCCGAGCACTTTCAGTTTTGGCCCTAAAAATTAGGGTTTCCTCAAAAATAGGAATATCTGAAATCTGAAGACACAGCTGGAAGCTCCTTGGAAACATTGAAGTTTAGAGCTTTGGATCGAGATTTTTGGCTGGGTAAATCTCCGGGAAACTTAAACCCTAATTCAGGGTCCTCCCTAGTGAACCCGGGAAGAATAAAAGGCATTTTTGAAGGGTGAAGCTTTGCAGATCTCAAATTCTGAATAGACCAGGCTGATCAGCTCATCAAGGCGCATCTTTCTATCCTTTCAGAAAGTTGAAATTCACATTTTGAATTTTTATGGTTTCTCTGACAAACCCTAATCCGAGACCAGATCCAGTTTTCAGCAAATCAAGTGGTAAGACCTAAATATTTTCTATTTCCATTTGAAGTACTCTTTAAGATGTCTCACCACACCAAGCTTGAGGATAAGCTTGAAGGGGCTGATAAATTCCGAGCCTGGAAATATAGGATTGGGTTAATCTTGGAAGAGAATGAGTTGGACTCATATGTAAAAGAAGAGATTCCTATCCCAGAGGATGAAGAGGATAATATATTGCATAAGAAGAACTTGGTCAAGGCAAAGAGAATCATTTCTAATTCTATCAAGGACCATCTCATCCCCCATGTGTCATCTCTGAAGACACCCAAAGAGATATTTGATTCCCTATCCAAGCTATTTGAAGGGAAGAAAATAAATCGGAAGATGGCTCTGTGGAACCAATTGAAAGGGGTAAAAATTCAGAATGGAGAATCCATTCAATCTTATTTTTCTAGGGTCTCTTAGATCAAGGAACAACTAGAAGTAGTGGATGAAATGGTGGAGAATGGTGAAGTTGTCATGACCACTCTGAATGGCCTACCCAGGTCATGGGACTCCTTTATTCAAGGAATATGTGCAAGAAAGAAGTTGGTATCCTTCAGCAGACTACAGGAAGAATGCTCACAAGAAGAAGCAAGGCTTGTGGCACGAGAAGAAAAGATGGGGAATGAATATCAAGCTCTCACAGCTCACACAAAGAAAGGGAAGTCCAAGAGAGAGCCATATCACTTCAAGAAATCTTCACATCACCATAAAGAAAGGAGAATATGCTTCACCTGTAATGAAAAGGGACATATTGCCATAAATTGTCCCAAGAACAAGAAGGACAACAACAACTTCAACAAGAAGAAGAAGGGAAGCAAAAGAAGATACCATGCTCATGCTGCCGAGGATGATGAACCTCCCAAGAAGAAGGTTAGAGCAGAAAATGATGATGATGACTCATCAAGCGAAGAAGAGTATGTTCTAATCTCTGCTCTCACAGGTACTATCTCTCATGGTTATAATGATTGGATTATTGACAATGGGGCTTCAAAACACATGACTGGGTTTAAAGAATCCTTTGCTAATCTATCTGAACATGAGTCACCCCATAAGGTGAAACTTGGGGATGACTACCAATACCCTATCAAAGGAAGTGGTGAGGCCTCCTACAATCTAGACTCTTGGAAGTCTTTGAAGATGAAATATGTTTTGTATGTACCTGGGTTCAAGAAGAACCTACTCTCCATATCCGCATTGGATGCAAAAGGTATGAGGGTTGCATTTGTGGATAGCCAAGTTCTAATGTGGCCAAAGGGAAATACCATAGATGATGCAGTAGTGATTGGAGAGAAAGAGGGAGGATTGTATAAACTAAAGTGACAACCTGAAGATGCCATGGTGCATGAATCCATGGAGCCAAGTGAACTTTGGCATAGAAGACTTGCTCATATGCACTATAGGGCACTTCCAATTGCAAGCAAGGCTGTAGAGGGTCTTCCTGAAATCAAGACCAAACATTAAGGTGTTTGCAAAGGATGTGCAAAAGGAAAGAACATAAAGAAGGCATTTCCAAGCAGTGAAAGCAAGGCAAAATATATCTTGGAAATTATCAACTCCGATGTATGCAGTCCGATGTTATCCAGTTCTCTGAGTGGGTATGTATACTATGGTTCTTTCATTGATGATTTCTTTGGGAATACTTGAACTTATTTCTTGAAGAACAAAGATGAAGTATTCAGCAAATTCAAGGAATTCAAAGCCTTGATGGAAAAACCACATTGAAAAGAAGATCAAGATCTTCAGATCCGACAATGGCGGAGATTCCACTTCAAGGGACTTCAAGAATTTATGCCGAGATTAAGAGGGAGTCCACCCAAGGAAGCAAAGATTCAGAGGGAGTCCACTCCAGCAGATCCTGCAAGGAAGCAAAGATTCAGAGGGAGTCCACCCAACAAACAAACAAAGATAAGTATTTGAATTGTCATTTATTATATATATGATGTTGTTCAGTTATGTAAATACTTATGTTCTTAAAGTTAGGATGTGTATTATGCATATTAGGATATTTGCATTAATGAACAGTATACTACTAATATGTATGTGATGGGTAAGTGGCCTATGGCACTGTACAACATTCCATAGCTACTTATCTAGAATGAAACCTCTTTGCTGACATGTTGGGAGTAGTGCAAACTCTTAACAATGTTCTGGTAGAGATTGGAAGGCATCTAGAAAGTTATGGGATATGGATAAATGTTGTATTGAAGCATTGGCTAAATTAATTGCATGACTGTATGACATATTTCTTTATGTGTAAGAATTTGTTCTGAAAGACTATGAGATGTTTCTAATCATGCAACTTAACTTGTCTTGTAGGAAACATCATATGCCATCACCTACAAAAGAAGGACTACAACATTTGTTCCAACAATAAAGCTATCTATTGAAGATATTGAAGAATCTGAAGTTCCCAGGATCCAGGATGAAGTAATGGAAGAATGCCATGATCCATCGATCATGAAGAATGATGTTTGGGATATAGTCCCAAGACCTGAAGGGAAGTCAGTTGTGACCTCCAAATGGATCTATAGAAGGCAGCATAGAGAAATACAAGGCAAGATTCGTAGCTCGTGGATTCTCTCAGAAAGAGGGAATAGATTATGAAGAAACTTTTGCTCCTGTAGCCGGGTACACTTCCATCAGATCAATACTTGCTCTGGCTGTAGTGATGAAATGGAATATACACCAGATGGATGTCAAGACTGCTTTCTTGAATGGTGTAGTTGAAGAGGAAGTGTATGTGGAGCAACCACTCGGTTTTGAAACACATGACAGGAAGTCATATGTGTGCAGATTGAAGAAAGCCTTGTATGGCTTGAAGCAAGCTCCTAGGACTTGGTATGGTAGGATGGACAGTTTCCTATCTAGTTTGGGATTTACCAAGAGTAAAGCAGATTCCAACCTTTACTACAAGGTTGAGGAAGGAAATCCTGTGATACTACTTCTGTATGTGGATGATCTGTTTGTAACAGGTAATGATAATTTGATTGCCGATACCAAGAGGAAGCTTGCAGCCGAGTTCGAGATGAAGGACTTGGGGATGATGCACTATTTTCCAGGCATGGAGGTGTGGCAGAGTGCAGATGGTATCTTCCTTGGACAAGGGAAGTATGCAGTAGAGATCCTGAAGAGGTTTGGGATGATGGACTGCAAGGTCATGGCCACACCTATGGAATTGAACCTGAAGCTTCTGTGTGATGCTTCATCTGAGCTGATTGATGTCACTATGTATCGTTAGATGATTGGGTCCTTGATGTACCTGACGAACACGAGACCAGATATTTGCTTTGCGGTGAACACATTGAGCTAGTTCCTGATGGATCCGAGGAGTGTTCACCTGGTTGCTGTAAATCATATTCTGAGGTACCTGAAGGGTACAGTTGACTATGGGCTCAAGTATGATGCGAATCAAAAGTTTAACCTATAGGGTTACGTTGTTTCAGATTGGGCAGGCAGTGCTGCAGATAGGAAGAGCACTTCTGGGTTCTGCTTCAGTATGGGATCAGGTGTGATCTCTTGGTTTAGCAGGAAGCAGTCCTGCGTAGCATTGAGTACAGCCGATGCAAAGTATGTTGCAGCCTGTTCGGCTAGTTGTGAGGCAGTATGGCTTCGAAAGCTACGGTCTGAGTTATTTGATCTCCCGCTGGCAGCTACTGGTATCTTTTGTGACAACCAGAGTTGTGTGAAGCTGTCTGAGAACCCAGTGTTCCACGATAGGTTGAAACACATAGAGATCAAATATCACTATATCAGGGATATGGTGCAGAGAGGAGTAGTGAAGCTCCTGTATGTTGTGATGGACGAGCAGATTGCAGATGTGTTGACGAAGCCACTAGCCAGAGTGAAGTTCGAGTACTTCAGAGAGAGGCTTGGTGTTCTTCAGATCAATGACACTTTGAGGAAGAAGTGATGGTGACATTTGCTGTAGCCATTCCTAGCATGGTGGAAGGGGGATCCTTCACATGGCTGTGGATGTAAGCGCTGGATGATGAGCATCAGGATGATGTTCTAGTTTCTGCTCTGTATGATCAGTTGGATCATTTATGTATGTACGCATCATGTTGGATGCTGGATATGATCAGTTGGATCATTTATGTATGTACGCATCATGATGGATACTGGATATGATCAGTTGGATCATTTATGTATGTATGCATCATGTTGGATGCTTGGACCATGTATCTGTATATGCATCAGGTGGATACGTTGTATGATCAAGTAGATCATGTATGGTGATATGTATCAGGTAGATACTTGGTATGCATCAGGTAGATGCATTGTATGATCAGGATGATCGTGGATGACGAGCTTCTCTAGATGACATGCACCAGGACGATGCAGTGATGATGATCAAGATGATCATGTATACATCAGAATGATGTATGGAGAGTATCAGGTTGATACTCTGTGGCCGTGGACAGGTTGTGCAGATGAGCATGTAAGTAGACCTGGGAGATCTGGACAGGATGAAAAAGGCCTCAGATGCTCTTTCGAGGCATTGCTCTGGAAGGACTTGTAAGTAGACCTGGGAGATCTGGACAGGATGAAAAAGGCCTCAGATGCTCTTTCGAGGCATTGTCCTATGGCATGTAAGTGGACCTGGGAGATCTGGACAAGATGAAAAAGGCCTTAGATGCTCTTTCGAGGCATTTCCATGACCACATGTAATATGCTCCTGGGATATCTGGACAGGATGAAAAAGGCCTCAGATGCTTCAACCAGGTTTTGTGGTGGACCACATGTAATGTGCTCCCGGGAGATTCGACAGGTAGAGCTGTGTGCTCGTAATAGCCTGGGATGCTTCAGCCAGGTTTTGTGGTGAGATCACATGTAATGTGCTCCTGGGAGATCCGACAGGTAGAGCTGTGTGCTCATAACAACCTGGGATGCTTCAGCCAGGTTTTGTGATGGGTCACATGTAATGTGCTCCTGGGAGATCTGACAGGTGGAGCTGTGTGCTTGTAACAGCCTGGGATGCTACCGCCAGGTTTTGTGACGCATGTAATAAGTCTTGAGGATTCCACAGTATGGCCAGTGATGATGAAGACCTATAGGTGGTGGGCCTACATCCAGTATGAAAAAGGACTGGCGCTGTAGAACTTCCTATGACGAGTAGATTCAGAGATTGATTGAGATAGCAGCAGCAGTGATGATGACGATGATTCGAGAATGATGATTCGCTGATGATGATCCATAGAAGAAGACTTGTGCTAGCAGATCTGTGTCGAGAAATACCTTCCTAGTTAAGAGGGAGTGTTGATGTATATGTAACTTCGGAATGTATTTCACCCATGTATTTCATCTATGTATATTGTACTCCTATAGAGATGTTATTATTCCTCTATACGGAAGTGTCGTCATTTGTATTGACAAGTGTCGCAAGTGTCGTAACTTGCCGATGGGTTATTAGACCACCATGTGTGGGGTCGGACCTGATTAAGTTAATATTGGGTTATTGTACTAAGCTAGACAAGTCGACCCCATAAGGTTATTGGGAAATCAGGACAAGTATAAATAGAGATCTCCTGATCTCTATTTGGATCACTCAGAACTCACTCTTCCTTCACTCGAAAAGTGGCGCACATGTGAGGAGGAGGATTAGCTGCTAGGAGGAGTCTATCTTTGTGTACTTGGGTTGTACTTTGGTTGTATCATTGCTCTATCTATCTCTGAGGAAGTTGTGGGGTTTTTCACCTTAGGGTTTTCCCCACGGAAACTATGTGTGTCTATTGTCTCTTATGTTTGCTTCTTGTGATGATTGACATGCTTGCTATGATTGATATGCATTGATATACTATACATGTTATTCTCTCAGTAAAGATCATAGAGTATCTTGAATTAATGCTCAAAATTTAACACAACCCAGCCAGCTTTGAATTCTCCCTTACTCAACAGAAGATCCTACCTATACGTGGGTGGTCGTTTAATACCCTCTGCATTTGGCACCCATGTCGTTTATATCCCCTTAAGATTGAGAGTCCATGTAGTCTGATATCCTGTAATGAAGCAACATAATTACTTTCACACTCTCACTTCTTGGCCTACCCTATGGACTCCCAAATTGATGACCATCATGGAATTATGTTGTTCTTAATGCACATTTATGAGCCCTTTGCCTCATCCATATTGTAGTTATTACATTGTTTTTCCACCATCCATATTCCCGCAAGGAGGTTCCCATCAGTGTTCTACCCCACCATCAAAAAATTCATATGCTCCTATATAGTCATTTGAACCAATATGATTGAACACTTATCTCCTTTCCTAACAAGTTTTCTTGCTGAGAGTGCCTCTCGCCTCATCATCAATTACGCAACAATTTTTTAGACACCCTCGTTTTCTAGATACCCCCATATATGGGAACCTACAATTATGAAGTACAGTTCCACATTTGATATTCAATGCCCTTGCATTGGATAAACCATTTGACAAATGGTGCTCCTTAGGACCCTTACAAATTTCATATGGTCCCTTATTTACGACAACATCCCTGGTCACCTTTGTTCAGAGTATTTTATGATGAGTCACCCTTGGAGTTTCCCTGATGACATCAGTCCCCCTCTCTGGGTGTCCCCCATTGCAGTCACCGTTCTTGGTATCCCAATTATGTACCTTCTTGAGATTAATTTCACATATGCTACTAGGTGAGCCATGCCGTCATACTCTGAACAAAGGAAGTTTGAGTCCCTATTACTCATTTGCCTTCCTATCCACCAGTAGTGTCTCAATCCACTGCCCTATTACATTCACTTCATGGTTGTATCCCTCATGATATTGTCAATGAAACATCATTGCCTTGTTAGTTGTAGGTCTCCCTCTGTTGACGTCAACACATTTATTCTAGAAGATAGACCTAGAGGTAACTGTACCTTGTCATAAACCTCATTGATGAGCCCCTTGAACCACCTAAGGGGAGACATTAGTGCCCCTTAGAATGGTTATTTCCCATGTTCCTGACATCATATAAATCATCCCACCGCTGATATTCATACAAGGTATTGGTTCTTTCATCAGTTGGTTGAAGACTCCGGATGTCCTTTGACTCTAGCACATGGGTGAGTCTATCGAGAACCCTTTCCTTGTGATATCCGGGCTGCGTTGGCAACAGTGTTGGGAAGCCCTTCAGTCACATGATTCCTAGTGTATAAAGTTTCATATGCAATTCATTGTACTTGCTATATTTAGATTTTAGGTATTTGAGTACGTACAGGTGTTGGGTCCCTTCATACCTAGCAAGGAATCATATAATGTGATCTTGCATTATTTGCAAATTCCATTGTTCCAGTTTTAGTTATTCAGATCAACCATGGTTGGACCATGATTACAACCCCGTTTCTTCAGTCTAACATTGTACAATAATTTTTTACACATTAGTCATCTTCGTATTGATAAGACCCACTCTAGGCCTATATCCACTTTATTTTTTGAGACATTGATACGAGCATGGGAACGCTCTACTCGTCCATATATTTGATATTATATGTACCACATACATGTTGCGTGTTGTATGTGCATGTAAGGGCCCTTTTAGTCTCGATGAAGCACATGCTTCCTTTGACACAATATCCATTCTCCATGTCACCATCACATTTATCAACCAAAAAAATAAATCCTATGATATATGTTGGCCATAGGATGAGCTCCTAACCTCACACATCAGGGGGAAATCTGTTCACACCTACATTTTTTCACCTACCTAGTCACTATCCCCATCATACACATACATTATGACCACACTTCGTTTCCACCCTTTAAAGCTTGGTAAAACCCAAAAACCAAAGTCATATTCCAAAAAGGGCCAATTTACAAATTATATTGCTAAATTACCTAAAAAATAAATTAGCAACATCTATCCATGACTAGTTTTTTGGAGGTTTATCCTTTTTCACACTCAAACGAAAAAGGAAACTTGGAATAATCCTTATGACAAGCTCAAATTGGAAAGAAGGAACAAAAAGGAAAAAAGAAAAAAGAAAGGAAAAACCACAAGTCAAGGACCAAAAAAGGAAAAAGCCGAAAAATAAAAAAGGAGAGCCTATCCTCATCCTCAAGCTGTCTATTGTGCCTATAAATACACTACCAAGGCCCCTAATTTGACATAGAACCTCTCTACTCATTACTCTACCAAAATCTCCATTTGATGTCTAAACCTCCCTTGAGCATTCATACTTCACCTTTGTTAGATGTCTGCACCTTGTGACGAGTGGTTGGAGAACACTAGGCTGTTAAGAGACCAGGAGCACTCTTCTTTAGAAAGCTGCAGGGTCCCCCATCACTGCTACTCTGAGGTAACCCTTGGTTCAAGTACAACCTATTCATTAATGAAAAAAAAACATTCTTTGATTCATCCAATTCGTGTGTTAAAGAATGTATCCGATGTTAGCTTAGATTTACTCTATTGTTCTTAATCTTGTTTACTTGCATGTTTAGTGTAGTTTCAATTTATGCTTATTAATTGTTAATTTTTCTCGTTTGAATTGCTATTGAGATTTCCATAAACTTTAGTAGGTTCCTTTTGGCACATTATGGTTTTCAAAAACTAGTAACAAGATCGATACTAGTAACAAGATCTATACAAGATCACACCAAAATAATAAGAGCAAAGGTTATGCGAGTGAGCATATGTAGGGAATTCACACAAAATTGTATGGTTAAAGTTTAGAAAATAAATGGACACTTAAGAATCTTCATAAAACAGAAAATGAAGGGCATGGAAAATACAAGGCCGCTAACAAATTTCCATCTAATTGGTAGATGGGATGTGGACTCCTAGTCCTGCTTGGGAAGTCCAACACTCGGTTATGAAAAATTGTATGTGAGTGAGCATATGTAGGGAATTCACACACAATTGTATGGTTAGACTTTAGAAAAGAAATTGACACTTATGATTTTGCATAAAACAGAAAATGAAGGGCATGAAAAATACAAGGTCATCATCAAATTTCCATCTAATGGGCAGATTGGATGTGAAATTCTAGGTCTACTTGTGGTGTTTTGCACCAGGTAAAGTAAGGAGAACCAACAAACGACTAGAAAAAGGAGCCTAAGCTATGCGGTTAAGTGTCCTTGGTTGACCTGTGACCTTATTAGATCGTAATAACATGGATGTTGGGGCTATCTCAAATAGGTACAAATTAGCACTAGTGAGGTCATTTTCAGATTACTTACCATCCAAGTTGGTCAGTTGAACCACCCAGTTAGGCCTTCGGCGGTTGTGAACACTATTCTTTGGAATTGAAAATCCATGGGAGTACACTTGGTGTGGAAAATCCGAGCTTGCCTCTTGCAAATTAATCCTAAAGGGTGAAGAACCCTACACAGGTCAGTACAAATTCTTACATCGAAGATATTTCCACTTGCTGAATCTATTTCAAACCCATCGAAGGATATTGTAGGGGAACAACGAGTCACACTATTCTAAGGTGAGCAAGGATGTTTTTGATGGAGCCATCTTGCTAAGGGAGTGGCTTCATGGCATTACAAGCTTCCAATAAAAATGTAAAATAAAGGTTAGGATAACCTACAAATGAATTGATAAAGGAATTCAGTCTACTGCTTCCATACGCAAAACCAAATTCATACTAACAGATGGTAGGCATAACCTCCTACAACTAACAAAACCACTCACTATGAGATAGAATAACTATAGATGCATCCTACTCATGTGACCCATATAGTTTGTGATCGACTAGACTAAGGTATGTTTTGGTTGAGCCACCAAGGTTTCTTGTTCGATCTGATGATCACATTTCTTAATAAATACTAAGATGGATTACTAGTAGAATTGTCAAATAGGTACAAATTCTCCCGTTAAGTCATTTCCCCCTTATATCCTTTCTTTGGGTGAACAAAGGTTTGTTTGGATATGACTCACTTAAGGAGACTATGAATGGACCATCCATCCATCTTATGTTCTTGGGAGACCTGGGACTTTATAAGAGGAATACATGGGCTACTAAGGATTTTTCTCATAGGTACAATTTTCCCTAGTGAAGTCATGTAAGAATTAAGGGCCGGTAACTTGGGAAACCAACTTACTGTACTTGTTGCAACTTTGAAAAAGTGGTAGTGTTTTTATGGGATAGGTCCTCCATGGGTTGGTCATGGAATGTGCACGTTCCAGCAGAGCCAAAGATAAGGAGAACCTAGAAGAGTTTCTCTAGTGTCGAAGAAAACCCATTTCAATTGTTTTGTGGGAGGACATAAGTTTTCAAGTTCACTTGTTCAAGAGAGACAAAGCATGGAATCTATAATTAATTACTCGAAGGGAAAGGGGATTTCGATTGGTACATTATCTTGGGTGGTAAAGTGAATGTCCTAGTAAAGATTGCTTGACTACAATGACCTTGCTAGAAAAGTAACAAATTCACCTATAGGTAAGTGATTATAGAGTTACTTTTCCAAGTACTAGGGTGAGAGGGGCACAAGATAATTTAGACTTATATGGAAGAATAATTAAAACCACGAAGAAGAATGAGTGCCAAAATAGAGACCCTAATATCGTGATAATAAGGCATCTTTCTAGTCATTTTGTAGGATATCAAAATTTTGAATAATGTGATCCCAAATTAAAGCCTATATTTGATCCCTGAGGTCCTTGGGCATTTATCAGATCCTATGTCTGGTCCCCGATCCTTGGGAATCATTCATATTAGATTTCCTTGGGTTGGGGTTTCGATTTTCCTATTGTAGGTAGATGGAAGGAACCTCAAAGACATATCCTAAGTCCATCTAAGATGAGTCCTGTCCGTAGGTCCCTTTCCTTCACTGTTGTAGGGTTGAGTGAAACTAAGGGATGTGAGGGTTCTCTATTGATGGTTTCAAAGTGTGGGGTATCTGGTATGCGTGTTTGATTGGTGAAGCATCACACTTCATTATATATGGTGCGATATGTGGTTTTCTCATATAAAAAAATGAAGGATCAATTAATTAGTCCAACAAATCTATGAGCACTATGGGTGGGTGGTAAGTGTACAATATTCAATTTCATTCCTATGTAGAGAGGGGGCAAGGAAGAAACTCAATTTCCCAAAGGGGAATGGAGGGGATATATTTAGTCCCTACCCACACCCACACACTCGTTAGTGCAAAAAGATAAGTTAGGCGAGAAATTGGACATTAAAGCTTTCAATAGAACATAATTTGGAGAACAAAATTAGACTTGCAATAGAGCTTTCAATAGAACATAACTAGGCTTGAACAAGTAGTGATATTTAGTCACCACCCTCACTCATGAACTATTCAGTTTCTTTCCTATGTTGGGGCAGGTTGGAGAGAGAGATAGTTTCCTTACTGTACTGGGGTAGGTAGGTAATTATCCATGCTTGGGTAGATAAAACCACCAGTTGAGAGTAAGCATTCAAGTGTGGATGCAATAGTAGATTGTTAAATAAAGAGGAAGGAAACTATACAAATATGAACTCTATATGAAAGGAAAATGGACAAAATTATATAAACCAACAATTTCTTTAAAAAGTGTGAAAATAAACCAATGAAAACACTATATATAAATTAACAATTACTAAATGAAATTTAACATTTATAATTTTTTTCACGTTAAAATAGAAAATATAATGACTTTCACTACAAGGTGATGAAATACAAAAACTCCTTAAAATCTACAATAGTGATGAAATGCATAACTCTTTGAAATCTTCAACAAAGTTTCATGTTAACAAAGTTTCACTAACATGAGGAAAAATGATTACCTCATAATCTTGAGGATATAACTCCTTATAATCTTGAACATGGATGTAAATGTAAACTGATGTAGATGCAAGAAGCTTCTTTGTAAGGTGAGACATGTGAACTATGGAGGTGAAGAATAAATGCGACATGACTTTTATATCTAATATAAAATTTAATTAACCCAACTAAATTTAAATATAATAGAGTTTGATATATAATATAACATTTAATTAATTTATTTGGATTTATGCCCACTTAACACACAATTCTATAGAATTTTGGAAATAAATCTAGCTTTCAACCTACGATTTAGAAAGATAAATGTCACTTCACAATGATTAATTGACGACTTATGTGACAATTGAGTTTGAGTGTTTCTTAAACATAGTTACACGAAACAATTCCCCCTAAATTTTTGTTGCGGCTTGATATTTGCTCACAAAATAATGGGCCCTTCCATCGTTGTCCTTTGCTTACCATAGAGGTCCTTTGCTTATCTTGATCGACCTGCACACATTTATTGAGTATTATATATTTAAGCATTTGCTTATGGCTTGGGACAAACCATTTTGGTTTCTCAATGATAATGAAAAATGGTACTCTTGGGTGTTTATTTCAATATTTTGAAATACCATTGTTTCATGTATTTTGAAATATTGTTTATGTCATAGTGATGTATTTTCTTCACTCAAGTACTAAAATATTAGTGAAGCTTAGTCTAAAGGTTTTACCTATCAGTGATAGCTAATTCATATACATGTCAAATTATAGTTTGAAGTTAGATTTACTTATTCAAGTTTTGAGTGTAGATTTTATATGTATGAATATTGTTAGGATATTTAGACACTTAGGAATTAGTTAAGATCAACTTGTGTAATATATCCGTTAGGAAAAGTGTGTTTCTTTAGTATGCATTTGTAAATATTTAATCCGATGGTCATGATATGTTCGTGATTTGACGGCTCAACTTCTCTTAGATCATACCTAACCTTGATCCGTGGCTTAACACCCGATTGGTCCATGATCTCCATTTAAAGAGCATGGAGGATCATTGTCTAGTTGATCGATTATGAGAAGCTCATTTGTAACTTTCTTTCTTTGCATAATAAATTGTCCCGTAGAAGCTATTTGGCCGGGGCCGTGGAGTGTTTCCCTCACGAGGGTTTAAACCACGTCAAAACATCGGTGTATCGATCTGTGATCTATTTGTGTGAAGTGGTTGCTCTAGGTGTTCGGTCTTTTGGGAGTACCCTGTGTACCAGAACATGGTATTAGAGCTTTTATGAAGAGCCGCTTCCGATTATGATCTAGATCTTGAACTGATGTTGCCGAAACTCGAAAGGGTTTCTAGTTTTGGTATTTCTGTGCATTTCTGGGCTGTGGGAGGTGTTCCATTGCGTCCAGAGTGCCGTTTCCATTAGAAAATAGTTTTCGTTTGATTGAAAACAGTTTTCGGTTGCTTCAGAAACGTGTATTTCATTATATCTGAAGGTATAATGTTACAGTGACGCTTTTTTATTTTTGTTTTAAAGAAAAAAAATATCTCATATTTTATTAGTTTTATTATTAAATTTTTTTTAGTTTCGGATTGTTGCTTTCCCTGTCTGTGTATGCTCTTTGCCGTGCACCTTGTGTGATCTCGGCGAATCAGAAACAGAAAGGGAAATGGTTTTTTCTCGGCTGCGTATGCTCTTTGCCGTGCACCTTGTGCGATCTCGACAAATCAGAAATAGAGAGAAAACGTAGACTTTCCGGGCAAGCTAACGAGATTTAACCCCACAAGCGTGGAAATTTTTTGTTTTGTTTTGGTTTATGGTGTGATTTGCAGGAAAAAAGGCAAGCACGAAAATCGAGTAAGAAGAGAAAAAAAAGAAAAAAAACCCATTTCCTCCTTCCCATATTTTACATACCTTTTAATCTTACTCACTTGGTTCAAAGTTGCTTTATTCCTTAATAGGTCTTGAGTTCAAGTCTGAGGAAGTTACTTTTAAAAGAAAAAGTGCATGCAATTTCTATTTTCAAGTTACTTTTATTGTAAGAGTGCATCTCATTTAAATAATAAAAATAAAAATAAAAAGTGAGTCACTTAATTTCTTTTTTATTGCTGCACTATTTAAAGTAACATCATTGTAAAAATGAAATCACTTATTTTACAAAAGTGATTCACTTAAAGCAACTTTCTTGTAAAGTGATTGTCAAAGGTTCATCTTGGGAAGATGGGGGTTCTTTTTTTTAGCTGGTTATTCTCTATCTGCCACGTCACTATTGGGGACATCTTCAACTTTTTATTTGTTCAAGCATAACTTCATCATACGGAGTCAGTTTTAAGTGCCGTTTTTTTTGAAATTGTCTATTTTTTCGAGCTCTTCGCATCGAGTCTATTGGTTTCTATTTTTATAGTTATTAATTTGCAGTATGGCCGTCCCTTGTGATATTCTACTTATCAGTTCCAACTATTTCTCATGGAAATCTCGTATGGAGGATGTTCTACGAAGTAGGGGACTTTTCAAAATTATCTCAAGGAAAGAAACAGAACCCACTGATGATGACAAGAAAATAAAATGGGCAAATAGATGTGACGAGGCTCGTGGATTGATTGGGATGTCAATCTCTACTGATTTGCGATTCCACATATCTAGAATTGATGAACTTGATGCTGTTTAGGACAAGTTGGAATCTGTGTTTGGTAAACACAATGAAATTCGAGGTCACCAACTCGAAAATGAGTTGATTTCTTTAAATCCAAGTGATTTTTTATGCATACAATATTATTTATCTAAGTACAAAACTCTTAAACTCTTATGTGAAGAATGCAAGATTAAGAGGGAAGAAAAACAATGCATTTATCATATTCTTTCCAAACTTGGACCTGCATATTCTATTTTTGCATCTACATTTTACTCCATAAAAGAATCCTTGAATACAGCTAGCTATCAAGAGCCTAGTCTTGAATCCTTTTGTGATTCCTTGATTAGAGATCAAGATAAGCTCATCCATCTTGGAATAATTAACAATGCAGATACATCTGGGAAAGCCTTATTGTCCCAACAGAAAGAAAAGTCCAAGCCTCATAAGAAACAAAATTTTCGCAATAATAATTCAAACAAGGGTCCCAAACCCTCTCAGTCAGCTCCTTCTTTAAAAAATGACAAAGGATACAAGCCAAAAGGCAAGAAGACTGAGCGTCATTGTAACTATTGCGGGAAAGATAATCATGATGAATCTAAGTGTTTCAAGAAGATGGCAGCCTTGAAAGCAACAATGAAGAAGTACCACATCAGCCTAGATTCGCCTTCAAAATCTACCTCTCATGGACATGCACTTTGTGTTTCTGGTTATTCTTATAATGCATCTTCTTCTTCTACTTCAAGTGAATGGCTCATTGATTCTGGAGCATCTTATCATATGGCTAAGGATCAAGCCATATTTTCTACTATGCATGAATGTAACACCAAACAAATATTTGTTGGTGATGATAGATCTCTAAGTGTTGTAGGAGCTGGAATAGTTCCAGTAGATAATGGTCATTTCAGTGATGTACTATGTGTTCCAAGAATTTCCTGCAATTTGTTATTAGTCTATCAAATCACTCATTCTGGTGAAGGTAAAACTGTGACGTTTACACCTCACCAAGTTGTAATCAAGGATTTTAAAGATCCTCAACAGGTCCTAGCTACCGGAATTGTTGATGATATTACCAGATTGTACAAGTTTATCAACTTTGGGTCATCACCTTTTCCTTCAGTTTTTGTTGCTCATAGTGATAACTTGAGCAAACTTTGGCATGAGCGATTTGGTCACTTAAATTATCGCTCATTGCAACAACTATGTAAAGACAATATGGTGACAGGTCTTCCGATGGTATCTTACAGGGATGGTGTTTGTTCCGGTTGTGTACTCAGAAAATATCATCGGGACAGTTTTGAGAAACGTGCCTCTTGGCACGCCTCGGTTCCCTTGGAGCTTGTGCATAGTGACTTGTGTGGTCCTCTTCCATCTGCTTCCTTTTCTGGTTTCAAATATTTCTTAACATTCATTGATGATTACACCAGATGCACTTGGGTTTATTTCCTAAAACTTAAGAGCGAAGTATTTAACATGTTCTTGGCCTACAAGGCCCTTGTTGAAAAACAATCTGGTTATCAAATTATTAAGTTAAGATCTGACAATGGAGGAGAATATGTTAACAAAAAGTTCACTACTTTCTGCACTGAACAAGGAATCCAACAACAACACACTGTTCCATATACACCACAACAAAATGGTGTAGCTGAACGAAAGAACCGCACTTTAACAGAAATGACTAATTGTATGATCCAATCTAAGGGACTAAGTCTTCAATATTGGGCTGAAGCCATTAATTGTGCAAATTACATAGTTAATCGCACCCCCACTAAAGCATTACAAGGTATCACACCGGAAGAAGCATGGAATAAAATTAAACCTGATGTAAGTCACTTCCGTGTGTTTGGTAGTGAAGCATGGGCTCACATTCCGGATGAAAAACGGAAAGCATTGCAGCCTAAAAGTGAAAAGTGCATATTTGTTGGATATTCTAAAGATGTAAAAGGTTTAGACTTCTTCAACCACATTCTCATGATGTAATCATTAAAAGAGATGTTAATTTTGATAAAAATATCTTGGCATGCGAGCCTAACTTGGTGATTGTGCCATCTTTGGCCTGCGAGCCTGATTCGACGATTGTGCCTTCTTCTTCTTCTTCCAACTTCCTTGACAAGTTTCCAACTCTAGTTTCTGATGATGACAGTGAGGATGAAAATCCACCTCCGCCTGCTCATGTTCCTCCAGTTGCACCAGCATAAGTGCTTCCTCGATGGGTCCGTTCAACATGTGAAGCAGCTGGTGATCTTGCCGGTGATCCTAGAGATCAACGTCGAACACGTTCTCAGTTTCAGCGAGCCTCTTCTATTTTGGCTCAGGTTTCCGAGAATCATGATCCAGAAACTTTTGCAGAAGCTTCAGGAAATCCAGATTGGGATGCATCTATGGATGAAGAATATCGTTCCTTAATGGTAAACGATACTTGGGATCTTGTACCTCTTCTAAAAGGAAGAAAACTTGTCAGATGTAAATGGGCCTACAGAACTAAGTATGCATCAGATGGAAGTGTTGAAATACTTAAGGCAAGGTTAGTTGCCAAAGGTTTTTCCCAAGTTGAAGGGATTGACTATAATGAAACCTTTGCTCCTGTCGCAAAAATGAACTCCATCCGCCTTGTTCTTTCCCTTGCAACCTTACATAAATGGGAAGTCCATCAAATGGATGTTAAGTTTGCCTTCTTACATGGTGATTTACAGGAGGAAATTTACATGGAACAACCTCCTGGATATGTTCATAATAACTCTAGCCTTGTCTACCGCCTTAAGAAATCCTTATATGGCCTTAAGCAAGCCCACAGAGATTGGTGTGCCAAAATGGATAGCTTTCTCTTTGACACTGATTTTTCTAGATGCCATTCTGACCCCAATGTCTATACCAAGAAAGTAGGAAAATATCTCATCATACTTGTTCTATATGTTGATGATCTTATTCTTATTGGTAGTGACCCTAAGCTTATAACCCATGTGAAATCCAGTCTTAAGCAAAATTTTGAAATGTCAGACTTAGGACATTGCATTATTTTCTTGGTCTCCAAGTCCTGCAAACCAAATAAGGAATCTTTCTTTCTCAGTCTAAGTATGCTTGTCACCTTCTTCGTCACTTTCACATGGAAGATTGTACACCAACCCCTTCTCCCTTCCAGTCTGGAGTCAAACTTTCTGCCACTTGTACTTCACTTGAAGTAGATGCCACCTTGTATCGTCAGCTTGTTGGTAGTCTCTCATACTTGACTCATTCCCGTCCACCTCATGAAAGTCACTGGAAAGCAGCTAAAATAATACTTCGATATATTCAAGGTACAATTCAGTTTGGGATTCATTACAGTACAGGGGGGGAACCTTTGTTGGTTGGTTTCACTGATTTAGATTGGGTTGGCGATCCTGATGATCAAAAGTCTACTGCAGGTTATGTTTTCAGTTTGGGATTTGGACCTATCACTTGGGCTTGTAAGAAACAACAAGCTCTTGCTCTTTCTTCAGCAGAGGCAGAATATCGAGCCACAGTTAATGCCAATCAGGAAGCTTTATGGCTTCGACAGATCCTTTCAAAGTTTGGATTCGAGCAGCAGCAACCTACTCCACTTTGGTGCGAAAATCAAAGTGCCATCAAGCTTGCCAAAGATCCAGTCCTACATCAACGCAGTAAACACATTGAGCTACATATGCACTTCATCAGAAATCTTGTTCATGATCGTGTTCTTGAAGTGCTCTTTTGTCCTACAGATGATCAAGTTGCATACATCTTCACTAAGTCTCTTACAGAAGAGAAGTTTTCTAAACTTCGATCTATGTTAGGAGTTCAGGAACTTGTCATTAAGGGGGAATAGGCTCTAATGCCTCCTTCCTTCTCCTAATAGTGTCACTTTTGTAAATCTTTTAATCCTATCCCAAGTTGTTTTTAAGGGGGGATGTTAGGATATTTAGACACTTAGGAGTTAGTTAAGATCAACTTGTGTAATATATCCGTTAGGAAAAGTGTGTTTCTTTAGTATGCATTTGTAAATATTTAATCCGACGGTCACGATATGTTCGTGATCCGACGGCTCAACTTCTCTTAGATCATGCCTAACCTTGATCCATGGCTTAGCACCCGATTGGTCCATGATCTCTATTTAAAGAGCATGGAGGGTCATTGTCTAGTTGATCGATTATGAGAAGCTCATTTGTAACTTTCTTTCTTTGCATAATAAATTGTCCTGTAGAAGCTATTTGGCCGGGGCTGTGGAGTGTTTCCCTTAGGAGGGTTTAAACCACGTCAAAACATCGGTGTATCGATCTGTGATCTGTTTATGTGAAGTGGTTTCTCTAGGTGTTCGGTCTTTTGGGAGTACCCTGCATACCCGAACAAATATTTAATGATTTTTATGCTCCGTTGTGATATTATGCTCTACCTATTGATATATGACATTTTGGAGTTAACGTTCCAGGAGTCACATTAGAGGGCAAGTTGGCAAGCCTCATGACATTTGGCAAGGTAGAAGAAAAAAAGACTTTTTGTATGTTTTGATGTAGATTCAAGAAGTTTGTATAGCTTGCACAAACATGTCATTTGTATATTAGTGATGAGAACATTCAACCTCCTTTACTGGTTTTTCCTTTCGATTTGTAGCCTCATCCTAGCATCACATAGTTTCCCCTTGTACCCCTGCCTATCAACTATGGTTGAAGATAGCTCATAATCCACCTTTCAATTGTAACAATGGATGGGAAACCCTCATTCTTGAACAAGTTTCTCAAAACATAGTTGCTACTCCTTCTTCCTATGTCGACTCTTCTGCCTAACCACTTGCACATGCTAATCTTGAAGCTCCTGCTCACGAGCCACTCTTGCTTAAAAAAGGGAAGTAGTCAGCTTCCTCGGGATCCTCTAAGATTCACTCAATATTTTTGTATCTTCCATTATCTTCCATGCATTTGATATTCCAACCTCTACTTTGATCGAGCTTGTTGCACACTTGCATCTTGAAGTCTCCTCTCAGTAGAGTAGAATAGCATCACACTCTTCCAACACCTCATTTTGTTTTATTTTGTTTTGGAGGATTGACACACTACTTGGAATTAACAAAGGTTATTTTTTATTATGGAGAAATTTTTTAATTCATATATAGTCATTTTTGGCAATTATTAGAGCACACGATTTAATATGGTTTAACATAATTTCCTGATTATTATTTATATGCTCATTGGTGGGAGGCATATGGGTTGGATGATGACATTTTATTATTAATATTTATTGTACTAAGTAGTCATAAGGATGTTTATGTAGACCGTGATATTCACCCCATGTTGGTTTATTTTTATATGATTGGATGGTTGGGATCCTCAACTCCTCATGTGTCATATTCTTTCTTAATCTTATATGATCACTTTATGACCTTTCAAAATGTCATTTTCATTCACTTAAGAAAATAAATATAAAAAGAAAGGGGTCTTTCAATATTTGCAACATAAAGGTAGACTTTGGAAGCAAGGAAGACTTTACTTGTAGGGTCCTTGGGTTAAGTAAAAAATTAGTGCTATAGCTTCTGTTAGAGAATAAATAAGTTGAGCTTTATCTCATTGTTTTTCATAATTCCACATCATAAGCGATTGCTTCATTAGTGCGTTCCATCATCAAAATTTCTTATTAGGGAGAAGTGGTTACTATTGACCAATTTACATATAATGAATGGAACTTTTTCTTTTCCATGGAAAAAATGTTACAATTTATTATATTAAAAATGAACCACCTTGTTTATGGGTTTCATGGGCCATTACGAATATATTTGATCTTCCAACCTTTTCAGATAGTTTTGATCCCTGAGATTTAGAAAATTTTTCACAACATTCTATGTAAGCTTGTATGATATCGTTAGCTCCATGTATAAGACCGTATATAACAAAAAAGTAAAAAAACCACTGCTACAATTTGTTTCCATATTGAATCAAATCCCTCAACTATTTATTTTTTAAAACTGATAAGTCCATATATCTTGTGTTTGATTTCCATAGATTGTTCTTTTTCCTCTCTTCATGGTCTGTATATCATCCTGGATGTGGTCCAATATCATGTTCATAAAACATATCCATTTTCATTTTCCACTCTTGCCACAACCCATCACTTACCTAAAGACCTTTATTTGACAATAGATATTCCAAGGAGTTCCTTTCTCTATAAATGTGTTGAAATTTGATGTCCTGGAAAGTGCCCGAGATACTCATCAGTTCCTTGTATAATGGATTTAGAAAAATATTTTTGGGTGGCCTCTTCAAACTCATCCATTCAATAACTAACTTTGGGTTAGAGAAAAACTGTAGTTTCTGCACACCCTTTATGGATGCCAATATCAAAAGAAGTTTTAATGCCATCATCTCTACTCGATGGTTAGTAATTCTCCCTAGTCCTATTGATAACTTGATCCAATGTGAATATGAGAAGTATAAGAGAGCACCTACTGACCCCATGGCTGTATCTCCTTGGGAGGATCCACCAAAATAATACCAACATCTAGTTCTCTCAATGGCTTCCTCAACTACCCTTCTCACCTTAAGAGGCCCATCATCTTGTGGGAAGCGTGATAAAATTGCCAATTTTTTTGTAGCATAAATATTAGGTGGAATGTAGACATCTTTAAATATGACCTTGTTCCTTGATAACAAAGTGCCCCATATCATGACAACAAGAAGAGCCTTTCAATTTGCATAAGCCTTATTTTTTATCCAATACTGTAATGCTTCTTGTAAACCGAATCCATTCCATACAAATATAATTCATTTTACATGTGAGACATAGAGCCTTGCAATTTGCATAAGCCTTATTTTTTATCCAATACTGTAATGCTTCTTGTAAACCCAAACCATTCCATACAAATGTAATCAAGGCGAGAGAGCTAGCAAGCTAAATATCTGTTTGAGTTTAATATTTTGTGAATATCCTCATCTCGTCGTCTAAATGATTGTTGCAATCTGAATTTTTTTCTTGTTGACAATCGTATTTTATCTCCGCTGAACATATTGCTGGATCGAAAATGAGTTTTGAATCTCTGTCTCGGCTTCCAGTAATGCTGGATGGAAAATCGTGACAACCCCTGCTGGAGTTTGCTTTCTGGTTTTTCATGTTGAAAAATTGTATTTCAACTCTCTTTTTTATTTTATTTTAAATCCGAGATCAGATTTATCTCTGTAAAGGCGAATACCATGTTTGAAACCCTGCTTTAATTTAGTCTGAGACCAGAATCAATCTTTGTAAAGGTGTGGATCATGATTTAAAACTCCACCTTAGTAGTTAGGTTATACCAATGCCAATCCCATCTTAATAGATGCACCTGATCTCTGTAGATGCTTGAGGTTGGAGTTAGAATGCTGGAAAGGAAACGCCGTAACTCAAACCTTGGTTAATTTACGTATATATAGTTTTAAAATGTCTCTACATGTAATCTGCGAGGGCTCCCTCTTTTATACTTTTGCATTGTAAAAAAAATGGTTTCTGTAAGTATAGGGTAGTCAATCGGGTTCCATCCCTTTTCGCCTACACAACAAATTAACATTAATCTCTGAACAGTTCGATTAGGTTCCATTTGTTTTAAATAAATACTTCTGCATTGTGAAATATGGATTAACGTTTTCATTATGGAAATATCTAGCGCCCATATTTGCATTTATTTTATTTAACATGCTGCCTCGATATCGTTGTATACCACCGTGGGAAGGGATAGATTATAATAAGATTGATCCCTGAAAACAATCCTTGTCTAAAGTGTACATTTCATTATGCTGTTTACGATCTGATGAAACCATCTCTGTATACTGTCTGCCACTCGAATAGATTAACTCCGGATAGATACCTGTTGCAAACTTGTATTTGTTATATATGTATAGGGGTTGCATATTATATGTATATATTGTTTCCTACTCCTAGTTGTAGATCTTGCGCAGAGTTTAGGATTATCAATCCCTGTAATATATAACATATATATGTGGTTTGTGGTTATCGATCCCTATATGATTTTATATATATAGTTTGCTAATATCGCGCAGGAATATGGGGTTATTGATCTTTGATTCTTCCAACTTGACTTATATTACTTATTATATATTAGATGTATTGTGTATATTGAATTCCTGTTGAATATATATATATATATATATATATTTTGAGTGTCATATATGTATCTTGTTATTGTCGCAACGAAATATGGGTTTCTAATGATCTCTGTCTTATACAAATCTCAGATCTAATTATCGACAGAGTTTATACCTTACACTAGAGTATTAAAGGATTTACATAGGGATGTATGTCTAAAAGTTTGAATAGGGATGTATGTGTTTAAGTGATCCTTATCATGACATAAATCTAGAATTGTTAGGAATATTTATATAATCGACCTTGTGTTGTTATGACCTAACCTCATAAATTCATTTGACCGTTATGTTAAATGTTATTTTGGAAAAATGATTCCTATAAGGCAGGCTTGGAGAAAGTAAGTATTGCAACAATTGGGTTGCAGTAGAATGTACTCCTCTTCTTTGTGGAATAAATATATGATGCAACATTTTTGTGGACGTAGCCCTAGATTGGGTGAACCACGTTATTTTTTTGGTCTCTCGTATATGTGTACTTTGTGGATTTCTTGTTCATAAATATATATTGAATGTGTTTATGCGTATTTTATCTCTCTCTTATGTACATTGGTCTCTCTGGGTGTACCTTAAGTGTTTGGAATCTCCTTGATATTACGATGGCCTTGTCATGCATGTCAATATAAAGTATATGTTTTAGTTAAAGGATAATTGGTTGGTGTATTATGCTGACCGTGTGATAGTCATGTAAATGTATTTCTCCGTTTAAATATATTTATGTTTAATATTAATGAGTAAAAATTCCATGAAGATGTTTCCAGGTATAGATGACATTATTTTCGAATAGGAGTTAAAATGCTAAATAAATTTCTTTACATAGTTATGTGGGGACAATTACATATAAAGATTGATGATAAGACCTTCACATAATGAAGTAAAGTTTTATATAATATTGATTGAAGGAGAATAAATGGTTATGCATATCGAATGTTCAGTTTAAATTAATCATCATTTTATTATGAAGGTATGGTGGACTCTTGAATTTCATTATGGAGATCTTTAATTTTATTGATTTTTGAAAAAAAATCACCAAAATAACTAACTCATAAAATTGGGTATGTGACATATGGTATCAGAGCGCTAGGTTACAACACTCGGGCCTATTGGGCTCAACATGAAATAAATGATTATGAAGGTTAACTAATCAAGTTGTTTTTATTTTGTTTTGGATGCATGGACTGGAAGGGACGATGGGTAATGTTAATCGAGTTAAACTTCAAGTTCTCCAAAAGAGTAAAGATAAGTATTTTCATCATTGTTTTTCCTTACAAAAATTATGAGTCAGGTATGTTTTCCTTTGTCGTGAGTTTTCCCTTGTTAGATACAATATATAGATACTCACATTGTTGTATGGTGTTGTTATGGAAAGTGGTATTTTGTTGAAATGATTTCAGTATATGTGAAAAAGGGTTAGGAGATTTTACATATTTAGTTGATTTTATTTAATACAAGTGTGTGGTGATGTATTTCCATTGAAATCTATAAAATAGGGAAATACTCTGAACAATGCTGTAAATAAGAGAAATGATTTCCTTACCTAAAAGAATGATTCAGTATTTATCGAAGTAATTATTTACAAAATGGTACAATCAATGTTAGCATGAAAAGCACATTCTAGGACATAGTCATGAAGATCAAACAAATTGAAGTATGTACACTTGTTAAAATACCGATAACACATGTAGGAAAACAACATGAAAGGTTTGAAAGTAGCAAATAAATACTAGGATGTAAGTATCTCATATGAAGGATGTATTGATATAGATGTTGTTCTTATGTCCTTTTTTAAATTTATTTGAAATGTAATGATTTTTGTATCATGATTGATTAACTTTGTTAGAGAGAATAGAAGAGTCATAATCTTTTATGTTGGATTGTTGATTCATAATTCTATTGTCATTGGTAAAGTACTAGTCTAAAAGAAATAGATAAATATATGGAAAACTTTGGAGAAACGTGTTACTACCTTAACAAAGGTTATGAATAGTGCAGATTAACTTAACAGGTAATTTCGAATTGGATCGGAGTATCAAGTAGATCTTCATTATAGTTGTTCGTATTTGCATGGTTATTTCAACAGTTTCATAGAATGCTATTTTAGAAAATATTGCCTTCGTAGATACTTTAGAATATGATTGATACTTGTTTAATTTAGTGAGTAGGAAATTATAGCTACGTATTATTAGGTGCATTCTTTGAAATAAAAATTGGTCCTCAAGATCAATGATAGAATGTACATCTTTTTACTTAGGTGTTTGTAGTATGCTTATTGCAAAATATATGTTGACCCTCTTTCATTTTCTTTCGTGAAACCAATAGAATGGAGTTCGTATAGAATATAGCCTAAGTAAATTATTAATCTTGAGTTTTGATAGCCATGATGAATTTGAAATACTAGGTTACAAGTTATGTTTAAAGACGTGAACGAATTCATGTGATAAGAGGATTGATGTGTTTGAATATTATTTTTGAAAAATCGTCATTTTGTTACTTAACATAAATTGTATTAGAATTGTAAGTATAAGCTTAAAGGTGCACTACTGTATGGAATTGCATGCAATGTTCCTAGGAGTTTAAATGATCTTATTTTTGCATATGATTCTAATTATTTTTCTCCATAGGTTTTTGAATAGATCCCTGGTAGGGTTTGTTATATCTTCTAATAAAGATTGATGTGTATCGAGTTAAAGGATCTTGTTAATAGTAGGAGTTTAATTATACGAAAAGAAGAATCCTAAACCTTGTTATGATTGAATTAAATCATGGTCTCTTTTAAAACAAAGGGTATGGACAGATTATAGAGAAAATCTTTAGATGACGAGTCTTAGATGGAAATGAATCTATATGCAACTAAATGTTAAATTATGATACTAACATGTTTATTTGTTAGCATATTTGATATTGAAGAGTTTACATTTATACATCAGGATGAATTGAAGATGATGCACAAGTTAAGTGAATGAGCACGTGTGTAATGCTATGGAACTAATGTGTTAACTTGTTGAACAATTGAAGCAAATAAAATTTTCCTTTATACTAACATTTCGGGAGGTGATCATAATTACGACCGATGTCATGATCAAGAGGAATGTTGATTATAAAAATACTTATATAGATAAGTTGAGCTAAATCGCTCAAGAGTAAGTAATGATTTACTTTATATTTTATTTGGATTAGAGGATTTTATGAATCACGATTGGTGATAAGACTTATGATTGATAATGTGTAATCATCAAAATGCATAGAATATGATAAGTAAATAGGTGAATATATTTGTTAATATTTTGTTGCCATTATGTTGCATGTGGCGTGCAAGAAATACTAAATGATTGTTACTAAGTAAATTTCCTGGACTCAAACGAGAAGGTTTGAGGGGAAAATAATATTTCCTGGACTCAAACGAGAAGGTTTGAGGGGAAAATAATATTTCCTGGACTCGAGCAGAGGTAGCATCTTGCACTCACTTACTAGCCGTTGCAGGGTGCAAATTCCCTAAAAATGTGGTTATGTTCCCCATGGAAGTGGAACAGAGTAGGTGGCTCGTTGAATGTTATACTGACCCAAAAGACCTAGGAAATCTTTATATCCATCGAATTGAGCAGGGGGACCACAAATTTTTCCTTGTGTTGTTAGAACTGAGCACACAATATATTCGATGAGGGGATGCTAGCTAATGAGTTGAAGAGTAAGACTGTCAGATTATTCTGCTAAGTTTGCAGAGAGACTGTTTTGTATGCAAGTCTCCATGATTGCTGAAGTACAAAAGAGTGTTTTGTATGCAAGTCTCCATGATTGCTGAAGTACAAAGAGATTGTCTTGTGCTGCTGAGTTTGCAAAAAGTATTCTAACTGTAAGTTTGATGATCAACAAAGTGTTGTTGAACGATTTGTTTTATGATATAACAAATATTAATAACTGTCTTGTAACTAGACTATTGGATGTCTTATTGTGAGAATGTTATGAATGCTAGAGTAAGCAAATATTTCCTCAAGGACGAGGATGAAGGATAAATGTTAAACATTTATTGCTGAAATTTTGTGAATTATAATGATGGAAGATCTTGTATGAGCTGTACCATGTACATGATATGAATGACAAGAGCTTGCGGAAATTGCGAAAAATGAGAAGATAACCAAAGCAAAAGCACAAAGCAAGTGAAAGATGGAGTAAGGATGCGAAAGACAAACTGTCGAACACCGAGGACAGTGTTATTCTTAAGGGGAGGAGGATGTAACATCTCTCCTTTAAGCCCTAATAATTTTTATAAATGTAACTGATTATTGTATTGTTTTCTGGTGAGGAGCTCAAGGCCAAGGCCCCACCAGTAAAACCTGATAATTTATGAGGTTTAAATCCTAAGTTGTAAAATGAGATTAAAAAGATGTGACGCAACTTAGCGATGATTACTAAAATCCACTAGGAGGGAAAAATGATAAGTAGGGTAGCCACCTGAATCTAGCGAATAGGTGGTAGGGATCAGACACTTAAATGGTGAGTAAAGAGATTTTGGGTTGATCTTAAAGGTGATAAGTATCATCACCATAGATTAAGTGGTTACTCGTCACAACCTTATAAAGGACTTATCTTTAGTATAAAGATATCTATGATTAAAAAATCCTAAGTAACTAGAGAATCATAATATATATATGTAAGCTGGTAAAATTATAACCTTGATTATGATAAAATTATATATATATATATATCTTTATGGGAGGAAGGTTTACCTTGTCATGTTTGACAAATCAAAAGAGAAGTGGAATGCGAATGTTAATATACATAATAAGGACAATAAATATATATTAATATAATATAATGGAATATTTGGTTAAGGGGACTACCTCCTCTTATACGATAATTCAAAATAAAAATTAATGCATATATGTATGCATGATGACTACAACAAAAATATATCATATTATATATTGGATAAAATAAAAGAGATGAGTAGTATTAGATATACAGCACGAGCGCACTCCTTATTTAAAGTGAACTAGTGAATTACATGTCAAAAGGGGTTAGTCATGGGTAGAGGATCTCGATGAGAGATCTGAGGGAGTTACCTCCATAATGAGAAGGTCAGTTCATTTAAACTACCATTTGTTTTGATGTAACTGCCACATGCCTTGCTAATTAGGTGTAGTTGCTTCCACTTGTCGGATTTGTGTAGAGGAAGGACTCTTTCCTGTTCCTTCTAAAGAAGAGATTAGATTTCTGTTTAGGGGTGGTGGGGGGGGCGCTTCTCCGGGAAATGGAGGTCGATGCATGTTGATACGATGTGTGCTAATTGGTTGTTTTGAATCTTTTATTTTTTATTTTTTTGTATTTGTTCTTCTATATATAGTTGCCGAGGGGAGATGCTTTTATATAACTTTATACGTATTGGCTGGTTTAGTTTTCCAATCGCAGCTTTAGTTCTTGATACATATATTTTATATGTATTTGCTTGTTGAGTTTTTCTATTCGCTGGCTTAGTTCCTGTTATATATATGTGTTTTGTATGTTGATTTCAGCATAGTGGGGAAGGAATAGCATAAATAGCTTGATCCCAGGTCCCTTATATGTATATAATAAGATGGATCCTTAAGTAGTTACTGCATGTTGTAGACAATGACATTGGCCTCGATTTCATTTCATTTAATAGAAAGGTTTATAGTTATACTCTCTATTAGAAGTATGGCGACGGTAAGATTGGGGAGGTATCAACAAAAAAAAAATGCTTGACCCTGGTTATCTTATGACTACACGGTAATCAGGGTGGGAGAGCTAGCAAGCTAAATATCTGTTTGAGTTTAATCTTTTGTGAATATCCTCATCTCGGCGTCTGAATGATTGTTGCAATCTGAATTTTTTTCTTAATGACAATCGTATTTTATATCCGTTGAACATATTGCTGGATCGAAAATGAGTTTTGAATCTCTGTCTCAGCTTCCAGTAATGTTGGATGGAAAATCGTGACAACCTCTGTTGGAGTTTGCTTTCTGGTTTTTCATGTTGAAAAATTGTATTTCAACTCTCTTTTTTATTTTATTTTAAATCCGAGATCAGATTTATCTCTGTAAAGGCGAATACCATGTTTGAAACCCTGCTTTAATTTAGTCCGAGACTAGAATCAATCTCTGTAAAGGCGTGGATCATGATTTAAAACTCCACCTTAGTAGTTAGGTTATACCAACGCCAATCCCATCTTAATAGATGCACTTGATCTCTGTAGATGCTTGAGGTTGGAGTTAGAATGCTGGAAAGGAAACACCGTAACTCGAACCTTGATTAATTTACATATACCTCTACCTCATTTATGTAGTGCGTCTAAGGAAGGATAGCCGTAGGCTAAAACCTTATGTTTTGTTCCTTTGATTATTTATGTATTTTTTTATATAGTTTTAGAATTTCTCTGAATGTAATCTGCGAGGGCTCCCTCTTTTATACTTTTTCATTGTAAAACAAATGGTTTCTGTAAGTACAGGGTAGTCAATCGGGTTCCATCCATTTTCGTCTACACAATGAATTAACATTAATATCAGAACAGTTTGATTAGGTTCCATTTGTTTTAAATTTATACTTCTGCATTGTGAAATATGGATCAACATTTTCATTATGGAAATATCTAGCACCCAGATTTGCATTTATTTTATTTAACATGCTGCCTCGATATCGTTGTATACCACCGTGGGAAGGGATAGCTTATAATAAGATTGATCCCTGAAAACAATCCTTGTTTAAAGTGTACATTTTATTATGCTGTTTACGATCTGATGAAACCATCTCTGTATACTGTCTGCGACTCGAATAGATGAACTCCGGACAGATACCTGTTGCAAACTTGCATTTGTTATCTATGTATAGGGGTTGCATATTATATGTATATATTATTTCCTACTCCTAGTTGTAGATATTGCACAGAGTTTAGGATTATGAATCCCTGCAATATATAACATATATTTGTGGTTGCTGCCCAAATATTTGGGAGTTATCGATCCCTATATGATTATATATATATAGTTTGCTATCATCGCGCA
Organism: Larix kaempferi; assembly: GCA_027924585.1. Classification (NCBI taxonomy): domain Eukaryota; kingdom Viridiplantae; phylum Streptophyta; class Pinopsida; order Pinales; family Pinaceae; genus Larix; species Larix kaempferi. The sequence goes on along the minus strand of BSBM01000299.1, from coordinate 32,748,413 downwards.
GGGATAGGGGGTTCTTGATCTCTGCCACTTCCAACTTGAATTATATTACTTATTATATATTATATGTATTTTGTATATTGAATTCCTGTTGAATTTATTTATATTATATATATACATTATATATGTATTGAGTGTCATATATGTATCTTGTTACTGTCGCAAATATGGGTTTCTAATGATCTCTGTCTTATACAAATCTCAAATCTAATTATCAACAAAGTTTATACCTTATGCTAGAGTATTAAAGGATTTAAATAGGGATGTATGTGTCTAAAAGTTTGAATAGGGATGTATGTGTTTAAGTGATCCTTATCGCGACAGAAATCTAGAATTGTTAGGAAGATTTATATAATCGAATTTATATTGTTAGGACCTAACCTCATAAATTCATTTGACCGTTATGTTAAATGTTATTTTGGAAAAATGCTTCCTATAAGGAAGGATCGGAGAAAGTAAGTATTGCAACAATTGGGTTGTAGCAGAATGTAATCCTCTTCTTTGTGGAATAAATATATGACGCAACATTTTTGTGGACGTAGCCCTAGATTGGGTGAACCACGTTATTTGTTTGGTCTCTCGTATATGTGTACTTTGTGGATTGCTTGTTCATATATATATTGAATGCTTTTATGCCTATTTTATCTCTCTCTTATGTACATTGGTATCTTTGGGTGTAACTTAAGTTTTTGGAATCTCCTTGATATTATGATGGCCTTGTCATGCATGTCAATATAAGTTATATGTTTTAGTTAAAGGATAATTGTTTGGTGTATTATGGTGACCGTGTGATAGTCATGTAAATGTATTTCTCCGTTTAAATATATTTATGTTTAATATTAATGAGTAAAAATGCCATGAAGATGTTTCCAGGTATAGATGACATTATTTTTGAATAGGAGTTAAAATGTTAAATAATTTTCTTTACATAGTTATGTGGGGACAATTACATATAAACATTGATGATAAGACCTTCACATAATGAAATAAAGTTTTATATGATAATGAAGTAAAGTTTTATATAATATTGATTGAAGGAGAATAAATGGTTATGCGTATCAAATGTTCTGTTCAAATTAATCATCATTTTATTATGAAGGTATGCCAGACTCTTGAATTTCATTATGGAGATCTTTAATTTTATTGATTTTTGAAAAAAATTCACCAAAATAACTAACTTAGAAAATTGGGTATGTGACACAATGTATGAGCAATGAATACAAATATGGGCAATATTGTATGATATTTATTTGCAGAGAGGACATCTTCCTGGTCCAATACCAAAATTTATGATAAATAGTCCCATACAAGGACTCTATTTGATAGAGACAACCATAAGATTTTTTTTTCTTTAAAGGGAAATTGAGCTTCCACAAAGTTGAGCTCCACCAAGGGGTCTTTTATAGTTCCTCTTCTTTTCTTACAACCCTATATCCCAAACTAGGGGCATACTGTCCACCTTCAATATCCCTAGACCAGAGCAAATCATCCTCTTTTTCCATCAAATGTATATCATAGTCTTGTGATGCCTTGATATATTTTCCCCACTGGTCTCTTTCATCATCCATGGAAGGTGTAAGACTATAAACCTGTATGTACTCCATGATTACTGCTTCAAGTTGAGAAAATAAGATAAAGAAAAATAAGTTGATCAAAGAATCTATAGGTAAATGATTGGTATCATATTATATGTAACATCCTTGATGGGCCAAATAATTGCATCCATAAACACTGAATCCTTTAGCTCATTACGTAAATGATCAATCTGGGAGTTCATATAAACTTAAGAGGTACCAGGCACTGTATACGCAATTGCAAAGAAAATAGCTTGAAAGACTAACTAAGAAAGAAATTAAATGCAAAGAAACAACTATAGGAAAATAAACATGCCAAGGAATAACTTGAAATGCTAACTAAGAAAGATGGTAAATGTAATCAACAACTTAATCTAGGAAAATAAAGAAATACAGGAAATAACTTGAAATTCTAAGCAACAAATAACTAGGAAAATAAAGAATGACTTGAAGCATGCAATAAATAAAATGCTAAAATTTAAATAACTGGAAATAAATTCTAATTTAGTCTAAAAGCGCTTGTAACATAAAGCTACAGTAATGTAATAGGAAACTACAATATCATTACAATAAACTACAAGAACGCTACAAGAAACTACAGGAAAAACAAACGCGCGGAACAAAAACGACATAAACTAAAATAAACAAAATAAAAGACATGCATGGGTTCTTAGTCATTCCCTTGAGCGGTACCAACCCAAGGAATCTCCTGGAACCCCTCCTATGCAAGTATACTAAATATTGAACAAAAATAACTCTTCTTTTTTAAAAATATGCCATTAAAACAAGGCATAAAGCTGCCTCTTGATACAAATTTGCCTTGACCAGCAAGGGATGAATGAAAATGACAAAGAGAAGGATAACATAATCTAATCTATCCTAACATCTCAAATCCTACTTCTATTTGTACTTGAGTAAACTCCAATATGTTCCATGCAATCAGCTCCTTGATTGGTGGAAGCTGTCCTAGTTAACTAGAAATCTACATGCTAACTTTGTGGGCTTGATTCCTTGAGAAATTCGACCAATCATCCATAATTTCAACCTTGGATGATAATTAAGTATCTCTTTGAGTGGTGGCATCTCGTGAGAATAATTAGGGGACATAATCCCTTAAATTTCTCAATCTTGTTTTAGTTTGACTAGTTAACACATTGAAGAAGATTGAGCTGGTGGTTGTGAGTTGATCTCTTCCAATTTTATTTAGATAACCTCAACCTATAACTCCATCATAATACAAGAATGATGTGACAAATATTATTCCATTATATTTAGCAAATACATAAAATGAATAAGAAAATAAAGTAAATATTACTAATCAAATGTCAAGATATTCATTTAACACATATGCATAAGCTTTAAGTAAGATTATCATAAGTTCATAATTAATCACACATAATTAATCCTTTTTATCTCCTTAGGTATCACCAAGATGGGCCAAATAATGTGTCTTTTTAGGGGCCCATCAATCCTCAAGGATAGATGTTATGCAAGCTGTAGGACTAGTTGCAAGGTTTCAAGAAGCTCCTAAGGAAACTCACGTACAAGTTGTGAAAATAATCTTCAGATATATGAAAGGAACAATGGATTTTGGCTTGTGGTATCCAAGAGGTGATAATATGAGTATGATAACCTATACATATCTAGAATGGGAAGTAAGTGTTGATGACAGAAAAAACACAAGTGGAGCAACATTCTACTTAGGCAATTGTATGGTGTCTTGGTTGAGAAAAAACATTCTTAAGTCTCCTTATCTACAGTAGAGACATAGTACATTACAGTATAATCATGTTGTACTCAATTTATTTGGATGAAGTAGACATTGAGACACATTAAGGTAGAATACAATGATCCCATTTCGTTCTTATGTGATAACACTAGTGCAATAATTATCTCTAAAAATCCTATTATGCATTCCAAGACAAAGCACATTCCTATCAAATATCACTTCCTAAGAGAGAAAGTTACATAAAAGAATTCCAAATTGGACTATATTCCCAGTAAGTAACATACATCTGATATCTTCACAAAACCTCTTCCAAGGGATACATTTGAGTATCTCCAATAGAAGTTTTGGAGTTTTGTGTGACACATTCAGAGTTTTACATTGTCTTTGTCGCATCTTTAAAGTTTAAGTATCATAGTTGGTGGAAAGCTTAGTTTAGACTTGCTTCAAATATTACTTGCCACACATTTTTCACCTATGTTGATAGATAAATTTATTTCTAACTGATCTACTTATGGATCTCCTATATAAGTGATAATGGGATGATATGGTTGTACTTTCCTAAACTCGCTATACTAAATCCCCATGAGTAGACCAATTGGAGAACATTTAGTGTTTTCCAATTACTAGTCAACGATTCAAATCCTCATAATCCTCCACATGAGCATGTTACTTAATTAGTCCTAGGCATGTTGAGGGTACTAATCTACCTACACAGGGAGTGAGATTGACTATAATAATATCCTTGATAGTGAGAACCCTATTATGATTGTACACACATACTCGTTGTACTTAATCACGTGTTTGTATTCAAATAGCTAGTTGCTATATACACATTTTGTATTTTGATCTTATTTTTGTGTTCAAATATGAAAATGTTGCATATACAATAGCCACACTTATTCCTATCTTGTGTTCAAATAGTCAAGGTTGGAAAGAAATAGAATATGGCTTCACTTTCTCTCTTCTTTTTAGCATGGGAAACTTGTTTAAGATTGTGCAAGTCCTAGAAAGTGAATGGCCTAACATGGAAGACACAATTTTCACGCTAAACATGATTATGGAAAATAAGATGTAATTTATTTATGTGATGGCACAAATATGTGAAATGTCCAACCAATTTATGCACGACTACAATACACCAAGTTGAATGATTCTATCTTGTTTATGTTTTCAAGGTTGTAACATACCCTTTTTGCTGAAGGACATTTTATGTTGGAAACATTATGTTAACTTTTATTGTAAAGTTTTTATGTTGGACAAGTGTCCAAGGATGACTGTAATTTGCAACATATTTTATTATTTAATAAATTAAATAGGAGACAAACACCTAAGGATACTATTGAAAGAGTGTTTACTGACCCACTAGGTGGACTGGAATATGGGATAGAAGGCAATGGACAAATGGCAGCATCATGATTCAACTAACTAGCTGTTGGTATGGGACAAATCCCTTAAAATGTGATCATAGTGCCCTGGAAGGTGGGACCGGAGCTTGAGGCTCATTTATTCTAAAACTGACCACTCAAGACCTAGGCAATCTATAAAAGAGCCATTGAATTGCGAACATCACTTTTCCTGACGACGAAATTTACCTTGGGGTTTTGCTGTGCTTGCACCCAAGAGATTCAATGAGGGGATATGTTGAGTTTTTGATCATGGAGTAAATTTGCCTCTGATACTATTGAGTGCTGAAGTTATAGTATTGAGTGCTGAAGATATTCTACCGAGTGCTGAAGTTGAATGCCTTGCTTCTACCTAGAATCTTCTACCTAGTGGTTCAATGAATAGGCTTGGGGGTCCAAAGGAAGCAAGTAGATTGGCTGCTTCTTATGGAGAAGGCTGGGAGGAACATGCCTCCTTGGGTGTTTGTTGGCCCTATATTCATTTACAAGTTCTACTGTCTTTTCTAATTCTAAGTAGTTAAAGTTCTATCTGTAACTATTGATTTATTGCTTTTCAAGGAGATTATTAAACAAATGCATTATTGTAGTTTTCTGAGGTAATTAGAATTCTGTATAGTACTGATTATGAATGATGAATTAAATAAAATATTCTCTGCATTTTTCCCCATGCTAATGGATCTGCATCGTAGTTTAGAATAGAGAAGAGATTAAAATAGATAAAATGATAGGCATATTGCCAGATGAATGAGAAGATCAACATTGAAGTATTTCATTAAGTTTCTCCTATCATTAATACTCTGTAGGAAATAAAATAATTCTATGTTCTTCTTTTATTATTCTTTCATCTAAAAATTTACTGTATTTTCTTTCACCAAACTGTATTGAAATAACATCTGCAAAAATATTTATATTTCCTAAGTACACAGTATTATTATCTATGACTATTATCAAGTATATATATCTTGAAAACAAACATATATCATATCTAAGTAATGAAATTAGCTTTCTGTTACACAGTATTTAGGAAACCGTAACAACTGTAATTTAAATAACATCATTTAGTATTTGATTTGATTTCTATTTTTTTTTAGTCATAGAATAGACTAGGGTTTTTACGTTTCTATGTCTTCTTTTCAATTCTTGCAATAATATCCTTAGTGTTTATTATCTCAAATAGGAGTCCGTCAAATTCTTAAACAAATAGCAGCAGAAACTCATAAACATTTTATTTCAGTTTCGTCCAAACGTTTCTAAACATTCGACTAAAAACCTAACACTTTAACATTTCTTTCACCAACATTTTTATTATACAACAGAGCTATATTTATATTTTTAAAACAGTATCAAAGAATTGAAATTGCATTTTATGTTTTTTTTGGGTCATTTGACCAAGGGTCAATACCCTCTCGGCGAAAATCCTTCGCACTTATTTCATTAAAGATCAATGCAACACAATCCTATCATTAGGTTGGAATCATCGATTTGAAAACAAACCATTTCATTTCAAAATTGATAAAAACCAGAAACACCCATTCTTAAGTATTTGTTACAGCTTCAAGACGGAACAACAACCCTAGAAAGTGGTCAAGCCACTTAGTTAATTCTTTTAACTATCTTTTGAAAACATTAAACTGTAAATAAATTTCAAACACAAGACTGCATCATTATTTACAAAACGTAACTCGGTATTCCATTATCACACCCGAGGGTTCATCCATTTTAAGTTCAATACATTTTAGGCAAATATCAAAACAACACACGGTTGGTCCGGTTATCAAAATATGGCGAGGGGTCACCCTATGTCCATTACATCATTACATTAACAACTTTTTCGTGTATTCCAAAATGATGCCAAAAACCAGCATCGAGCCTGACAAGCAATGTCATCATCAAATGATGCCAGGAGAACCTACGAGGAGTTTAAACAATCGAGGCTTACCAGTTTGAGCGAGCTAGTGCCATTCCATTGAGCTTTTGAACCTTACAACCTCCAAACAACGTTAGTACCTGCCATTAAAACATTACGAAGTTAAATATATTACTAAAACAAAAGAGGTGCACGAAGTTCAACCTTAAACAATTGCAGACAAAGCTCATAGATTCGAAGTCATTACCTCTGTTTGTAGGAGCCAAGGCTGGAATGCCATCACCATCAAGATTCAAATCCACTTACTAGCCGCGACAGAGAAGGCATTTAGACTCGACGAACTTCAACATTCATTCTCAGACAAGACCTCTGAAACTAAAATAGTGGAAACCCTGTATCAAAATTTCTGACGAAAGCCACAGGGCTATTAACACTCAACTCCATAAAGAAAACCTGAAACTACCAACATTATAACCAGAGATCCCACCATCAAATCCGAGCATGAGTTCGCAAGCAACCTGGTATCAAACCCTACTACTATGCGGCCTGTCGGTCTCTCTCCAAGCACAAACCCACCAAATGAATGCCAAGGAGTAATGCAAAGCGTAAGAATAGCATGGGCGGTTAGGGAAAAACCCAAACCTGAGGACAGAACCAGATCAACAGAGCAGATCAAGCCAGCTGGGGATCACAAAACTCAAAGCAACTATACATACAAGATCATTTATAACCTCATTAACGCCGAGGGCCAACGCAGAGGAAGCTTGTCGATTTTTCTCTATTACAGCTCGACTTTTCATACATATATTCATGTGAAATCCTCCACATGGATATCCAATAGGACATTCCACCGAAGGAGTGGATGGAAGCATTAAAATATCAGTGCAGACACATTATTGTCAACCAACGAAGGACTGCAGAGCAGTAAAGACCCGTCACCTCCATTAATGCTGTTTGGGCGTGAATTTCACTGCATTAATATTCCATGTTATCAAGGCTATCACATAGTATTGCACATAGAATTGCATTACATTATAATCAAATCATCGTTATTGCATAGTTCACAAATCATATAGTTAGTTTCTATGCTACTTAGGTCGCAATTTATATATAACGTATGGTTTCCACATTATTCAAAATATTATTATAAATAACCTTTGGTAATTGCGCTATGTAAAAACATAGTATTTGTAGTATTAGGTAAGTGCTTTAGAATTAGAACCCAATGCAATAAGCATTGTAATACTTTGACATATCTAAACCTGCACAATATCAATACATTAGTATAATAACTAATAGAGTTATTAAATGAAGAAAACATTAATTCACATTTGCATAGTCAATAGATATATGTTGCATGTGGTTCTACTTGGATTTAGGTCGAAATTTTATAGGAGGTCTCAATACATAGGTTAAAGACCTTTACAATATCATAGAAATGTTATGATATTCCCTTAAAGTTCTAAATAGTATATCAAAGGATCAATCTAGATTTCCACAATTTCACCATTTTGCATTAGTAATATCATTCATTATTGGAAGTTTCCTGTCGAAATTGTTTTACGATAATACTGGCACTTTGAATTGTGAGAATTTATCTAACCCTTGCAGGTGTGGGAATAGAAAGAAACTTATGTTTCTATGATGCAGATCAAAGTAAAGGTTGGAGCGTCAATATATTTTAAGCATATAGTAATAACAGTTACGTCCACAATATTTATAAATAGCCAGGATAACACTTGTTAAATTGAAGAAACAAAACTGAAGATCCATACCTTTAACATATTTCTTGTACATAAAATACTTTCGCTATCTTATTGCAATGACGGCTAGCATAAATAAATATTGAATTACTTGAAGCACTTGAATTATTGTAATACCTTACCTATGAATCTGCGAAAAGAGACAGGTTCAATGCTTTAGCTATCCAAGCTAAGTAAACCTCGGGGCACCCTGTAGGAACCCCTTCATCAACATTCAAACATAACTGTCAGTATTCATCGCAAGAACTGTATCGCATAGGAAATTAAATACTATTGTAGGTTCATATTTTATTGCAATTGAACAATTGTCTTATCTTGTTTAAGAAGTACGAAGTGTTACTTAGTTAAATTGTTTTTAGTTACTTGGTTAACAAACATTTTATTTCCGCAGTCAGCATTTTTTAGAAATTAATGCTACCTTAAAAATTTTAAATTTTTAGTGAAATTTCGGGATGTTACATGTGGTATCAGAGCCAGGTTCAAACACTAGGCCTAAATAGGCTCACGTGCGCAAAACAGAAAATGAAAATCAGAAAGTTTATGATGCTAACTTTTATCTTGTATTATGTTTCTACACAGAACAGATTGACCTTTGATTTGCAGGTATGGAAATACCGGAGGAATCAACAGAGGACAGATCTCCTCGTAATGAACGTATTAATAATAATAATCCTGAAGGAATTTATGTTGAATTAAATAACCAGTCTTCCGAACTTTTACGTACTGTACAAGATTTAAAATCTGAATTGAGAATTGTTAAAGAAGAGAATGAACGGATTCTGAGGGAACAGAAGGAGTTAGAACAAAATCTGAGGGAGAACTGTCAAACTGATGAAAGAGGCAGAAAGTCAGAAAGGAAGTCTGATTCAGAAACAATGTCCCACAAACATAAAAATAAGAAAGCAAGAAAAGGTAAAAGTATTCAGGATGCATGTTCGGAATTTCCACAGATCTCATGATTTTCATCGATGTTTCGAGTCCATAACAGGACTCATCATCAGGATGGTGTGTCAAAGAAGAGTAGCTGATCTCAAAGGATGTAGCATTAATATTGAAGTGTAGGGGGATAGTGTTTGAATTGTCGGGATGTAGCTTAAGTGTCGGCTAGGGTTTAGTTAATTAGGTTAGGTTCAATATGTTATAATTTCTAAGTATAAATTCATGAATTTGATTTAATAAATGGTAATAGGATTGTATTTTAATCATATTTGTTTTTTAATTTTAGATGGTATAGGGTTATGTGACTTAAATGGTATATGGTTATGTGATTAATTTTAATTATTTGTTTTTAAATTAATTAATGACTTATATAGAATTGAGATGGTATAGTTTGTAAGGTTTTCTAGGTTTATGTAATGTTAAAATGTTAATAGTGTAAAAAATGTTAGTATTAATAATATTATTATTAGAAAATAAATTTGATGTAAACTATTAGGGTTAAATTAATTTTAATGATGTTAATAGTTGTATTATTAGTGTTGATTTAATTTTTTAATTTTTTAGTATTGATTTTTAAATTTGAAGCAAATATTTCGCTTGCACGGAATTCCAAAGGTAATTATTTCTGACCGGGACTCTAAGTTCACTGGGAATTTTTGGACAACACTATTTAAAGGTTTAAATACTAAACTAAATTTCAGCACTTCTTTCCACCCACAAACTGATGGTCAAACAGAAAGGGTAAACCAGATTTTAGAAAACATGCTAAGATTGTATGTCAAAGATCAGCTAACTAAGTGGGAAGATTTTCTACATTTAACAGAATTTGCATACAATAATCATTATCAAGCATCTACTAGGTTAAGTCCATTTGAGATTTTGTATGGAAGAAAATGTTGTACTCCTATTTCTTGGGATAAACCTGTAGACAGATTAATGTTAGGACCAGAATTATTGAAAGAAATGGAGCTAACCGTGAAACAATATCAAGGTAACTTAAAAGTTGCCCAAGATTGTCAGAAAAGTTATGCAGATTTGAAATGCACTGAAAGAGAATTTTAGGTGGGAGACCATGTTTTTATAAAGGTAAAACCCAAGAAAATTTCTTTGAAGCTTGGGAGTTGTGCTAAACTAGCACCAAGGTATTGTGGACCATTCGAAATCCTATCAAGGATTGGAGCTGTTGCATATCAATTGGCATTGCCATATAATTTAAAAATCCACAATGTTTTTCACATTTCTGTTTTAAAGAAGTATGTGCACGATGCTACTCATGTGCTGAATTGGAATGACATATAGGTGGAGCCCGAAGGAGATTTTCAGGTGGAACTGGACTGTATTCTCAACCGAAGGGAAATTACGCTTCAGAATCGCACTATAGGACAGGTAAAGGTGCAATGGAAGCACCTTAGCACTGATGAAGCTACTTGGGAACTGGAAAGTAATATGTGGGCAGCATATACAGTTCTATTCCATGAGGAATTTGATGAAGAATAAGCAACATCGAGGACGATGTTGAGCTTAAGTGGGGGTGTTTGTAACATACCCTTTTTGCTGAAGGACATTTTATGTTGGAAAAATTATGATAACTTTTATTGTAAAGTTTTTATGTTGGACAAGTGTCCAAGGATGACTGTAATTTACACCATATTTTATTATTTAATAAATTAAATAGGAGACAAACACCTAAGGAGACTATTGAAAGAGTGTTTACTGACCCACTAGGTGGAATGGAATCTGGGGTAGAAGACAATGGACAAATGGCAGCATCATGATTCAACTAACTAGCTGTTGGTATGGGACAACTCCCTTGAAATGTGGTCATAGTGCCCTGTAAGGTGGGACTGGAGCTTGAGGCTCATTTATTCTGAAACTGACCACTCAAGACCTAGGCAATCTATAAAAGAGCCATTGAATTGTGAACTGAGGTTCATCACTTTTCCTAAAGAGGAAATTTACCTTGGGGTTTTGCTGTGCTTGCACCCAAGAGATTCAATGAGGGGATATGTTGACTTTTTGATCATGGAGTAAGTTTGCCTCTGATACTATTGAGTGCTTAAGTTATAGTATTGAGTACTGAAGATATTCTACTGAGTGCTGAAGTTGAATGCCTTGCTTCTACCTAGTGGTTCAGTGAACAAGCTCGGGGGCCAAAGGAAGAAAGTAGATTGGTTGCTTCTTCTGGAGAAGGTTGGGAGGAACATGCCTCCTTGGGTGTTTGTCGGCCCTATCTTCATTTATAGGTTCTACTGTCTTTTCTAATTCTAAGTAGTTAAAGTTCTATCTGTAACTATTGATTTATTGCTTTTCAAGGAGATTATTAAACAAATGCATTATTTTAGTTTTCTGAGGTAATTAGAATTATGTATAGTACTGATTATGAATGATGAATTGAATAAAATATTCTTTGCATTTTTCCCCATGCTAATGGATCTACATCGTACTCTAGTACAAAGAAGAGATTAAAATAGATAAAATGATAGGCATATTGCCAGATGAATGAGAAGATCAACACTGAAGTATTTCATTTTCTCCTATCATTTACACTCGGTAGGAAATAAAATAATTCTATGTTCTTCTTTTATTATTCTTTCATCTAAAAATTTACTGTATTTTCTTTCACCAAACTGTATTGAAATAACATCTGCAAAAAGATTTATATTTCCTAAGTACACAGTATTATTTTCTATGACTATTATCAAGTATATATACCTTGAAAACAAACAGATATCATATCTAAGTAATGAAATTAGCTTTCTGTTACACAGTATTTAGGAAACCGCAACAGTTGTAATTTAAATAACATTATTCAGTATTTGATTTGATTTCTATTTTTTTAGTCATAGAATAGAATAGGGTTTTTACGTTTCTATGTCTTCTTTTCAATTCTTGCAATAATATCCTTAGTGTTTATCAGTTCAAAAAGGAGTCCGTCAAATTCTTAAACAAACAGCAGCAGAAACTCATAAACATTTTATTTCAGTTTCGTCCAAACGTTTCTAAACATTCGACTAAAAACCTAACACTTTAACATTTCTTTCACCAACATTTTTATTATACAACAGAGCTATTATTTATATTTTTAAAACAGTATCAAAGAATTGAAATTGCATTTTATGTTTTTTTTGGTCATTTGACCAAGGGTCAATACCCTCTCGGCGAAGATACTTCGCACTTATTTCATTAAAGATCGATGCAACACAATCCTATCATTAGGTTGGAATCATCGATTTGAAAACAAACCATTTCATTTCAAAATTGATAAAAACCAGAAACACCCATTCTTAATTATTTGTTACAGCTTCAAGACGGAACAACAACCCTAGTGAGTGGTCAAGCCACTTAGTTAATTCTTTTAACTATCTTTTGAAAACATTAAACTGTAAATAAATTTCAAACACAAGACTGCATCATTATTTACAAAACGTAACTCGGTATTCTATTATCACTCCTGAGGGTTCATCCCTTTTAAGTTCAATACATTTTAGGCAAATATAAAAACAACACACGACTGGGCCGGTTATCAAAATATGGCAAGGGGTCACCCTCTGTCCATTACATCATTACATTGAAAACTTTTTCGTGTATGCCAAAGCGATGCCAGGAACCAACATCGAGCCTGACGAGCAATGTCATCATCAAATGATGCCAGGAGAACCTACGAGGAGTTTAAACCATCGAGGCTTACCATTTTGAGCGAGCTAGTGCCATTACAGTGAGCTTTTGAACCTTACAAACTCCAAACAGCGTCAGTACCTGCCACTAAAACATTACAAAGTTAAATATATTACTAAAACAAAAGAGATGCACGAATTTCAACCTTAAACAACTGTAGACAAAGCTCATAGATTCGAAGTCATTAACTTTGTTTGCAGGAGCTAAGGCTAGAACGCTATCACCATCAAGATTCAAATCCACTTAATAGTCGTGAAAAAGAAGGAATTCAGACTCCACGAACTTCAACATTCATTCTCAGACAAGACATCTGAAACTAAAATCATGGAAAGCCTCTATCAAAATTTCTGACGAAAGCCACAGGGCTATTAACACTCAACTCCATAAAGAAAACCTAAAACTACCAACATTATTAATAGAGATCCCACCATCGAATCCGAGCATGAGTTCGCAAGCAACTTGGTTTCAAACCCTACTACTATGCGGCCTGTCGGCCTCTCTCCAAGCCCAGACCCACCAAATGAATTCCAAGGAGTAATGCAAAGCGTAAGAATAGCATGGGCGGTTAGGGAAAAACCCAAACCTGAGGACAGAACCAGATCAACGGAGCAGATCAAGCCAGTTGGGGATCACAAAACTCAAAGAACCTGTACATACAAGATCATTTATAACCTCATTAATGCCGAGGGCCAACACAGAGGAAGCTCGTCAATTTTTCTCTATTACAGATCGACTTTTCATACCCATATTCACGTGAAATCCTCCACATGGATATCCAACAGGACATTCCACCGAAGGAGTGGATGGAAGCATTAAAAGATCAGTGTAGACACGTTATTGTCAACCAACGAAGGACTACAGAGCAGTAAAGACCCATCACCTCCATTAATGCTGTTTGGGCACGAATTTCACTGCATTAATATTCCATGTTATCAAGGCTATCGCATAGTATTGCACATAGAATTGCATTACATTATAATCAAATCTTCATTATTGCATAGTTCACAAATCATATAGTTAGTTTCTATGCTACTTAGGTTGCAATTTATATATAACGTATGGTTTCCACATTATTCAAAATATTATTATAAATAACCTTTGGTAATTGTGCTATGTAAAAATATAGTATTTGTAGTATTAGGTAAGTGCTTTAGAATTAGAACCCAATGCAATAAGCATTGTAATACTTTTACATATCTAAACCTGCACAATATCAATACATTAGTATAATAACTAATAGAGTTATTAAATGAAGAAAACATTAATTCACATTTGCATAGTCAATAGATATATGTTGCACGTGGTTCTACTTGTCTTTAGGTCGAAATTTTATAGAAAGAGGTCTCAATACATAGGTTAAAGACCTTTACAATATCATAGAAATGTTATGATATTCCCTTAAAGTTCTAAATAGTATATCAAAGGATCAATCTAGATTTCCACAATTTCACCATTTTGCATTAGTAATATCATTCATTATTGGAAGTTTCATGTCGAAATTGTTTTACGGTAATACTGGCACTTTGAATTGTGAGAATTTATCTAACCCTTGCAGGTGTGGGAATAGAAAGCAACTTATGTTTCTATGACGCAGATCAAAGTAAAGGTTGGAGCGTCAACATATTTTATGCAGTTAGTAATAACAGTTACGTCCACAAACTTTATAAATAGCCAGGATAACACTTGTTAAATTGAAGAAACAAAACTGAAGATCCATACCTTTAACATCTTTCTTGTACAAAAAATACTTTCGCTATCTTATTGCAATGACGACTAGCAGAAATAAATATTGAATTACTTGAAGTACTTGAATTATTGTAATACCTTACCTGCGAATCTGTGAAAAGAGACAGGTTCAATGCTTTAGCTATCTAAGCTAAGTAAACCTCGGGGCACCCCGTAGGAACCCCTTCATCAACATTCAAACATAACTGTTAGTATAACAGACAACAACTGTATCGCATAGGAAATTAAATACTGTTGTAGGTTTATATTTTATTGAAATTGAACAATTGTCTTATCATGTTTAAGAAGTACGAAGTGTTACTTTGTTAAATTGTTTTTAGTTACTTGGTTAACAAACAGTTTATTTCCGTAGTCAACATTTTTTAGAAATTAATGCTACTTTAAAAATTTTAAATTTTTAGTGAAATTTCAGGATGTTACAAAGGTAGCATAGGGGATTCCTACAGATTACAATCATAGGCTGCAATTCCTAATCCCATTGACCTATCTTTTGATCATTTGTAAGACACCAGCCTAGATCCAAATCCTAGGTTCTATCAAGCACCGAGAGGGATCAAATATCCCGAGGTGCAAACCTCTCCTTGAATAGCTCCTTGAGTGCAATACCTGAGCCACCTAATAGTAAGCTCTAAAGTCTCTAGTTTAAGTCTCATATTTACTTTTTACTTTGTATTATTTTTTGTTTGTTTATGGCCGACATAATATTTATTACTTTTTACTTTGTATTATTATTTTTTGTTTACTTTGTATTATTTTGTTATTGGACAAACACTCAACAAACACTCTAAAGTCTCATTTTTACTTTTTACTTTGTATTAAAAGTAAAAAGTAAAGTCTCTAGTTTAAGTCTCATATTTACTTTTTACTTTGTATTATTCTTTTTTGTTTATGGCCGACATAATATTTACCACCTAATCCTAAGCTCTAAAGTATCTAGTTTAAGTCTCATATTTACTTTTTACTTTGTATTATTCTTTTTTGTTTATGGCCGACATAATATTTATTACTTTTTCCTTTGTATTATTCTTTTTTTGTTTACTTTGTATTATTTTGTTACTCAAAAAACTCGAAAAACACTCGACTCACAAGATCTCCCCCATACTGGGCTGTAGAGCGCCTCTCGGCGCAATAAATAAAATTGTCTCATTTATGGCATTCATGGTTGTGCAATGTTAAAAAAATAAAAGGTTACAAATTTGCAAACAATTTCACACTTATCCAACATGCCCTAGTTCCTAAATTCCTAAATTCCTCATTGTGCTCAAAGATACAAAAAAGGGTAGGGGTTACCGAAGATATTGTGCCTCTTTTTTGTCTCTGACAGTCTCCTCTGCTCGTCAGCACTTCACACTCTGGTATCAAAATCACCTAGGTTCTTTGATCCTTGAAATTCCTCAAGGTCGTATGCTCCTCGAAATGCCTCATGGTGGTCTTAAAACGCCTAGAGTATGATCCTTCAATTACCGCAGGGTATGCTGCTCGAAATGTCTCGGGGACAAAATGCCTCACGATGGTCTTGAAATGCCCCAGGGTATGCTCCTTCAATTTCTGCAGGTTATGTTGCTCGAAATGTCTTAGGAACGAAATGCCTCATGGTGGTCTTGAAATCCCCCAGGGTATGCTCCTTCAATTGTCACAGGGGTATGCAACTTGAAATGTCTCAGGGACAAAATGCCTCATAGTTGTCTTAAAATCGCCCATGATATGCTCCTTCAATTTTCGCAGGGTATGCTTCTAGAAATTTCTCAAGGTGGTATTGAAAGGCCTCACGGTGGTATTGAAATTCCTTAGGGTGGTATTGAATTGCCTCATGGTGTTTTCGAAATGCACCCTCTCAACTGTCTCTTTTGATCGACGGTCGAAGCACTCAACTCTCTCCTCTGCTTGATCAAATAGGGGATTGATGTGGGGGTGCGGTTGACAATGCGACAGGGGATCGATATGGGCACGATTGACAATGCGAATGGTTGTTGTTGGCCAGGGAAATATTTTGTTATATAGTTTTTAATATTTCAATATATATTTTATATTTTATTTTATTAATGTTTTTTTTTATATTTTTGTTTTATATATATTTTATTTTAATATTTTGTTATATATATATATATATATATTTTTAATATTTTAATATTTCGTGGAAGGTGTAGAGTATTAGGAGGGAATATTGTTGATTGGAGGAGGGTGATAATGAAGTACTTGAACACAATATCCGAACTAGAGATTCTAACCTTCGGAGATTGGGACCATGTGATATACATATTGGAAGTTGGATACTTGACTTGAGGATGCTTAGGTCGAGGAGCATAATTTATGGATCTTGGTGATGGACGACCTGTACATGTATGTTGAAGAGGAGCATTGGAGATTTGTGACCACACTGACACATATGAGAGTAGGATTAAGTGCATGAGAGTATATGTTGCACACAATTAGAGAATGAGAACCTTGTATGAGGACACTTGGATAGTGGACCACCGTGGAAGTGGGAATGTTGGAATAATAACCTGTTGGAGAAAACATCATCTTAGATGAGGTACATCGAGCCCGAGGAGGGGCATTGATCCTAAGGAGGATCATGCTTGGAGGGAATTTCAATTCAGGGGTTGGATAAATCCTAGTTTGACACATGTACATCCTTGTATTGTAGAGTGATCCATTTAGGGTTGCCTTGTTGGTTACTTGTATGGAACTATGTCTGTGTTTTATATTATCCTCCCTTGCTTACTCTAAAGGGAGGAGAGAGCTTGTATATTGATTATAATCATTGTAATCTACTATTTAAACCCTTAAACCCGTAATCCATTATACTCTATGAGTATTTAAAATGTTATAGTAAAAATATTTTAATTATTTCAATTTTCTTAGTGTTAAAAGGGAGTGACGAGATAATTTGGAGAGTATTTTTTTTCTATATTTCCATAAAAAAATATTCATTATAAATCCTCTCCTTCATAAGACTATGTGTATATTATCCTTCCATTCTAAAGACTTAAAAGAATGTATGTGTGAAGTCACATCCAATTGAAGAACTTTTTGAGATACATATTATAATGAAGGATGAATGAGTTTCCATAATTCACTTATCATGTAGAGGCATAGTAACACTGTTAGGATATTCCTATACTCCATCCTAGTCCCACCAGTATTTTGATCATTTACATTTTCAGTCATGCATGCACCTTTAGGGTTTGCATGCATTCTAGGGTTTTCATGCATTTTGCATGCATCCCAGTCATCAGTCTAGCACCTAGCCCTCAGTTAGCCAGCCCCCAGGAGCTTCTCACTATTCAGTTTTAGCCCTCCAGTTGCTTAATGTGCCCTTCTTCCTTGATTTTAGGGAGCAACTCGCCCTTTTTCACCTACCAATCCAGTTGTCACTCAGTTACAGTCAGTTACAGTCAGTTACACTTAGTTACAGTCAGTTACAGTCAGTTACACTCAGTTACACTTAGTTACATTGAGTTACACTCGGTTACACCTACCAGAGTTAGTTTGATTGATGGTTGATAGTTACTTGAGCATTGATGACTCCACTGATGATGATGAAGACTTCCAGTTGTGCTCCGATGATCATGAGGACACCTAGTTGTGCTCCGATGACACTCTATTGATCTTATGATCACTCTGAGAGGCTAATTCGAATTGCCACCATAGGCATTCGAATCCTCTCTACCATTGTACTATTTATTTGTCCATACTGTGATTAATTAATTAGTGTGTGTGAAGTATTATTGCTTCTATCTAAGTTCTACTGTACCATATTATTCTGTTGCTCATTATACTGTATTGTTCACTCTTCTTCTATTTTCCAGCTTAATCATAATTACTCTTGTGAGGTACACATCATCTCTTAGATCTGCTGTGAGGATTTTCACAAACACAACCGAGACCAACACATTGTTGAAGGAGATGGTTGTGACTCTTGTTAAACAAGAATAGGATTCTCCACTTGAAGGTTAATAATAAGTTTTATTCCGACAAAGATTTTAGATATAGTCCAATGAACTCTTTAGACACCATCATGGATCCTTTATTACAATTCACAACAAATTATTTGGTGAAAGAATAAATGATCATGCAAAATTGGGTTAGTGCTAATAGGTATAATAAAGTCTTTTAAATTTGAGAAAAATATCACATTTTAAGGAGAGAGATTCCAATGTCGTGATTAACCTCTCCATGGTAGACTCAACAAATTTCAAGTGAGATGGTCATGAAGGCCAATTTTATTAGATACTTCATAAGTAACCTTGGATAATGACATATTCATGAACATGTTCAAATAACTACAAATCATTAGGTGGAAACATATCCAGATGAGGATTCCATAAGTATCGCAAGGAAGTATAATTTGTATTGTTAAGGGATACACTTTTGATGAAATGGAGAATTCAAAGCATCCTTTGCTAAAAAATTATTCAAAATTCTTGTTCTCCCCTCTCATGAGCTTATCATTGTTTGTGGAATTTGTTGTAGTGGTTGTCTATCCAAATTCCCCCTTTCTAAGATAATCCCCTATCAGATTGAATGTATGCAAGTATGTTCTACCTCCATTGAAATGGCTCAATGAGGTTGCCTCCTTCGCCACTAATCCAATGAATTATTTCACTCAAGAGTTTTAATCTAGGCATAAATAATTCATCCCATTTCCATATATCTTATCATTTTGTTTTACAAGCATACTAATACTTAAGATTAGTCTTGAAGTGTAACTACATGCATACTAACAAGGAATAGTGAGAGGAGAATTTTAACATGAAATTATTGCGAATGATGTTCTTTAGGGCCAACCAATTGTTTAATGAGGATGAGACATTCTCCCACTAACAAGATAATTATTTCAACAATGAGGTGTTAAAAATTTATTTGTTTTGTGGATTTTTATAGTGGTGAGTTACAAAATGATTCATTGCATTGATTTGAACAATGGTATAATGGATATTGATTTGGTTCATTGATTTGATCATATAAATCATACCATGCACATATTTTTCTTGTATACTCCCCTTTGGTGATAATTCTATCCTATCCCTCCTGAATATTTTTACAAAGCTCCCTCATTTGATTCCATTTCTTATGTATTTTTTCACAATTCCATTATTTTGGTCCCTTCCTCAATTTTTCTCAACATTGCCATGTGATATGGGTTCTAAGGGTCAGGGGTTGCAAGTTAAATTATAGGAGTGATAAAAAATAGGTAGTAAGGGTTATGGATAACATAGATTTATGGATTAAATGTTATATAATTCAAAGGTTATGAATATATGTTTTATGGCTTATAATGGTTAATAAAGTTAAATTATGATACTTGTGAACTACAACTAGTAATATGTGTTAAGGGATAGGGGTAATATGTTACATGTGAGAGGTAATAGGAAATATAGGAGTAATAGAGGTTAGGAGTAATATGTATTAAGGGTTTATCATTGTAAAGGGTTAAGTATTAAGGATTTTAGAATTTATGGAGTACAATAGTTGGTGGTTAAGTATTTAAAAATTTAGGGGATATATTGATTAGTAGCTATAGTTGTTAAGGTTAGGGGTAGTAGAGGTTAGGAGTTAGGGATTGGGGTTATATAATTTGTTATGAGGGTTATATCTAGTTAATAGATGGTGGTTATGGGTTTGACATTACGTGTTATGTGTTATATGGGTTATTGGTTAAGAGTTGACATGACAATTTATATGTGATTCATATTGTAAGAGTTAGGTATTATATGGATCGAAGGTAGGTTTTATGGCTTAGGTTTTATGGATTGAGATAACCCATCGAGATAAGATCTATTGAAACATATTATCATATTATGTAAATTTAAAAACTATCAAAATATTAATAAATTTTCTATTTGTCGAAGTTGAACATCATATCATGTAGATTGAGCAATCATCCTAATCTTAATCCATGTGCGATATGTAGTTTAGTGAATCTCTAATCTCATATCACATAGATTTAGAGACTAGTCATCATGTAAAATAAATAACCCATGTCACAATATGTAATTATTGCGAATCTCAAATCTCTTATTATGATTCTAGAATCTATGTAGATATATAAACTAACAACCTTACGTATGTTATTTGAACGAATTTGAAATTTGTAACACGATAAAATTTGACGTAGAGAGTTAGCCAATAAATTTGATTAGACATTATACATGTGATGTATTCCATTTTGCATGCATGTTATATAATTAATTCTATAGGTATTTATCTTGGTCAAAGGGTTATGGGCAATAAATTATATAGAGGTTCCTGGCTATTGGAGTATAAGAGTTATATGTGTTATAGGATTTAGAGAATATAAAGTTTATAGTGGATATGAGTACTAAGAGCCATTATAAACATTAGATAATATATCGGTTAAAGTGATTAGAGGTTATAGGTTTTAAGAGTTTTAAGTCAATTACCATGCTTAATGGAGGAGGCCTATGACTTATGACCTAAAGGAATCTTATTTTCGTCCAAAAATATGAGCAAGGTATTAAAAAACAACAAGATACCTATATAGGGGATATTCCATCTCTAATTAGGGAACTGGGTTCCACTATGAGGTTTTGAGTACCTAGAATGGGATTAAAGGCCATGACCATGGTAATGGGATGAAACTAGGGCCTTAGTATCTTAATTTTATAGGGCATAAGAATTGTCCCCATTCTATTGGATTCCCAATTATAATATTTCCGTATGATTTCGAATGGAACATTGATACATCAAGTTGTAAGCTAAAATGAAGAGAAATCAAGGTTTTCAAGGATCGACTTACTCCCTCTGATGCCAAGAATCTATAGGTTTTTTGTTTGATTGTCAAATTGTTTGTATTAGTAGAGTTTCAGTATAGAAACTCTCCGACACCTTCAATGCACGCGTCTAGTATAACCATGCCAAATTTCAATCTATACAAGCACAAATTGAAAAAATTTCAATGTTGGCCCTGTTCACTGCATTAATTATTCTATAGGTTTGTTGTTTGATTTTAAAATTGTTTGTGTGAGTCAATTTTGAGTTTGGAAACCCTCCCACACTATCAATGCATGTGTCTAGTATAACCATGCCAAATTTTAGTCCATACAAGCACAAATTGAAAACAATTCATTGTTGGCCCCGTTTAGTACATTAATTATTCTATAGGTTTGTTGTTTTATTGTCAAATTGCTTACGTGAGTCATGTTTGAGTATGGAAACCATCCCACACTTTTAATGCATGCATCTAGTCTAACAATGCCAAATTTTAGTCCATACAAGCACATATTTTTAAAGTTTCAACGTTGGCCTCGTTCAATACATTAATTATTCTATAGGTTTGTTGTTTGATTGTCTAATTGTTTGTGTGAGTCATGTTTGAGTTTGGAATCCCTCCCACATTGTCAATACATGTGTCTAGTATAACCATGCCAAATTTTAGTCCATACAAGCAGCAATTGAAAGACTTTCAACGTTGGCCCCGTTTAGTACACTAATTATTCTATAGGTTTGTTGTTTGATTGTCGAAATGTTTGTGTGAGTCATGTTTGAGTAGAAACCCTCCCACATCGTCAATGCATGTGTCTAGTCTAAGCATGCCAAATTTCAAGCACAAATTGAAAATATTTCAACGTTGGCCCCATTCAGTACGTTAATTATTCTATAGGTTTGTTGTTTGATTATCGAAATGTTTGTGTGAGTCATGTTTGAGTCTGGAAACCATCCCACACCGTCAATGCATGCGACTAGTCTAACCATGCCAAATTTCTGTCCATACAAGCACACATTTTTAAACTATCAACATTGGCCCCATTCACATGGCAATTATAATATGTGGGGTCAAGTACATGAGAAATCATGCATTATTTTTGGGTTATAAAATATCATATAAAATAGAAGGTGAAATAATTATTATGATAATTGTGCATTGACTTATTGATATTATCTTTGTTTCGATAATAGTTTAATATTCTCTACTAAACAGGGCCAACCATGTAAAGGTGGAAGATCATCTGCACCCCCCCCCTACATCACTCTCAATTCCACATAACCCGAGAAAATCTATGTACAAAACAAAATTATTGTGTTTTTTGTCATACTTAAGAATTTATAACATATGCCAACATACAAGAAAATGGAAAAAAGCTTAAAAAAATTAATTTATACGTACCAATACAAGTCAATAATTATATTGCAATATTAATTCAATATATATAGTGTATATATATTAAGGCATACCTCATACACTTCAATTCACTTCATCATCTTATTCATCCAAGTCATCATCTGTATCATCCGATCCAGATTCAACATTGTAAGGATTGGCCATATCATCATCGTCATCGATGTCAGTTTCGATCTTCATGTCATTGTCGATATCTTCTTCATGGACATTGTATGCTACATCATCTGATTCAACTAATTCTTCAACATCTTCCTCTAGAACATGATCATCCAACTAATGTTGATCATCCTCTACATCATCTTCTTCTTCAAGACCCTCCTCATTATCTTCCTCTACATTATACCTTACCGGCCTTCCCCTTGGATTGTGTCTCACAACAAATGACCAACCCCCTCTATCTGGAACCTTAGAGTAAAATACCTGTTCACATTGGCTTGGAAGAACATAGGGCTTCATTCCTAGCTCAAACAACCTTGTGTTAACTATGGTAAATCCATTATCATGTTCAATAATAGTTCTATCGGGATCATATTGATTCAATCATAACCTTTACCATTTGACAACAAACATAACTAATTTGAAGGAGTTAAAGTCACACTGAATAATATCTTCCAAATACCCATAGTATCGATTTTCTGAGAGTTTTGGATGTCTCTCACTTCTAGAGGAAACATTGGTCACCTCAAAGACTGTAGTTATCCCACAATCATATGTTTTCTTCGTTTCACCCAATATTTTGATGCAAAATTTACGACCATTGCACCACATAGCCTTATGGTGTTTTACCTGCAACAAGCTATACACATAAAATTTAGATCGTGAATTGATGATTAAGTGCATGTTTATGCTTTGCAAGGAAAAAAAATCAACGTGTACATCAATATATTTGAAAAAAATTAATAGTATGGCTAATTAATATGCTTAACTGCTTATATTTTAAACCATATGCTAAATCGATTTCCCTTTGTGTATGATTGGTATCTCCATTACGATGAGCTACTTTAACCAATGAAGCCACACCTTCCCATGATATTCCATGACCATATTGTTCACATCATTCAATCCATACCTTCATCCAATCAAGATTGTTTGTGATGTATAAATGAAGTGCATCCCACTCTCGACCAATTGCAAATTACAATTCAATACAAATGCATATTCACTTAACACAGTATACACTTTTAATTGACGCATATTGAATATTAAAAATTAAATAAGTATGATATATACATAAAAATCAATATTCAGTTGTACTATAATTAATATCCACTAGCTTAATAATTACCTTTCCCCTTCCTCGATCTACCTTTCCCCTTCAGGTACTCCCCTTCAAAATTGTTATTAGACTCCAGATCACAAATGTGACCTAAATTGAGCTTTGACACTAATTTAGGAAGATATTCAATAATATACATCATGTTTTGGTATACCATATATCCCTCCACCATAGAACCCTCAGGATGTGCTCGTTGTCTAACCAAACCCTTCAAAAATTTCAAGTGCCTCTCAACCATCCACATTGATGTTGAGTGTATAGGTCCACACAATTCAATCTCCTCAACTTGGTGTATGAGGTAGTGTTCTTGTGCATTGAAAAATGCCAAAGGTAGATTCTTTTTAATTTCACACATGATATGAGGAATTTCTCTCCTCCAATACTTTATATCTTCTTTATGGATTTCTTTAGATGACAACCATCTACAAGTGATGCAAACAAATCATGATGATTAAAAAAAAAACATTATATTACACAACAATTAATAAAACAAATATCAAATATAAGTTCTACAATGAATTAAACAAACACTTTATGCATGCATAATATCGCTACTTACCTCATTTATTTTCCAAGATCATATATAACTTGTTTAACATTGTTGTCGAAGTTGTCTGGGAGATTCAGAGGTAGAACATACTGTAACAATATAAAAATCGTTTCATTATTTTTTACAAAAGGTATCCAAAAAAATACCAACAATATGCACTAGAATAAACAAATATAGAATATATATACCATAATAATTACCTTGATGAAGATATGCCAATCATGCGTTTTCACCGCCGCAAAATCACCTTTCTTTGTTATCATATTCTTCATGTTTGAACAAAATCTAGTTGGAAATTTATTTTTTCGCATGAATTCTTTTACAACATTGCTTTGCTGATCCGTTAACAACCATGGAAGTGAGTTTATATTAATTTGGTATCCATTGCTATGTAATTGAATAACATATTTCGTTGCATGATTGGCTTCCTAAATGTCATTGAAAATTTTGACAATTTTTTCTTTGTCACTCCTTCCATCCAATATTCGCCATAATGTTTCAGCTACATTCTTTCCGATATGCATTATATCAAATAGATGAGCAATTTGTAGGTTCTCATAGTAGGGAAACCTATTAAATTGTTTAAGATAACTTTTCATTCCTCATGGAAGCCAATAAATGACTTTATGATCACGACGACCATCATGAATCATAGTTTATAAAGAAATTACAAAAATCAATGTCAATTACAGTAAACAACACACAATAAAAAAAATTCAAAACATTTCATATATGAAGATAAATAGACATTTTGATCCATACATATCTTAACAATTTCTATTATATTGCAACTTCCATAGGCGAGGTTCCATTCTCTGTGGTTTTAATGCAATCTCTTTCTTCCCATTGAATATATGTTTTTTGGTAGTTCGATACCTATGATTCTTAGAGAGGAAGTTCCTATACTCACCGAACACCTCATTTCCTAAACTTTTTGAACGATGAGATTTTATCTTAGGACCACAAACCGAACATGCAAATTTTCCGTTTGTTTGAAGACCTACATTAAGAGATGGATTAACTATGTCAATTATAATTATATAAAATGAATGTATTATTTAAAAAACATGCATGCTTAATATATCAACTTCATAAAATTAAATACTATTAAAGTGGACATTATAATTACATACAACAAAAATGGGTTGTGTAGTGCCCCTAGACTTTTGTAGACATTGAGGGCACCTGCTGAGTGACCCGGTCGATTGAAACATTAATTAAATAACCTTTTGACCTTATTTTTGAGTATGTGTATCTGAATTGTTGAGGTAAATGAATAATTGCATATGTTAAACGATTAGCTATGACTATGGAAAAGTACGCTGATGGATAATGCTTAACGACTAGCTGTATGGTGATTATGTAATTGTCGACGAAATGTATATTTGATTAGATGAATAAGAAGTTGAATAAATCAGAAATGTTTAACAACACTAGATTTAGAAATCAGATGATGATTATTGAGGACAGTGCTACTAATAATTTGTTGTGAGAAGTGTGTGTAGAAACAAGTGAGACGGCTCACCGACGGACACACAAAGGAACTTGAAGGGTCGTAGAGTACGGGTAAATCACACATAGGGGGAGCGACGATGATGTCGACTTCCGATAAGAATACCACGCATGAGTAGATAAGCATTGATCCGCTTGCTCAAGAGGAATGCGTGAGGGCGTACGAGGTGGGCCATGATGGAGCTGGTCACGTACGAGTTGAGGGGTGTGCAGTGAGAACAGACTCACTCCTCAGCGCCATTAGTCCCTAGATAACATGTAGACGGAGGATGGATGGTAATGATTCCTAAAATCCCTACAAGAGTTCCCGCAAGTCAAAACGGAAATATGGTGGCAGAAGGGCCCAACGACGCGGTACCCTGTCGAGAACGGAAAGAATGGACGCAAGGACCCAACGATGCGGTACCATGCCAAGGAATGGAAACCATGGATGACTAGACCCGACGGAGTGGTGCCATGTCAGGGAATTAAAATTAAGGAACTAGGAGCCCAACGGCGCGGCACCGTGATCCTAGTGAGTTTGATTGTTAAATTTAACTGCATAAAAAATTTATGAGGATAACTCCAGATTATTACTTAGCAAATGCATAAAAATAATTTAGGCATTTGCACATGAATAGTTATTTTTATTGAGCATTTAAAATAATAGAAATCATTATTTAGGAGCAAAATAGAATCCTAAGATTAGACACCTAGTCAACTAAAAGCTAGGAGTTAATTAAAATATCTGGGGGACAAACTGGAGCAAACTTAGGGGTGTTGGTGCACTTCCTAGAGAAACTGACACTTGGATGGGTGAGTGTTTTAATTAAATAATTAATTAAAAATATTTAATTATGCATGAAGCGACATGTGTCGCATGAGATTTTCCTTTATAAGGAAGGCTTGGGAAATGGGTAGGGGGCCCATAATTTGGATGATTGTCGTAATTTTCAAATGCCTCAAAGACTTGCTGCTATCTAAGGGTTTGGCTTAGAAATCCTGGTGGGAAGGGAAGCCCAAGATGAATTTCTGAAATACTTGTGTGAACTCTATGGCCCGATTAGCTCGGGGGTCTGGAAGGAGAAGAGTACTTCCAGAGTGGTTGGGTGGTTAACCGAGGTGTCCTTCGGTGATCTGTGAAGACTACAACGGAAGTGTAACTGCGAATTTCTTAGGACTCCATCAAACTGCTGGAAACGACCACTTTTACAAGACTACATCAAACTGCTGGAAATGACCACTTTTACAGGTTTGTTCACACTTGTGAAATTCTTTTGTTGCTGTTTATTTTCTACATTGTTAGAGAGTTTAGAAGTATGATTTTAATGGTTGGAATTATGGAAGGCGTAATGAAATGTGATTGTATTTGTCTAGGGAAAGGAATGAAATTAATTCTGGTTTATATTCAAATTTAGATCTCTGTTTTATAACAAAATTATGGATGTCTGCATTATACTTCAATAATCTCTGTTACACGAAATTTTTGTAAACTACCAGAATTTTAATGGTGTAACCCCTATACTCTGTAGAGTTTGTTTATGTCTTTCTTTTTTTTTAAATAGGCTATTTGAAAAGGGTAAAAATATTTAGCACGAATTTCCTCCTGTATTCAGCACGAATTTCCTCCTGTATTCAACACGAATTTTCTCCTCTAATGTTCTGCACGAACTTACTCAGATTGGGCCTCTGTATACGATCACAGTATTCAGTCCGTAATCAGATTGGTCTTCTTATCTAGCTCCGTATCGAAGTAGCTTATGTGCTTAAATTTCACCATTCGATTTCTCATATTAGTGCTGCCTTATAATTCTGTATTTCGTTCTTTAAACACAGATCCGTTCGATCCAGAGGTGGTTATCTTGATTTTCAGTCTTCTGGATCTTTAAAGAGTTTAGATACATTTGATCTCCTTATCAATTCAGTATTTCGCTCTTTAAGCACAGATCCGTTCGATCCATCTTGATTTTCAGCCTTCTAAATCTTTAAAGAGTTTAGATGCATTTGATCTCGATATCATTTCAGTATTTCGTCCTTTAAACACAGATCCGTTCGATCCAATTGATTTTCAGTCTTCTAAATCTTTAAAGAGTTTAGATGCATTTGATCTCGATATCATTTCAGTATTTCGTCCTTTAAACACAGATCCGTTTGATCCAGTCGATTTTCAGTCTTCTAAATATTTAAAAAGTTTGGATACATTTACTCTCAATATCAATCCTTTTTCTTATTAAATCTCAGGTCCGTCGGATCTAGGAGTTGTCGTCTTAAATTTCAGTATTGCAATTCTAAAGGTTCAGAATCGTGCAATCCTAGTGTCGTCTTATAGTTCCAAATCTTTATCTTCATTAAAACTCAGATCGGCTTCGACTTAGCTCCCTGTCATATCGCATTACCCTACAGAATGGTGACAATTGTCTTACTTATGAAAATCATCTTATTAGAGTGGGTCTGGTCGCACCTGTTCATCTCTAGTTTTGTAATTGCTATATCGGTTCCAGCGAACGATTTACAGTTTGCTTTGAATATTATTGGACAGAGGCGTGAGCAGTAGGTACAACTAAATCACTCTAGGTGAAACTCTAGCAATGGAAACCTGGTTCACTATAATTGCGTGATTGTTTTGGCAGAGGCGTGATTGTTCACAATAACCGTTGCCGGCTTTCATTAACCTTATGTGTATTCTTAGCAAACAACGCATCGTGAATTGAAATCTCCGATATATTTGTGTAAATATCGTGAAAAATGGAGGAGAAATATCAAACTACATAAAACCATCTGCATCTTAAAAATCTTATACTTAAGCTAGGAGTCAACAATGCGTTTTACTGGGCAAATGATAAGTAGCAGCCCATCATGTTTTATTTTGATAATGTTCTTTAGCTGTTTGACTTTATTAGTAGGAATCGATGTTGCACCCTATTCATTATTTAACATCGATAGAATTGAGAGAATGTTTATATTCCTTACTGTTAATTAATAAAGATTGTTATTATATCTCATTGTCAAGTCATGATAGCAATATGGATAGAAAGTGATTTGAAATAACTATGTGATGCCTTCTATTCAAATTAATCTTAATATAGTAGGATAGCCATGAATTGTATTAAAATGTTTCGTTCAGACTCTTAACCATTAAAGATTCAAAAATTTCATAAGCAAGTGATAAAGCAATTCTGATGTTCAGAATGGGTAAGCTAGTTTTTATATTGAGCTGACAGTTGAAAGGTTGAAACATCACGACAATCGATTTCTTATTTTGTTTATCTGTTTGCATTATTTTCATAACCTTAACTAATGGTTGAAGTGCTGTAACATGGCGGCGACCGAATTCTTATATATTCCTTCCCATTTATCTTTAATCAAAACAACAAGTGTTGGTGTTGTAGCATTAGGAATTATAGTTAACTGTTTCATTGATTCGTTGATTCACTTACCTTTTTGCATTCGTCTTATAGTAGAAAAGAAGATGATCTAAGAAATTCATTTTTATAATTACATCTTAGAAGGTAGGATCGAATTATTTTTATTGGAAATAGTTTGATTACTATATTACTTAATTATGAATAAAATTATATATTAATTTTGAAGTATGACTATGGTGCTGTAGCATTAGGAATTGTAGTTAACTGTTCCATTGAATCGTTGATTCACTTACCTTTTTGCATTCGTCTTATAGTAGAAAAGAAGATGATCTAAGAAATTCATTTTTATAATTACATCTTAGAAGGTAGGATCGAATTATTTTTATTGGAAATAGTTTGATTACTATATTACGTAATTATGAATAAAATTATATATTAATTTGGATGCATGACTATGTGATGAAAATCTAATGGAAGTATATTGTACATGTATATATGTACTTACTAGTTAAACTATCACGTAATATGTCGTTGAAATAATGAGACTCATCATAGTATGGTTTAAATATCCTATGTCCTATGATGTAGCTTATGTCCCTATGCTAACTTTTTCTCTACAAGCATCCTTGGGAAGAAATATTACTAGTGTTCTAAAAACTGTATTAGAAGATTTATGTTTATAATTTTGTCTTGTATTATATGGTATTATGGTTATGGTATGTGACTTCGGCATTTAGCGTATGATAATGGTGAAGGATGGAATGTCTTTTGTGTAAAGATTATATCTTGGAAATATATTTATTTTGCAAAAATAAATAAATGTCTTTAATTCCACTTTTGGAATGCCCTTAAAAAAAAAAAAAAAAAAACTTACTCAGGAAGAGAGAGCCTACATTTGGTATCAGAGCTAGGTCGAACTTAGTTCGGACCTAGACAATTCCGCGCGAAACAATTTATGATGTTTAGTTGACTAATAATTTTCGTTTTACTTTACAGACTTCGTCATGGATCAAAGAACTCGCCAGGGTAGAGCCGGAAGGGGACGAGGACGAGCTGCATGCCCGTCAACCCCAACAACCCCTGTGGATAATCTTCCAAGAGCTGAGGAAACCATAAACCTACCTGCGGACGAGGTCATGACAATGATGAGAAACTACCACGGAATGACATAAGCGTTGATGACACGAATTGACCGCGAGAACGTTGGTTTTCAAGTCACTTCAGTACCACGGACGCCACCTCCAGTCAACATACATCGAGAGTTAGAAAAGGTGAAGTTTCCTAAATTTTGGGGTTCCACTGAGGGGACCGCCGTAGAGGCATGGCTAGAAAACATGGCCATGTGTTTTTCTTTGAGAGACTACACGTCTAACATGAAGGTATGGATGGCAATACTACAACTGAAGGGGGAAGCCCTTCTTTGGTGGAAGACCTTGCGACCTCAGCTAGGTCTAGAGCTTGAGGAGATATCTTGGGAATTGTTCGATGAACATTTCCGTCAGCATTACCTATCAGACGAATTCATTGAGCGACAACTGAATGATTTCCATGCACTAAAACAAGGACTACGGACAATACAAGAGTACGAAATCCGTTTCATGGAGTTACTTAGGTATGCACCCCATGTTGCCACGGAGAAATTAAAGGTCAATAAGTTCATCTATGGATTAAACCCAGTAATACGGGACAAGGTTCGTATTTTGACACCTTCTACTTTGCACGATGCGGTCCAGAAGGCCCTCATAGCGGAAGAAGAGCTTCCCGACAAGATACTGCAGAATAAGAACTTTACGAGTACAGATCGAGGAAGTCAACCTTCGCATGCACCCAAACATCAGTATGGGAATAGGAATTTTGGAAGGAGACCTTTCAATGGAGGGTCTAACAGAGATGACAGAACACCATACCGACTGCCACCACGGAATGATCATGCAAAGCCTTTTGCAAAACCGACACAGTTTGGACCAAGAAGAAATGATGCACCTGCCAGAAAAAAAAAAAGAGGGCCCAAAGCAGGATGTTGGAGGTGTGGAGGACCACACTTCCAAAGTGAATGTCCCCAGCAGGACCGGGGAAACCAAAGAGCCCAAGCACCGCGACAAACTACCGCAGCCGATTTAGGACGAGCGCATCGTATACACGCTACCGTCAACAACCGCCAAGCTGAACATCAGTCCACCGTACTCGAGACTACTGGTAAGATACATGGTAATGTATTTTCCTTGCTTATAGACCCTGGAACTACTGAAAGTTTTATTTCCTTAAAAGTTGTAGAAAATAATAAAATGATGGCAATAAGTCAAGATGATTTCGACACGGTCGAGATGGCATCCAGTAGTGTCCAGAGTGTGAGTCTTAAGGTAGAGAACTGTGAATTCGACCTAGGAGTATGTTCTTCTAGAATATGCTTATATGTTACAGAATTGGGTACATACGATCTAATACCGGGGATGGATTGGCTAGAAGCACACTCAGCGGTGATGGATTGCCGAAGTAAGGAACTAACTTTCATCGACGATGAAGGTTACAAGAGGATGTTAACTGGGAAGAAAAAGAAAGTTTCCTTGAGAATGATATCGGCTATGCAGTTGAAGAGGAGCATGAGAAAAGGGTGTCAATTGTATGCGGTGATTGCATTGAACAAGGAAGGAGATAAGGTAGAAGTAATTAACCACCCCTTGTTCTCAGAATTCATGGACGTGTTTCCTGATGCATTACCCAGATTACCGCCACAACGTGAACTGGATTTCACCATAGAACTAAAACCTGGAACCGAGCCCATAGATAGGACTCCTTACCGAATGTCTGTACTAGAATTGAAGGAATTGCAAATTCAACTACAAGAATTGTTAGATTTAGGACTGATCAGGCCTAGTGTGTCTCCTTGGGGAGCACCTGTTATTTTTGTGAAGAAGAAGGATGGGTCTTGGCACTTATGCATTGACTACCGTCAATTGAACAAGGCGACCATAAGAAATCAGTATCCCCTACCCAGAATAGATGACCTCTTTGACCAGATGAAGGGTGCGACGGTATTCTAAAAAATTGACCTAAGGTCGGGATACCACCAGTTGAGGATCAAGGATGAAGATATTCCCAAGACAACGTTTAAAACTAGATTTGGACACTACGAATTTGTCGTAGTACCCTTTGGCTTAACAAATGCACCCAGTGTATTTATGAACCTGATGAACGGTGTGTTTCGGCAACACCTTGACAAGTTTGTACAGGTGTTCTTAGATGACATTCTGATTTATTCAAGAACACCAGAAGAACATGAGGAACACTTGAGGATAGTCTTAAAATGTTTAAGAGAAAATCACCTTTATGGAAAATTATCAAAGTGTTCGTTCTTCCAGAAGGAGATTCATTATCTTGGACACATCATATCCGGCGAAGGGATAGCTGTAGATCCAGCCAAGATTGAAGCCATTTGGGACTGGCCGGCACCCACAAATGTACATGAGGTACGAAGCTTTATGGGGCTTGCTGGATATTATAGACGTTTTGTGGAAGGCTTCTCTAGAATAGCGGGACCTATTACTGAATTGCAAAAGAAGAACCGTCCTTTCATTTGGACGGAGAAATGTGAAGAGGCCTTTGTTAAATTAAAAGAATTACTGACTACGGCACCAATCTTAAGAGTTCCCGATATGGATAAAGATTTCCTGGTGTGCACGGATGCTTCAAAGGATGGTATTGGTTGTGTATTGATGCAAGATGGAAGAGTAATTGCGTACACGTCCAGAAGACTTAGGCCGCATGAAGAGAACTCTGCGACCCATGATATGGAGATGACTACAGTGATGCATGCTTTGAGGTTATGGAGACACTATCTGGTAGGGAGAAAGTTTGAATTAAAGACTGACCATTGTGGGTTACAACACATCTTCACTCAAAGCGACCTTAATGAAAGACAGAGAAGATGGTCGGAAGTATTCAGTGAGTACGACTTCGACATAACTTATGTGAAAGGGACCTTAAACAAAGGGGCAGATGCACTTAGTCGTAGACCTAGGATATTCTCTGTCATACCATTAAAGACCAACTTAAGAGAAAATATATTGACACTACAACAGAAGGACAAATGGTATAATGAAGTAAAAGCTGAGTTGGAGAATGAACAGATGAGGATACCCAAGTTTGAAGGGTACTCTTTGGACATGGATGGTTTATTACGGTATAACCGTCGCATGTATGTTCCTGATAATGAAGAAATTCGAGGTTTAATACTGTCTGAGGCTCACCGAGCCGTATATAGAGCACATCCTAGAATAAAAAATATGTACGCAGATTTGAAACCTTTGTTCTTTTGGCATGGCATGAAGAGGGATGTGGTAAGTTTTGTGGCGAAGTGTATGGAGTTCCAGATGGTAAAGGCGGAACATCGACACCCAGCCGGATTACTGCAACCACATGCAATCCCAGAATCAAAATGGGAGGTTATCTCTATGGATTTTATAGTTGGGTTTCCCTTAACCAACAGGAGACATGACACAATTTTTGTGGTCGTTGACACTCTTACCAAGAGTGCGCATTTCCTTCTGATTAAGAACACGTATCAAGCTCCAGAGATAGCCCGAGTTTTCATTAATGAAGTAGTAAGACTACATGGAATTCCGAAGAAAATGATTTCTGATAGAGGATCAGTATTTACGGGAAGGTTTTGGACAAGCTTTCAAGAAGCTCTTGGGACTCAACTTAACTTTAGTACCGCCTACCACCTTGAAACGGACGGACAAACGGAAAGAGTGAACCAAGTATTGGAGGACATGCTAAGAATGTATGTAATGGATCAACAGAAGAAGTGGGAAGAATATCTACCTTTGGTAGAATTTGCATACAACAACAGTTATCAGAGTTCTATTCAGATGGTTCCTTTTGAATTTCTCTATGGGAGACCTTGTAGGACTCCCATAAGTTGGGATATACTAGAGGATAGGACATTACTTGGTCCTGAGGTGATACAAGAGATGGAAGACCAGATGGTCACGATTCATGCTTGACTAAAGGAAGCACATGATCGTCAGAAGAGCTATGCGGATGCACACAGGACTGATCGTAACTACGAAATTGGGAATAGGGTATTTCTACGGGTAAAACCACAGAAGAGTTCTATAAAGTTTGGAAAGGGAGCCAAGTTGTCACCTAGGTTTGTAGGACCCTTTAGAATTTCAGAATGGATAG
Source organism: Larix kaempferi (assembly GCA_027924585.1). Taxonomy (NCBI): domain Eukaryota; kingdom Viridiplantae; phylum Streptophyta; class Pinopsida; order Pinales; family Pinaceae; genus Larix; species Larix kaempferi. The sequence continues at coordinate 32,713,705 of BSBM01000299.1, read as the reverse complement.
GACCGGTTGCCTATCGTCTTGACTTGCCGTCATCATTAAGTAGAATTCATAATGTTTTTCATATTTCTGTATTGCGCCACTATGTTCCCGATACTTCACATATCATTGACTTGAGTAATGTGCAGATAACGGACGATGGGGCCATGATGGCCGAACCGATCCGGATTTTAGACCAGCGAATGCAGCAGGTTAGGCACCGTGTGATTGATCAAGTCAAAGTATAGTGGGACAGCTATAGTCCAAGCTCTGCGACTTGGGAGGACGCAATTGAGATGCGTCATAGTTTTCCATTTTTATTCTGAACTTCGGGACGAAGTTCTAAATAAGTAGGGGTGTATGTAGTGCACCTAGACTTTTGTAGACATTGAGGGAACCTGCTGAGTGACCCAGTCGATTGAAACATTAATTAAATAACCTTTTGACCTTATTTTTGAGTATGTGTATCTGAATTGTTGAGGTAAATGAATAATTGCATATGTTAAACGATTAGCTATGACTATGGAAAATTATGCTGATGGATAATGCTTAACGACTAGCTGTATGGTGATTATGTAATTGTCGATGAAATGTATATTTGATTAGATGAATAAGAAGTTGAATAAATCATAAATGTTTAACAATACTAGATTTAGAAATCAGATGATGATTATTGAGGACAGTGCTACTAATAATTTGTTGTGAGAAGTGTGTGTAGAAACAAGTGAGATGGCTCACCGACGGACACACAAAGGAACTTGAAGGGTCGTAGAGTACGGGTAAATCACACATAGGGGGAGCGACGACGATGTTGACTTCCGATAAGAATACCACGCATGAGCAGATAAGCATTGATCCGCTTGCTCAAGAGGAATGCGTGAGGGCGTACGAGGTGGGCCACGACGGAGCTGGTCACGTACGAGTTGAGGGGCGCGCAGTGAGAACGGACTCACTCCTCAGCGCCATTAGTCCCTAGATAGCATGTAGACGGAGGATGGATGGTAACGATTCCTAAAATACCTACAAGAGTTCCCGCAAGTCAAAACGGAAATATGGTGGCAGAAGGGCCCAACGACGCGGTACCCTGTCGAGAACGGAAAGAATGGATGCAAGGACCCAACGATGCGGTACCATGCCAAGGAATGGAAACCATGGATGACTGGACCCGACGGAGTGGTGCCATGTCAGGGAATTAAAATTAAGGAACTAGGAGCCCAATGGCGCGGCACCGTGATCCTAGTGAGTTTGATTGTTAAATTTAACTGCATAAAAAATTTATGAGGATAACTCCAGATTATTACTTAGCAAATGCATAAAAATAATTTAGGCATTTGCACATGAATAGTTATTTTTATTGAGCATTTAAAATAATAGAAATCATTATTTAGGAGCAAAATAGAATCCTAAGATTAGACACCTAGTCAACTAAAAGCTAGGAGTTAATTAAAATATCCACGGGACAAACTGGAGCAAACTTAGGGGTGTTGGTGCACTTCCTAGAGAAACTGACACTTGGATGGGCGAGTGTTTTAATTAAATAATTAATTAAAAATATTTAATTATGCATGAAGCGACATGTGTCGCATGAGATTTTCCTTTATAAGGAAGGCTTGGGAAATGGGTAGGGGGCCCATAATTTGGATGATTGTCGTAATTTTCAAATGCCTCAAAGAATTGCTGCTATCTAAGGGTTTGGCTTAGAAATCCTGGTGGGAAGGGAAGCCCAAGCTGAATTTCTGAAATACTTGTGTGAACTCTACGGCCCGATTAGCTCGGGGGTTTGGAAGGAAGAAGAGTACTTCCAGAGTGGTTGGGTGGTTAACCGAGGTGTCCTTCGGTGATCTGTGAAGACTACAACAGAAGTGTAATTGTGAATTTATTAGGACTCCATCAAACTGCTGGAAACGACCACTTTTACAAGACTACATCAAACTGCTAGAAATGACCACTTTTACAGGTTTGTTCACACTTGTGAAATTCTTTTGTTGCTGTTTATTTTCTACATTGTTAGAGAGTTTAGAAGTATGATTTTAATGGTTGGAATTATGGAAGGCGTAATGAAATGTGATTGTATTTGTCTAGGGAAAGGAATGAAATTAATTCTGGTTTATATTCAAATTTAGATCTCTGTTTTATAACAAAATTATGGATGTCTGCATTATACTTCAATAATCTCTGTTATACGAAATTTTTGTAAACTACCATAATTTTAATGGTGTAACCCCTATACTCTGTAGAGTTTGTTTATGTCTTTCTTTTTTTTTAAATAGGCTATTTGAAAAGGGTAAAAATATTTAGCACAAATTTCCTCCTGTTTTCAGCACGAATTTCCTCCTGTATTCAGCACGAATTTTCTCCTCTAATGTTCTGCACGAACTTACTCAGATTGGGCCTCTGTATACGATCATGGTATTCAGTCTGTAATCAGATCGGTCTTCTTATCTAGCTCCGTATCGAAGTAGCTTATGTGCTTAAATTTCACCATTCGATTTCTCATATTGGTGCTGCCTTATAATTCTGTATTTCGTTCTTTAAACACAGATCCGTTCGATCCAGAGGCGGTTATCTTGATTTTCAGTCTTCTGGATCTTTAAAGAGTTTAGATACATTTGATCTCCTTATCAATTCAGTATTTCTCTCTTTAAGCACAGATCCGTTCGATCCATCTTGATTTTCAGCCTTCTAAATCTTTAAAGAGTTTAGATGCATTTGATCTCGATATCATTTTAGTATTTCGTCCTTTAGACACAGATCCGTTCGATCCAGTTGATTTTCAGTCTTCTAAATCTTTAAAGAGTTTAGATGCATTTGATCTCGATATCATTTAGGTATTTCGTCCTTTAAACACAGATCCGTTCGATCCAGTTGATTTTCAGTCTTCTAAATCTTTAAAGAGGTTAGATGCATTTGATCTCGATATCATTTCAGTATTTCGTTCTTTAAACACAGATCCGTTCGATCCAGTCGATTTTCAGTCTTCTAAATCTTTAAAAGGTTTGGATACATTTACTCTCAATATCAATCCTTTTTCTTATTAAATCTCAGATCCGTTGGATCTAGGAGTTGTCATATTAACTTTCAGTATTGCAATTCTAAAGGTTCAGAATCGTGCAATCCCAGTGTTGTCTTATAGTTCCAAATCTTTATCTTCATTAAAACTCGGATCGGCTTCGACTTAGCTCCCTGTCATATCGCATTACCCTACAGAATGGTGACAATTGTCTTACTTATGAAAATCATCTTATTAGAGTGGTTCTGGTCGCACCTGTTCATCTCTAGTTTTGTAATTGCTATATCGGTTCCAGCGAACGATTTACAATTTGATTTGAATATTATTGGATAGAGGCGTGAGCAGTAGGTACAACTAAATCACTCTAGGTGCAACTCTAGCAACGAAAACCTGGTTCACTATAATTGCGTGATTGTTTTGGCAGAGGCGTGATTGTTCACAATAATCGCTGCAGGCTTTCATTAACCTTATGTGTATTCTTAGCAAACAGCGCATCATGAATTGAAATCTCCGATATCTTTGTGTAAATATCGTGAAAAGTGGAGGAGAAATATCAAACTACATAAAACCATCTGCATCTTAAAAATCTTATACTTAAGCTAGGAGTCAACAATGCGTTTTACTGGGCAAATGATAAGTAACAGCCCATCATGTTTTATTTTGATAATGTTCTTTAACTGTTTGACTTTATTAGTAGGGATCGATGTTGCACCCTATTCATTATTTAACATCGATAGAATTGAGAGAATGTTTATATTCCTTACTGTTAATTAATAAATATTGTTATTATATCCCATTGTCAATTCGTGATAGCAATATGGATAGAAAGTGATTTGAAATAACTATGTGATGCCTTCTATTCAAATTAATCTTAATATAGTAGGATAGCCATGAATTGTATTAAAATGTTTCGTTCAGACTCTTAACCATTAAAGATTCAGAAATTTCATAAGCAAGTGATAAAGCAATTCTGATGTTCAGAATGGGTAAGCTAGTTTTTATATTGAGATGACAGTTGAAAGGTTGAAACATCACGACAATCGATTTCTTATTTTGTTTATCGGTTTGCATTATTTTCATAACCTTAACTAATGGTTGAAGTGCTGTAACATGGCGGCGATTGAATTCTTATATATTCCTTCCCATTTATCTTTAATCAAAACAACAAGTGTTGGTGCTGTAGCATTAGGAATTGTAGTTAACTGTTTCATTGATTCGTTGATTCACTTACCTTTTTGCATTCGTCTTATAGTAGAAAAGAAGATGATCTAAGAAATTCATTTTTATAATTACATCTTAGAAGGTAGGATCGAATTATTTTTATTGGAAATAGTTTGATTACTATATTACTTAATTATGAATAAAATTATATATTAATTTTGATGTATGACTATGGTGCTATAGCATTAGGAATTGTAGTTAACTGTTCCGTTGATTCGTTGATTCACTTACCTTTTTGCATTCGTCTTATAGTAGAAAAGAAGATGATCTAAGAAATTCATTTTTATAATTACATCTTAGAAGGTAGGATCGAATTATTTTTATTGGAAATAGTTTGATTACTATATTACGTAATTATGAATAAAATTATATATTAATTTGGATGCATGACTATGTCATGAAAATCTAATGGAAGTATATTGTACATGTATATATGTACTTACTAGTTAAACTATCACATAATATGTCGTTGAAATAATAAGACTCATGATAGTATGGTTTAAATCTCCTATGTACTATGATGTAGCTTATGTCCCTATGCTAACTTTTTCTCTACAAGCATCCTTGGGAAGAAATATTACTAGTGTTCTAAAAACTGTATTAGAAGATTTATGTTTATAATTTTGTCTTGTATTATATGGTATTATGGTTATGGTATGTGACTTCGGCATTTAGCTTATGATAATGGTGAAGGATGGAATGTCTTTTGTGTAAAGATTATATCTTGGAAATATATTTATTTTACAAAAATAAATAAATGTCTTTAATTCCACTTTTGGAATGCCCTTAAAAAAAAAAAAAAAAAAACTTACTCAGGACGAGAGACCCTACAGGTTGACCCTGAGGCATCATGTACTGTCCATACAAGCATTGCATGGAATTGAAATTGTCTTTGTCATATTGGTCTAGAGACATCATACATAGTGATGCCATTCCATAGGTTTAATAGCTCGTCAATAAGAGGCTCGATATATACATTCATATCTTTAACTTGGTACTTACTTGATTGATTTGAACATATAAAATATATAATTATTATAGCCATTTTAGATATATAAATAATATACATGAGCAAATGAAAAAACAATATATGACATTATTCAACAAAATACGACAAATGAGATGCTACAACGTTAAAAAAAAATGTTGTAGACACATACCTGGAACAATCATTGCCAACATTATGTGCTCCCTCTTTATTGACAACCATGGAGGAATGTTATTGTTGATAACAAAAATATACCACACTGAGTAAATAGATATCATATATGAAAATGGATTGACACCATATGCTGCTAAATAATCCTAAAATTACAAGGTTCTTCTTTAAAGCGTGGCGATTTTTCTTCTATATCTATAAATGCATAACCATCTGTAGGCATTTGAAGAATGCCATCTTGAATTTTGTTCTGTGCATGGTAATCCATAAATTGTGATATGTTTTTGCACTTGAAAAGTTGTTGAAAACATGGAATAATGAGAATATAACGAAGAAACTTGCGAGGCACCTTTTTTGTTACTTGATTTGTTCAATATCTACTGATATGACATTTCAGACATTCTATTTCAAATTCATGTTGTTTAAAATATATAATATGTTCATCGGGGCATGCATCAATTGATTCATATTGCATTCCAATTTATTTCATGATGGCAGATAAATCTCGATATGTGCGAGGTAAAATATTTGATGGTGGTAACAAAATGTCATGTCCCCAAATTTTTCATTGGGTCACAATGGCTTAAGCTCCTTGTCCATACTCATGATAGTTTGTCAAATTGATGCTAAGGGTCAAATAATTGCCAAGAATGATGTCCAAGTTAGTAATAATGTAAAATTAGATCCAAATGGACAAGGTGGGTCACATTAAGATAAATTCCCCATTCAAAGGTTGTAATATACCCATCCAAATGAACTATCATGGAGGAAAATTACTAGTTCCCTAGGTTGGGGCTGGAAGCATTAAAAGTTGGAATAAGGGAGCTACAAGACCAAAAATGAACTTAGAATTACAAATTCACATTAAATGGGTCAAAGAAATAATAATATTAAAAATAAATTAAGGTGGCATTGGATCATGAGGGAACATAAGAGGTTGTGGGACCCACATGTGGCAATATTCCCCACTACACTTGGCATTATTCTCTCACCAATTTGAGTTCAATATGAAGGATGGTAACATACTTGGGGGATTTGAAGAGGTATTATTCATGGAATGAATCATGTAAGGTAGAATTGGAGTGGAAGAGAAACTCCCATGGAAGAGGAAGAGGCATCTTAGAAGAATTGTGACACTTGGAGCTAGATTCCCTAACTCATATAACAACAATGATGAATATTCTATGACACTTATGACAAAGTTCAGACCTAATTGCTGAAATATGACATATATGACATTTCAAAGCTAAAAACATCCTCCAAGAGGGCGCACAAGGGGATTTAGGGAAGCCAAGAGTCCCCCATTCGAATAGATGGAAGAGGAGAGCTAGGAAAAGTTGGACAAGTGGCATTCATGGGAATCTCTCCCTAACTTGAGTGGGGATGAGTCTCTTGGATGAAATTCGAGATAAGGAGGCCTTGGGAGGTTAATAAAATACAAGATGAAAGAAATATAGCATCTTTTTATCATTTCTCATTTTGTAAATTGGAGATCATAGCTTGTCCATGCTAGTGGAGTGTTTACTCTACTTGCCTTAGTACCAATTTCGAGGGTGAAAGATTCCCATCCCAATTGGAAATTGGAGAGGCCATTCAGAACTTTTATTTGGAGCTAAAATGGAGTCATTTGTTGCAGGTTTAAGCTATAGGTCTTCTCATGATCTTCTCTTATTCAACTTGCTCCCACATCTCTCTCACATTTCTCTTCATATTTTGGCTCTTGGAGGAAGGGCACACTTGGTGAGATGCTAATATATTTGGGGGAGCTATTGGGGCCCCATTTATTTGTAATATGATGTCTAAACTCTGTATTTGATTCTCATATGAACCTCAGGTTGAATATCCAATTAAAACCATGTAAAAATGCCAAACTATGTATGAATGGTGCCACCCCTCCATAGCTTTTGCATAGCGCACTTGTTGTTGCACATAGTTATTGAAGGACTGCTATTTATACTTGATGGACATGTTTGATGCTATATATATATGTAATAATCATATAATGATATCCACATATTGAAACATTATGTATTTCAAGTGATATTTACATTTAAGGAAGAGATTCAAGCCATTTTCCCATTTATCTTATCGAGAGATCTTGAAGTTGTTTGGATTCGATTTGTATCAGTAAATATATGTGATTTTATTGTTTAATGGAGAGACATTAATGTAATTAATAAGTTTCATAAACAGTATACAAGTCATTGGAACAATTATCTCAAAATTCATAGCAAGTTGTGGATTTTTTCTATCATTTCCCCCTATGTGAAAGCATGCCTACAAACCTTTGATTTATGGGAGTTGAAGCAGCATTTAGGAACCGATTAATGATTCATTTGGGTTCCAATTGAAGTCCTATAACTATTCCATGTCTTTGTTCTGAAATTTTGGAGGGTCGTACTGCATTTGGGAAATCTATTTATGTCATATACCCTTGGGGGTTTGAACCTCAAAATTACTAGTAAACTTCCCTATTTTCTCCGAACTTAAATGAAGGTTGCATAAGTATTTTGAGAGTGTACAAGAATTCATCATATTAATGTTTATGTATCAATACCTTTCAAACACTCTCAGTCCCAATTCGAAATCCTTATAAGTCTTTTGGAGCCATCTACTCTTGGGGGTTTCAACATCGATTTTCCTAGTAATTCCGCCTTTCATTATCTAATTGTAAATGCAAGTTGCGGAAGTATTTAGAAAGTGTCCAAGCACATAATAGATTATTTAGTGTGTCCAAATACACCTCAATCCACTCCATATATCATTCGAAAATATTTGGGATCATTTGGGGCTTCACTAGTCCAAGTTTCAAAAATTGACTAAATTGGGAAAAAATGCAAATTGGGGACATTAAAGTGGTATTAGAGCATGGTCATTGCACCTATTCATTAATATAATATATTGAAGAGTAAGTTGAATCCATGTCTTATTCAGATTTATATTATGAGCAGTATGAGGAGGAGTATTCTTTCTATGCCTCAAAAGAAAATGATTTCTATGAGTAGTATGATGATGACTATCATGAGCAATATGAGGAGTATTGCGGAAAGTATGAGGAAGATAATGTCCGGGAGGTACCTTCTACAAGTATATCCCATCAGATCACATTTGGAAGAAGAAATGATAGTTATTCTTATAGCCATGTGTATGGAGAAGATATATGTTCCATAATCAAAGATCAGTTTTTGGGGGAGCATGAAAGGATTAAAAATCAGCCTACTTGTGAAAAGAGCAGTGAAATATTTGAAGCTTCATGGAATGCATGTGTTTTCTATTTGAAGAGAATTTTTGGGTCTTCTTCAAAAAGAGGCTACAAAGATATTTATCCTAAGGAAACCAAGGGGAAAGATGCATCATCTTGCTTGAAGGAGATAAATGAGGAGACCCATGATCCACCTAGTTATGAAGGTGGTGAAGTAGAAGAAGCATTACATGAAGAGGATCGAAAGTCACTCCCAAGTGACTCTGAAAAATATGAAGAGACATCACATGAGCATGAAGAAGACTCTATTGAAAATATTGAAGATAATTTCAAGACACATTCTACCTTGGACATGAATCAAAGAGCATTTACTGATGGATGCTTGAACTATGAGGGAGTACCTACTGATGGGTTCTCGCAAATCTATGTTGGTGACATAAAGATCACTTTTGAAAGTGTTGTTGCAAGCCAAACTTTCATTAAGCATGAAAATGCAGACCTTGTAACAGTTGAAGAAGAACCAAGATCAACTTCCCCATCACCACTTGAGCTTCATGAAGTTGGTCCAAGCAAGAAGGAAGAAGATGAGGAAGTTCATTTGCAAGAGACTCATTTTCTTGAAGGGTCCTTGAACATAGATGAAAAGAAGATTCAAGAGGCCTTGAAAACTCTCCATGACACACATACATTGGTTTCAAAATTTTGTTGGTGTGTGGAGGAGAAATCTTCCCTTGAAGACATGGAGAAAATACAGAAGGCAATGTTGGACACTGAAGGTAATTTTTTGAATTTGATTTTTGATAGATATTATTTAATTGAGCTTGTTGGTTTGTATCATGGAATAACCTTGAAGGATGCAGAAGAGAATGACAATCTCTCAAATGAGTTGGAGTCCACACAAAATACATTCCAAAAATCTATGATGCATATTGAGCAACTTCAAGAGAAGTTGCAAATGTCCCTTACACCGTCCTACATATCAGAGAATCATTCAATGGATGAAAGAATTGATGTTACAAAGGAGGAACCTCATGTGATGTTGGAACATGAGGTACATTTTGATATGTAGGTGCTTGAATATTATACACTCAAACAAGAAGGAAGACAAGCACTTGTATTTGTTCAGAGGGATTATGAGTTTCCTCATGGAGAGAGTTGCAGAGCCTTAGAGGAGGCACATGATCTCACAATAGTTGGACCAACCAATTATGGAGAATATGAATTAAATATTTATATGGGTAAGATTTGCAAAGAGTTAAGGTTGGTTCATAATTCTTCACCCCCTACTTCTTTTTCAGCCACATCAATTGGGGATGAAAATTGGGTGAAAGGATTCTTTCTAATGGTGCCACATGAGGGGTATGAAACTCCTATCTCTCCTTTTGATGATGACATGAATATAGAACCTTATTATTTAAATTTTAAGCAGCATCCTTTTTTACCTTATGATGATACATATCAACATGTATGCACCTATGATGTTCACTTGAGTCACTTGAAGACTCATGATTTTCCTTTCTCCTTGCTTAGTTCAATTTATGTTGGAGGAACTTCATCAACTACTTGGGTGAAGAGATATATGATTGGAGAATGTTTTTATTGGAAACAACATCCTTTGTTATTTATTTATGATACACATAACCATGGATGCATAAATGGTACTTATGTGAGCCCCTTGAAGGCTCATTGTTTTCTTTGCTCCCTAATTGGTTCAGATTTGAGTGGAGGTTCTTCATTCACTTCTCATATGAAAGAACACATAGATGATTATTTTGATGCATCATGCATCCTTTTGGAGCATAATTATAGGGAATGTGATCCTAACCTATGTCATTGGAGCATATTTGATTGGTCACTTGATGCTTGCATGCACTTGGAAAATGGTGGTCTACTTACTTGGAGGTACAAGCACTTTCATGATTCTTTGATGAGGCACCTCCTTGATGTACATTTTTATTATGTTTTTATGTACTTTGATGATCTATATTTTGTACTTATGATTTTTGGAGAAATGAATACAAGGAAATGGGATCCAAGAATTATCTTTCCTGATGGTATGGGTTGGAGAGCACTCCTAATTGTTGAAGTCAAGCAATGGGACCATAGAATATTTTTTAGTCTCAATGGTTTCAATTTTGTTTTTGGGAAACAAGTAGTATGGGATATTGAGTTCCCACTTAAAAAGGTGATTTTAATCAGAGTAGTGTAGTAGAAAGCATAGTGGTTCCTCTCTAAAATTTTCATGGGATCTTGAAGACTCAAAGTTGGGCAACTCAGTGGCAACTTCAAAGAATTACACAGTGGCATCAGAAAGGGTTTCCAAAATATGAAAGAGGTAAAGAGTAATTGTGCAAATTTGTTTTTATGGATTTAATTAATATTTTGGGTGTTTATAGGTGATGTTACAGGGGATATCAAAATGAAAAATAAAACCCACATCTCCTTGCTTTTGGAAACACACAATTGTAGTGCATGAGTGCCACTACTAAAAGTTTTAGAAGAGAAGTTTTGGGAAGAAAATTTTTGGAAAGAAATAAGGTTATTCAACATACATGTGTTGAAATTTCTAGAGGACAATAAATATTGGGAGGGGAGGATTTTTCTTGTCCCCAATTTTTTCATTGGGTCACAATGGCCTAAGCCCCTTGGCCATACTCATGATAGTTTGTCAAATTGACGCTAAGGGTCAAATAATTGCCAAGAATGATTTCCAAGTTAGTAATAATGTAAAATTAGATCCAAATGGACAAGGTGGGTCACATTAAGAGAAATTCTCAATTCAAAGTTTGTAATATACCCATCCAAATGAACTATCATGGAGGAAAATTACTAGTTCCCTAGGTTGGGGATGGAAGCATTAAAAGTTGGAATAAGGGAGATACAAGAACCAAAATGAACTTAGAATTACAAATTCACATTAAATGGGTCAAACAAATAATAATAAAAATAAAATAAGGTGGCATTGGATCATGAGGGCACATAAGAGGTTGTGGGACCCACATGTGGCAAGATTCCCCACTACACTTGGCATTATTCTCTCACCAATTCGAGTTCAATATGAAGGGTAACATACTTGGGGGATTTGAAGAGGTATTATTCATGGCATGAATCATGTAAGGTCGAGTTGGAGTGGAAGAGAAACTCCCATGGAAGAGGAAGAGGCATCTTAGAAGAATTGTGGCACTTGGAGCTAGATTCCCTAACTCATATGACAACAATGATGAAGATTCTATGACACTTATGACAAAGTTCAGACCTGATTGCTGACATATGACATATATGACATGTCAGGGCTAAAAATATCCTCCAATAGGGCGCACAAGGGGAGTTAGGGCAGCCAAGAGTCCCCTATTCGAATTGATGGAAGATGAGAGCTAGGAAAAGTTGGACAAGTGGCATTCATGGGAATATCTCGCTAACTTGAGTGGGGATGAGTCTCTTGGATGGAATTAGATATAAGGAGGCATTGGGAGGTTAATAAAATACAAGAGGAAATAAAGAGAGCAACTTATTATCATTTCTCATTTTGCAAATTGGAGAGCATAGTTTGTCCATGCTAGTGGAGTGTTTACTCTACTTGCCTTAGTACCAATTTCGAGGGTGAAAGGTTCCCATCCTAATTGGAAATTGGAGAGGCTATTCAGACCTTTAATTTGGAGATAAAATGGATTCATTTTTTACAGGTTGAAGCTACAGTTCCGCTCATGATCTTCTCTTCTTCAACTTGCTCCCACATCTCTCTCACATTTCTCTTCATATTTTGGCTCTTGGAGGAAGGGCACACTTGGTGAGATGATGATCTCTTTGAGGGAGATATTGGGGACCCATTTATTTGTAATATTATGTATGAAATATGTATTTTATTCTCATATGAACCTTAGGTCGAATATCCAAGTAAAACCATGTAAAAATTCCAAACTATGTATGAATGGTGCCATTTCCCCCCATAGCTTTTGCATAACGCACTTGTTGTTGCACATAGTTATTGAAGGAATTCTATTTAGACTTCATGGACATGTTGGATGATATATATATCTTTAATAATCATATAATGAGAGCCAAATCTCTAAACATTATGTATTTCAAGTGATATTTACATTTAAGGAAGAGATTCGAGCCATTTTCCCATATATCTTGTTGAGAGATCTTGAAGTTGTTTGGATTCGATTTGTATAAGTAAATATATGTGATTTTATTGCTGTATGGAGATACATTAATGTAATTAAGAAGTTTCATAAACATTATACAAGTCATTGGAACAATTATCTCAAAATTCATAGCAAGTTGTGGAGTTTTTCTATCATTTCCCCGTATGTGAAAGCATGTTTACAAACCTATGATTTATGGGAGTTGAAGCAGCATTTAGGAACTGATTAATGATTAATTTGGGTTCCAATTAAAGTCCTATAAATATTCCATGTATATTTTCTGAAATTTGGGAGGGTCGTATTGCATTTGGGAAGCTATTTATGTCATCTACCCTTGGGGGTTTGAACCTCGAAATTACTAGTAAATTTCCCTATTTTCTCCTGAACTTAAATGAAGTTTCAAAAGTCTTTTGAGAGTTTCCAAGAATCCATCAAATTAATTTTTATGTCTCAATACCTTTCAAACACTCCCAGTCCCAATTCGAAATCTTTAGGAGTCTTTTGGAGCCATCTACCGTTGGGGGTTTCAACATCGATTTTCCTAGTAATTCTGCCTTTCGTTCTCTAATTGTAAACGCAAGTTGCTGAAGTATTTACAAAGTGTCCAAGAATATAATAGATTATTTAGTGTGTCCAAATACACCTCAATCCACTCCATACATCATTCGAAAATATTTGGGATCATTTGGGATATTTTGGGGCTTCACTAGTCCAAGTTTCAAAAATTGACTAAATTGGGAAAAATTTCAAATGGGGAACATTACACAAAAATTCAGCTATCAAGCTACAACAAATTAAAATAAAAAACTAGTTAATATAATATATAAATAATTCTAGTGAAACATACTTCATCCATATTAATTTTACTTATGAATTACCATAAAATTATTAGAGGAACAAAGGTAACCTTTATCACGATCATATATATATGTGATGGAATATATTACATACCTTAACATTTGTGTGACTTATGTGTTTGAAAGACCATTCATAACCTTCAAGTTTATTATCAACACTATAGAAGAGATACGATTTGTGTTGGAGCCTTCATAAAGGGGTTCGTATTCCTTCTCAAGAAGAGGTAAATCATGAACATCATCAAAGTCATGATTTTCATGATCATCGTCATCATCATACTTTCTAACATTAAATGTACCATGGATCAATGTATTTGTACCATCATCTTCAACTATGTTATCAATATGATCATCTTCTTCAATATAATCATTAACTTGTTCTTCAATATTCATAGCTCCATGTTCTTTCGGTGCTTGTTCTGCAAGCACATCCTCTAGGCGATATGTTGTAGGAGGTCTTTCCTTTATAATTAAAAACCATTAAGAGATATTAATACATATAATAAATATTAAAATGATACATACATTTACAAAAATGATCAATATAAAGACATATATACTGAACAACTTACCAATGGATGATAGTCATGTACCCCCTTAACGTGTCCATGTTCCCTACAATGTATTTTAGTTGTTGTGATATTTATTCTTCTCCTTTTAAATCCCTTGCATTGACTACATGGAAAATAACATTTCCCATCACCCTTTCTTTTCAGTCCATCCCACAATCTAGCAAGCAATTCTCAATTTTGATGTACTGGATTAGGAATATTGTTATGTGACATTTTCTGATACCAAGCTTGACTGATGATTATCGATCTAAAAAAATCAAGCTCCACACTTCACTATTTGTAATCACAGTAACAATTGAAATAATTGTGGATTTTTGTAAGGAAAATAGTCTGTGCAAAGATTATAATTTATGCAAACCGTCGCTTGTATAGCAAACATGTCGGAATATTCCTATAATTTATAGTTTCTAAAAATAAATTATTGTCGGATATCTGACGACATTAATCCAGTGACCGTTATAACCTGGCCAGGACGAATATCGGACGACACTAATCTATTGACCGTTGTAACCCAAACATGTCGGATATTTGACTTTGACACGGAGAAGTCGGATATTTGACTTCACAAGTTGAATATCCAACAACACTAGTAGAATATTCAATGGTTGTCAGAAATTCGACGAACTTCGGGGTCAGTTTAAAAAAAATAGGTAAAATTCGCAATTATAAAGGTGAAATCCAATGACAAGGTCAATTTCATTGGATTTTGTTGTCGAATTTTGTGTTCAAATCTGGTTGTGGGGGTAATCTCTATCCCTAATTAATCTAAACTCAGGGAAGTTGTTATTTTCTCTTAGAATACTAGAATAAAAGAATCTCAGAAAGGGAGAGTTTCAACAGTTATCAAAGGGACATATCATGAAGTTTAAGTGCTCAAGATCAGAGTGAGAAACCTCTAACGAGAAGCATGGGTTCAAGGGGAGAAGCCATTTTCCATTGATTTCAAAAGGGGAGAAGACCATAAAATATAAGTGGCTGATAGGGGGAGTAGGTGTAAAAATGTTACCATCAATGGCAAAGGGGGAGATTGTTGAGAAAAGGTTGTCATTGATTTCAAAGTGGCTGTAGGTGCGATAGTGATGATGCTGATGTGTCATTAATGATGGTTTGGTAGTTACGATATCAAGAAGTTACAACTTTGATTGTTAGCATTGCAACTACCAACATGTCTATCTACATGCCTTGAATTTGGATCAACTATCCAACTGTGCTCATCTTGTAACATTGTCATGTACCCACCCATCCATCCAAGGCAAGGGAGGGAACATGATGCCAATTGTAACATCCCGATAATTCATAAAAAATTAAAATTTTTAAATCAACATTAAATGTAAATAATTGTAAATGCGGAAATAATAAATGCATATACAGACAACATTAAGTGACGAAGTCATTAATGCAGAAACAATTAATTATTGAGACTCTTAACTAAAGACAAAAGTATTGACTGTGACACGTCTTACTCCTGTTGAGATGCTTACGACATTGTTTTTATTTGTGTTATCAGTGACTTTCGATATTATGCAATAGAATTTTATTGACTAGGTTCTGATAGTTGCTTTGATGATGATGGAAGGGTGCTACGAGGTACCCTGAGGTTTACTTAGCTACGATTAGCTAAGGAATTTGAAATATGGTTCTATGTGCAGAACGCAGGTAAGAAATTCTACCACAACCAAGAGTTAAGAGTAAATGAGTTTTTCAATTCATCGTCAATATAAAATGAACCAAAACTAAGTGCTACCTTGCGAGAACAAGTTACGAGAGGTATGGATGTTTGTTTTCCGATTCAAGTTTACGTGCTGGAATACAAACTCTTCAACACATCGTCAGTTTGCTTGTTATAATGCTATTTACTGTTTAATTTGAGAAGTCAGCTAAAATATCTATTTCTATATCAATGTAATGATCGAATGTCCATTGGTAATTCTATTTGAAATCTTGGAAAATAATAGAGTTTATATTATTTAGAAGGAAATCTACTATTGTAATATTGCAACAACAAAATCTATAGCCTATCCTAAGTCTACAATTATCCTTTAATCATATGACAAGACTTAACATAAGGAATATAGAGTGTCTATAGTTCTTATGCTATGCTCTTAGCGTTGCAGTTTGTATTAACTATACTCTAGTCTTATTTTATTTGTTGACTTATCACAACGTAACAATTATACATAATATATATCTATTGCCCTATGAAACTGTACAAAACAAACATGCGATGTGAACATTTGGTATTGACCATGCATTCTTGCTAATCAAAGAAATGTGTGATAATAGCATTATCACAATACCTATACAAACCTTCGAAAACATATGACAATTAAACACAAGGATCTAATGCAATAACTATGCTAATGATGATAGGTTATAAATACTCAGTACTTGACATGATTCCAAATCTGGTGTTGACAGGATTTTTAATAATGTCGATCCACTAGAGGGGTGAAGTGGATGCCAGGGTGTAGGCTCTTCACATGCTTGGGGTTTGTAAAGAGAGCCAAAAGACTGAGCTGTGCCATGCACAAGCTTCTCGGTCCACTTACCTGGAAGTTGGTAGATGCAGCTATTAAGTGGTATTGATTGTACTGCAGGTTCAAATATCAACATGCCCTACTGGCAATTGATCCATCGTTGATCTCCCTATGATCTAAGGCTGTGATCAAAAACCTAAACTGCGTTGGTAATGTGATGGAAGATGGTTTTCTTATTTCTATTGTTACGCTCAGTAGTAAGGTAGTGGAGCCGACTGAAATTGCTGTAATGTAGGAGTGTTTGATTTTTTGGGAGGAGGACTCCTCCTCAGTCTTGAACCTGAGACCTGTGTAATAAGTTTAAGAGTTACAGGCTTAGGCTTCATGCCATGGAGCCACGATACAGTTATAAAAAGTGTGTTTCTTCTGTCAACTGTTGAGAGTGGTTTGCATTGGCTTTCAATTTTTCCAAGGATGGTATTGACTTCTGAGTCTCTGCATGTATGAATGCTGCAACTGACTTCTGGCTTCGTCGTACTATCTTGAAGTGAAGCTTCCAAGATCATAAACTTTGTTCTAAAGGGTAAGTAAGTTGATACTCATTGCAATACTGTAAAATCTCTTCATAATTGCGACTGCATACTTATAATCCTTCTAATTTGTAATATGGCAAGTACCCATATCATTGAAAGGTTTCTATGTCGAGGGTTTGAAATGGAAGTGCTGCAACTGCTTCCGGGTAAGCCTCGGTGGTTATTGAAACCTCATAGGTGCCTCTGGCATGGTTTAGTTGGTGAATAAGGTGTGACGATAGTTGGAATTTCAACCTGGTTCGGAGTAATAGTTGAGTTTTAGTTTTACTATTTGATTTTGGTCAAGATATAAAATAGGAGATACATTCTCGGTTTCATGATGTTCTTCGACCCTGTGATGTCTTGCTATGTCGATTGAGATGTGCTTCGAACATGTATTTTGCACTGTTATTTTGTTTAAGGGATAAACCCTATGTAGTTTTGGAATCATGAACCATTCGAATGTAAACTTTGACTAAGTTTAAAATAAATTTTTGAATATGGACCATGAACCGAGGGTGTACATTTTTCTGTAAGTTAGAGGCTCTTTTGAAGAAAGGATGCTTGTTTAAAAATACAGTTTTTAGATAACAAAAGTTTTGGATTTGTGATGAAATGAAATTTGGTTTGGCTATATGTCTTTCAAAATGGTTAATGCCTTCGGGTTCTATATTGTTTAAAGAAATGAAACCCTACCTGGAGTTTTTCCTGGCAACCTTACATGTGCAGAGAAATTTGAACCACGAAAAAAAATAGGCCTTAACTCGTATGTGTGAATGTTTTGAAGCTGTGTAAGTTTCGATGCTAGGGTTGTGAGCTCAAATTAGACATTGATACGAAATCATGCTTTCGGCTAAAAGATAAATAATATCTCACTAGTAGTTTTTTTTTGACATGAATAAAAGATAGTTGAAATGTTGTCTAGGGTTTAGATATCAAGCTACTGTAACTTCAGCAATAAATGTCTATTGTTGCCATGAATGTTTTTATGAAGTGTTATGAACTGTGTACTAAAAGAACGTTCAGATTCTAGGGTTTGTGACAAAAGGATTTCTTGATGACACTGTGAAGGTAATTCCATTTTAATGATGAAATCCAATGTAATAGTTAGTGAAGAAATAATACATATTCACTTATAATAATTATGTGCATGGAAATAATTATTGCAGCTGCTATATTCTCCTGTAACATAAATACTCAAAAGCATAGAGTCAATACTATGGAAATACATTCTGTTACTATCTGAATTGATGGAATCAAAATGGAAAACTATAGATCTGTAATGAAATAGAGTATGTTTTCTTCTATTGATAAGAATTAGATGAACGATATACATCTGTTACAAAATACTGTATCTTTATCTTCCTACATATTTTCTTAGAAATGAAACAACAAAATTAAAAGAATAACATAGCATTCTTCAGTCCATCCAATCTGGAATTCATCCTATCTATTCATCTACCTTAATTTACTTCTCTATACTGGAGTACGATGCAAATAACAGAATGGGGAAAAATACAGAGAAAGATTTCATTCTATCATTTTATTCAATCATTCAATCTTTAGAAAAAAGAAACATACTCCCTTTCAGAAAGTAAAATAAGAATTAACAGAAGAACAAGTAAAACCTGAACCAGTAGATAAGTGGACAAACACACAAGAAGCCTGTTCCTCCCAACCTGCTCCTGAAGACAGCCTAGATGTTTGCCTTAGGACCCCTGAGCCTGTTCACTAAACCACCAGGAGGAAGAAACTTTTAGAAGCTTAGGTCATCCACTTGCAGCAGCAATAGTTTGTTTAGTCTTAAAGACTTAGTAGTCAAAGAGAGCTGCACTAGCACCTCTGGTTGTCCATCTCATAAAAAATAATTTGCAGACTTACAATTGCACTCTCCACAGCCTCCCTATTCGAATCTCTCAGTAATCACCTGATGTACACGATGAAATATTTTCTATAGAAAAAATATGGAAGAGCTGCCTGCTCAATTCGAATTGCCTTATATAGGCTGCCTAGTCCTTTTTAGTAGTTAACTGGTCATTAGTGAGCTGCCTACTCACCTCCCTCCACCTGGAGGGGGAATGCCACAAATTTAGGGGTAGTTGTCCCATAACCAATAGCTAGTGGTAGAGTGCAAATGCTGCCATCTGTCCCATGCATTCTAGTAGCTTCCATTCCTCCTAGTGGGTCAGTGAACACTCTTGTAATAGTTTTCTTGAGTGTCTGTCTCCTATTTTAATTTATAAAAAAATAATAATGAGTCATTACAATCACCTTTGACCAGATTTGGTTATAATTACAAAACTCTGTAATTATTATTTAACATAAAGTATTTTGCAAAATTTAAATAAATATCCTCAAAATTTGGGTAGGTGACATACACCCCCCCTTAAGTCTCAACATCGTCCTCGATGTTGCTTTATTCAATCTCTGAATGTTCCTGGAATAGAGTTGGGTATGCTGCCCGCATACTACTTTCCAACTCCCAAGTTGCCTCTGCTAGGGTAAGGTGCTTCCACTGCACGTTTACTTGTCCAATGGTGCAATTTCGGAGTAGGGTTTCCTTCCTTGCGAGGATACAATCCGGTTCCACTGGAAAATCGCCGTTGTGTTCCACCTGAACATCATCCCAATTTACAACATGAGTAGCATCGTGCACATATTTCTTTAAAATTGAAATGTGAAAAACATTATGTATTTTGAAATTTGAGGGCAAGGCCAATTGATATGCCACGGGTCCAACCCTTGACAAAATTTTGAAAGGACCACAATACCTGGGTGCCAGTTTGGCACAACTTCCCAATTTCAAGGAACTCTTTTTCGGCCTTACCTTAAGAAAAACATGCTCACCAACTTAGAACTCTTTATGAGTTCTTCTAAGGTCCGCCTGACTTTTCTGCCTATCTTGGGAAGCTTTAAGATTTGCTTGTACCTGTTTCACAATTAGTTCTAACTCCTACAATAATTCAGGTCCTAAAATGACCCTGTTAACTGGATCACTCCAAGAAACTGGTGTGTTACATTTGCTACCATAAAGAATTTCAAACGGAAAAATCCTGGGTGATGCATGGTAGTGATTGTTATAAGAAAATTATTCTAAATGCAAATAGTCCTCCCACTTACCAGGCTGATCCTTAACATACATCCTTAGCATGTCTTCCAAAACCTGATTCACCTTTCTGTCTGTCCATCCGTTTGTGGATGAAATGCAGTGCTGAAGTTTAAGGTTTTATTCAATCCTTTAAAAAAAGAATTCCAAAAATTTCCTGTAAACTTTGAATCTCGGTCCGAAACTATTATCTTTGGTATCCCACGCAGTTGGAAAATCTGCTTCATAAAACGTTCTGCAATGTCTGGAGCCTTATGAGTAGTTTTTACAGGGATAAAATGTGATGCTTTGCTAAGTTTTTCCACTACAACCATGATGGAATCATGCTGTTTTTGATTCTTTGGCAACCCAGTGATAAAATCTATACTTATGATTTCCCATTTCTAGCTAGGTATAGGTAATGGCTGTAATAATCCAATAGGATGCTGATGTTCCACCTTTACTTTTTGACAGTCAAAACACTTGGCTATATACTCTGCTACTTCGTCCTTCATTCTGGACCAATAGTACTCTTTTCGTAGCATGGTGATGGTTTTCTGATAACCTGGATGGAAATAATAATGGCTTTTATGCATCTCATCCAAAATCAAAATTTTTACTGCTGGTATGTTTGGTACATACAACCTGTTTTTTTACAAGATCAACCCATTTTCCTTCAAGCTGAAATCTGCCATGGAATTTTCAGGATTGTTTTCTGCTGCCCTTTCCTGTAGTTTTCTATATTCTTCATCAGTCTTAATTCCTTCAAAAATTTGATTTTCCAAATCTATTGTGTATGTGCTAATGGATGAAATAAAATGCATCCTTGCATTACGACTGAACGCATCAGCAACCTTATTCTCCTTCCCTTTGATGTGCCGAATTTCAAAATTGTACTCACTCAGAAAAGTTAGCCACCTAGCTTTCCTAGCATTCAAATTTGTCTGATCTAATAAATATTTTAGCCCCATGTTATCTGTCATTAAAGTAAATTTTCTGCCAATCAGGTGGTGACAGCACATTTTCAAGGCATGAATTACTGCTAACAATTCTAGATCGTAAGTAGAATAACTCTTCTCATGTATTTTCAGCTTCTAGATTCATAGGCTACGGCATGTCCTTCCTGTGTTAGGAATCCTCCAAGTCCATCATTACATGCGCCAGTAAATACTACAAAATCCTTATTAGGATCTGCAATCCTTCAAATAGGTGTTGTTGTCAGTAATTCCTTCAACCTTTTAAAACTGTCCGCACACTTCTGATCCCATACAAACTTCTTTCCTTTCTTCTGCAAGGACGTAATGGGGTTCGCAATCTTCGAAAATTCTTCAATGAATTTTCTGTAGTACCCAGTAATACCCATGAATGATCGTACATCCGTCACATCTTTAGGAACCGACCATTCATTAATGGCATTTATCTTAGCGGGGTCAACTGAAATTCCTTCCTTAGAGATTATGTGTCCTAAGTACTGAATCCGATCTTTGTAAAAATCACACTTATTGAACTTAGCATACAAGTGGTGATCTCTCAGAACTTGCATAATGATACGCATATGTTCATCATGCTCTTCCTTGCTTTTAGAATATAGTAAAATGTCATCGATAAACACAACGGTGAATTTATCCAAGTATTTGTGCAGAATTTTATTCATTAGGCACATAAATACTGCAGGGGCATTAGTCAACCCAAACGGCATGACCAAAAACTCATAATGTCCATATCACGTTCTAAAGGATGTTTTGAAAATGTCTTCTTACTTCACACGAACCTGATGATATCCGGACCGTAAGTCAATTTTGGAGAATATCGTTGCTCCACATAGCTGATCAAATAGATCATTAATGCGGGGCAGTGGATATCTATTCTTGATCCTCATTTTATTCAATTGACGGTAATCGATGCAAAGTCTTAAGGTGCCATCTTTTTTCTTTACAAAAAAGATCGGTGCTCCCCAAGGGGACACGCTGGGTCTTATGTACTTCCTATTAATCAGTTCCTTCAACTGAGATTTTAACTCATTTAACTCTAGTATATTCATTCGGTATGGAGCTTTAGAATTTGGGACTGCACCAGGTATTAACTCAATAGTAAAGTCTAGATCTCTTTTAGGAGGTAATCCTGGAATCTCTTCAGGAAAAACATATTGGAAATCATTCAAGACAGGTATGTCTTCTATTTTTAGTTTGTCTTATGTAGCACTTAACTCCTCATTTACCACATTTACTGCAAACACTTGGCATCCTTTTCTGATTGGTTTCTTTACTTGCATGGCTGAAATCTGTCTAATGGATGTCTTTCTAGGAATTCCCTTAACTTCTACTGTCCTTCCTTCATCATCCCAACAAATGGAAATTTTCTCATAACAATTTAGAATGACATGATGGGCTTCTAACTAGTCCATCCCAATTAAGATGTCATATGAGCCTAAAAGAAAAACATTTAACTTGATCTGTGTTGTTAGTTGATTCATAGATAAAACACAACTTTCCAAAAAATCAGAAACTTTTCTTTTCGTTCCTGTTGCTAGTCTAACTAACCAAGATTTATTGAATTTTTCAGTTTTCAACTTAAAACTCTCGACAATAACTGGTGATATATAAATCAGACTAGCACTTGGATCAATCAAAATAGAGACTGGATGGTTTTGTAGCATATCTTCAACCTCTACCATTGAGACTTGGTGTTCTACTTGCCGATTGTCTATTGCTGCATTAATTCTGGGTACTTCTCTTGCCAAATCTCCTACCGTAGCTTCAGACTGTATTGAGTGAATATGGTTAGCTGTCCGCTTCCTAAGGGGACAATCTGAAGCATAATGAAGACCTTGACACTCAAAACATTTTATAGGTGGCTTCTGGTCATTGGTTCTGGCAACATTTGGAACATTTATGGGTGCTGTAAATTTCTGCTGCTGATTAATTCTGGGACTGTTCCCTTGAAAATTTTGATTCTAGAAATTTTTCTTTTGGAAACAAGAATTCCCATTAAACCTGAAATTTTTCTTTTTCTGCTCACAGTTACTGGGTTTATGACTTTTCCAGTTAGATACTCCTTCTCTTCTCCTGTTTTGATCAAAGCAGAAAGTTGCTTTCCTTATAGCTTCTTCTAATGTTCTTGGGTTATCGTACTCTATTATGTCCTTGATGTTGAAGGGTAGACAACTCGGGTATCTTTGAACCTTCTATTTTTCTTCCACTAGGTATGGCACATACCTTAGCAAATTTAAAAACTTGCTGTTCAGTTCTTTCATGTTCATCGTTCCCAGCTTTAGATCATAAAATTCTTTGGATTTCTCTTCATAATACTGCTCAGATAAGAATTTCTTTTTGAAGTATCTTTTAAAGGTACTCCAACTCACATCTTTGTCCTTTACACCCTTAACTCTTTTGAGTTCTTGCCACCAAATATCTACCTTCCCGTTTAGGTTATATATTGCCATTTTTTCCTTTAAGGATTCTGAGTAATCATAGATTTGAAAATACTTTTTCATGCCGGACAACCATGCTTCAACTGTCTTTCCTTTCTCAGTTTCACCATTGAAAGTTGGGGGTTTGATTTTATTGAACTCCCCAGATATCTTTTCATACTGTTTACGAATTTTTCTTTTTGGCTTGGAACCCCCTTCACTGCTATCACTAGAATAGTCACATTTATTTTTATGTGGATTTTTGGCAGTTCCTGATGATGTGGAGCTGCTGTTTACACCATTTGTTTTTACTTGCTTACACCTGCCCTCATAAGGTAAGTCTTCAGTTTTGGAAGTATGTTCAAATTCTTGATCCTGTTCATCTGTTGGGTATTGATCGAACAGTACTTGCTTCAATTTCTCTTGTGTTCTCAAAATTCTTTCATTATCATGCTTTATTGATCTTATCTCTACTTTCAATTCCTGAAAAGCACGTAACAATTCTGATGAATTGCCATTCAGATTGCCATGGAATTCTTCTTCAGGTTGTGGTCCTGTACTATGGCTGTTTGGTGGAAATCTCTCCTCCATACGTTCAGCTGATCCTTCCATACCTGTAACTTAAAGTAATTTTCTGTGTATAACAATAATTTAACTTAAGTTAGTAAAAATTTTCTCAGCCAGGAAATTTCTGTTGCGTGTTTCTTGGGCATTTTTAGGCCCAGAGTTCGAACATGAGCTCTGATACCACATGTAACATCCCGATAATTCATACAAATTTAAAAAATTTAAATCAACATTAAATGTAAATAATTGTAAATGCGGAAATAATAAGTGCCTATACAGACAACATTAAGTGACGAAGTCATTAATGCAGAAACAATTAATTATTGAGACTCTTAACTAAAGACAAAAGTATTGACTGCGACACGTCTTACTCCTGTTAAGATGCTTACAACATTGTTTTTATTTGTGTTAGAAGTGACTCTCGATATTATGCGATAGAATTTTATTGACTAGGTTCTGACAGTTGCTTTGATGATGATGGAAGGGTGCTACGAGGTACCCTGAGGTTTACTTAGGTATGATTAGCTAAGGCATTTGAAATATGGTTTTATGTGCATAACACAGGTAAGAAATTCTACCACAACCAAGAGTTAAGAGTACATGAGTTTTTCAATTCATAGTTAAAATAAAATGAACCAAAACTAAGTGCTACCCCACGAGAACAAGTTACAAGAGGTATGGATGTTTGTTTTCCGATTCAAGTTTATGTGTTGGAATACAAACTCTTCAACACATCGTCAGTTTTCTTTTTATAATGCTATTTACTGTTTAATTTGAGAAGTCAGCTAAAATATCTATTTCTATATCAATGTAATGATCGAATGTCCATTGGTAATTCTATTTGAAATCTTGGAAAATAATAGAGTTTATATTATTTAGAAGGAAATCTACTATTGTAATATTGCAACAACAAAATCTATAGCCTATCCTAAGTCTACAATTATCCTTTAATCATATGACAAGACTTAACATAAGGAATATAGAGTGCATATAGTTCTTATGCTATGCTCTTAGTGTTGTAGTTTGTATTAACTATACCCTAGTCTTATTTTATTTGTTGACTTATCACAACGTAACAATTATACATATTATATATCTATTACCCTATGAAACTATACAAAACAAACATGCGATGTGAACATTTGGTATTGACCATGCATTCATGCTAATCAAAGAAATGTGTGATAATAGCATTATCAAAATACCTATGCAAACCTTCGAAAACATATGATAATTGCACACAAGGATCTAATGCAATAACTATGCTAATGATGACAGGTTATAAAGACTCGGTACTTGACATGATTCCAAATATTGCGTTAACAGGCTTTTTAATAATGTCGATCCACTAGAGGGGTGAAGTGGATGCCATGGTGTAGGCTCTTCACGTGCTTGGGGTTTGTAAAGAGCGCCAAAAGACTGAGCTGTGCCATGCACAAGCTTCTCGGTCCAGTTACCTGGAAGTTGGTAGATGCAGCTATTAAGTGGTATTGATTGTACTACAGGTTCGAATATCAACGTGCCCTACTGGAAGTTGATCCACCATTGATCTCCCTATGATCTAAGGCTGTGGTCAAAACCATAAACAATGTTGGTAATGTGATGGAAGATGGTTTTCTTATTTCTATTGTTACGCTCAGTAGTAAGGTAGTGGAGCCGATCGAAATTGCTGTAATGTAGGAGTGTTTGATTTTTTGGGAGGAGGACTCCTCCTCGGTCTTGAACCTGAGACCTATGTAAAAAGTTTAAGAGTTACAGGCTCAGGCTTCGTGCCATAGAGCCACGATATAGTTATAAAAAGTGTGTTTCTTCTGTCAACTGTTGAGAGTGGTTTGCATTGGCTTTCGATTTTTCCAAGGATGGTATTGAATTCTGAGTCTCTGCATGTATGAATGCTGCAACCGACTTCTGGCTTCGTCGTCCTAGCTTGGAGTGAAGCTTCAAAGCTCAGAGACTTCGTTCTAAAGGGTAAGTAATTTGATACTCATTGCAATACTGTAAACTCTCTTCATAATTGCAACTGCATACTTATAATCCTTCGAATTTGTAATATGGAAGGTAACCATATCGTTGAAAGGTTTCTATGCCGAGGGTTTGAAATGGAAGTGCTGCAACTACTTCCGGGTAAGCCTCGATGGTTCTTGAAACCTTGTAGGTGCCTCTGGAACAGTTTAGCTGGTGAATAAGGTGTGACGATAGTTGGAATTTCAACCTGGTTCGGAGTAATAGTTGAGTTTTAGTTTTAGTTTTACTGTTTGATTTTGGTCAAGATAGAAAATAGGAGATATATTCTTAGTTTCATGATGTTCTTCGGCCCTGTGATGTCTTGCTACGTCGATTGAGATGTGCTTCGAACATGTATTTTGCACTGTTATTTTGTTTAAGGGATAAACCCTGTGTAGTTTTGGAATCGTGAACCGTCCCAATGTAAAATCTGACTAAGTTTAAAATAAAGTTTTGAATATGGACCGTGAACCGAGCGTGTACATTTTTCTGTAAGTTAGAGGCTCTTTTTAAGAAAGAATGCTTGTTTTAAAATACAATTTTTAGATAAAAAAAGTTTTGGATTTGTGTTGAAATGAAATTTGGTTTGGATATATGTCTTTCGAAATGGTTAATGCCTCCGGGTTCTATCTTGTATAAAGAAATGAAACCCTACCTGGAGTTTTTCCTGGAAACCTTACTTGTGCAGAGAAATTTGAACCACGAAAAAAAAATAGGCCTTAACTCGTATGTGTGAATGTTTTGAAGCTGTGTAAGTTTCGATGCTAGGCTTGTGAGCTGAAATTAGACATTGATACGAAATCGTGCTTTCGGCTAAAAGATAAATAATATCTCACTAGTAGTTTTTTTTTGACATGAATAAAAGATAGTTGAAATGTTGTCTAGGGTTTAGATATCAAGCTACTGTAACTTCAGCAATAAATGTCTATTGTTGCCATGAATGTTTTTATGAAGTGTTATGAACTGTGTACTAGAAGAACGTTCAGATTCTAGGGTTTGTGATAAAAGGGTTTCTTGATGACATTGTGAAGGTAATTTCATTTTAATGATGAAATCCAATGTAATAGTTAGTGAAGAAATAATACATATTCACTTATAATAATTCTGTGCATGGAAATAATTATTGCAGCTGCTATATTCTCCTGTAACATAAATACTCGAAAGCATAGAGTCAATACTATGGAAATACATTATGTTACTATCTGAATGGAAAACTTCAGATCTGTAACGAAATAGAGTATGTTTTCTTCTATTGATAAGAATTAGATGAATGATATACATCTGTTACAAAACAATGTATCTTTATCTTCCTGCATCTTTTCTTAGAAATGAAACAACAGAATTAAAAGAATAACATAGCATTCTTTAGTCCATTCAATTTGGCATTCAGCCTATCTATTCATATACCTTAATTTACTTCTCTATACTGGAGTACGATGCAAATAAAAGCATGGGGAAAAATATAGAGAAGGATTTCATTCTATCATTTTATTCAATCATTCAATCTTTAGAAAAAAGAAACATACTCCCTTTTAGAAAGTAAAACAAGAATTAATAGAAGAACAAGTAAAACCTGAACCAGTAGATAAGTGGACAAACACACAAGAATCCTGTTCCTCCCAACCTGCTCCTGAAGACATCGTAGATGTCTGCCTTAGGACCCTCGAGCCTGTTCACTGAACCACCAGGAGGAAGAAACTTTTAGAAGCTTAGGTCATCCACTTGCAGCAACAATAGTTTGTTTAGTCTTAAAGACTTAGTAGTCAAAGAGAGCTGCACCAACACCTCTAGTTGTCCATCTCAGAAAAAATAATTTGCAAACTTACAATTGCACTCTCCACAACCTCCCTATTCGAATCTCTCAGTCATCACCTGATGTACATGAGAAAATATTTTCTGCATAAAAAATATTGTAAGAGCTGCCTGCTCAATTCGAATTGCCTTATATAGGCTGCCTAGGCCTTTTTAGTAGTTAACTGGTCATTAGTGAGCTGCCTGCTCACCTTCCTCCACCTAGAGGGGGAATGCCACAAATTTAGGGGTAGTTGTCCCATAACCAACAGCAAGTGGTAGAGTGCAAATTTTGCCATCTGTCCCATGCCTTCTAGCAGCTTCCATTCCTCCTAGTGGGTCAGTGAACACTCTTGTAACAATTTTCTTGAGTGTTTGTCTCATATTTTAATTTATAAAAAAATAATAATGAGTCATTACAGTCACCTTTGACTAGATTTGGTCATAATTACAAAACTCTGTAATTATTATTTAACATAAAGTATTTTGCAAAATTTAAAATAAATATCCTCAAAATTTGGGTAGGTGACGCCAATCTATGGGGCTTTTCATAAAAACTCAACCCATTCATTATATTCATACAATTAAAATCCATTTTGTGCAGATGCAACTCAATTGAATATGTACAGCGGAAATAAACAAATCATCCACACACATTTTATATGCATACATAATATCAATATAATCATGAAATTAAACATTGCAGAAGTAAAATACAGAGACAGAGAACACTTATCTTCGTTGTGCAATTGTCCCAAACAACTAGCTATGTTGCTGCAACGTTCCACCCAACCATAGGTCTCTGCCCAGCCTGTATTCTTTTATCAGTCAGAGACCACCCCCAAGCTGGGCATGATTCCTACAAGTAAAAGGGGGCATTCAAGCGCATACACAACCAATTAATCATTCCCTCTAAGCCAAGTCAGTCCACAGCTGGGTTTATCAGGCTACACTTAAACCTTGGATGCTTCATCAAGCTCAAGCCAAAACAATGGATTTACCAACAGGATGGCCATGGGTTTTCCCCAAATCATTTCCAGCCAAAAACGGATTGTGGGATGGGGAAAAACAATCATAGGGAGGAAAATGAATTCTCTCCCAACTAACTAAGCATTCAACAACCAAAACAGTCTCTATGGAACCCCAATTCGATTCCCTTTCTTCCCCATTGGTATACAACACAAAAACGCTCTTCTCTCAGCTAAGAATGAACGAAAACATAGGAAATCCATGGAGGAAAACGCCCAGGTAGCTCCCAACTTGTGAGGGAGAGCAACTGGTTGATGGATAATGGCTTGGGGGAGCAATTCATGGCTCTTTTCTTTCCCAAGAAGCAAAACGCGATTTCCCATGCAGGGTGGCTTTCCCATACACGAATTTGGATAGCCATACCTCTCATTCCCCAAGGCATTAACTAACTACCTCAACCAACTCTTGGGAGAAATCAATGATTGGGTACAAAAGTCAACATGGGTAGTTGAGGGTTTGATGGGTTCTCTCATTGACACTTGGCTCGACTTGATTGGCTCCAAGGGTTTGAATATTTCCCTCCCAATTCCTTGTAAAATCATGCCCCCATATCTTGTTGCATTGCATAGCTAGTTGTGGGTATTTTATTAAAATGCATATTTACATGATGTTTGAAATTCCGATGTGCCTGGCTAGCACGCAAACCATATGCATCAATAAATCGATGGTGGGGCCTTGGCCTTGAGCTCTTCACCATGATTTTCATAACAATATTACATCATTTACATTTTAATGCAATAGCGTCAAGATGGGGACGTGACATTCCCCTCCCCTTGGAATAACACCATCCTCGGTGTTCCAATACTTCAGAATATATACCCACTTTACACATGCCTCAAAATTCACAACTGGTGGCAGGTCTGTCCTACGTTTCATCTCTTGAATTTGAACTTTTAGGATCAAGTCCTTTGGCTTCCTCAAGCTGCTCTTGCTGGATTTGATCTTCCATATCTGCAAGTGGGCATTTCTCCACAGCAATCCCTTCCTTTTATTCACCTTCCAACTGATCTACAAGTATGGAATTTTCATGGATGCCATCTTTCTTACCATCCTGGAAACTATCTGAGGAATATTTTTAGCCAAAACAAATAGCCTTGGGTCTGTTGCTATGGCCAATGTGTACAACTGGCTCTCACTTTGGTCACTAGCAACACTTGGTTGGTAACAGCTGCAGCCAATGGATTTCAATTTCTCACCTGTGAGACTCATCATGCCAATTCCTATTAGGACAACAATAACACAATATTAAAATTAGTCAATTATTTTCCCAATTGACTTGGAATGTCCATGCTTTACTTGAGAGACTTCCACACATTTCATGCTTTCCCAACATACACATGAACTCATTCACGTTCATCCTTTCACAAGAAAATAACTATTTTAGCATTCACAATCCATTTGAAGCAATAAACACAATCAACTTCCAGTCACAACATGCATTCAACAATCCTTTGTTTCTGAAATGCATCAATCAAAAAGGAAAGAGAAGAGTAAGAGTTCCCCCCTCTTAGTCTTGTTCCAATCCGGAGCCAAACCACAACTCCGGTTTTCATGCTCCTTAGCCTCTTTCACTTCAATGTGAATGCTTGACTTGCCTTTTCTTGGCTATGAAACTTAGTGTCTAAGGTCTGTCTGAGGATTTTCAACTAGGGAATCCTTCCCCATTGTTTCCTATAGAACCTTTGGCTGCTAAGACCCACACATGTCCACTAGCACCATCTTTCATTACTTCTCATACTGAGCTCTTTAGGACGGTCATATGTCCACATGCATCCCTATGATGCCTTCATAGTCCTTGCTTCTAGCAATACCTACACTCAAACATTGAATCAATTCACATGTTTAGTTTATTTTCATAGGGTTTATCTCCAAACAAGAGTTTAAGAAATCATAATCAAATCATATACACACGTATTTTCATATTAAATCAGCAAGAAGCTGCAAGATAACCAAATACTTATATGTATTGGATGTCTTCACTTTATTCCATAGGCTCCTAATTCTTTGCTTTACCAGCATTGGATTTTCTGTGGATATAATAACGAATGTTGGGCTAGAACACAGGCTACTCCACAATCATTCAAATGGCAATGCCAAGCCAGTACGCCGACTGGGTTTTATCAATTAATTAAGGAGTGTTTGACCAGCACGCCAGCTACTCCACAACATCAAGTGGTTAATGCTCCCACCAACTATTCTCTGAATTTATCGAGCATCAGTTACTCTCTAGATTTACCAAGAATTTTAGCGCCCGACCAGTTACTCTCTAGATTTACCAAGGATTTTAGCGCCTAACCAGCTACTCTCTAGATTTACCAAGAATTTTATAGTTCTTTCAGGGTCCTTGCTTTCCTGCAATGACCAAGGTTTCCAACAAAGAAACAATAGTATATCAGCTTAGCTATTAGAAGACTTATACCTGAAATATTCATTATTCCAAACAAGAACTAAATGAAAATGAATACTTATCTGTATTGTGCATTTCCTTTCTGGTCCACAGGATCCTGCTTCGCTTTGCAATCCTTGGGATTGCCTATGGACTTGGATGTTTGTCCAACACGCATGTTGCTCCACAACATCAAATAGTTAATTCCCAAATAGTACACCTTCACGCCCACTGGATTTACCAAGCATTTGTGGTGCCCAACCAGTCCCATACCTAGTTGGCCCTCTCCATTGCCGAGCCAGCACACTTGTCTGGGTCATCGACCAATGGAAGGAAACTGCGCCACCGACCATTATAGGTCAAGGCTCTACCACTTTTCCTTAGGCTTGAATCATCCTTTTACTAATACCTCCACAATACCCAAGCAAATAATTCCAAACCAGTACACCGATTGGGTTCATTAGGCATGTAACAACCCTTCATGCACATAACAATTCTCCATCCACACAAGGATGGCACTCCTTTTCCCGGGAAAGCCAACAGTTCCCTTTAGGAACTCTATAGGTGGATTTCTTGACTACAGGCTATCATGGCCCCATGATACCCACTCACACTACATAAAGGTTACCACTTCTCATACAGTCCTCTTGAGCATCCTATCTTTACTTTTCCTCTGAACGTGCATCATCAAATTGCATCTGTGTAAGCTGATAACACAAGAAGGATAAGCAGACTCATCAATATTACTGCTCTAAAATTGTAACCATATTTCATAAAATTCACTATCAAGTATTGAAACACTAGGAATGCGTCCATTCCCTTAGGGTGTAGTCAATATTGACAACCCTATCATAACCCAGCACCAAAAAGGTGTGCACCCCCTTTCGGATGTGAGACATGTAGGCCCTAATTATACTCAAGTAGTATGAAATAATAATGAAATAATAAAACATGCGCTTCATATTAAATCTAATAACCATACATGTATATTTGGAGTTAGGGTTACATAATAATTATCCCTTTTCAAATGTATTTTTCCTTTATTTGCGAAGAATGGGGGCTCCCTTCTCTGAGTCAACAGTACTTCGGTTTGCCACCCCAATATTTTCACGTTCCATAACTCACACATGCCTTCTTGGCATAATTTCGCCATTTCACTCACATGGCTTCCCAACATGCAGTGTAGCTGGGACATTATCAACATTCACAATGGCGTTTCACCCGAAACCCATTTCCAAAGCATGGGATCCTTCCCATCTAGTTTGGCTTCTGCAGGTCATCACACATGGTCTTCCTGCAATGTGTCATCCTGGCACACTTTATTAAATATCCAAACAATCAGCAACATTCATCAATAAGCTTCAAATATGATTGTTCCATAACCAATCAATAGCATTAATAATTAATTCAACAAGAATTTACAATTCTGTCTCCTACAGAAATTGATTGGTTTAACTATGAGGCCATCCTCATATTGTTTGGCTCTCGTAAGTGGTATCACTTTGTCCATTATTGTTTCACCCTTGCTACCATACATGTACATCCACCTACAACATGTCCTCGTGACACAATTTTATATAAGCCAAACAATCATTAGCAATTATTAGCAAAATCTCAAACCTGAAATTTGTAAATTTGTTTTCCTACATAAATTAGATTTGCAACCATGAGATTATTCTCATAAACTTAAACCAGAAGATTTTCAGATTTGTTTCATGCATAATTTACAACCATGAGAACCCTCTCATAACCTTTGGCTTCTGCACATGGTAGATCCCGGTCTTTATTATGGACTTATACTCATCTTAAGTGGCTCATTGCATATGTAAAACCTCACTATTTTACCAATATGCAATATCATATACATTCGAAAACATTTTCACATGCACTGTGTAATGTTTATTTATATGCCATCTAGTGCATATTCATCTCATTTATCCAATCTCTTGCATTTTCAAACATGCTTCTATGATCTGGTTCCTACAACATTAGTTGTCATCAACCATAGGCAATACCATTAGTGGGCTATTGCATATGTAACTTCACTATTTTATCGATATGCAACATCATGCTCATGCATAAGCAATTCACATGCATTATGCAATGAATCTCTAATCATGCCCACTAATTCATATGCATTATTCTCTTGCATTTCCAACATCCCTATGCCATAATTTCCAATATATAAAACTCAGGAAATAAAACCAAAATAGCAAGAGAGGAGTTAAGGAATTATCCCTTTCCAATTCCTTATTATGACATGGAGTCCCTCCTCTACATCATAACTAATCCTTTTCTTGGCTTTCCTACCAAGAATACAAGTAATCATTATCATCTTCTCATGAATTAACAATTCAACATATACCTATGTGTAATCATTCATTCTTGATACTTTCCAAATATGCAATTCTTATGCTATAAACAAAAATAGTTTAAGGTGAGGAATTTCCATCTTATCAACATTGCCTTGCTGCTCCCATTGCTCCTCTGCAATGCATATTATAGCCAATTACTCTTAATGAGGCCTCCTCACTCTTCTATGTAATTCCTGCTTCACATCCCAAGCATAGAGAATGCATTTCGCACTTTCAACGACTGTTTCTGGGGGACAACGGGGGTCAAGGGGGCTTGCCCCCTTGTGGCTTCCGCCATTGCAGGGTGGGTCGAGGGCAGTGCCTTCATTTTTTTGTAAATCCTTTGATTTCGTGCAATCTGGCGCATAAGTTCCATGGCATTTTTCATCTTTTGCCACCTGAAAAATCTCCCTGGAAAACAGCTGAAATTCTTTGTTTCAAAGGATTTATCGTTTCTCCTCTGACCCGTGTCGGACCAACTCACTAAGTTCTTCCAACTCGTTTCGGATCAACTCATCGATTTCTTCTAGTCGGCGAACTCAACTATCTCTTCCGACCCGTTTCAGACCAACTTGCCGAGTTCTTCCGATCCGTTTCGCACCAACTCGCCGAGTTCTTCCGGTCGAAACTCAGCTTTTCCTTTCGATCCATTTCGGGCCAACTCACCGAGTTCTTCCGGTCGAAACTCAGCTTTTCCTTCCGATCCATTTCGGGCCAACTCACCGAGTTCTTCTGCCCTGTTGCAGAGCAACTCGCTGAGTTCTTCCAGTTGGAGAACTTAAAAATTTCTGGCTGACCATTTCGGCAAAAACTCGCTAGTTCTTTCCGCTGTTTCGGTGAAAACTCGCTAGTTCTTTCCATCGTTTCGGTGAAAACTTGCCAGTTCTTTCCGCCGTTTTGGAGAAAACTCGCCAATTCTTTCTGTCGTTTTGGCGAAAACTCGCCAATTCTTTCCGCCGTTTTGGATAAAAACTCACCAAAACAGTTAGGCAAAACACTTGGAAATTTTTTGAAATTTTGAAAATTTTCTTAATGTTCAGTGTTGAGCAGAAGGAATACTTACCTCTGCAACTGTGATAGGTAGCCCATGAAGGACCAATGCTGCAACCAGTAGCTTTGATACGATTTGTCACGTACCCACCCATCCATCCAAGGTAAGGGAGGGAACGTGATGCCAATCTATGGGGATTTTCATAAAAACTCAACCCATTCATTAGATCCATACAATTAAAAACCATTGTGTGCAGATGCAACTCAATTGAATATGCACAACGGAAATAAACAAATCATCCACACACATTTTATATGCATACAACATATCAATATAATCATCAAATTAAACATTACAGAAGTAAAATACAAAGACAGAGAACACTTATCTTCATTGTGCAATTGTCCCAAACAACTAGCTATGTCGCTGCAACATTCCACCCAACCATAGGTCTTTGCTCAGCCTGTATTATTTCAGCACTCATAGACCACCCTTGAGCTAGGCATGATTCCTACAAGGAAAAGGGGGCATTCAAGCTCATACACAGCCAATTAATCATTCCCTCTGAGCCAAGCCAGTCCACAGCTGGGTTTATCAGGCTACACTTGAACCCTGGATGCTTTATCAAGCTCAAGCCAAAACAATGGATTTACCAACAGGATGACCATGGGTTTTCCCTAAATCATTTCCAGCCAAAAACGGATTGTGGGATGGGGAAAAACAATCATAGGGAGGAAAACAAATTCTCTCCCAACTAACTAAGCATTCAACAGCCAAAACAGTCTCTATGGAACCCCAATTCCATTCCTTTTCTTCTCCACTAGTATACAACACAAAAACACCCTTCTCTCAGCTGAGAATGAAGGAAAACATAGGAAAACCATGGAGGAAAACGCCCAGGTAGCTCCCAAATCGTGAGGGAGAGCAACTGGTTGATGGATAATGGCTTGGGGGAGCAATTCATGGCTCATTTCTTTCCCAAGAAGCAAAACGCGATTTCTCATGTAGGGTGGCTTGCCCATACACGAATTTGGACAGCCATACCTCTCATTCCCCAAGGCATTAACTACCTCAACCAACTCTTGGGAGAAATCAATGATTGGGTACAAAAGTCAACATGGGTAGTTGAGGGTTTGATGGGTTCTCTTATTAACACTTGGCTTGACCTGATTGGCTCCAAGGGTTTGAATATTTCCCTCCCAATTCCTTGTAAAATCATGCTCCCATCTCTTGTTGCATTGCATAGCTAGTTGTGGGTATTTTATTAAAATGCATATTTACATGATGTTTGAAATTCCAATGTGCATGGCTAGCACACAAACCATATGCATCAATAAATCAATGGAGGGGCCTTGGCCTCTAGCTCCTCACCATGATTTTCATAACAATATTACATCATTTACATTTTAATGCAATAGGGTCAAGATGGGGATGTGACAAACATCTATTCCTTGCACATAATAAGTAGAAGCATATGAATTACATATATGAAAAGCACAACAAAACTCATATCTATATAATGTTGTGAGAAATATTTGTGTAAAAGTGTGCTAGCCCTATGTTGACCATCACGATTGATTCATCTCCTAAATTGAAATCAATCAACAACCATTTTGATACATGAGGAAGGAAAGCAATATCAATGCATAATAAACATGCTACAACTGTCAAATCACCATTAGCATCTTCACAAAAATCAAAATCTACTTGTTATATCCCAAATCGAGGGTTCTCCATTCGTGACAATAGTTATAAGATGACACTTCAAATGGCGACTATTTGCTCACACAAAAGGACAATTATGGACTGAAGAGCCTTGCTTTGACTTAAGTTTATATTGACTTGATCGTTGAAGTCAATCCTCAGTTATTCCCATTTCTCCTTGAAAGTTGTAAATCCTTTGGAAAATATTGAATTCGCTCCTCATATGAATCACGACCTGTTCACTCTCAACCTTTAGTTTGCTAGCGAATTCAATAAAAAGTTGTAATCCGCTGTTGCATATACTTTGCCAGTTATTCATTTGCTAGTTTCTCTTATTTTGCAAGTGAATTCCATAAAAAAATATGAAAAATAAATAAATTTTTGAAATTGAGGAAGTTATGGGGGTTCTAGAAACCACCTCCTCGGTTACAACTTCTCCAGCCTATCTTCGATAACTATAAAATAAATAAAGTTAGGCCAAATGAGGGACCCCCTTTAGAGAGTACTATTATGATGGAGGATTTACTAAGTCATTATCCCTTCTCCCTCACCATAGTAGATCATCATATTTGGTCTCAAATCCCTATATGCTGAAACTGTTGCCCTGAAACAATGGAGAGTTGGTGGGATTTGTGGGAGAATAGATAAGGAGACACCTTGAAATCCAATTTTTCGTCAAGTTACCGAGGAGGATATGGTATGGATTGTACTATTTAATTCTATTGAATATAAATTAGACATATTTCCCTTCCCAATTCAGTGTTTTAGATTCAGATTATGTACTGTTATTCATTCAATTTATAACTAGTTTTAAATTATATGTTATATTTGAATTTCAATTATCTTTTTGTAGCTAAGATGTTTGAGGAAGGTGTTGTGCTTTTTTTGCAGGTTATTGGGTTGAATATTTGAATTATATCCAAGAAAAAAGAAAGCTAGGAACAACCATCATAAGCAAGGTACATAATATTTCTCTCTCTTAAACTCTTAAGATAGATTTGTTTGATATTTTATAGCATTAAATATATTAGTTTGCTTGTAGTCAAACCTTAGATGTCTGTCTCAGAAACCCTAGTATGTTGGTGATAAATCCCAATCATTTGGATAAATTCCTTAACAATAGATTTATCAACCTTGCTATTGTGAAACCCTCTACTATGGGGATCCTTATTTATTTCCTCTAGTATTTTTGAGTTGATTGAATCTTAGTTGAGTTGGAACATATCCTTGATACCCAAGGGAACTTTTTTTTTTTTTTTTTTTCATTTTTTTGAGTTTACATTTTTTTTTTTGAACTTATCAGGACTTATTCAATGTCTATAATATTTACAATAGCGATTTCCCTGGAAATTTGCATGCAATTGTATGCATAGTAGAGATTTACTTGCTAGCAACCTTGAACATAGGTGTGAATTCTCTGTAAGGTGTGAATTTTTCACATCCTTTTTGTCAATTTGGATTGAATGAGTTTGTTTGGAATGTCCTGGATGTATTAGGTATCTCTATGACCCCTTAGAATAAATTTAGGTATTCTTTTATCAATTTCGACTTGTTTTTCAAATCAACTTAGGGTGAAAGGTATTTTCAAAAGTAGATTTGTTTATACTCCTTTTACTGGTTGTGGTTTGATACACTTTGAAAGTTAAGGCTCATAATGTAATCATACATGTTTATGTTTCTAATTGCATCTGTTGTATACAATATTTAGGCTTTACCAAACCCTGCTCCTCAGAAAACGAGACTAAGTGTTTGAATGCGTAAGACTTGTGCTTATCTTGACCTTCCCAAATTTGTATAACTTGTATGGTTGAAATGTGGCTTCCTTTACTGTTACTAATAGGTATATCGAGCCTTGTTACTTGTTTACATTAGGGTGATTGTTCATCGAATTAGTTTTCTTTCATTCAATTTGAAAATTAAATAGTTGGATCATTGTTAAATTGTGCATTTAAGTTTATGTAGAATTGCAAAAATTTCATTGGAAACGTGAATGCATATTGTGCATCAAAAGAAAAAAAATGCATTTTTGTTTGCTTCAATTCCAAGTTTTCTTTTGAAGAGTAAATTTGCATTTTACGTTCTAAAAACATTTTTTTTGTATTTGAATTGTGTAGTTGCACGTCCCTCTAGGGTTCTAAATTTTCATTTGCATTCAAAAAGTTGGATTGCATATTTGAGATTAAATTTGCATGTGCATATGAAAGATTAAGATTGAATTTTTGTTCAAAATGTCAAAAGTCAGAATCATTGCATGTATATTGAAATCTTCAAAATATGAACAATATTATATGTCCACTGGAGAGATCTTAAGTATTTGCATTTGCATTCAAAGAGAAATTGTGTATTTTGAAACAATTTCATTGCGAAAAGTTGATTTAGGGGGTTTTAAGTGATCCATATTTTCATTATAAAGAATCAATAATAAATGCATTCTCACTTGAATATATTTAGTTGCATGTAATAGTGCTTTATATATCATTTTAAAGAGTGTAAACAAGTGTGCATTTGCATTTGAAAATTCTTTAGGTGCATTTAATTTTCTTCTCTTGATTTTTTTTGAAATTGCATTTTAAATAAGTAAGAAGTAATTGGAAAAGACCAGGAGGTTTTTTTATTATTATTAAGAAACACACCTAATAGTATATTGCTTAAGACTTTGGAGATAGGTGTTGTGAGAAAACTCCTTCGAAGTCACAAAATATTGGAAACTAGGAACTAATAAAGAGAGATAAAACCATTAGTAGCGTGAATTACTTGTCAGGAAAGTGCCAATCAAACCGACATTAAGTGGTAGGTAAATCTAGTCCAAGTGTAAATATTGTCCCGTGGTCCTTGGATTAGTGGGTTTATGCATTTCTAGGGGTTTTTCAGGCGTGGTAAGTCCTCGAGTTGACACCACTACTCACTGACAGCTTTAGGTCTATATTTATGTCCTACATTCCCTGCCCATTTGCAAAATCTCTTTCTAGTGACCGTTCAACCCGAATACCTAACATGAAGTGGTATCCATAGTAGCTTGTCCTATGTTCCTCCTAGGTTGCTGCAAGGCGAATATCTTGCGGCACCTAAAGACATATGTAGAATTTTCACCCTAGCTCCTTTGGAGGGTATTTTCCGAAGGCAAGTGCTTGAATCTATGATGATTGGTCTGTGAGAGTAGGGTAACTATCCCTTGATATTCTTTGGTTGGGATTGGGCCATAATCATCATAGGCTAATCTCCAGAAAACCCAAATTACGGTTCTTCACTTAATAGTGTTTGGCTCTAAACAACCCAAAACTTGTCATTTGAAGAGTTTGTGTTCTTGTTATAATATTTCCAGGAACATTTTAGTGAGTGCTGTTTGTTGTTTTATTTTTTTAGAATTATTTTTTGTGTCTTCTACAAGCCATTTTGGCTGATCAACCTTTGTGCCGGTCTAGAAGAATTCAAGGACACTCTCCTGAATAGAGAGAAGTCCCTATGCATAGACAAAGACTCGATTACAATAATTGTGAGAATTATAGAGCTATGATACCATGTGATAATTATATGGTTCTGATACCATGAATTCAACAAGCCAAGAATATTGAAACAAAGAAGTCATCACTAAAATGTTGCTCAAATATTTTCATAATTGAGAAGAAAAACTAAGCATAAATATGTGACACTGAACACAATTAAGATCAATTCCATGATGATAATATTAATTAATTAGAATAAAATAAAATAATACATCTAAGGAGAGAAAATAGAATGCCTCGAAGGCAATTTGAAAGGCTCACAAAAGGCAGGCTTACTAAAAGCTAGAAACCCCCCTAGGTTGCAAAAACATTTTCCAAATCAGTCTAAAGGCTCACGAATTGAAAAAAGAAGTATTGGAAGCTCATAATTGAATAAAAAGGAAATTAATAATTTCCTTTGGAGATAATAAAATCAAGGAGGGCGAGTTTTCCAAAAAGATCCAATTTCTAAGTCAACTAGCTTTAACTTATCCACTAGAAAGCAAAAAAAGCAGGATAAAGATGTCAAAAGAAAGAAGGCGCATTTCTAAGTCAGGAATAACATGAAATCAGACAGAATCAAGAAATATCTTATCTAGAATATATCCAAGTGTTCCCTAGTGACTCAGGATGGCATGTGGTCTCATAAAAGAAAAAATTAGGCCAACTTACCTAGTCTAAACATAGGAAATTAATAAAAAATGATTAATATATTTTTATACTAAGTCTAAAGTGGGTTTTTAATATTCCAACACCCCCCCTTAATCCTGAATGAGAGTGCATAAATTATGTGTAGGTCCCAAGAAACATGGCTTATGGTCACCCCATTACAATTATTATGCCCAAGTAAACTGAGGAAACAGGGAAAACCTCATGGGAATAAAACCCTCCCTAAAAAATGGACATGTGCACACCAAAAATTGTTACTTCTCCAAAATGAAGTGGGTGTGGACTTGATCAGATGTATGGAGGTATCTTCCTCTTAGGTATAAGTGGATCATGCTCCAAAAACATATGCTTGAATTCTCCACTAGTGGATGCAAGTGAATCTGGAAGCTCTTTGAACTTGCTCTAGAACATAACAAATCCATGGATATGCAGACCATTCCGGAACTTGAAATTTGAACCAAATGAGGTAGAATAAGCTCCAATAAAATCTAATATATGGTTCATTGAGATATCCTTTGAACCAACATGGGTGAGCTCAGAACCAAAATCACAAAAATATACCTAAGACTTGAACCCAAGCGAATGGTAGTGTCCTCCATCTTCAGTGCAACTATGAGAACATGTGACAATGATAAAATAGAATTATATAGGAAGCGTGTGATCAAGGAGGGAGAATACATCACCTTCATATTCTGATCTAACCTCCAAATCATTCAGTAGATCGTAATTCTGCACACCAACAGACTCATGTGAAAGAGAGGGTTCAAAAACCTCTTAAGATTCTAGAGCATGAACTGGCTTATCTTGCTTAGAATTTAGAATATAATATTTATGAGAGAAAATATGAGACTATATGGACATATCTCCAACAAAATCAGTTCCATATTTTGTATCTTCTTTATTATCAACATTAGGATGCGCACTAGAAGAGGAAAATTCTTGAAATTTAGGAACTAGTGTTGAAGCTTCTGCAGTATCATCTTTATCAAAGGAAACTTCTCCAGAAAATTTTGTGGCCAATACATTAGTGACATCAATGAGATGATTTGAGTAGGTATCTATGGTAGGATTGCTCCCCATATGTCTTATCTATTCTGCATCATCATTCATTCCAAATTCTCTATTCAAAATGCACTAGAGATCACTTGGAGTATCAACATTATCAATGAGGTAGCGCATCTTTGAAGATATGTCCAAATACATTGCTCCAAAATCTCTATCACAGTCATTAAACCAAACATTCTTCTCTTGCGAGGACAATGGTTCTTCAACAGATCCAATAGATATCTCATAGAGACATTGTATATTAAGATATGCACTCATCTTTGGCTTCCACTCATCATAGTTGAATTGTGTAAGAAGAGGAACTGAATTCGAAATCATGAAGTTGTACCTGCAAAAAAATATATTGAAACTTATACTGGAAGACTCATCTGAATCTAAGATACGAGATCCATGAGCTCTGATACCATGTGATAATTCTAGAGCTTTGATACCATGTGATAATTCTATGGTTTTGATACCATGAATTCAACTTGACAAGAATCTTGAAACAGAGAAGTCCTCACTAAAAGATTTCTCAAAGATTTGCATAATTGAGAAGAAAAACTAAACATAAATATCTGATACTGAACACAATTAATGCCAATTCCATTATGATCATATTCATTAATTATAATACAATAAAATAATACATAATATGAGAGAAAATATAATTCCTTGAAGGCAAGTTGAAAAGCTCATAAAAGGCAGGCTTACTAAAAGTGAAAAAATTCCCT
This sequence comes from Larix kaempferi, assembly GCA_027924585.1. Classification (NCBI taxonomy): domain Eukaryota; kingdom Viridiplantae; phylum Streptophyta; class Pinopsida; order Pinales; family Pinaceae; genus Larix; species Larix kaempferi. Next base: position 32,671,262 of record BSBM01000299.1, on the reverse strand, counting down.
AGGTGAGAAAAACACTTTCCAAATCAGTCTAAAGGCTCACAAATTGGAAAAAGTAGTATTGGAAGCTCATGAGTGAATAAAAAGGAAGGTGATCATGGATTTTGGATAGAAGGAAAGAAAGGAGGGTGAGTTGGCAAAAAAGATCCAGTTTCTAAGTCAACTAGCATTACCTTATCCACTAGAAAACAACAAAAGTAGGATCAAGCTGTCTAAAGCAAGAAGGTGCAATTATAAGCCAGGGATAGCATGAAATCAGACAGAATCAAGCAATATCTTATCCTTAATACATCCAAGAGCGCCCTAGTGACTTAGGATGGCATGCAGTCCCATAAAACACAAAATTAGGCCAAATTACCTAGTCTAAACCTAGGAAATTAATAAAAAATGATTAATATATTAAATATCCTAAGTCTAAAGTGGGTTTTTAATATTCCAACAATAATCCACCCCCTCGAGGGGAAAATGGAGAAAACCAAGAATCACAAATAGAATAAGTAAGAGAAGAAAAGAATTTTAGTTCTAGCGAGTTCAAGACTTCATCCAGAGAAGGACATCTTAGTGACGTCGAGGATCAGTTGAATAACTTATCTAGATTTGATTCTCCACATTCTGAGGAGAATTTAGGTCCTACCTTAATAAAATATTTCATATATCCATCATGAATTTTAAACCCACCACAATGCCCTAATTTTAGCTAAGGAGTTGACCTTCCCATTCCTGGAAATAACTATCCTTTGTCCCATTGGTTTAATATGGAAAATACTAGAGAAGTAGGTGCTACCGGGGAGGTAACTCCCCTAGTTAGTTCAAACCTTGTAGGAGGAGTAAGTTTTAAACATGTCACCCAAATTAGGATCAATATGGTATCCATCATCCTCTATGATACTTACTATTGTAGCTTCCTCACCTCCGCAAAGCATAAACCCTTTTTCTTTTGGGTTAAAATTTCTAGGTTTTCAATCGATACTTGCATCTATTACTCCTAAATCAATGTTTACCACTTCGTCAAGTAGTGTCCCTTAATTTCCTTTCCAATATCCCACCCTATACTGGACAAATTTCCATGCCTAACCCATCCACCATAACTAGAGATTTTAACAACTCTGGTCTAACCCAAATTAGCTTTCCTTTACAGTATTTGGGAGGCATGCATACTACTAATCCCTTTGCATCAACATTGTAATACCCTGTGTGTTAAGCCCTTGGACATATGTTGTGATTATTATTGTGTTGTAATGCAGCACTAGGTTCCTGGACTATGGACTATGGACATTAATATTATTATTATTTTTAATTAAATAACTAGCTCAACCTCCACAACTAATGTGGCTAGGGGGCCATGGATTCCACATGTGAGGGGGTTGGGGATTGGGAGTTGTGTCTCTCCCTAACAACACTCTTTGTTTCCTAGTTTTGGTTATTTTAGGATATGTTGGTGTTATTGAGCCTAATTCATGATTTAGTGGGACTTCCTTAGTGCTTGGATGGATTCCAATTGTTAAATGCGCCCTTTGGTGGTTTTGTAACTCCTTTTTGGAGGTTACACTTGGTTTTGTAACCCCCACTTGAAAAAGTGCACTCTCACTGGCTATTTTTATCCTTGAAATCTCAAAAGTTGTATAACTCCCCTCATGTTTGGTAACCTCCTCTCACTAATTCTAGTTGGCCCCTTTGGGTTGGAGTTAACCTATTATGGTTTGGGTAATCTCCATAGTGAGTTGGAGTTAGACTCTTGGAGTGTATTCAAATTGCTCTATATGAATTCGAATGGGCTCTCTAAGGGGATCTATCTTGGATACTGGAATGAAGTTGAATTCTATCGTGGAGGAGAAGCATTGTATGGATAAATATTGAATTCCTGGGTAAGGGTGGTGATATCTGAAGGGCCGTGGTGAGCACAGATAGTCACCAGGAAATGCCGATTGAATTCCTTGTAATGAGGCATGAAGACCCTGTAATGTGGATTGAAGATTGTCTGTGTAGAACACAACATGAGTCCTTGTCCCATTGCTTGACCCTGTTTGAATATCTGCACGCCAAGCTCGACGGTGGATGGTGATGTCCCGAGGGACTTGTGTGGTGAAGGGAATCCCATTGCACTAGGTAGTGTAGATGGAAGGGAAAGTTTAGATGGAGAAAAGTGTAGTTGTGGTTTCCAATAGTGTGGAGGGGCGTAACCATATGGTCTAGTTTAACCATTTATGAGCATTTATGTGTTGTGATACCTCTACCATTGCATCTAGAGTGACATTTCTAGTAAGGAACACCTTTTATTTCACTGAAAATGTTTTCAATGTGACTAAGATCCAGTCATTTTTGTGTGGTAGGGTTCTTGAGAAGGGCAGAGCCACATCTTTTGGTTCAATTTTTTCTAAGAATTTATGGGTTGTGATATCTATTCCATTGCATCTGGAGCACTGTTTCCAATAATGAATACCTTTTGTTTCAATGAAAAAGATTTCCATATGGTTGAGATACAGTTATTTTTGTGTGGCATTGTTTCTGGTATTGAGATGAGCACACCATACTTGTTGGTTTGAGAGTAATATCCTGTGGATATATGGCCTCAGCTAGGGGGCGAATTGTTCAAGTATGGCTTGAATTGACTACATCTATGTCTAGGTAGAAATTTGTTCACTTGAAGCTAGTTTCCCTTAATCAAATAAGTATTTTATTATATTTACTATATCTTTGGAATTATAGGTGCTTATGGATTTGATTTGCTTATGATCTATATCGCTGTAGGTGAAATCCTTGAGAATGATTTTATATGGTTGTAGATGATATTTTTCATACTTGAATTTTTTCATGTTGATATGGATATGGTTGGTAGTTTGTGATGGTTATTTCATTATGTGTTTATTTGTAGTACTTTGATGTACATGGGATCTTAGATCCAGTTTTTGCTTATGGTTTGTATGGATGTAGGAGATATCCATGAGACATGATTTTATATGGCTATAGATGACATCTTTCATATATTAATATTTTCAAGATGATATGGCTATGGCTGGTAGTCGATGATGAGTATTTTGTTATATGTTTATTTATTGCATTCTGATGTATGTGTGCTCTTGGATCTGGTTTTGTTTATGGATTGCATGGCTATAGTGGGAAGCTATGGGATCTGACCTATTTATCAATTATATGTCTGTATATGGAAACTGTGATATCTACTTTTGTTTATGTTAATATGGCTGTAGGTGGCAGTCAGTAGATTTGGTTTTCAGCACTGTTAATATGGTTGGTTGTGGCAACTTATAGATCCAATTATTTACCTTTTTTATGGTAGCATGCAGATATGATTTTATTAGTGTTTGTATGGTTTAAATAGATTTGATATATCATGTTTAAGATCATGTTAATATATTTCTCATATTTGGTTCCAAATCATGCATGCATTCACCTTGCATAGTGTGTGCATTGGGGAAAGATATGCATTGTAATCTTGCATTTTATTTTAAAGAGGTTGAAAGTTTTCTTTTAATTTGCTTGTTGGCATGATGGCCTAGCCTTATATAACATTATTCCACTATGCATTTACCTTGATTCATCCTATCCTTGGGTTTCCTTGGGACCTTGGCCTTGGTTTTGGGGTCAGATACGTTACAGAGTGGTATCATAGCATAGGTTCTAATACTGTGGCTGTTGGGACTTTAAAGAATTATAAATATATTGTATATTGTTGTAATATCAAGAAATACTGAGAGGGGGGGTAAATCAATATTTCCCTATTCTTAAATTTTATCACAAATAAAAACTGAATTAACAAAGAAAATAGAAGACACAATTTTATCGTTGAAGCCCAATTGGGAAAACCACCAACTCTTTCTAATACTGCAAAATTATATTTACAATTAATTTGAAAGATCCAACTTGTTGGATGCACCAACACTCAATTTTTCAGCTACAACTGAAGGATGCACCAACACCCAGTTTTGTCAGCTACAACTGACTGGATGCACCAAAACCTTGTTTTGTCAGCTACAACTGACTGGATTCACCAACACCCTTAGCAGGCTGTAACCTTCCCTATCACCACCCTTCCACCCTATTCTGTCTTCTTCAGATTTACAGAACTTATTTCTTTCAATTCTAGATCTTCATTGGTCTCGGCTTGTTCTTGCTGCTCCTTCAACCTGGACACCTGAGTCTTCATTCTTCCACTTCATTCTTCTGCTTATATATTCTGTATTCTTTTAGCCTTGCATATTTTTCATAATGAGTCCATACCTTTTCATCTTCATACCTCTTCAAATATCTGATAATTAATCTTAAATTCGTAATTCTATTTATTGTTGTTTTTAATTAATTAATTAATTAAAACCTTCATTGATTATCTTCATGCCTACGGGCTTCATTCACCTCAGGCATTCTACCTTCTTCCATCTGCAGGCTTCTTTTATCCCTTGCGGGAATTTCTTTAGCCCCTACGGGCATATTACAACCTCTTGTGGGCATTTCTTTATCCCCTGTGGGCATAATTAAGCCCATGCGGGCATTCCTAAGCCCCCGTGGGATTTAATCTTAGGTCTTTGCGAGCTCATTGCGAGATTCATCCTTTGCGAGATTTTATAAGCCCCTTCCAACATTCTTAAGCCCATGCGGGCATTCCTAAGCTCCTGTGGGAATTCCTAAGCCCCTGCAGGCTTTAACTTTAACCCCTTGCAGGCATTCTCCTTAGCTCTCTTGCAGGCATATTAAGCCCTTTTGCAGGCATCTCCTTTGCGGGCCCCTTTGTGGGCATTCTATTAAACCTTGCGGGCTTTATCCTTAAGCCCTTGCAGGCCTAACCCTTAGCCTCTTATGAATAACCATGATTTTTCTGTGTTTTGGCAAATAAAAAACTCGCACATGAGAGCACCGAATAGGAATTTGACTCCATGGATGGATAACCAGTTCATCATGGAACATACGCATGCCACTAGGAGAATTCATCAACACAAGGACAATTTATGGCGGGCATTTCCAAATGCCTCTCAACCTTCATTTGGACAACAAAACAAACTTTTTCCCATTTTGGTAGGCTTGTATTTTGAACGTGTGAACTCCAGAGGAAAATATGAACCCATGACTAGATGACCAATTCATAAAAGAACAAGACCATGCCAACTGATGGATTTTATCAGCATAAGGACACCTCCTTGCGGGAATTTCCAAATGGCCTCTTAGCCATGTGAAGTTGACACAGACAAATTTTGCATTTTCCTGGACTTGAGCAATCTGTTTGAAACACTGTTTTGGCAGACCCATAACTTCCTCCTCGGACACTCTCAAGACAAACTGAGACCATGGTTACATGGAAAAATCAATAAACTATAGGATGACCATATGGTGCGATCATTTTCTTCAACCCACAAACTATGGCGGGGATTTCCCTTAGGCCACTTAGGCAGTTTTGCTACTTTGTTGTAAAATCAACTTGAAACCCTGTTTTGGCACATCAAACATCTTCTGTGAAAATTAATACCATGGAAAGATATCCTCTTTGAAAATCTAGAGCATGATAGTTTCGGATAATTTTTATCATCCACCTATGAGGTACGGCGGGCATTTCCCCAAGGCCACTTGGACCAATTTTCCAACACTTAGCCATTTTCCAAAATTTCTTCAAACTGACAAATCTCTATATAACTAGGTCAGATTGTAATAGTAACATCATGAAGGTACTAGAGCACCTTTATGTGGATTTGTATCTTCATCATCATACATGCTATGCCATCACCTCCTTTTGTCATCAATGACAATTATATTCAACATTATCCCCCTTTGTCATTGATGACAAAAAAAAAAAAATATTTTCCTCTTTTTTTTTCTCTCCCCCTTTTGACATTAATGACAAAGATTCTTAGTTCTCCCCCTGTCACTATTTCTCCCCCTGTCAACTATGTCCCCTTTTTTGGCAGGGTTACAATCTTCATTTTATTTTAATGAAGAGAGATAACTCCCAGTTTTTTCCTAAGATATGCAAATGACTCTCTAGGAAGAGGTTTAGTAAAAATATCAGCTATTTGTTCCTTTGTGTCAACATACTCCAGTTTGACAGTCTTTTGTGACACTTGTTCTCTTAAGAAGTGATATTTGATTGGAATATGTTTTGTTTTGGAGTGCATGACATGATTTTTGGATATGTTAATGGCACTTGTATTATCATAATATATAACTATGGGATCTTCATATTTTACAAGTAGATCTTCCAATGTTTGTTTCATCCATATGAATTGTGTACAACATGATGCAACAACAATATACTTAGCTTCTGCTGTAGATAGTGAAATGCAAGACTGCTTTTTTCTTACCCATGATACCAAGCAATTACTAAGTAAAATGCTGCTCCACAAGTGTTTTTTCTGTCATCGATACTTCTTGCCCAATCTTCTTCTATGAATGCTTTTAGAGAGAAGTCATTGTTCTTTGGATACCATAGTCCATAATCCATAGTACCTTTTAGATATCTGAGAATTCTTTGTACTGCAGCCACATGTGTTTCTTTTGGTGTTGACTAAAATATGGAAACCAAACCTACAGCTTGCATTACATTTGGTCTTGTAGCTGTTACATATAATAAGATACCAAACATTGACCTGTACATGGTATGGTCTACTTCTAACGATTCATCATTTTTTCTTAATTTTCAACCAGTAACCATAGGAGTACTAACAGGTTTGGATTCTTCCATTTTGAAATTTTTCAACATCTCTTTGATACATTTAGTTTGGGAGATGAAGATCCCTTTTTCTGATTAAGATACTTGTAGACCTAAAAAGAATGTTAGTTCCCCCAACATTGACATTTCAAATTCCTTATTCATTTCTAAGGCAACGTTTATAGTCAAAATTTGTAGATCACTTCCAAATATGATATCATCCACATAGACCACAATGATGATCATATTTTTGTTTTCAAACTTTATGTACAAATTACTGTCAATAGCCCCTCTTTTATATCCTTGTTTTTTTAAATATTTGTCAAGTCTTGAAAACCATGCTCTTGGGGCTTGTTCAAGACCATATAGTGCCTTCTTAATTTTGCAAACATTATCTTTATTTTATGATAAGAGAAAACCTTCAGGATGCTCTACATGTACTTCTTCTTCAATTTCTCCATTAATAAATGCAGATTTTACATCCATTTGATACACTTTGAAGTCCTTGTAGCATGCAACAGATAAGAACATTATAATGGCTTTAAGTCTTGCCACAGGTGCAAAATTTTCTTCAAAATCAACACCTTCCACTTGAGCATATCCTTTGCATACTAACCTGGCTTTGTCCCTTATTACATGACCATCCTCATTGAACTTGTTTTTAAAAATCCATTTGGTCCCTATGACATTCATGTCCTTAGGTCTTGGGACAAGTTCCTAAGTTTGTCTCTTTTCTATTTGATCAAGTTCTTCATTCATAGCATTGATCCAATCCTCACTTTTGCAAGATTCTTTAAATTTTTTAGGTTCTACTATCGAAAGCAGTGCTTGTTCTTCACCATCAAACAATTTTCTCGTTATTTGAACTTCTGAATTTTTGTCACCAATAATTTGACTTTCAGGATGATTCTTCTGAACTCGTCTAGATGGTGTTTTTGTGTCTGATCTGGGGGAGTCTTCATTCTCTTCTTTTTATTCTTCTTCTTCTTCTTCAAGAATACCTTTTTTCTTGTGAATTTTCTTCTTTTTCCTCCTCATCTATTTCATCATCAGTTTCTTTAATATCCACGTTTTCTTGGATTTGTATTCTTCTAGTTTTAGTGTCATCTATAGTTACATTTGCACTTTCTATGATCTTGTGCAACCTTAGATTATAACATCTGTAATCTCTTTTGGTAGAAGAATATCCAAGAAATATGCCTTCATCTGTTCTAGAATCAAACTTCCCTAGATTATCATCATCTCTTTTTATGTAGCACTTACTTCCAAAAACTCTAAAGTATTTCACTGTCGCTAGTCTTCCATACCACAACACATAAGGAGTTTTGTCACTATTTACTCTGAGTTGTCCTCTGTTTTGTACATAGAAAGTTGTATATATTGCTTCTCTCCAATAGCCATCGAGAAGCTTTGCTTCATTTAGCATAGTTTTGGCTCACTTTTGGCTGCTTCTTGAACAGTCCTGTTTTTCCTCTCAGCCACTCCATTTTGTTGAGGAGTTCTGGGAGCTGAAAAATGTCTTTTGATTCCATGATTTTCACAAAACTCATAGAATTCATTTGAGGTGAACTCACCACCATTATATGATCTTAGACATTTGATCTTGAGATTTGCTTCATTTTCAATAAGTGATTTGAGGGATTTGAACTTCATGAAAGCTTCTGATTTTTCTTTAAGAAATGAAACCCAAGTCATCCTAGTATAATCATCAATAAATAACATGAAGTAAAACTCACCTTGAAAGCTTTTAGTCCTTGTAGGCCCACAAATATCAGTATGAATTATTTCCAATGGCTGAGAAGTAGTGTGCTCTTTGATTTTAAAGCTTTTTCTTGTTTGCTTCCCATGAAGACAATGTCTACACACATGGTTTGGTGGTTTTATGATCCTTGGTAAATTTCTTACAACTCCCTTCTTACTAACGTTTACAACGATGTAAAATTTCAAATGTCCCATCCTTCTATGCCATAGAAAACTTTCATCAATTTGACTCATGTGACATTGTTCTTCATTTTATAGGATATACACATTGCTTGAAGTTCTCACAGCAGTCCCAACAATTTTTCCTGAATCCTTATTTCCGATTTCACATTTTTGAGAATCAAATATACATATGTGTCCTTGATCACATGTTTGGCTTACATTTAACATATTTGGTTTCAAGTCTTTTACTAGTAGAATATTTTCAGCTTTCATCTTGTCTCTAAGAGCCACTATACCTTTGCCAATAATTTTAGAGGATAGGTTATCTCCAAAAGTGACTTTTCCTTTCTGATTCATTTTTAGACTTATAAATTTCTATGGATCTCCTGTCATATGTTTTGAACAACCAATATCTAAATGCCATATATTTTGTTTTTCTGTTGCACATAGTGCTAATGAACATTCCTGATCTTCCTTTTTCTTCCAAAACTTTTCTTCTCCATTGCTTTGTGTTTTTTCATTGTAATTCTTCATAGGTATCACCAATTTACAATTTTTGGCTGTATGTCCTAGGTTACCACATTTGTAACATTCTATACTATAACTCCGAAGGGGAGAAAAAGAGTTGTAGCTTCTACCTTTTGGATTACTTCTTATGTCATTCTTCTTATATGATTGAGAATGTGATGTAGGCCTTTTCCCAATAGGAGTATTTAACTTACAATTTCTAGCTATATGTCCAAAGTTGTTACAGGTATAACAATTCCCCCCCCCCAAAAATGTTGATGTTTACTTGGGACATTTTTTGTTTTGTCTTGGAGATGAACAATTTTTTGATTATGATCCTTTACACCTGATTTCATAAGTGCATCAACATAACTCATTTTATTTCCCTTTTTGTTTATGACTAAGGATTGTTCTGGTTTCTTTCCATTGTGATAACCTAGTCCAGTTTTATTGCTGGATGATCTTTGATAGCTTAGGATTTCATCTAGAGATTTTGAGCTGCTCTTAAATTTTGATTGAAAGGAATCTTCATAGGTCCTTTTCCTAAACATGCTTAATTCATCTTCGAGTTTTTTTTAAAAAAATTTTCTTCTTGTTCCTTGAGCTGCTATTCTAGATCGTCCTTTTATTCACAGGTTTTTTGAAGCTGACTTTAAGTTCTGTTTTGAAATCTGCAACACCTTTTTCATCTTCTTCAAGGATTTTATGTTCTACTCCCATGAATAGAACTTATACTTCTTCATCTTCACTGGACTCACTGTCATCCATGGAATAAAAGGTCTTTTTTTTTTTGTTTTTCTTAAATATCTTTTTGTTTTTATTGAAATTATCAGGGCACTCACTTTCTTCTTCTTGTTTGGGATAATGGCATTTGTTAGCAAAGTGACCAATCCCCCCATAGTTAAAACATTTCAAAGGCAATTTCCCTTTGAACTTACCAGTACCTCTTTTAAGATTTTTAACTAGAAGTACTTCTTCATCATCAGAATCTTCTGCTTGAATTTTTTTTTAGATTTCTTATCTATTTTTGATGCTTTAAAAGCCGCCTCCTTCTTTTGAGAATTGTCTTTCCCAATTCTCATTTCATAAGCTATGAGAATTCCATATAGCTCATCCATGGTGAGTTGGTCAATATTTTCTCTATCTTCTAGTGTGGAAATCTTAGGATTATAAATCATTGGAAGTGATCTCAATACTTTTTCTTCCAATTCTTTTCCAAGCCCTTGAATTGCATTCATTATTTCATCGATTCTCTCAAAGTATTCTGAAATTTTTTCTTCTTCCTTCATTTTTAGACTTTCAAATTGGGTTTTAAAAGTCCGACGTTTAGCTCTTTTTACTTTAGAGTCTCCTTCATAGATGGCCTGCAATTTGTCCCAGATTTACTTTGCTGTCTTACAATTCATTACTTTGGAAAAGACTGTTCTGGCTAATCCTTCCAAGATTGCATTAACAGCTTTGGCATTGTTTCCAATTTTTTTTAACTCCTTCAAGATCTACATGAGTGTCTTTGGGATATGTGTACCCTGTTTCTACAGACATCCAAACATCCAATCCAAGATACATTATATGGCTTCTCATTCTGATGCTCCAGTAAACATAATATTCTCCATTGAATAGGGGCACCTTGAAGGACACTTTTACTGGCTGATCCATAGTGATCAAATGTTTTCTCTTCAAGTGTTTAAACTTTTAATTAAGAGATTGCTTTGATACCAATTATTGGAATATCAAGCAATACTGAAAGGGGGGGTGAATCGGTATTTCCCTATTCTTAAATTTTAACACAATTAAAAACTGAATTAACAAAGAAAATAGAAGACACAATTTTATCGTGGAAGCCCAATTGGGAAAACAACCAACTCTTTCTAATACTGCAAAATTATATTTATAATTAATTTGTAAGCTCCAACTTGCTAGATGCACCAACACCCAATTTTTCAGCTACAACTGAAGGATGCACCAACACCATGTTTTGTCAACTACAACTGACTGGATACACCAACACTCTGTTTTTTCAGCTACAACTGACTGGATGCACCAACACCCTTAGCAGGCTGTAACCTGCCCTAGCACCACTCTTCCACCCTATTATGTCTTCTTCATATTTACAGAACTTATTTCCTTCAATTATGGATCTTCATTGGTCTCGGCCTGTTCTTGCTGCTTCTTCAACTTGGACACCCAAGTCTTCTTTCTTCCACTTCATTCTTCTTCTTATATATTCTTCATTCTTTTAGCCTTGCATCTTTTCAGAATGAGTCCATACCTTTTCATCTTCACACCTCTTCAAATCTCTGATAATTAATCTTAAATTCGTAATTCTGTTTATTGTTGTTTTTAATTAATTAATTAATTAAAACCTTCATTGATTATCTTCATGCCTACGAGCTTCATTCATCTCAGGCATGTGGACTTCTTCCATCTGTGGGCTTCTTTTAGCCATTGCGGGCATTTATTTAGCCCCTGCGAGCATATTACAACCTCTTGCGGGGATCTTTTAGCCCTTGCAGGCATTTCTTTAGCCCATGCGAGCATAATTAAGCCCATGCGGGCTTTAACCTTAGGCCTTTGCGGGTTTTTGTAATCCCCTGCGGGCATTCTTAATCCCTTGCGGGCATTCCTAAGCCCCTGCGGGAATTCCTAATCCCCTGCGGGATTTAACTTTAACCCCTTGCGTGCATCATTAGCTCTTACGAGCATTATCCTTAGCTCTCTTGTGAGCATATTAAGCCCTTTTGCGGGCATTTCCTTTGTGGGCCCCTTTGCGGGAATCTCCTTTGCGGGCCCCTTGGCATTCTATTAAGCCCTGCGGGCTTTATCCTTAATCCCTTGCTGGAATAACCCTTAGCCTCTTATGAATAAACATTATTTTTCTGTGTTTTGGCAGATCAAAAACTCGCACATGAGAGCACCAAATAGGAATCTGACTCCATGGATGGATAGCCAATTCATCATGGAACATACCCATGCCATCAGGAGAATTCATCAGCACAAGGGCAATTTATGGTGGGAAATTACAAATGCCTCTCAACCTTCATTTGGACAACAAAACAAACTTTTCCCATTTTGGTAGGTTTGTATTTCGCACGTGTGAACTCCAGAGGAAAATATGAACCCATGACTAGATGACCGGTTCATCAAAGAACAAGACCATGCCAACTGATGAATTTTATCATCATAAGGAAACCTCCTTGCAGGCATTTCCAAATGGCCTCTTAGCCATGTGAAGTTGACACACAAATTTTGCATTTTCCTAGACTGGAGCAATCTGTCTAAAACACTATTTTGGAAGACCCATAACTTCCTCCTCAGACACTCTCAAGACAAAATGAGACCATGTTTGCGTGGAGAAATCAACAAGCTACAGGATGACCATATGGTGTGGGCATTTCGTTCAACCAAAAAACTATGGCGGGCATTTCCTCGAGGCCACTTAGGCAGTTTTGCTACTTTGGTGTAAAAGCAACCTGAAACCTTGTTTTGGCAGGTTGTTAACTTTTTCATCAAACATCTTATGTGAAAACTAAGACCATGGAAAGATAGCCTCTTTGACAAGCTAGAGCATGATAGTTTCAGATAATTTTTATCATCCACCTATGAGGTACGATGGGCATTTCCCCAAGGCCACTTGGACCAATTTTCTAACATAGCCATTTTCCAGAATTTATTCCAACTGAAAAATATCTATATAAATAGGTCATATTGTAACAGTAACATCATGAAGGTACTAGACCACCTTTATGTGGATTTGAATCTTCATCATCCTACATGCCATGTCATCACCTCCTTTTGTCATTAATGAATACTTTTGTCATCAATGACAATTACATTCAACATATATGTGCATTTGGAATTTATAAATGTGCTTTGTGAAATAATTTTAACCTTTGTTATGTTAATGGAAGAATCAAAATCCCCACTTCAGAGATCAGTTCAGTTGTATCGTACCTTTTAAATTTCAGAAGTTAAGAGATTAAATATCAATTTATTGTATGATTGGATTGGGTTTTGGAAGGTTTGATTTTCATGGCTTCATACCTTTTGTATGATTTGGGTGCATAGTTGATTTATGAAATGTCTTAGAAAGTTTGTGAGCGGACCTCCTTTAAAGTTGCACTCCTACTCAGAAACTGACATTCTGAAATTGAAACATTTTTGAAATTACAATTTGTAAACTAGGAAAAGTTATCTTTAATTGTTTACACAATGTGTATACTATATGTATAAGTGTGTACGTATGTGATAAGTAGGTATATAAGAGACATATTTGATGATATATATTGATATGATATAGTATCGTATATGTTGTATAGTATTATGAAGTATATATTGGTATATATGTAGTATATGTGTATTATAGTGTATTTAGATTTGATGATGTAAGTATATGCAATCATAGTACTGAGTTGTATATATATGGTATGTAAGGCTAGTATATATATATATATATATATATATATATATATATATATATATATATATATATATATATAGGATAATCTGTAGTAGTATTAGTTGTGATATATATATATATATATATATATATATATATGATATGTAATGCGTATATAATTTAGATAAATATATTATGTGTAGTATAATAGAATAGTTACAAGTATAATTGTGAAGTATTTTATGTTTGTATTAATATGATATATATGGAAAGATGATGTAATATTACTATTACTAATATGAATGTTATTAATGGGAAATATACTCTTTATTTCCTTTATTTCTTATCTTGAGGGAATACTTTTATGTTTGGGCATGCTTGCCCCTTTAAAGGTAGTGGTTACCTCAATGAGTAACTCCTTGTCTATTTTAGGAAATGAGACACTTGTCTAAATGGTGTTTTCCATTCTCCTTTTATTTTATGCATGTAGTATGCTTATTATTGCATTGTTGGTCATTTTTGCATGCATGTGCATGAGAATCCAAGTGGCATTGCCATTATCCTAACTTATATAATTGATTGTTAGTGGAATTGTCACTTGGGAGGCAAGTATAGCTATGTGCTATTCTTGTATTTTATTATTGATTATTTAATTAATATATTTTAGAGTTAGCGGTGGAATTCTTATTATGATACTAACTTATCTTACTAATTTATTTATTGAGTGGAGGGATATGCCACTCGTGCTCCCTATTTATTTATTCCACCACTTGGATGACATGTTACATGGAGATGTAACTCGTTTATTTTTAGAGGAAATGAGTCACTTGTCTTTAATGGTTCATATTCTGTTTTATTCTTATTTATTTTACTTTAGGTGTGTAGTATATATGATAATAAATTATATGTAATAACAGTGTATGATTATATATATATGTGTGTGTGTGTGTGTGTGTGTGTGTGATGTATAATATAGATTGTGTTTGTATATGTGATATATGATGAGATATGTTAATGATGTATGCATAATATATATGAATGTATATAATGGGTGTGTATGTGTATAAATAATATATATATGATGATATGGATATAATGTGTTAATGTAATTGTAACTTCAAAAGATATTCACTTGTATTTTATATTGTATTTATTATTGTATTTTATTTGTACCTCTGACGGAAATGTTTATTCCTCTGGTCGGGGATACCATTATTACATTTGGTCATGTAAAGTCATTCAGGTAAATTCTCCATTGTAAGTTGGGGCATTAGTTCCCCCTAGAGTCAATTAGACTAGGGTTATTGAGTCCCCTGGAGAAGTTGGCCCAGTCAGGTACAACTGGGGCCAACCTAGTAAGTGAAAAGGTCAAGTGAAAGATAAAGTATAAATAGAAAGTGGAGCTCTCTCATTTAGGCATCACACTCACTCACAAGTTCGCATTAGTGAGAGAGAGGACAATTTTGCATAGGAGGAAAAGAAGAGGAGCCGCGAAAGAATAGCTTTGTTTTGGGGTTTTACTTTTGTGATATTGTATTGGTGACGATTCTATCTCCGAGGAAGTTGTAGGGTTTTCTCCTTTATGGTTTCCCAAAGGAAATTATTTGTGTCTATTGTGTTATGCTGTGCATGTTATTCTTTCATTTAAGATCCTAGATAAATATTGATTAAAAGTAGAAAATCTAACACAATTTCGGAGATAACCTAAAAAGAAGACACTATGCAGCTGCGGAAGCTAGGGATTCTTAATTCTTGGAATTATCTCCACAGATCATCAATGAAAAGAGTCTAGGATAACTCACCTAAGTAGGGCACATATTTCTATCGAAGAAGAAGTTGATTATGAAAATTTTCTTTTTTTGGCCTGCCACTGCTGCCGGAGGAAAATTAGGGTTTCTCACAAAATTGGAATTTGGAGTGCAATTGGCATAGGGAGGTGCGCCTCTCCAAGATAGAAATTTTGATACCAAGATCAAAATTTTTGAGTGGGTGAAACTCCCAAAAAGTCAAACCCTAGTTTAACTTTGGACTAGAAAAAGCTAGAAACTACAGATCATAATTTCACAAGTCAATTTTCAAGGGTGAAAGTTTGGAATATTTAGAAACCAAGTATACCAGCATACTCACCTCAGTCAAGCACATCTATTAGTCCAATCAGAAGTTCCAAATTCCAACTTTGGAAAATTAGGGTTTCTCTAACAAACCCTAGGGCCAGCCAGCTCTAGAACCAGTTTGGGCATCTAAAAGTGGTAATACCTAAAATATTTTCTATTTCCATTTGAAGTTCTCATTAAAGATGTCTCACCACACCAAGATTTAGGATAAGCTTGAAGGGGATGACAACTTCCAAGCATGGAAGTATAGGATTGCACTTGTCCTTGAAGAGAATGAATTGGACACATATGTGAATGAAGAGGTTCCAGCACCAGAGGGAGATGAGGCTAAATACCTACAAAATAAGAACTTGGTTAAGGCCAAGAGGATCATTGCAGATTCTATTAAGGATCATCGCATCCCATATGTGTCATATTTGAAGACACCTAAAGAGATGTTTGATGCCTTGACCAAGCTATTTGAAGGGAAGAATATAAATTAGAAGATGACCTTGAGGAACCAGTTGAAGAATGTGAAGATACAAAATGAAGAGACCATGCAGTCTTATTTTACAAGGGTCTCTCATATCAAGGAGCAACTTGAAGCTGTGGGAGAAAAGGTAGAAGAAGGAGAAATTGTGATGACGACCTTGAATGGTCTCCAAAGATCATGGGACTCATTCATTCAAGGGATTTGTGCTAGAAAGAAGTTAATCACATTTAGTAGGCTGTGGGAAGAATGCTCACAAGAATAAGCTCGACTTGTGGCTCGACAAGAGAAGATGGGAGAAAATGATGATCAAGCTCTCACAACACACACTATAAGGAATCATAACAAGAGGGAGAACCATCATCACAGTAAGAGGGAGAAACACCATCAAAATCAAAGGGAGAACCATAGAAGATCTAAAAGAGATCTATCCAACATTAGATGCTATACATGTGATGAGAAGGGACACTACTCCAGATATTGTCCCAGAAACATAAGTGTCTCCCACAACAAGAAGAGACATCATGCGCACACTGCTGAAGATGATGAACCTGCAAGGAAAAGAACGAGAGAAGAAGAAAGAGATGATTCTTCAAGTGATGAAGAATATGTATTGTAATGAAGGTAACCAGTTACAAGGGTTCATTCAGAAGGTTCCACCTCATAAGGTGAAGCTAGAGATGACTTTCAGTATTACATGAAAGTAGTAATAAAAGCTCCTACAAAGTTGGACTCCAAAAACAAATAAGGATCAATGCTCTATGGAAGAGCCTCTCACCCATTTCGGAATTGGTTAGGATGCAGAAGAAGGAAAACATAGAGTCTATTCTAGTACAAAGAACAAGTGATCTACAATGTAGAATAATTGCTCAACATTTCTGATCATAAGCAAGAAAGTCACATGACATCAGAATCAAAAAATGAAGAAGAAGACTCTATGAGAGACTCAAGTAGTTCCTGCAAGGAAGCAAATATCTCAACAAACAAACAATGATAAGTATTTGAATTGTTATTTCTTATATATCTATTGTTCAGTGATGTACATACTTATGTTCCTAGATTTAGGTTGTGTATTATGCATATTAGGATATTTAAATTAATAAACAGTATACTATTAATATGCATGTGATGGGTAAGTGGCCTATGGTGCTGTACAACATTCCATTGATACTTACCTAGAATGAAACCTTTTTACTGACATGTTGGGATTAGTGCACATTCTTAACAATGTTCTAGTAGAGATGGAAGGCATCTAGAAAGTTACAGTATATAGATGAATGTTGTATTGAAGCATTGGATAAGATAATTGCATGACTGTATGACCTATGTATTTATGTGTAAGAATTTGTTCTGAAAACTATGAGATGTTTCTAATCATGCAATTGAACTTGACTTGTAGGAAAGATCGTGTACCATCACCTACAAGAGAGACTTGTTTCGAAGAACAAGCGGTGAAGATCAAGAAAACTACCTATTGAAGATATTAAAGAACATGAAGTTCCTAGGATTCGAGATTCAGTGATGAAAGAAGCAGTTCCAGAAGATCATGAAGACCATGAAATATAATAATCACAAGAACCTGTAGATCCACCTCGTGAGAATAAATCCCACAAGAGGAAACCAACATGGGTATGAGAAGAAATACAAGATGTAGAGAGGTATGGAGCTCTAGAGGGGATGCACAGATAAATTAAGAGACCTAGGCCATACTCCAGTTATGTATCCCTGTTGTGAGACATCATTGAAAAAGAACCTTCCAACTATGAGGAAGCGACATAGAATAAAGAATGGAAGGATTCCATGATCGAAGAGTACCATTCGATCATAAAGAATGATGTATGGGAGGTAGTTCCGAGACTAGAAGGGGAGTCTGTTGTGACTTCTAAGTGGATCTACAAGATCAAGCATGTTGCATATGACAACATAAAGAAACACAAGGCGAGGTTTGTGGCATGTGGCTTCTCCCATAAGGAAGGCATAGATTATGAGGACACATTTGCACCTATAGCCAGATACACTTCCATCAGATCAGTACTTCCATTGGCTGCAGTTATAAAATGGAAGGTATACTAGATGGATGTCAAGACTGTGTTTTTGAATGGTGTAGTAGAGGAGGAAGTGTACATGGAGAAACCACTCGTATTTGAGACATATGACAAGTAGACTCATGTGTGGAAATTGAAGAAGGCCTTGTATGGATTGAAACAAGCACCTAGGATGTGGTACAACATGATGGATAGTTTCCTGATGAGCTTGGGATTTACCAAGAGTAAAGCAGATTCCAACCTTTTCTACAAGGTTGAAGTGGGAAATCTAGTGATACTTCTACTCTATGTAGATGACCTGTTTATAACAGGGGAGGATGGGCTCATTGCAGATACAAAGAGGAAAATTGCCGCAGAGTTTGAGATGAAAAACCTAAGTATGATGCACTATTTCCTAGGCATGGAGGTGTGACATAATGCGGATGAGATATTCCTTGGACAAGGGAAGTATGTAGTCGAGATTCTAAAGAGATTCAGAATGATGGAATGCAAGGCTATGGCCACACCCATGGAATCGAACTTGAAGCTACTATGTGGTGCTTCATCATAGTCAGTTGATGCCACGATGTATCATCAGATGATTGGTTCATTGATGTACCTAATAAATACAATACCAAACATATGCTTTGCTGTGAACACATTGAGACAGTTCCTGACGAATCCGAGACAAGTTCACCTGGTTGCTGCAAAGCATATATTGAGGTACCTGAAGGGTACAGTTGATTCTAGGCTCAAGTATGATGCGAATCAAAAGATTAACCTGCAGGGTTATGTTGATTCAGATATGACAGGTAGTGTCGCAGATAGGAAGAGCACTTCGGGATGCTGCTTCAGTATGGGATCCGGTATGATCTCCTGGTTTAGCAGGAAGCAGTTGTGCGTGGAATTGAGTACAGCCGAAGAAGAGTATGTTGCAGCTTGTTTGGCTAGTTGTGAGGCAGTATGGCTTAGGAAGCTACTATCTGATTTGTTTGATCTCTAGTTAGAGGCGAATTGTATATTCTGTTACAACCGAAGTTTTGTGAAGTTGTCCAAGAACCCAGTGTTCCATGACAAGTCAAAGCATATTGAGATCAAGTATCACTATATCAGGGATATGGTGTAGAGAGGAGTATTGAAGCTATCCAGAGTCAAGTATTGACCAAGCTACTAGCTAGAGTGAAGTTCAAGTACTTTTGAGAGAAGCTTGGTGTTCTTCAGATCGATGTTCCTTCCAAGATGAAGTGATGAGTCCGGAAGACACAGATGCACATGGGCCATTCTCGCATAGTGGTAGGAAATTCCTCCTATGTTTGTAGATGTAAGGGCCAGGCCTTTCCCGAATGGTGGTAGGAAATTCCTCCCATGTCGGTTGACGTAAGTGTCAGGGCCTTTCCCGAATGGTGGTAGGAAAGTCCTCCCATGTCATTTGATGTAAGTGCAGAGCCTTTCTCGAATGGTGATCGGAAAGTCCTCCCATTTCGGTTGATGTAAGTGCTGAGCCTTTCTCGAATGGTGGTAGGAAAGTCCTCCCATGTCGGTTGATGTAAATGCTGTGTCTCACATGCTGGTAGGAAATTTCTCGCATGTTGGTAGACTAGGTCTCGTATGGTGGTAGGAAATTCCTCCCATACTGGAGACATTGTGATGTGCATCTGGGCTGTGCTCCATGTGACGATGAGATGATCTAAAGACGATGAGGCAACATTAGGAGATGCAGGTGTTTGTAGAGGCAATGTAATGACTGGTCCTGGGATGTACCTACTTGATGGCTTGCTCGCAGATATGATGAAGACCTACATGAGGGCTATGCCTACATCCAACATGAAGGAGGGATGGCTCTGCAGAACTTCCTATGACGAGTAGATTCGAGAGATGTCACCAATCAATGATTGACATGATGAGGATTGCAGCAACATTGACGATGATGATCCATTATTGATGATGATGTTCCAACATTGATGATCCAACGACGAAGACTTGTGTCCAGATGTGTTGATGAATGTGTCAAGCGAATACCTTCCTAGTTAAGAGGGAGTCTTAATGCAATTGTAACTTCAAAAGATATTCAATTATATTTTATTTGTACCCCCAACGGAGATGTTTATTTCTCCGGTCAGGGATGTCATTATTACATTTGGTCATGTAAAGTCATTGAGGTAAATCCTCCATTGTAAATCGGGGCATTAGACAATTAATCAAAACTTAAATTAAAACTAAAACTTATATTATAATAATAATAATAAAATTAAAATTAAAATTAAAATTAATAATACTAAAAGTAAAACTATTTATGGTTAATGTTATATTAAGTTTCATAATAATAAGCTGATTTACTATTTAAACTTTTAAATCTTACTTGAATCACTCTATTCACTAAGTTTCATGAGGTAATACTTCATAATTCCTTCATAAAGTTAAAAACACGCTTTATTTTTCAAATTTAATATTAAATATTTTTTAATATAATTATTATTATTTCTAAAATAGGATGAAAATGGATATATATAAATATTTAACAAAATAACACCGAATTGGACTATCTTTATTCATTTGTAAACAAAATCATACATTGCAAATGGTTGAACTTCATATTTATAATTTAGTGTTATTTAAGTTTTTATTAATTAAATATTATTAATCCATTTTAAAAATAAATTTATTAATTACTTTTTTATTTTTGTGAATGTTATTTACTATAAAGCATAGTAGTATATTTGGTAATACTGGATTTTCCTTTATTGTATCACTAGCACAACCACTTAATTTGTGGTCGATGAACACCGATAGGTCACAAGTTAATTAATACAAACATTAAACTAACATAAACATTAAACAAATTAATATAAACATAAAATAAATACTATTTAATAAACATATCCTTTTTAAACCACCACTTAACAGAAGTTTATTTAAATCTTAATCAAGATGCATTTAAGCATAGGGCTGGTGCAAGGTAATGATACCCAATTATGACACTTTAGTTGCAATGACATGCTGAAAAAACATAAATATTATCATTAAAATGAATTATTAGAGGTACCTACAATTTTTTTTTCGAATTAGGTGTAAAAAGATGAAACATAGAAAAACGAATCACCTTCCGGAATATATAACTTTTATTTATGGAAAAATGGTATAACCACCCCAAAATGTCATTATTTTAATATTGGTATCTTATTT